>CACTHL010000245.1:140000-1340000 GCA_902712375.1 Dioscorea dumetorum
GCACTCACCTGAAAATTTATAGAATTTTCACATCATCGAGTAATAAATAAACAATTAAATTTGAGAGACTTCGACATCCTACCTCAGCTTTTGACTTTTCAGTCTTTGTCTGAGTGCGACTATAAGATGTTTCTCCAGTTGCCTGCATGAAGAAGAGAAATGCATGTCAGGAATGAGAGATATATGGTTTGCAAATAGCCTATTCCTCCTTTTGAATTCTGTCAACATTATGCACTGATTTGTCAGCAAACGTGCATATTGCCATTGATTTTATGGTGATTAGATAATATCGCGTTTGATTGCAGATAAAGGCCATCAGTTTTACAAAGGATGTATGTGATTCAGATGACGTAATGCCCAAATGTAAGCTAAAGAAGAAGAAAATTTTGTTATAATGACACAACTTCTTAAGCTAATCTTCTAGTTAAATTAGTTGATCCTGTAAAAACAAGGTATCAATTAAGCATGGTCATACATGCCAAAAGGTTCACATATCAAATACAAGAACCAGCAGCTTCAGTTTAATCACTTTGCAAAATTCGATAAGATTGGATACAAGCAGTAAATATTATATAGGTCAGTTGCGAAAGGCAAGGAAACAAATATGAGATAAAATAATAGTTAAAATGTGAAGAATTTGAGGGATTACCTTGTCATCGTCATAGCTACCAAGTGTAGGTAAACCTTTATGAACCAAATATTCACTGTCGACGACACCAACGTTTTTGCTTCGATCACCCTACAAGAAGAACAGCTTAGGCATATTTTCTTTGTGTTGTCCTAGAGAAATCAAATTTTACCTGAGCACAATAACCTAGTTGCATGTCTAAGCCCCACGCATGAATCAAATCATTCTGGAAAACGGACCAGAAACAGAAATCGTGATTCTATGTTGTAATGTTTCTTTATTGTACCATGTAAAAATAAGAGCTCAAACAAGAAAAACCATTAAACACTTCCTTGAAGATCCAGTTAAATTGTTTTAACAAATGTTCATACTTGTCCCTATTTTAGAACAGAACGATTTTTATATGCCACTTGCAGAGAGCAGAAATTGATATATTAATAAGATAGCTACAAAAAAGATGAAACACTTCATCCTCTTGACTTGGATCAAATAAAAGCATTGATAGTTCTATTTCTAAAAACAAGTTCTGCTCCATGACGATTGAGATTGGAAGAGTTAGGCACTTGCCTGGATCATGTACCACACACAATGCCAAGCAGCTCTTGAAAACACCGGAGCCATCATTTCTACCCACCTGAAAAACTAATTCATCACAATGTGAAGAATGCAAATTAAGTGATCTACTGTACAGTCGCAACAAAATACAACTCCAAACTTGAAAAACCGGGATCACTTAAGAACGGTTCTTCTTAAGCACAATAAATAGGAATTGTGAATTATGACTAATGAAAATTATTGCCACAACAGAAACTGATAACATTCTTATTCAAAATTTTTCCACGTTATTAAAGGATTAGAATTTCCAAAATCTCATTGAACAATTGAATAGAAAACATATTTTGCCCTTCCCATGAAGCGAACTATCTCTATCCTGTATTTATTAAATGAAGGGGGTGACAGATGATTTTTGAGTTCCTAAAATCACAAATCACAACATTGCAAATTTATTATATGAGAAACCAGCCACTGACCATTAATCTCAAAAATATTTATCTAACAAAGATTTTTCTTTAACTAAATACACAGGTATATCTAACTAGAAAAGTAGGTCTCTATGAAAAAGATCTACAGAGGATCACCATTCCCCACATTTAAACTAAAATTTTATCATTCTGATCAACAAATCCAATTTCCAAATAAACCAAAATCCATTTCATGTCATCTTAACCTGATTCTTACGAGTTACCTCAATAGAATATAACTGCTCTGTGCTTGCTTTTTAACCTTTGCTTAACTAAAATGATCCTCTTAGTCTTTGTCTAAAGGAGAGATGAAACACAGATTTACAAAACAAAAACCACTTGTCCAAATCAAGCAACAAACAACGTCAGTTAGTGACCATGACAAAACAGGGAAAGCTACATGAAACTAACAACTATCTCAGAAGGCAGAATAAAAAAATTACCCAGTGCATGGAGGACTAGTACTGTTCTCATTGCAAGACTGACCACCGCCATGGTAATTGTATATTCTTCTGTTAATTCAGAAGAAGAAAAGTTAGTACAGCTTTAACAAACTCCAAAAGTATCTGTAAGCAGATGTACCTCTTTTCGTTGTATTTTTTTTTTTTAAATAAAAATGTGACAAATAGCAGTAAAAGGGTTCATAGAAAAATATTAAAGCAAAACCTGTGCACATTTCCTTTCCTCCAACGGGCAGTAATTCGATGATGAACTTGAGATTTGGATGTGTCTAATGCAGGTTGTGATATTTCCAACCCTTCCTTTTCAATGATGGATAAATAACTGCAAGACTTAAAAGTTGCCTTTAAAGTTCTGTTAATAAGATCTAGATCATGATAAAAAGAAACGATCATACAAAATAGCAATTTTCCCACATAACCATGTGTTCATAAGTACTCTCTAGTCGATTGGAAGAATTTACAGGAATTAACATTACAATGAAATAGGAAATAGACAAAGTGAACTCAAGCCCCATCTGCAAATGCTTCCAAATTAAAAAGTGCATGGACTTCATGCCTAGTGGCCAATAAATCATATTAGAAAGTTTTAAAGTTTAACATCAACAGACCGTCCAGGATGGAAATGATCGACTCCGAGATCTTCATCCCAAAGGAAAATATACTTGTACTCTGAAACGATGTCTGGATGTAAAAAACGTTTGGCAAACCACCTGCACTACAGAAGGTACAATTCTTGGTTAGAAACATGACAACCAATTGTGATTTGCAAAAGATTTTTAAATGTAAGGAAATCACCATTTTGTCTGATTAATGACAGATACATGCAAAGCACTCCCACTCCAGGGCATGTCTTTCCACCCATCCACAATACCATCGTAGTGGAAAAGCATAATAATAAAATTATGTGAAGAGAACTACAAATTAATAAGAAGAGAATCACAAGTCAGAAATTACAAGAACAACAGGGGATTTTTGCAGAGAAGGGATGCTTTAGTGGCAAAAGTGTACCTTTTGAACAATTTGATTAACAATTTCCTTTTGCTTTACCCCGACGGCGATAGCCAAGAGACTCTTCTGCGTTGTTTTACCCTGGCTTCAACATATGAGAAAGGATATTATTTCTAGGAGACATGAAGCTAATGTAATCTTAAAGTTATTACAGCTATCATCATATATTCATTAATGATTAAATATGGTATCTATAAGCAAGTTGTTGTGATTTGCTATTCCAGGCATTAAATAATCGGAAAGTCTTCCAATTCTTGAGTGATGAAAAGGTACGGAAAAAAATTCCAATATTACATCCAGAATTCTTATTCCACCATGGACATGAAACAAATTTGACCTGTCCGCAGCCTATTGATTATAAGAATAAGAGAAACACTAAATAATTATAATTTTGAGTCAATTAAAACACAAACTGAACTTGATCAAGCCATGATAATTTTATTTCCTAGTTCTGGCATTAGAATTTGATTTATTGAGCTTTCTATTCGATACATAACAAGATATGCTTGTATCATACTTCATAAAAATCCAACTGAACAAATAAAACACAAATATATCTTTTAAAATACAGAAAATCAAAAAAGTGATACTAAAAAGTACAGATGCAGGGATTTTTATCATACTGGAAGACTCTAAAAATCATAAACAAAGTCATTCCCTTAAAATAAAATCAGAACTGTGCCAAGCGTAACATATATGTAGAGAGAAATCCAACTGTAAACATTTAACAACAGCCATGTACAGCAGATATCGAGCTTCATTTATAACATGCTTGTTAACAAAGATGAAATAGGTATATTGTAAAATTGACTACCATTAGAAGAATTTAATGTAGCTATTTAGATTGCTACTAATTCAACTACACTTGTAGTAAATAAGAAAAGTTTTTCCCCACACATATATTCTAAAAGCCATATATATATGTATATGAATATGTATATGTATATATATATTCTTAGTATCATATTTCAAAGACAATGAATTATATAGAATTTAGTGAGCATCTTATGCGAACTCTAGAAAGCATATTAAGGAAAACTAGAGGAAGAGTTTATTATTCACCCATAGCCAATGGTAAGAATTTTTCACATACCTTTCTCTTCAAAGAACGAGGAGAACCACCTAGAGACTGCATCTCCAAATCTGCTGTTCCACTAACAATGCCTCTTGGCAATGATTCACTACCTGAAGATTTGCATTCACTCTGATGACAAGCAGAGAATTATCAACAACATGTGCATAATTACTAAAGTTGTTACCAACTGCTAGTACTAAAGAAGGACCAAAAAGTAATTAAAAAATGAAATAAAATTGAAAGCTATGAATTTCAAACTATGTAAAAGGAGAAAATTGAAATACCTTGCATGGCTCTGAGATCCCAGAATGTGTAGATACTGCAGTTTCCAAGACTGGTAATTTCTGCAGAAACATTCAAGTATATCTGAACAAATGGTAGCATAGTATCTAATGAATGACTCATGATCCACAACCTTAATACCAATTATTTTGTTTTCTTTCCATCATAAAATGTATCAAATATGCAGTAAATAACATGAGTGCTCATCTAGCTGTTCCAGAACATTTCCACTAGAAATCAATTTTCAATCATAATACAATGAACAACATAAGGGGAAAAAGGGTATAAAAAAAAAAATCATGATTCATTGTCAAAGCCATGAATTATCCTTGTATTTCTAATAATGACAATTCGGATTTATTCCAAAATGAAGTCATATTTTGGGTTGCATGAACATAAAAGAGCATCACCTCCTTATAATCCCACGAAACAAATGCACTCCCCATGAAGAGAAATATACATATTAAAACAGCTGCAGGATAAAGATTCCTTCTACTCATGGAATTTGTGTGTCAGCAAACCTGCAAAGCAAAATCACAGAATAAATTGAGCACACAACCAAAATAACACTGAAGTAGCAGCAGTTGAACATAAAAATGGAACCAAAACATTCAGAGATTATGTTAACTTTTACACACTGAAACTTTGAAATAATTCTCAAGCAAATCAGAAGATTGAGATGAAAACCATGAGTCTCAAATAAGATCGTTGATATTCTAAAGGATGTCAACAAATAAGCATTAGAACACGTAAGCTTATCAAGCCAAATGTAAAGAATAAGAAAGAGAATGGGTAAACAAGACGTGAACCAAAGGGCGGGCAAGTTGACATGACCAGAGAATGTGAAAGATAACTATGTTCGCTGGCTAAGTCCACAAAAGGAACAATAAAGGCAGCATTGAATCTAGTATTGGGAAATTTATGTATCCAAGAAAGAAACTTTATCCAATATATGCATAATCACATCCTCAACAAATTGATTCAACAAATCAACAAAAAAAAATTTTAATTCTCCCATGTCATCCACGTAAGGAAGTAGTAATTCTTCCATAAATTAAAAAAAAAAAAAAAAAAAAAACAGTCCCCAACAATAATCTTTCTATCATCACAAACATGGTCAAAAAATATAAATAAAGCAATACATAATTCATTCCGCAAGAGTTGTAAAAGCTCAACTAGTTAATCAACCACCCAAATCTAGCTCATTGAAAAAAAAAAAAAAAAAGGCAGACAAACACGGAAATACACAAAGAAACAAGCTCTCACCAATTCCGCAAGGGAAACAAATCCTCCCACAAAAGAAATTAAGCAAATAAATAAATAAACAAACAAACAAAAAGGAGCTCTCAGAGTTCTTGAACAAAGAGATTGTTCAAGGTTGAAGAATAGAAAAGGGAGAAAGAAGCGGATATGGCAGAACTTTTTTGTATGGACATTTGTAGAGTTTGGAAGTCAAAGTCTGTCATTTTTGAGGAAAGCGAAGAAGGAAGAAGTGAATGATTTTTGAGGAGAGAGAGAGAGAGAGAGAGCATAGAAAGCAGAGCAGAGTCCCACGGTTTGCGGCACTTGTTCAACTTCACAACGTGCGGGACCCACATTCACACGCGTCCTCTTTTTAATTTTTTATCTATGGCACACGATAATCATGAAAGATATTGCCCCCGAATATGCCGCGCCGCCGCCCTTCTATTGTGTTTTATATATGTATGTACCAATTTTGTATTTGCTTCTTTACTATTATCTGTATTTATAAGTGAAAGATATCTTTTCTTCTTTTTTTTTCTCTTACATATATCTATATCTATGCCTCCACAAACCTATGAAATTATAAATATATTTCTCGACCACGGCCTAGATGACCCGAGCGATCTAGCGGACTGGCTAACTACTTCTGAGAGAGTTCCTGTTATCTAGGATTAAAATAGTTTGGAAGTTTAAAATTAAAATTTTAATTTATTTATATTAATAATTCTTTAACTGTTATTTTTATTTTTATTATTAAATTAATTGTTGGATGCATTTATTTAAATAATTAAATCTGATAAGTAATTAAGGTCTGTCACGAAATTTTTGGATACTTTTAGGGATTACTCATAAGAATGGATTTAAGTTCAAAATAAAATTGTAATGTATTTAATAATGAATTTAAGATGTTGTGCGTGTGTATATATATATATATATATTTCAATTAAAGACGGTCAAAGTGTCTAACGGGGGGTTTCTACTTTCTAGAAGTTGAAGCCCGTGGCATGTAGCCTTTCAGCTTTTCTTAATCCAATTTCACATGCATTCAGACGATAAATTAGCTGCTCAATCGTCGTTTGATTGCATCTGCGATAAGAAATGCAATGCAAGTCCTTGTTTGAGGTGTTCCTTTCATTTCACATGAGATATTAACATGCCGCCAACTGCTTCAGTCTTATCCAGAGTGTTTCTTTTTTTAAACGAAATAAAATAGCAGTAATAATAATAAAATAATAATTACAGGAAAGCATTACCAGCTGAGTTTGGAATAAAAATAACATGCGTAGAAAGTGGACCATGTATGTGGATATGTATTCCATATGGCAAGCAACCACAATATTATTATTATTATTATTATTATTATTATTATTATTATTAAAGTTCGTTTTCTTGCATAAACCCCACCTGGTAACTACCTGAACCACATCGTAACTGGAAAACAACAAAGAATGGCACAAGCAAGTGCCTGTCATTTCCACCATCTCCACATGACAAAACTTTTAAAATTAGTTACAAACAGCTTGATTTGCAACGCGACATAAAAGAAGGAGCACAAACCCTCTCATAAAGATTATTATTATTATTATTATTATTATTATTATTATTAATTTGACATCACGCATTGATTCCATAATAAAATTTTACCACATCTGTACCATTTGTTTCTTCCCTAAACTATACAAATATGTTTACTCCTGTCCCTCCACCGCATCTCCATTGAATTAAAAAGTAACACAAGACCAAAATAACATTCTCTTAAATTCATTAACCAAAATAAACATTTTAGTATAATTCAATACCTATTGCGGAATTCCACCATGATTAAAAAAAAAAAAGATTTTTACAACCAAACAAGAACTTTAAAAAACAAAAGTTTGTAAACCTTGAGTGCCCTTCTCCAGAGTATAATAAATGGCAAATGCAGATATTAATTGGAGGATCTACAGAAAAAATAGCAGACACGCCAATGAATGATGTTTGCAACAACGACATTTTCAATCCTGCTTGAATTTAATCTGTACGTCAAGTTGCTCGGCCACCCGAGATACAAATAAATAAATAAATAAATAAATAAATAAGAATCTAACGTGCAACAAAAAAAAGGAAATGCACTTAATAATGTCATCTTTCTGCCAAGACTCCCATGAACATTAGATGAGACACCACTAAAAGTGCCATCATTTTCAAGAATAAGTGCATGTCTCAGTGGTTCAGAAATGCTCCCATAAGCCTATATTAACTTGATGTCAGATCTCAATATTTGTATCCATACTGGGCTATAGCCATATAAGTCTCATGAGATTAAGTCAAGGACATAGAAGACCTGATCTGATTACCTAAAATTTGCATATAATTACACACTTCCATCAGCTAACTTCACCATTATGGTACTAAATTCTTTTTAAAATTTTTCATTCATCCCTGCTGGACTCTTGCCTTGCATCTGATTCACCTCCGTAAATAATACTCATGAGAGTCTTCTTGGCTTGGCCAACAACAAGGGAGGTTTTCTTTGCAGCACCCGCAACCAGGGGTTGCAGCGAGACACTAGGCAGGTTTTCCCTCTCCTGTATCATGGCTGCATACAAGAACAATTAAATTAATGCTTTTTAAATCTAGAGAAAGAACCAATAATAATAATTCAAATGAGATGGTCTGGAGCGACATACATATGGTTTTACTCTGTGCTATGGAACCGATTTGTCTAATTCCTGCTTCTGCAGCCCGCACTGCTTGCCCTGACTTGTTAATTCCATCGGATATCTCTTGGCTGAGTTACACCATTAACACAAGCATCAGACACCAGACAACCATATAAGAAGTTAGTACACTAAGGGGATGTTTGAATGGATGTTTGAATGGCGGATAAGAATGTGGAGTTAAGGAAAATTTTCAAATAGTGGTCTGCAATGAAAATTTTAATCTGAGCTCACCAAAGTTTAACTTAATTACTGATGAATAATAAATATTTTTAAATTATATTACATTTTCTAAATAATAATAATTGTTTGCCAATACTAATATTTTTTTAAAATGTAATGATTAAATATATTTATTTAAATAATTAAATCTTCTAAAAATAGGTTTATACGGTGTTTAGCAGGGTAATAATGCTTATCCTCTAACCAAATATGACCTAAAGCAAGAGAAATTATCATAGCAGCTATAGAAACCCAACAAGGATGACTGATATTTTACATGGAATTTGACTTCTAATCATCAAATGATATCCATATATAAAAATTTTCAGAATGCACCTAGCTGTACTAGTGTGATTGTTCATTGGCAACTTATGTTGGTATGTGTCATAGCAGGTAACCATCCTCAAGCCATTCCAAGGAGGGACCTTTGTGTGTCACACTTCCCAAACTAACATTAGAGTTATGATACTACTATTTATAAAATAAAGGAGCAACTTTAGTCAGTGCTTCTAATATCTGGTTGCTAGGAGCCTTATAACTTATAAGTGGCAACAGACATGCTATATTTAATAATGAATTATGACCTTCCAAAATTGTTGTTTTAAACTTTCTCAGGTAAATCAAATTAACATTGCATATTTAAATGGTGCTTAGAATACTAATGTCTCAACAATGAAGTTAAAAATACCAAGATTTCCCCTAGACTTTTTATACTAATCAATCGAAAAGCTTCCACATCCAGCCATTCAGCTTCTGGTGTACATCTAGACATCTAATCAACAAAAAGGATTTTTTTTTATACAATCAAAGAGTATCAATATGCGTTTTGTCCAGTGATATAATCTTACAATATCAGATGGGTATTCAGTAACTCTGGAAGATGCCATGTTACATGGGAATGACTGGAAGTTCTATCTCCATTATGTAATTCAGATTTTTCACATCCATTCAGATGTACTATCCTACAAAGTTCTGGATAATATGTTCCAACAATTCTGCCAACCAGGTATTTAGTCCCCCACTGAATAAGCTTGCTACCTTACATTTGCTCGAATTCAAGTAGCACCACACAAGAAGCATTGCAGAGCGCAATACAAAGTTGTCAACACGTTCACTTTCTATAAAATCATATTTAAGTTGACCTACATAAGATGAAGAAAGCATTAAATAATGCAATTCGTTCATAGTACCTAACACAGTCCTTTATCTTGCTGCAACTTCTAGATTTTACATAAAATACTAAAGCTTGGGGTGAGAATTAAGTAATACCATCTGTTCCACACTCAAAAAACTTCAGGAAAAACCAAGTAACCTGACATCGACAAGGTTTCTTTCTTAAAATTCATCTAGGTGTCAAAAGGGTATCATTCAAATGTCCCAGTACATCTAATTCAGAACAACTACACAAATAGTTGTAATTTGTGACAGCTTTTGAATTGGAAAAGGCCTACCATGGCTTTTGCACAGTAGGTAACGGATGGATAAATCCATGGCATGGACAAAAAAATAATAATGTTCAGTAAAAGTTGAACTCATTCTTACCTTAATAAAAAAAAAAAAGAAACATAGCATTTATATCCTCACACTGTCGAATGCCAACTTTTTATGCTGTTATATTCTGGTATGGAAACATAACCACACTGACCAAGGATATGCTCTGTACCTTAGATCACTCAACTGTAGAGTAAGATCACTAATTTCCATGCCAGAGAGTCGGACTGCAGCCATGGTACTAGGAAGCTCCTCTCGAGCAGTATCTGCAAGCTTTGCAAGAGAGATTGCAGCTCTCTTCATCGCCTGTATAAAAAAAAGGTGTTATATGATTCAGAAGCTGGCCTGTGGAAGATGCTATACCTGGTTTCCATGATCGAGCCCAATTATTTATGTTTTATATGTGCAAAGTGTTACTGCCATGCTATATTAGTTAAACTGAATGAGAAAATGTTACATCGTTGAGATTTGGATTCATAACTGAAAAATATCTGTGATTTCCATCTTGGTAAGTATGTTACAACACAAAATGTACATAGCCATGAATTGGCTTTTGTACTAGTTTCAAGATTTTGGGACATTAGTATATCCTCACTATCCTAACTTTAAATGCTTCATGTATAAATCAAGTTTAGGAGTTTCTTCCCTTGTGAATTCCACCAAGTCTATTCATCATAAGAAACCAAGGCAGTTGAAGACCAAAATTACATGATCTGGTATTGGTCAAGAAGATTAAGACATTTTTTTTAACAACTGCTCTCTAATATCATAATTTACAATAGTACTTCTTGCAAAATGGCAAGTAATCAAAGCAAATTTAATGTGCATTTCTCTCAATTCATGACATTTTATTTTGCTTGCTTGGCAACATTCTCTAGTTTAAAACAATAATCTAAAAACCATAAAATCAACATAACACTGTAATCAATGACAAAAACTTGCCATTAGATTTAGTTGAAAGTAGATATTATCATAAGAATTTAAATACTGAGACACCTACCAAACAGCATGGAGATTGTCAGAGAACTTACAAAGAGAGTAGGAACCGCAGCAACAACCAAGCTAGTGAAAGCCACAGATGTCTGCAAATAAAAAATCATTACAAATCACTACAAATCACAATTATACCATTAAAAAAAAGGATTTAAAATCATACGAACATAACCAGAGCATCAAAAATCACATCCGAAACACCTCAAATCACAAACTATTAAAACAAAAAAAAGATAGAAAACAAGAACTCACAGTGCAAGCAATGAAGGCTAGAAGGAAGAAGGCCTGATCCCCCAAGTTCATCTTATGCATTCCGATACTCGCAGGAAGACTAGGGCTCCCGACTCCCACACTCATCTTCTCTTCCCCAATTATAGCGCCCTCGATCCCAGGCGTGGATTCCACGTCCGCGGCCGGCTGGCAAAGACCATCTTCGAATCTAGGAGCAGAGCAGCGAAGCCGCCATGGCCGAGGCCTCAAGAGGGGGCATGTGAGAGAGAGGGTTGGAGTGGTGATCGGATTGGTAGAGTTTGAGTGATTGGAAGAGAAGAGGAACAGGAAGCGAGGATGGGCGGAGGACGCGAGAGAGGGCGTCGGGAGAAGCATTACGGACGCACAGCAATGAGAACCGAACATGCGAGCGCAGACCAACGAAACGCTTCTCGTAATTTTCTTTTTTTTTTTTTAAATTTAAAATTATATTTTAATGTGTTATTTTATTTATTTATTTATTTATTTATTTATTTATTTTATATATAATTCACTTCAATTGTGCATCTGTTGGCCTAAAGTTCATGATCTTTTATATATATATAAATTTTGCGGTTCAATTATCTGCAAACAATTATAATATGTAAATTATTTTCAAAAAACAAAACTTTTACAATACATTTTGATTTTTCCGTAATAACCAGAATATAGCAGATTTATTATTATTCAAATTAAATTGTAATTGACACAATTTAGTTTGTTTTTCCTATTTAAAAAAAAAAAAAAACCTTTGTAATGCACAAGAGAAATCCACAGCACAAGTTATATTTGAAAAGCCAACATAATAAAAAATAAAAAATAAAAAATAAAACAAGTCTGGCCCAAGCTTTCTTAGAACAGACCTACAAATTATATCCAAACAAGCATAATGATAAACCAATTGGTATTGGTTGGCCCAATAAGGGGAAAACCATCCATTGCCTGCAAAGCAGAGAAGCATTAAGCAATCATTTCTCAACCAAACAGTCGGATAATAGCACAAGCTTCTCGTTTCAAACTTCCAAAAAAAAAAAGACATAAACAATTAAAATAAATTACTACCATCTTCTCATGACCAACAAAAATGGAACCGAGCAAAACCAACAATAAGTCTAACACGTTTCTTAAGCGACAAACGAATTGGAAATAAATGGAAAGAAATTGCAAAGAGAAAAGAAAGGTAAAGGTCTCATCTAACCAACTTTCTCCATTCAGTGCGTCCTCGGTTTATCTCTAGACCAGCGCCTGCGAGCCTCAGGAAATGTAAAAACTGACAGTGATCTCGTCCATCTCCCTTTCCACTGGCAGACCCATTTGTACTGACATGGTAAAATAACTTTTCTTCCTGTTCTGACAACTCCAAGCTAGTAAGAGAATCGACTACGTCATCCTGTTGGCATTCCCGCCTGTAGTCTAATGTTATTGTTTGTAGCTCATGAGTGTCGATTATTTCTTGAGGCATGCTCTGTCATTCACAAGGTTAACTTTTAGCCAAGTTAATCATCGTCCGCAGAAGAATTGTGACCAAACTAAATAACACAAATGAACTATATCTGTGCATCATAGAAGATTTAATGATATCTGCTTACTTCTAGAACCCATCCAATGTATGTGACATTGTTTACATGCTGGTTCATATCCAAATCAGCTCTCCTTGGCTGCAAACAAATGGCAAAAGCAAGATATTCAATCAATATCCCAAAAAGGCATGTTATCAGAGAATGATTTTATTTACCCAATGGCTTACCATAAGTCCCAACCGTGAATATTCCGCTGGATCTTTAAGTTTGGGAATTTTCTTCAAGCTAGCGTTATCCTCTTCTGGAAATGCTAATCTGGATGATTTTTGGAAGCAATTCATAAATAATGATACCATATATAGCTATTAACATGCTCATAACTTTTGTTACGGCTAAGCAAACAAGCTCAAAGGAAATGCAGATTTAATCAGCAGTGAGGAGCTCACCGGGGTTGCCTTGGACAGAAGACAAGGTATTCCTCCCTCACTTCATCATTTACCCGTTGAAGCTTCCTAGTATCTTGATTCATCATCACCCATTTGCTATTACATAATAAGGTAGAGATATTAGTGAGAAGAAAAGTAAAATTTACAAGTAAAGACATATATTAAGCACGATCAAATTTCACCAATGCGGCATAATATTTTTTCCCTAAAGAAATGCCATTGAGGGGTCATATGATGGTAGTAAAAGAAGAATGCCAAAAAAGCCAAGAGCAACAAAATTGCACAGAAGGATCTCATATATGGCTTTCTGGCACGCACAACTAACATTGAAATGCGGAAGTAACCATGCTAAACGAAGAATTACTATTCCAATCAAACAGATTTGTTACGGACAACTCATGTTAAGCTATGGAAGCAATAATTAAACTTTTATCAAATGAAAGAGCTAACTGTGATGGGTGGTTCCGGACAATTAATTGTGGCATAAAAGAAGCTGCAATTCAATCTTACTCTAGTAACAATACTAAGCCAAACCCCACACAATTCATAGAATAAGGTTGAAGTAATTTATCTTTTCCCCATTGAAAAATAAAGATGGATCCCGGACTCGACTGATGACCCAAACCATCAACGACAAAATCAGCCAAAATGTTTCAAACAAAACAAACAAAATTGAAAAATTCAGATCAAATTATTTAATGTCAAATAAAGCATACTGATATCCAAAATAGATCCAAGAATATCTCCTTCATGGTAAATTAGGCCATTGTAACTTTAACTTGATCGATTGGTTTACGGACTTAATCCAAGAAAAGAACAAATATTTAACTGTTTTTTAGTAATATGGAAAATACACCAAAAGAGAGGCTGCGTAAAAAATTGAAGTGTAACTAGGCACGATAGTGACCTAATTGTGAGCAATTAGACCAGAATTCTATATTAATTAAGTCATAAATATTTTAATTGAAATCCAGCATTGTCTGACTATGCCCAAGTAGACCAAACTCATGTATTTAATTTAACCTCGTCTACAATTGAGTAAATATCTTCAAATTTAGTACGAGTGTCTTCTTATCCTTGATTTTTAAAATTAAATTTTGACCAAAGCCAAAACCATGACAGGAAAGAGTTGTTCTGGTCAAATTTCAGCCCAGACAAAACTGAAACCAAAATCTAATCCATGCTCTCCTCACGATCAAGTTTGCCTTTACATATATCATATGTACAAGATTTTATACTTGTCCCATCAATGATATATAAATATAAACATGGACATCCTTGATGATCAACTTCAACATCAACACCATCCAGATCAAAACAAGCAATCATATGGGGTCTGGAAAAGTGCTATGAACTTTGCATGAACCCAAATTACAGTCATCCATTAAATTGCAAAATAAACTGGTAAACTAGTAAACAAGTAAACAATGTGAGGTCCTACCTGGTAGCTCTACCAATAACAGTACCCGTAGCTAAATCCTTGATAATCCAATCTCTCCGAGTGCCAATCCTCCCTTCTCCTTGGCACCAAGTTTCGATCTCCACAAAGTCACCCCTGATATAATGTGCTCAACAACATTAGAAAGAGAAGATTATGGGAAGATAGCTAGATATTTACACTCATTACCGACCAGGCAGGATACTTGTATATCTCTATATGCATACGAGATGTCACCCAAATAAGGCGAAGCTCTCTCATGGTGTTGGTGGTGGCAAAACCATCAGTAGAGAATCCAACACTCTGTGCATGGTTGCAGCCAACTTCCTGTATGGGGATTTCATAACTAAAATATAGATGTTGATGCTTTGTAATAGTATAACTACTAAAATGTTTCTTCAGTTCATTTGCAATAACCGAAAAAAAAAAAAAGAAAGAAAAGCAATCAATTGGAATGCATTCTACAATAAGAAAAGACGAAAAACGCATGTTGGACAAAATGTGTGCTCAAAGTGTAAATTTATTTCAGACCACTGTTCCAACTAATAAATCCACTCCAAGAACTGGTTCAAACACAACTAGGACACGGCTGATATTCAAATCCCTGCAGCAACCACAAGTTATGAAGGGGCTATGGCACTTATGATCCCATGCCCATTACCAGATCAAGTTCAAAAAGCAAGTTAAAACATTTAAAACTCTTCCAAAGGCTAAGTAATTTCCAATGTAAAGAGCTCTCCATTTCAAAACCATCGAAATCCAAGGAAAGTTGAAACATTTAAAATCCGATACAAAAATGCAAATCTAAAAAAAAATCACTTTACCTCATCAATGCAAATTCCAACAGCAGGCATCAAATCCATCTAAACAAAAGGAGAACCCTTTCCGAAACACAACCACAAACAGAATCGCAAGCTACCCACCACCTCCACCAAGCAAAAACATTCAAATCCACACAATAACACAAATCTAATATACTAAAGTCGAAAACAAAGCAAATCCATCACACAAACCCAGGAAAAACCAAGAAAAAACAACTAAACTCAACATTCAGCAAAAGAAAAAGGAAGACCTGGAGGAGATTGGCAATGGTCTCAACGGTCGCAGTCTTATTGATGCCGACCTCATAACATCTGACGATGAAGCTCTCCTTATACGACAAGCCATCCTCTACAAGCCTTCCAAGTCTCAGCTTCTCCGCCAATCCCTTGCCCTCTCCGACCACCGTCTCCAGCGCCGCCGACACCGCCACCGAGCCCTCGAGGGAGCATCGCACCGCGATCAACCTCCGCGGCCCATCTCTCGCCGCCAACGGCGAGAACCGACGGCATTGGGCCCTCGACGGCGGCACAACAACCGCCGCGCCGGCAAGGCCGGTGGCGCCGGCAGTGGAGCAACCCTTGAGCATTCCCAGAGATCTGCAAACCGACCCACTTGCTCAGCGATCCGACCCTCCCTCCGCCGGGATTTATGTACCCATGAGGGAAGTTTGTACCGGCGCTGGCGAAGGATAGCGCACACGTCATCCAACACGTGGCTTTTCTTCTGACCAATAGATTGTTGCCACGCATCGGTCACGGCATAAGGTGTGGTCACGGAGGGAGTAGCGTACCATTCTGGTCACGTTCGGCTCTTGGCTCATTAGAGTTGTGGTCGCTCGATGACGCCCATATAGATTGGTGAATGGTGATCTGGGAATGGGGCATGGGTTCGATGGAGGACGTATGCCTCGAGATCAGCACCAGTATTGGTCGGTTGGTTGGCCAATGCCGCCAAATCCAATCCTCCGGGGAAGTGTTAATAAGTCAACAAAAATAATAAAATGGCAAAATGATTTACTAAGTCTAACTACTTTATCATCTGCGTTAATGGTGCCCCACTGATCGATCTATAGACTGCTCCATATATTAACTCTACTGAATAAGTTATCAAATTCCATAAATATGTCATTTACTCTACTCTACTCTACTCTACTGTTGAACTTGTAAAGGAAGGAAATGCCTCATGGTCGTCACATTGAATGTTATTAAATCACGTAATATTTGGTCTTGTTGTTTAATTGAGCAAGCTTACATTGGTTTTGACGAGCTACTGCATATTTTTCGAGTTTCAATTGGTGGACGGATCACATTTGCCATCTACTTTGGAACTTTCCGACGACAATGACAATACAAAATAAAATTAAAAATAAGATCAACGAGTTCCTTGCTCATATCATGTGCATTAACATAAGATTTCTGGTTTATTATGATAGTTTATTTTATTGTATTTATCGTTTTTTTTTTCATGATTTCTTGCCGTGATACTCGCATTTAAACCACAATAAAAAAAAATATATTACGAAACCAAATCCTTGTTATTCCTAAAGTGGCAAGGTTGAATCATTCAATCTATTTGGGTCATAAGATAACATACGTTGGTTGGGGTTTTGCCAAACGAGAGAACACAGCATTAGGAAATCCATAAAAGCCCAAATGCTCCTCCTACGTGAATGGGTATGTGCAACGTACGGCCACCATCACCATTCCTCCGCAAATAACCCAGATCAAAAAGACGGAGACCAAGAACAGAAACCCCAATATGGGTCTGCAGCCATGTTCCAAGTGAACTTAACCGAAAATCATCGCCCCAGCACAAGATCTTGCAATTAACTAAAAGCACAAGATAAGTCTCGTATACATTATATAAAAAATAATATATATATATATATAATGAAATCAACATCACATAACCACGGATGGCTCAACAAGCAAATGCTCTTTTCCATATTCATGGACAACCACCTGGAACAGCCAAGACTTCCAGGACATAATGAAAAAAAAACAATTATCACAATTTCCTTCAGCATTCAAGTCATTACAAATTTACCATGGCATTTGCTTCTGCGACAGAAATGCAAGTTCATGGCGCATTGAAATTCACGATGGATTTTATTTAGAGATTTGAAAGCTGGAAACATATTTCCAGCATGGTTTTTATGGAGGAAGAAAGGCCATTGCTACAGCTTTGACCACTTAATAAAACAGAGACATAATTACCATTGTAACTGAAAAAAAACCGTACAAAACAGACCGTGAGGTTATTTTTCACTCATGGTGGTTTGGTACATCAAAGTTTTGGTAGTTGAGTCTGCTCAGAAATAATTCCTGTTTCCGCCTGTGGAAAAGAAACATTTCATTTCATCCAAGTAAAAAATGTAAGGTTCCAGTCCAAATGGAATTATATCTCCATAACCACAATTATATTCATAAAATTTTGTCTAGACACCCAAACAGACTGTTATTTAGACAATGTTTTTAGCATCTAGTCAGCTGCTAAGTAATTATATTTTATTTCATTTCTAGCAGATAACATACCTCAAGATATCTGGAAAGCAAGGTAGTAGTGCTGGTGTTAAAGCCCTCAACAGGTGCACCTTTTGTGCGAGAGAGATGCAGTTGCTTCCTAACTTGAGAAGCCAGGGACTGGCATCACACATAAAAGCAAAAAACGATAAGGAAACTATTATAGAGACTGAGACAAAACAAGAAAAATAACTGAAAACAAGAGTCCTATAAGATAAATCGCAACAGAAATATTTAAAAGAGGAACTCTTGACAAACCTTCCCCAACTCCACTCCCCATTGATCAAAGGAATTGATCCCCCATACAAAACCTTCAACAGCAATTCTGTGCTCATATATTGCCAGGAGCTGGAGATCACAATCGCAAATAATTAGAAATATAAGCAGATCATTGAAAAGAAAACCACAACAGCATTTGGAAGGAACATTTTGCCACAAACATGATAAATAATTCACAAACATTTTGACTATATCACTCAGATGGTATTGCATGATTGTAAAAGCTAAGTTGACTGGTAGCACATAAACTAGTGCCTTACGCAATCACAATAAGAGTAGTCCTTATCTGCTCCATGAGACTTTTTACAGAAGATTGTCATACTAGGTTGATCAAATTTACTTGCTGGTACTGTAGCGATCAGGACATATATCAATCTCTGATCATTTAACAAATTATTCTAGGTTATAGAGAAGGATATGTTGATTGTAGACCATGGGTTATTTTTGCTTGGAACTTGTCTTTGTTGAATGTTTCCAAAATAAGGGGGAAAGTGACATATGACTAATTAAATTGAGTTAGGAATCTAGTCAATTCAAGATAGTATGATTTGCTCAAAAGATTGATGATTCATACTCTCATCATGATTTTACTCTTATAAAGCTAAACACATCTGGTTAGGATTAAAACGTTAAATTAACTCTATTAAGTTACCTCATCTTGATCCAAATTAAAAATGAAATGGAATAAAATACTACTCATCAGAATTAGACTTAGCTCCATCCAAACAAGGGGCAAGTTAAAATCGCGCTGACTAAATGATGTTCTCTTTCAACAATTTATCATTAATTAAATATTCAGGTTCCTCTTTGGAAAAGACTTTTGACCAAAACCAACATCCCACACCCTGCTTAAAAGAAAGAGAAAAGAAGATGACAATCAACAGGACCCTCTTTAACTTGCTTTACCAGCCATTTTCTTCATGATTTCCATGATTACAAGGGTATGCATGGTCCACAAAAACCATGTCTTCCCATAAAAACCTCTTAATCAAACATGATTGCTAGACTTATCTCATTAAAGATATGAAACCCTGAAATGCAGAAACTCCAAGCCAAATATTCTCACTGAAGACTCCGTCATCAAAAGCAAAGAAATATAAGGCTCAACAGCCCCAAGCATTTTCCCTTTCCTCCAAGCCTAAAATTCAAGCACTCAAAGCACAAATGCAAATCAAACCTTATGCATCATTTAGATTGGAATAAACAATGATAAGAATGGATATCCTGCAGGCAAAAAAAAACTTTCTCATATTACATTTGGCTAATTAATTGGAGTCTATTGCAATATCGTTTACTGGAAGTCATAAACCCACATTACCTGAAAATTATATCAACTTTATTTGTCCTTCGGCATATCACATGCTGTTTTCCTATGCAAGCCACATGGGTACAAAAGATCCAACAGTTTGCCCAACCATTTATCTTAAAAGTACTAAGGTTTCAAAGCAAGATAGTTCTTATCTAACATTTTAACTGAATGCTCCAAATTCATAAAATCCAGAAATATAGTTTCTCCCATCAGCAATCTGGGCACTTTCTAGAAAAAACATATTTGCTCATCAGTTGTATCCTGATGAACCTTTCTTCCTGTTGCCATGAATAATAAGTTAGCTTGTATCAACACATCTCCTTATTCTTCAACTGAAAACCACGCCTATGTGGTTACTCTATACTAAATGCCCATACGATCTAAAAGGAGCATTCCAATAATTCCTTTCAATAGGCCATCCCTTATTCAATACCTTACTGAATCTGCTACAACACCATAACATGATTTAATATTCAACAACGAATTTTTACTTCAGCTAGATAATTAGGACCACTGAGATCGCTCGAGTACAAGAACCAGGAAAGGAAGCAGGTAAACAAACTATCAAGTCAAATGTTATCATCTGTGTTCAAGCACTCCCTCAAACTCAATATTTTCAATAATCTAATCAATGACTACTGCAATTTTAACAATTGAATGAGTTCATTCTTTATAATATTTTTAGCAAGAAACAGGCGTTTTGATGGACAAGCAAATAATAAGACATGAATTATTGGCAATAAGATAAATAACCAATTTGTTTTACAGACATAGAAGAAGGATAAAATGTTGAAATACTTGTCAAGGATTTTTTGATAAAAATTTGCACAAACCTGTCCGATGTTGTAAGCATTCAATGAAGGTAGTAGAAGACTCAATGACGGTCGATTACCCAAAAATGTCTGAAAATTGAATACCTCCGTCTTAAAAAGTTTCACAGGTGACTTTTAGAGTACAAGACAACAGAAGATCTAAGTAATACATCACCTTGTGAGGAATAAGATGGTTAGGGACTTTCTCATTAAGCAGTTGTTCAGCAGTCTGGACAATAGCAATTTTTAAAAGATGCTCAATCAAACACATCCATCAGGAAATTGAGAATTATGTACAGGTTCTACCTTTCCATAGGCAAGAGCATCTGGTTGCGCAAAGAAATTAGACATAAGCTCATCATGATTGCTCACCGCCTCACCTGCAAGATTGATGCAAAATAGAAAGAAACATCAAATTATCAGATCAGATAGTTTATTCACCAAACCACTTCTGCATATACCTTTCAAGTAAATTGGGTGCTGGCTCTTCATGACACCAATGAAATCACAAGGAATAATCCTTCCCTGTTGGTCACAAGAATTTCATTCCTCAAACAATGATCTTCAACAGAAAACCGGAAAGTAATGAAAATTTGATTATAACATTTGCAGTAAAAATGAAAAACAAACTAAATGAACACAAGGAGACAAACAACATAGAAGCATTAACCACCAAAGAACTAGATTAAAGTGGTAGAAGTAAAGAATAATTTTGAGATGTTTTGCAGATTGTAGGAAAATATGCATATCAGTAAGTTGATCAAGCACAAATGACCAAATATATATCAAGAAGGTAGTCATCAAAGCAAAATCAGGATACAAAAACTCTTCTGCCAAAATCTAGATTAGCTTCTGAAATATTTTAAATGAGGTATACACCCTAGACCTTTATTCCCTGTTTATCTACCAAAACGTTGATTGAGAACTTGGCCAAGTCTGGTCTAAAATAAGAATAAGGCAGGCGTAAAAAGGAGATATATTTATTCCAATCCACCTTAGTTCATCCCCTATTTTGTCAAACACAAAATCAAACAAATTGCTTGACAAGCTGAGTTATACATCTATAAGCTCACATTCTTTTTCCGAAGAAGGACTATTATTACATATTTGTCACAATTCAAACTTAACAAGCATTTTTTCTATGAGCAAGAAGAATTAATTGCATCCATCTCAAAACCTCTCTCAATCTCTTTGTGTTTGCTTAGTTTACATTTTTCACTTCACATTTGTTCATATCCAAATAGATAATCCAAGAAGACCACCCTGATGAAGTAATAATTCAGAAAGCCAAGTTTTTCAGTTCTGTACAGAACACAATCAGAAATACTAGATGGTAAGCAAAAGCCTCGTAAATAACGGATAAGCCGGGAATCAGGATGAAAAGTAGTCAAGAAATTCTTCCAAATCCAAAAGCTAGAGCTCACCAAAGCAGTGAAAACATTAATAAGCCTATAATTAGAGAAGTTGGTAGCGCCATTCAGCCAATAAGGCCATGTTTAACAATAATGATTCAACATTGGATGTTTGTTGCCCTTGAAAGGGTGCCTAACCTGGTGAATAAGCTGATAGAAGCTATGCTGACCATTCGTTCCAGGTTCTCCAAAATCAATTTCACCAGTCTCAAAGGGAAGAGGGATGCCATCAATAGAAACACCCTTCCCATTACTCTCCATACTAACCTGGGGTGAAAAATAGCACCAATAAAAGATTAGGAGTCTAGCAGAACTAGACATTTAAAATTTCAACCAATTAAAATAATCAAATAGACACCTGTTGGATATGCGGCGCAAATTTCTCCAGTGCTTGAGAGTAAGGTAATATAGCCTGAACGCATGTATGCAAATTCAATAGTTAGAAAAGGCACGATAGCAGATTTTGAACTAAACAAAGAAGATTCTAATGCATGGAGAAAAAACTACCAAACAAAGTGCAATCACTTACCCTTGCAGGATACCCAAGAAATGAAACATTCCATACACTCAATAAACCTAAAAGTACCTGGTCAACAAGAAAAAAATGCACCTGTTGTTAATAATTTCACCCTAGGTGACATAGATGGTAAAATACCCACTTACAGGAATATTTTTCTCAAATGGAGTGGAATGAAAATGATCATCAATGCTCTCAGCTCCATGGAGAAATCTAAAAGATTTAAAAATTAGTTGGAAAATGGAAAATGTAATTAGTAATATCTATGTCCAGATATAAAATAATATATGTCAATGGAAGAATTAGAGGAAAATGGGTTTTGGATATTGTTCTAGCTATCATAGCATAGACAGAAAAATCCTAGGCCAAGGAGAACGCTAAATTTCACACAAGATCAAAATGTAATGTGCTCATATTGAATATGTATTCATAATGAGCAAGCGTATAAAATAAGACCATAAAAACTGATCTTAATCTTATCTGTTGAGTTCACTTGTTCAATGAGCAAGACTTTTCACAAAACAACTCTGCATGATATTTGATAAGAAATCATGCGAAGCTTGTGAATAAGCCAATGCATTTAACAAACCGTGACATAAGTGAACATGGAACATAAGAGAGATGAGTACTAAGGTACCTATGAAATATGAGGCCTCCTCCAATAACCTCCACAATTTCAAGATTAAAAGAAACATGAAAAATGCTGGTAGAATATAATATATCCAACTGTCCAAAAGACATCTTCACCTACCATGACATATGCGAACATGGGACTCAAAGACCATATAAATCCTAGGGTACTTATGAGCTATCAAATCTCCTAATCCAGTGGCCTCCACGATTTGCAGAATAAAACACATATGAAAGGTGCAGTTATGTTATAAATCCTAGGATATAAAATATTCAACTATACAAAAGACGAATACTCTATAAAGCATTAAAACTCCATTCCACATTCAGTGTCTTGCCAAAGTCATAATAGAACTCCATTCTTGGTCAGTATGTTTCTGGAGGTACAAGCATATTACCAACCTAAAGGAAGTGTACAATTCACTGATATTGTTCAATAAATGCTACGATGAATGTATTACTTCATCTGGTAGATCAAACATCCAATCACTTTTATTCTGATTGGTTAACTCTAGTTAGCAACTTAGTATTGATGGTAAAACTATGTCCACTTGCAAAAACTACAAATAAGAACATTTATATACTTCCCAGGTTTGAAATACTAATGTAAAAAGTTCATTAAAATATGGAATCATACTTCTGGACAACTGGAAAACCATACTGGAGAGACAAAGGTAACACACCAACAGCGCTGCAAACTGTAAGAAGATATTCAGTACTATTAATGCCACTAGGTTGTTCCAAAATTTAAAGGATGACAAGAAGATAGGGGATGAGTATATTCACCACTATAACGGCCTCCTACCCAGTCCCAGAATGCAAAAGCATTAGCAGGGTCAATACCAAACTCCTTTACGAGCTGCATAGATGATGAGGTCAACTTGATATTTGATGTAGATAAAAGATGATGAATAATAAAATTTCCGTAATGAGCAATGTAAAAATAAAAAACATAACATGATGAAATATGAGAATCACTAGCTATATTCATCATCACTATGCATAAAAACTGGAAATTCCAAACTCTAGGTTCCATCAGATAACTAGAAACAGGATACTTTACAATAAACCACACTTTGTTAGAATCCACAACTATCAGTGTATTGGCCATGGACATCAATTCAACAGGCTATTTCACAATCTGTTGTTTAAAAAAGCATGAAAAGATAATTGAGTGTAATCATTACAAGAGCATAATAAAGCTCAGAGTGCAAACTCAATTAACATATAAAAATCTCTTAAAATTTGAATGACATGAATTACAGCCAACTGCCACTAAAATCAGTGAAGCATACAAATGAAGGAAAAAAGAAATAGAAATAAAAATATTACATTTTCATCTGGACAACAAATCCTCAATTTGATGATTTCAAAATTGTATTCCAAACAATAAAAAAGGAACAGTGCCCATACCTTAACAGTTAAAACATGAGCATATGCATCAACAACAGGAAATAGTAAATAAAACCGACGTGGGAAGCGTGGCTACTAAAATCCATGAAACATGGATGACATATAAAATGAATACAAACAAAAAAGTGTTCACCTTTCATAGAGAAAAAAGAATGCAAAATTATTATTATTATTATTGTTATAAAATTATTCTCAAACATAAATGATGAAATGGTGCTTAAGCGTAATCATGTGTGCATATGCATCAACCAGAAGCCAATTGTGCATAACATCAATATAGGAAGCAGGGATTGAAATATAAAATACCATAAGATTTGTACTGACAGCTACCATATGCTTTGCAACAGCATGGTGCCTGAAATGAGAACCAAAAAATATGACACAAACAAACTACTATCCTACAATAGTGTAACTAGAATTTGACCTCAAACAATGTGTAGTATCATCTTCTCTAATGTATTGAAAACAAAGAAGCAAAAATTGCTGCAGACCATAATTAAAACCAAACCATGATGGAAAGCCAGTTAATTATGCTTCAAATTTAGTGATACACTTGTAATGCTAGATGATCAAAACAAAAGGATGAAAGGGACAAACGGTAAAATATGGAATTATAAGGTACTCAGAGACAATAAATGGTGACAAAAGTATTTTCATTCGGCATTGAGAATAACATAAACCAAAATATTCCATCCTGTACATAATACCTAGATTCGTAGAATTGCATTAGCCTCAATACAAATAATACAAACACACAACAATGTAGTCAAGACACTCGTACCCAAGAGCACCTGAAATCCATTCTCTGAGCGTTCTTGCATTCAGCATAGTTTCAGCAGTCGTAAAGGTCTTTGAAACAACCACAACTGGACAGATGACAGAAAGAGAAAAGAACAAAACAGGTCATGACAGAAATTAAATTGAGACAAGAATTTACAAATGGCAAACTGAAATTTAAACTTCATTCTACCCAGGGTGGTTTCAGGATTCAATCCGGTAATGCTTCGAGCAACGTCAATTGGATCAACATTTGCAAGACTGAAGAAGAAAAGTCTTTATTATAGATTGCACAAACTAAATAGAGATAATTAAATCTTAGTTACAATCACCAACATGAAAAGGAAAGTTTCAGGTATTCGCAAGCATAAAATGCTATTTAGTATATTTATAAATAAGGCATGGCATTTGGAAATACTAGACAGTTTCCGAACAATGTTTGAAGTCCTGATTTTAATTATGCCAAAAATGAGTGTAAGTCAAAATTTTGATTACATTTTGAAGAAGAGACTCACAATGCTTGACAGAGCTGCATATGATCAGACAGCCTTTTTAAAAAGTAGACTGACATATAAGTCCCTGGAAATTTAAATTTTCAAAAAAAAAATTTTGAATTAAACTTCTACTCATATCTTTCTCCTCCTTCACCAACAGCCTCACCCCATGACAGCCCCACCTCACAACAGCTTGGTAAGGCTAAGCGAGATCGCCTTTTCCCAGACAAGGAACACGTGAGTACACCTTGAAAGGGAGCTTTCCCTACCCCGACAAGCCACACAGAGGCTCAAAGGGACAGGAGCTAGCATGCTCCAGTCATGGGCAAGCTCCACATGACCAAGGGAGCTCGCCCCAGGCCTCTAGCCCTTTTGAGGGCCCGCATGCCTTGCCGGTAATAAAACGGCTGCCTATGACCAAGGGAGTTTGTCCTCTGTGGCCACAAGGCCAGGAAAGCTTCCCACAGCCGAGGAAGTTCACCCCTACCCTGACTAGTTCCCCTAGCACGCCCATGGCTGAAGCAAGCTCACCAAGACCCAACAAGTGCTGCCATTTAGAGGCAAGCCCATGGGGCTAGGTGAGCTTCCTGTGGCCATGCAGGCTTGGCCCAAACCTGTGCAAGCTCCCCATAGCCAGGTAAGTTTGCCTAACCCTACAACAACAACAAAATAAATTAAATTAGGGGTAAAATAGTACTGTCCAAAAAAAAGGAGGGTGCTTTGTTAAATGCCCAGGAACTTACTGTGCAGCAAAAAACTTGTAGGGACTCAGAGGTTCCTTGAAAATTACCAAGGACCTCTGGCTCTGGGTCCTTTTCCTTTATGTTTTCCATCAGATATTCTTCAAATTTTCATCCTCTTCCTCATCGGCTTATTTTCCATATTTTTAAACAAACAGAACTCTCTAAATCTAAATTTGCAGATCTTCCCAACCAATAATAATCCAAATTTCAAAATCCATGTAATGCCAAGTCCATGTAACTACAAATCCAATTTTTTTCTGACAAACTCCGACAAAACATCAGTGAAATACGATTTACAAAAATAAATAACATAGAAGTTTATGGCATGATGCAAATGTCAGAGAATGGAACTAGAATATCATCACTATCATGGAATAATGCAGTAAGCACATTGCTGACTGAAGTTCCAATACCATACTAAATATGTTCAACACATTCTAAAAGGAAAATGGCATAAAAGAAAAGAAATGTATGATTTATTTTCCAAATACTACAGTTCCTCCATTTTTAAAACCTATACATAAACCCAATATTAATTTTTTCACATCAAAAAACAAAAGATTAAAATTAAGTTCTATGATTGTATAAGTTTTAAAAATGGCAGTTGAATATGTGTACATATCATTTCAATACAGGATAGCAATCCCATTAACAACATATCCCTAACAGCAACAACAACATATACCTTCCACATTACACTATCTAGAGCCAAAAGACTCGATATACCAAGATCAAAACATCCTTCTCCCTCCAAAAGGAAAGATTTAAAAACAAAAAAAAAAAAAACAGACCAAAATATTCCACCTAATAAACAGGAGGAGGGGGGTGTGTGTCTGTATATGTATATATGTATATGTGTGTGTGTGTGTGTGTGTGTGTGTATGGTATACATATATATATACATATGTATATTGTAAATTTCCAATTTCCTACATATGGATGCAATAATCCAAATGGCAAATGCACGTACTTACAATCGCAATTGACGCCCTTTAGCACATTCTGCTGCCTCAGGATCTGAGAATGTTCATGTTAAAAATCATAAAGCATGGAAACATGTCACTTCCAAACAAACCAAAGTAATGTAAATTTAGCTTAAGGAACACCGCACAGAGTAGGTAATGGACAGGAGACATAGTGCAATAATGGACTTACCAGTCTGAAGAGCAGTATGCACAAACAATGGTCCTAAAAAACTACCCCCAATGCCCACTGCCACAACATCTCTCAATGCCTTCCCTGTTGCTCCAACCTGCAAGGTCACCACTAAGCATTAAGTTTCAACACAATAGGCAGGGAACAAGTAATTTATGTCACCTTCTTACCCAAAAACCATTTCGAATTCTCTCTGAGAACTCCTTTATTTGGTCTAGGACATGCCAAACATCAAGTACCACATTCTTTCCATCACTTTGGATGACCTTATCTCTTGCAGCTCGAAGAGCTACATGCAATACAGACCTATTCTCTGTGCTGTTTATCTGTGACTCATGTTAAGCATTACAACAATTAAATGCCCCTGGCAAAGACAACTCTCGCCCAACAAATGCAACATATTCTTATATAAAATCAAACGAAATGAAGTAGACACAGGGTTAGTAAGCCTAATTCCAGATTAAGAATAAGAAAATTACTCTCTACTACAATAAAAGTCAGTCTCATTCAAACATGATGTCTAACAGTCTCAGAGATTCCAAAACGCCGAACAAATAATAAAATCAAAAGAGAAACTTTTCTTGAAGAATGTCAATGGATTAACGTTAAGTGTTTTGCCATGATTCCCCAAATTAGAATTTCCTCCCAGCACAAAAGAACATATGCTACCATACTTTCAAAAGAACAGAAACCAATATAATCTGTATAGCAAAAGCATTCACCTCCCACTTAAAGAACAAATACACAAATTAAAAGCAAAAGCATCCAGTAAAACGCAAAAGAACAAGAACAACATATCACAAAGCTCAACAAACACCGACTTCAACATGCAACATACCTTCTCTCCATTATACATACTGTCAATCTTTTCCTTAAGACGAGCTGCCTGCATCAAAAGAATGTCAGCTCACCGCCAGAGAAGAAGTAATAAGCTAAAAAAAAAAAAACGAGGAAAAAAATACAATTTTTTACCTCTGCGAGCTGGAAAAGCTTGTCCACAGTGGCCCAAATCGCTCGTTGCCGAGAATAATCCAATATGATCCCATCAAACTCACTGAAGTCCAATACCATCAGCAAAGAGAACACCCAAAAAAACACAGAAACAAACAATGGCTTACGTGATGAAGGACTTGCAGCGATCGGAGTCACTCATGAGATCGCGAAGGTGCGTCTTCTTGATATCCTCGACATGGGCCTGCACGAACAACAAACAACAAAGGATTGAGGGGAAAAACAAAAAGAGCAAGCTGATTTCAGGAACAATTGATCAGAAGACGATACCTTGAGGTCCTTCCACTGCGGCGTATCGCAGATAAGCGTCGACGAGGCCATCATTCTAGTATTTGCCGATCAATTGCGCGAAGAAGGAGATAGAGAGAAGGATTCGAAATTAATTTGAGATCGTGATTCGTGACGGAGGTGGTAGTATTTGGCTTTTTTGGGGACTTAAGAGAGATTAGGGCACGGAACGATCGTGACCGAACACGTGGAAGTCAGTGAGTCAGACAGCAACCGCATTGTTAAAAAAAAAAACTGGCGGTTGTAAACCATGTTCCCGCGCGCTCCCTGTTTTTTTTTTTTTTTTTTAGAAAATCATCTCTGGAAAAGCTTCTAGATCACTCTTGAGAATGGAAGCTTCTGGGTCTGTATTATTTTCAAAAGTTTTTTTTTTTTTGCTCCTTTTTTTTTTGTAGTATATGTTCAGGCGCTTCCTTCCAGTTTGATTTTTGAAAAAATATATAATTTATTACAACATTTACAAATATATATATATATCTATATATATATATATGTGTGTATGTATTTATCTGTAAAACGATTCCCATGCATGTTTGGATAAATTCGAAAACCCCAATGTAATTTGAACTATCACGTTATCTTAATCTTGATGTATTTGAATTTACAATTGAACTTAACGTAAAACTAATTATGAGGTCTCACGAATTATCAATACACCCTAATGAAAAGCGTGTGACGAAAATCAACGCACCTCTAAAATAATAACTCATTTGACAGTTATTTTGTTTATTTTTGTTATTTTCTATCACCTTCGCAAGTTCATGCACAAAAAATTAATGTATCTTCTCTTTTTTTTATTTTTTATTGTCAGTAAAATATTTTTGAAACCAAATCTATTTTTTATGATTTTTACTTAATCAAATTTAATTGTTTTCACTCAGAATTAAGTAGATCTAATTTTTATGCACGTCTTTTTTTCCTTAAGGATTGATATATCAAGATTTGATTTCTGTACCGCACAAAAAAATTAACATGATATTTGATTATTAAAAATTAGAGCATCTGCTTTGTTTACATTAAAATGAATAAATCGTAAATTTATTAAAAAAATCAAATAGCAAAAGCAACAACAAAGATTACAATACACATGACTACAATAGTAGACAATAAAAACTAGAGCATTTATGGCACAAATTTAGAGGTTTTTTTTAAGACTAATGTGGCCAAGTGACGCATGGACACCAAGCGGTGGGATGTCCTTTTCTTTCCAATTCCTTATTATACGAAATTGAATGAAAACGAAAAAAAAAAAATCTTTTATTCAACATATGAATGATTTTATTTTTTAAAAAAAAGGGAGAGGCAACAGTATGATTGATCAGGTCATCCTGTCAAAGGACATAGACCAAAGCTTATAATGTTAGCATGATGATCTTTGGGTTGGATAATAAACTGCATGAAGGACAATGGATTGCTTGTGTTCTGTTGACAATTGCATCTATATTTGTAATTGCTTATTTTTTTTTTATTTTTTTATTTTTTACACTTGGATCTATAGTTGCAACTTTGCCGAAAAATAAAAAATAATAAAAAAATAAACTTGTAAAACATAATCAAGAACGCAGGGCCGATTTTAGTAAAAATAGAACCCTAAACAAAATTATAATTTTTTTCAATTATTTTATATTAAGCAATAAATTATATAAAGAAAAAACTATGGACCATAGCTTTGAGGATTAGATAAATTTGATATAATTTAATATTATCATAAGTCAATTAGATTAAATAAATCTCATATTTATAAAAATAAATAAAATTTTACCTATAGGTGGATAAAATAATAACTACAAGTTTTAAGTATAACTTAAAAAATCATAAATTGTGTGTGGACCAAGAGATTTCGGGGCTCTAATATTATCATAAATCAATTAAATGAGATAAGGTTTATATTAAAAAAAAAAAAAATTTGAAGACCTCTTGATGGATGAAATGATAACAAAAGGAAATAAGTGAAAAAATAAATTACTTATTGAAGAAAACACAGAAAATAAAGCGACTCCGCTGGGGATCGAACCCAGAATCTCTGGTTCCGTAGACCAGCGCCTTATCCATTGGGCCACGGAGTCATCCCTAAGACTGTATGCACTATTAGATAATTTTCCGATATAACTCAATTATGGGTCTGATGAGCATGCTGACACAGGCGCCATCACCAGCCAGCAACCTCCCAAGTCTTGCTTGTATATATGGAGTTATGGAGCCACCAGTAGTTTATATATATATATATATGTTCCTCTTCAGGTATGGTTCTCATCTTACAAGTTATGATCACATTTTATAATTACATGATCATAGTGAGTACCATATATAATCAGTTAGGTATATATCATTAGTTATAGGCTTATAGCTAGCCAGCTTTAGAACTTCAACTTTTGTTCCTTTTTTGACTTTAATTGGTTCTCATGCAATGGTAACCCTTTACCTAGTTGCATGATGTGAACTCCATCTTACAGTAGCATTAACCCACCACCGTATGGTTTTAAGGATTAGTTCAAACGCGTCAACGATGAAACACTTGATTTTCATGAAAATAAAATGAGAAAAACAAAAGAGGATTCAATTCTCATAGTTAAAATCAAATAATAATAAAAAATGTGTGGGGGTGAGATGTAGATGTATTTGTCTACATCGTTCTCATATTTTTGGAATGGGGGAGCGCGGTTCAGAGGTACTACTGGGCTACAAGCTCTTTGGTTATTTGTTTATTATTTTTACATAGCATAAATATCTAATACTTTTAATAAAATGTATACAATTCAATAAAAATTAGAAGCGTTTAAAAAAAAATCCCTACAGAGGAAAACCTAAAACCCGTTTCTCACATATACGCAAAATATAGTCGGTAGAAGCGAAGACTTGGGGGAAAGAGAAAGAAGAAGAAGAAGAAGGAACAAAGAACCGCGTCAGCGCATCAAGTCCCAAGCATGGGACAACGAGGGCCCTCACTTTAAGACACCCCCCTAATTATGACTATTATCGCGTATAGGAATCCACTACAAAACCAACCATGCAGACCAAAAAATAAAAAAAAGATAGAAAAACAAAAGCGAATAGGGCGTTCCCAGGACTACACTTCACATCCCCTCAATAAATACTACCAAAGAGTTCCCACTTCTCTCTTCAATTGGTTGTTACCACCTGTACGCGCGCCCTTAATAATTAAGCCATGGCATTGCCCTTCCTCTCCATCCTCTTCTTCGTCTTCTTCTCCTTCTCCTTCTCCTTCTCCTTCTCCTTCTCCTTCTTCACGCCACTTCTCTCTTCATCTCGTTCACTCACTCAGTCCTCAATCACATCTGAACAGGACACTGATGGCATATGCGCATCAACGGTCGCTCCTCACGGTTACAAGTGTCAAGAGTTCCAAGTCGGTTTATTTATATATTATAATTGATTAATAGTCTCACATCACATGATCAGTTAATTAAATATATATAGTGTGTGTGTGTGTAGGTGAAAACTGAAGATGGATACATTCTGAGTTTGCAAAGGATTCCGGAGGGTAGAGTTGGAGGTGTTGGTGGCGCTAATAGGCAACCTGTGCTCTTACAACATGGAATTCTCATGGTATGATGTTAATTTAGTACATTATTCATTAGTTTTAGGTGAATGTACACAAGAATAGAATTAATTAATTCATTTATATATATAAACGGGGTAGCACATCCATGCATGTCAATTCATCTGAGAATCAATTGTGCTTGAACGTACGTGGGGCTTTTAATCGCTGTCTGTTTATAACGCGTATACCTTTTCGAAGCCTTAACGTGTAAGATTTTGCACACGTGTGTGGGGGAAAGAGAGATTCTTATTTCCAACCATGGTGATCTCATCTTATCAATTTTGCAGAAGAAAGAAAACCAATAAATTGAGTGAGGTTGAAGTTCCAAAAAAAAAAAAAAAAAAAATCTAATCTTTTACTATTTGTTTAAGCATGCTATTACTAATGTCATGTGCATTAATTTGCAGTGATATATAAAATGGTGAGAATATATATATAGAGAATATAAACATCAACAGGTAGAATGTAGATTTATATATGTCATCAAGTTATAAATTAATAAACATATATATATATATATTTATTTTTTTGTGATATTATAGTTAATTAATGGATGCCGGGCGGTGATATTTACATGCATGCGCGCAGGATGGAATGACATGGCTACTAAACTCACCTGAAGAGTGCCTTGCATTTGTGTTAGCGGATAGAGGGTTTGATGTGTGGATTGCTAACACTAGAGGAACAAAATGGAGTCGCCGCCATGTCACTCTAGACCCTTCATCCCGGGTTCGTTAATTAGTTTCCTCTTTTAATTAATTTGTTAATTCCATTATTATCATGTATATTCATAATATGAACTTATAATCCTTCACACTTCATTTAACTAACGCTCATTCAGTATTATTAATGATATGAAAAATCAATTTTTTTTATCTATTTTCTCCTATTGGCATAAAAGTCAATATAGAAAAAAAAAAGTAAATTATTCTGATGGAGTTTTGCTATATTAATTAGCTTCTCATGACCTGAGTTGTTGTGAATATTACAAAAATATTTTGTATTTATTTGAAAAGCAAATGAAATAAATATTTGTTTCGAATAGCACGGCAAAATACAGTTAAGGTCACCGTTTAGGATGAAAATAAAAAAAAAAAACTAATTGAGCACAAAAACCTCATTAAACTTTTTTTAAAAATATAGGTGTGAAATGAATATTGAACGATTTTATTTTCCTACATTAAAATAAAGTCAGGATGCCATTCTCTCTTTATACAAAGTTCTTCTTTATTTTATTCATTCAAAATAATTATTCTTCAAATAAGTTTTCTCTCTCGCATTCACTCTATTTATTTATGGGAACAGGCATGTTGGGATTGGTCTTGGGATGAACTGGTTATGTATGACCTCCCTGCTACCTTTGATTTTGTGTTTAGTCACACAGCCCAAAAGCTGGACTATGTTGGCCACTCTCTGGTAATGAGGATTAACGTACACTTTGTGTTCTAATTAAAGAGAAACACAAGAATGATTCAATTAACATAAATGGAATATCTATCTTTGAATTCATGCAGGGGACTCTGATAGCTCTTGCATCTTTCTCTGAGTGGAAGTTAGTGGACAAACTAAGATCAGCAGCACTGTTATGCCCAGTGGCTTACTTGACTCACATGACCACTCCGGTTGGAATTCTTGCTGCCAGAGCTTTTGTTGGAGAAGTAATTTAATTTAATTTAATTAATTAATTAATTAATTAATTTTTAAAACTCAAAACCTTCAGATAATATAAATTCATGTTGTTACAATTAATGTATATCTAATGCTCTGATCTTGTCTTGAGAACAGATAACTGGTTGGCTTGGGATGGCAGAGTTCAATCCTAAAGGGTAATAATTGCGGGAAATTAATATGAAATATCTCTCAAATCATGGAGAACTAATTAAATTATTTGACGTTGTTTCCATTGATTAGAGCTGCAGTAACAAAGTTTCTGAATGCTCTTTGCCATAATCCCGGAGTAGATTGCTATGATCTCATGACATCTTTCACAGGTGAAACATATTTCTGCAAAAAAATTAATCAAACCTCAGATATTCAGAAATAATTCTTTCATGTGAATATATATATATGTCATGTGCAATTCATATAATTGATCAGGACACAATTGCTGCCTCAACCGATCCACTGTCGAACTCTTCCTGAAGTATGAACCGCAATCAACATCTACGAAGACGATGGTACATTTGGCGCAAAGTAAGCATGGATATTAATTATAACTTCAAATTAATTTTGAGTTGAATTGAGCTATGAGATATTAATACTTTGTTTTGTTTGGAATATATATAGCTTTCAGGGATGGTGTGTTGACAAGGTTCAATTATGAGAATAGAGCTGTTAATTTGGAACGCTATGGAGAGCCTAAACCTCCGGTGTACAACATATCGAATATACCTGATAATCTTCCACTGTTTTTAAGCTATGGAGGAAAGGACTCACTGTCTGATGTAAAAGATGTTCAGCTCTTACTTGATGATCTTAAGTTTCACAATGGTGACAAGTTAACTGTTCATTATGTCAAGGATTTTGCACATGCTGATTTTGTGATGGGAGTCAATGCGAAGGAGATGGTCTATGATGCAGTAATCAGTTTTTTCGATCGACAATAGATTGACATTGAGTTGCTTCATAAGAATCGAACATTTGTACTGGAGACTATGAATTAACAATATGATCATATTTGAAACATAATCCAAATGAAATAAGATAATACATTGAAATGAAGTACTGTTTCTTTATTACTATTATTATTATTATTATTATTATTATTATTTAACATGCCCAAAAAAAATAAACAGAGGACAATATGAAAAATAAAATATATAATAGTAATAATAATAAGACATTAATATCAAGCTAGTGAAAATGAAAAAGGTTTGAAAAGCAATAATATAACTTGGATTATAAGGCAAGCTAGATAGATGTCTTACCTACCATAATGATCATTGACACATGTAGCTTTGCTGATTGTTAAAGATAATGAACAGAAGCTGCCTAACTGAACAAGCATATATGAGAAAGAGAGAGAGAGAGAGAGGGAGAGAGTAGGCTAGTAGATCTAGGAAATGGAAATGTTGAAGAATAGAATCATGCTTCTTGCGCTAGTTTTGTTGTTGGCATTAATGTTGAACAATGGAGGAGGAGCACTAGCAAAGAACCATGAGGTAGGAGGAGACCAAGGCTGGGATGTTTCCACTGATTTTACCTCATGGGCTTCTTCCGCCACTTTCAAGGTTGGAGACCAACTTGGTGAGTCTTTTCCCTTTTTTTTTTTCATTTTTTTTTTATATTTTGGTAACATGGTTTTGATGAAATATGGATAATCAAGTCATCAGGGTTATACATATAATAGAGTTAATTATTCAACACATATGTACTCTTATCCCGTATGTATTAGATTTTGAACCCTACTCTCTAAATATTTTATATAATCAGGTGCCAATGTCAATAGAGTAAGCGATTGTTGGCCATAATTTGACCGCATTCTTCAAAAAATTTTTTTCCAATTCGTGTGATGATTTTTTGTTCATTTTTAAAAAATTAGATCAATTTATTTATTCTAAAATTTTACTTTTTTACCTTATAATCATGTGGGTTAAAATATTATTAAAAAAATATTTATTTATATTTTTATCTAAATTAGTTCAATCGAATATTAATTAGTTTTCTCTGTTTATCTACATATACAAACTGTTGCCTTTTTTCCCCCCAATTTATCCCATTTTTTATTTAGTTTTTATTATAAGAACAAAAACAATAATGATGTGTTTGATATATGTGTGTGTATATATATAAACAGTGTTTACCTACACTCCCGGTTTACATACGGTGGTGGAGCTCGCCGGAGAGAAAGAATACAAGAAGTGTGACGTCAGTGGTGCCCTAAACTCCATGAATGATGGCAAAAGCACAGTGAAACTAAGCAAACCAGGCTACAGATATTTTGCTTGTGGTACAGCGGGCCACTGCCAAGAAGGAATGAAGCTCAAGATCAAGACTCTGGCAGCCAATGAGGTTGATGATGGTACCTCATCATCTTCTTCTCTGTCCTCCTCCACTGCTATCACCTTCAACCACCCACCTCATTTTATTCCCTATGTTATTTTCATAATATTTGTGGGCCTTCTTGTGCTTTAATTAATTAAGTTGTTTTTATTTAAAATACTGCTTCTCTCGTTTGTTTACATGCGCATTTGGATTGGACTGTTCATAAATGAAATTTTGTTGTTGCAAATCAGGAACTATATAAATGGAATTAATTTGTATGAGAAAAAAAAAGAGCTCTTTTTTTTGTCATGTACTCTTGTTAAATGTTAATTAAAAGACTTTAAAATCCTTGGGTTATTTTAATAAATTTATTTTATTAATTTAATATTATTTTATTTGGTTTTATATTATTCAGTATAATTTTCAAGTAGCCCTGTCCTCCTATGATTGGAAGGATTTACACCTTAATTTCCACATCCATCGTGACATGGACATAATTGTCCATGGTGCACCAGTTCAAAAAAAAGCTCAAAGAGGGGAAGGTGTCTTCATGAGTTTCACTGTGTGCTTACGTATTTTGATGAGATCTTCCCAATGATTTTGTTTCAGATGAAAAGTACTCAATTATCATCATTTATAATTACTGCAATAATTAATATAATCTCTAATTTTTCACATTCCCTTTAAATAGTTAAAAGATCGTGCGAAGGTGTCAATGTGTCATAATAATTTTATAATAATAAAATAACTAACAATTTATGTGTGCCATAATAAGTAAAAGTCAATGCACTTAAATATGTATCTCGAGTTTTGATGTTTGAGTTGTATTATATATTAAGAGATTTTTATTTGTATAACAAAAGTGTTTCTAACTAAAGTAAATTATAATCACTACCATCAAATAAAATTGGTATTCTAGATATCCATATACTAACTTGTATTAAACATTAATTATTATGTTTTTAGTTGTTGTTTCACTTTCATCGTTGTTTCAATGTTTTGTCGATTCAGGTTATATATATATATATATTTTAAATAAATCATGGGTTATTTATTTTTCAAAAAAAGATATTAAACACAAATTATGCTTATCCGTATTATTTTAAATTCAATTTTAGTATCACCATTTATTTAGTCGATCAATTAATTCGACGACGATCACCACTCAATTAACATCCAAATGATTGAACCTATGTTGTATGTACACCATAATTACATTGTTGGCGTCCCAACCTCTCTCCAACCGTCCGATCGATTTAAATAAAAATAAAATCACAATGTACGGTTGTGATCTAACGGCCGTCCCCCCGGTTGTTCAAACCCAGGACGCTCATTCGGATACACATGAAAAGTTCGGATCTTGAGGCATTTGAGCGGTTGAAATCGCTCGCACCTGCCATCGCCGACCACCAGAGGCCCAATGTTCCCCGGTATTGCGGAGAAAGCCACTACTTTTCGTTTTCCCCGTTTGCCCTTCCCAAGCAGGAAAGATATATATAAGTGAATCGAGCGTATTCCCGTCATTTTACGTACATCTCAAAAACCCATCACGAGTTTTTTCCATCTCCGCCACCGCGCTCGAGCTCTCATCTTCTTGGGCTTCTGAAACCCCAATTGATTTTCTAGGGTTTTCGTCGGCTCTCCTAACCTAGATCGCGCCCGAGATTTGGTAGTGATGGCGGAGGAGCAGCCCGCCGCCGCATCACCTGCGCAGTTCCCGCCTACGGGGCCGATTGGAAGCTCAGTGATCCCTATCGTTAACAAGCTCCAGGACATCTTCTCTCAGCTCGGAAGCTCTTCTACGATCGATCTTCCTCAGGTGGCGGTTGTGGGGAGCCAGAGCAGTGGGAAATCAAGCGTCCTCGAGGCACTCGTTGGCCGTGATTTCTTACCTCGCGGGTCGGACATTTGCACACGGAGGCCGCTGGTTCTGCAGCTCGTGCACTGGCCTCGTCGGGCCGATGCGGCTGAGGGGGACGAGTGGGGGGAGTTTCTTCACTTGCCTGGCAAGAGGTTCTATGATTTCTCGGATATCCGGAGGGAGATCCAGGTATTGTATTCTCGTACTTCCCTCTTCATTGGTATTGAAAACCCTTGGACGTTCGAGTTCTACCTTTAAAATCTCTAAATCTGTAGTTATTTGTGCTTGTAACTGTACATTTAAGTATACAATTGGAGATACTGCTATTGTTTCCAAGTAGTATGGTGTTTAATTTCTTGAACATCCAAATATAAGTTTATGTTATCAGTAGAAAAAGTTATCTTTAGTTTGTGTGCTTTTCTTATATTTGAGTGAGAGAATAGGATTTGCTTGTTGACAGATAAACAATGAGCACAGGGACATGTAAACTTAGAAAATTGTCCCTGGTTGCACTTGTTTTAGAGGCTATTCTTCTCCACGCTGAGTTCTTTAAACAAGACTGTTGGATACCAAAAGTTCTCAAACTTATTTTTTTTCTTGATATCAAAATCAGCCCACCTTTTCATTTGGTCTCCTGACAAGAAATTTTATTTCTGCCCTGTCTTTTAGTTAAATGCATCTCTACTTGGCCTTATGAACAGCGGTCTCTTCTTGTCACTATGCTTTGAGTTATTGTTTTTTACCCCCTTATTGTCCCCCTTATTGATTAATATCTCTGTTGTCGTTTGCGATACTTTGTATATATATATAAACCAAACTTGCTGTTTAATATTGCAGGCTGAAACAGATAGAGAAGCAGGTGGGAATAAGGGAGTTTCAGACAAGCAGATTCGTTTGAAGATATTCTCACCCAATGTTTTAAATATTGCTTTGGTTGATTTGCCTGGAATAACCAAAGTGCCGGTTGGTGACCAACCAAGTGATATTGAGTCAAGAATACGAACTATGATTACATCCTACATCAAGCACGAGACTTGCATAATCCTAGCAGTTTCACCAGCAAATGCAGATTTATCAAATTCTGATGCACTTCAAATGGCAAGGACTGTTGATCCAGATGGTAATCGATTTAGACCATTGATCTTTTCATTTGCGCATCAATTTTGAAAAATGGGCATTTGTCAGGGAAAGGCAATGCCTATGATGCGAGTGTTAAGTGTACATTGAACATTGGATTTGACATGCCTCTCTTGTCTAACAGGTTCCCGGACTATTGGTGTCATCACAAAGGTCTGCTTTTATGAACTTTTTCCTCATATATTTGTGTTATATGGGTGTTTGTTGATATTTTCTATTTGCTGTCGAACATGACCATCAATTTATTTATTGGTTCAGTTGGATATAATGGACAGAGGTACTGATGCTCGCAATTTCTTAATGGGAAAGGTGATCCCGCTAAGACTTGGTTATGTGGGTGTAGTGAATCGTAGTCAGCAGGTATGGCCCTTGTTAATCTTCTTGAGTTCATTATAAGCACATGAATTGTTGAGTATGCGCTACTTTCTCTGATTAGCTTGTCTGAGATGTGATTGGTTGACTGGCTCGAAAAAAGAATAAGTTATACACGAAGAAAATTTTGCAGTGAAACTTCATTCCTTAAGGATAGAATACATGGTGCCTAATAGTATAGGTGCACATATGCTGTAAATGACACATTTATTGCATGGGCTTCTGATGTATCACCTTATCAATTGGCAATATAAATCCTTTCTGGGTGAATGGATGACTTATGGAATATATGATGAACAAATAAATGGTTGTCTTTTGTTTTTGGTATCCTAGTTGTCTTGACCACTGTTGCCTGGATACCTATGTTACTTGAATGCTTTCACTGCATGAAACCTTCTTTGGGAGGAAATTCATAACGAGGGGACATCCGAAACGCATCACACAACAAATATGATTGTGACTAACATTTCTGCTGAGTTTTGTTAATGACCAAATGCATTTAGGTGTTTGACTTTAAGCAAAAAGTTAAGAGTTTTGTTTGTGTGTTTGTTTCATACAAGTTTGAACCTTACTCCAGAACTGTCCTTTTGTTCTGTGTGTTTCATGCACTTTGGTCTAGCATGCCATCTTGATGTCTGGCATGTCATCTTGCTGTTGAGGCAAGCACTCTCGGGTCATATTGGCAGGATTTCACCATTGGCTACTCTTCTTTGAGATTTTATTCTAAATCAATTGCCATAAAGTGGAAAGATGATTGGTATTTGAAGTTTTGAGTGATCTTTCTTTGGACATAGGAAACTGCTCAGTTTATTTGTCTGTTAACATCATATTCATTTTTGGCTTTCTATTGATCAGGACATTAACCAGAACCGAAGTATCAAAGAAGCGTTAGCTAATGAAGAAAGCTTCTTCCGCAGTCATCCTGTATTTTTTCTTGAATTACTACTTTACATATTTTCAAGGGCAAATCTGTTTTTATGAGTTCATTGACTTTTGTGGATTAAATTACAGGTATATCATGGTCTCTCTCATTGTTGTGGAATACCGCAACTGGCAAAGAAATTAAATCAGGTAAATGAAGCCTAACTTTATTTTGCAACACTCCAATGTCATGTTGGCTGACTTGTGTGTTTATATTTAAGCTCAGAACAATTCATTCTTCTAGTGGCAGCTTAATGATGGGTGTGCTGCTAAACTTGTGTATCATGTGCAGATATTGGTGCAACATATCAGGGCAGTTCTACCCTCTCTCAAGTCTCGTATAAACTCTCAGTTAGTAGCTGTTGCAAAAGAACACGCAACCTATGGTGATATTGCAGAATCTAAGGTACTGAGTGTTTCTTAGTGTAATACCTACTTGTTGAACTGATTTCTTTTACTTCATTTTTTGTATAAAGTGTTATTAATTGTGAAACATCTGTCCTGTGGTTCACAAACTCCTTCCTCAAGGCAAGGCGAAAATCAGTGACTGCTTTGCAAAAGTCTTATTGTTGATTTTCCATGCAAGCGCATTGGTATGCCTTCTTGTTAATTTTGAAATTAGCAGTTCCTGACAAGGCCAATTGGGATGCAGCTAACTGCCTGATTCCTCCTTTACCTTTCCTTCAATCTAGTTATGTCATCATGAACTTCAAACGAATTTTATATTTCCATGCTTGAATGACGTTTATGCTCGGTCCATAAGAAGCCATTTTGCTTAATAGATTTATCAATTTTCAGTAATAGACAACTTGGAAAGTTTGATTATATGTATACACAGAAGATTGTATTTTTTTTAATTTTTAAAACTGTATTCTTACATGATCCATCAAATACTTATAACTCTGCTATTTATTTTAATGATAACTAATAACTAAGAGGTTATAGGAAAATATGAACTGAAAATATATCTAATTGCAGATGTCAAAGTGAAATAAGGATGCTTGAGGTATCTGCTCAAATGTGTTTGTAAAGGCTTTTTTTCTTTTATGTTTCTTATACAGTTAGCTTTCAACAAGTTGTTTTGATAAGGACTGTCTAGTGCTACTTGGACACAGATATGGGTGTTGAGTATCCAAGTATTGTAGAGTATGCGATACTTGCATTAATTGAAAACTGGATACATGGATATGGTCGCGCGTATCTATATATATATAGCTGTAGGTGTGGGAATCACATTGTTTTTGGAGGGGCAGATAAATATATAGACACCATGAGTTAATTTTTAGATAAATATAAGTTAGGATAGTGGATTTAAATCTTCTTAAAATTTAAATTTAAATAAGATACTTTTTAAAATCATGAAAATCACTATTAAAAAGATTGAAAGAGAAGAAACAATTTATAAAGATAAGGGGAATGCAAAGAAAATTGAAGTTTAACAAAGATCAGAAAAAATACCCCAATTCAAAAATAATAGAAGATTGAGATTGAAAATTTAAAAACTTGGGATGGAGAATTATATGGAATATTAAGGGTGAAATTAGAAACTCTTTTTTCAAATTAAGGAAAAATTGGATCATGTGGAAACATGTGATCCAAACATTTAATGAACATGGCTAAAGGAAGACTTGCGATAGCATACTGCCCCGTTTGGATACGTAATTTTTCGTTAGATATGCCCTATCTGGGTAACAGTAGGATTCGCAGACTGCTCATTTGCAAGTTACAAAACTAATATAACATGGTTAAAGGAAGACATGCGATAGTGTACTGCCCATTTGCATGCTACCGAACCAATATAACATAGTTAAAGGAGAACATGAACTAGCAAACTGCCTATTTACAAGTTATGAAACCAATGTAATACAACATGAGATGTTTAAGTCCTGATAAGGATGCTTGAATTACCTGTTCAAATGCTCCTAAGCAACTGCAATGAGTTTTTTTTTTTTTACATAAATCAAAAATCAGATTTTTATCGTTAAGTAATAGAGCTTCATATCTGTGATTAGCTTGATTTTTATGGCACATAAACTGCATTATCATATATTAGACGGAAAAAATGGAAAGCATATTCTCTTTGTAAAGAAAAGCATTTTCTTTTTGGCTCCACTTTATTACCAGTTCCAATCCTAGTTTTCTGTGTGTTTTTATATTCTCATCTCTTGTTTGTCATAAATGCTGGTGTTAGTTACCAGAAATGTATGATATGTTATTCACAACTTCATTCATAATTCTTATACAAATTTTTCTAACTACAGGCTGGCCAGGGAGTCAGACTATTGAACATTCTTACAAAATATTGTGAAGGTCGTGATATTTTCTTTTCTTACTTTGTTGAAACTCCGGACTCTGGGCTGTCAATGAATTGGTCTGAATGTGTTCTTTTGTCATGGAGTATCTTTAATTGTTCAATAGGGTCTTGATAATTTCCTTTGAGGCATTACTTTCCCTACAATTATGTTACTCTACAAATTAGGCTTCTTTTCATGCTAAGCAGAAATTTAAAATGAGTAAAATGCAAGTGTGTTAACTTACAAGTTATGAACATAACAAGCATGAATTTAGTTACTGCTGTTGCATGATGTGAAGGAAGAAACATATGTTATCCATCATTAATCCTTTATGGAAGTCATTTTTTGATATCCAAGTGGGCCTTAATCAAAATAATTCAAAGGAGTTAAGTACACCTGTTACACTTTGAGGTTAATCACCAAATTCTCTCTGAGATCTAATAGTCTTGGAAATATTCAAGTCTGTGAAGCTGGCAATTTTGCCCAGTTTACCACATCCAAGAAGCTTGCCACTCTAAGTAAGCCTAAAATTTAAAATATTGCAAATGTTGGCTTGCTGAATGCTATGGTTAATTAGACTTTAGTTCTTTACTGATGGTAGTTGATCCATTATGACCAGTTCTAATATCAGATGGATTTATTATTTTGTTTAGTTCAAGAGGAAGCTGATACTGTAAAATTAGGCCAATTTGTGAGTCCAAAATTTTCTATTGAAGTTGATATTATTAGTTATGACATAAAGTAATGCTTACTCAAAAATCGGTAACAGTTCTGTTTCTCGCAGCTTTTTCTTCGATGGTGGAAGGAAAAAATGAAGAACTATCTACAGCTGAGCTTTCTGGTGGGGCACGAATTCACTACATCTTCCAGTCAATCTTTGTGAAGAGTTTAGAGGTTATCATCTTTTTTTTTTCATTTGCCACTTTCTGTTATAGCTTATTCAGCTCTAAAATTCCAACCTGAATTGCTCAACTTGTTGGTGTAGATTTTTAGGCACCAGGACTAGACTTGATCTTAATATATTCAAATCTGAAATAAATCAGTCTCATATTTGCTGATAATCTTATATTTTAGTAATAGTTTTTATTGCTGAGGTCTTTCTATGTTGAAAATGCTTCTTTCACCAAGACACAGGAAATGGATTCAGACTTCGTTTGGTCTTGGGCCTGTATCAGTGGTTTCCCTCTGTGGCAGCACTAAGATTTGCCAGTTCACAATGCTAATTATTTATCATTATTTTCTCCAGGGTCTTGTTTTTTTTATTGAAGGTCAAATGGAAAGTGCAGTGAAAGAGGGCCAACTTTACCTAGTTTCTTACAACAATTTTCCCTCTTATAAACAAATTTGTCTCTAAACTATATAAAGTTATTATGGGGTGCATCTGCAATGTCCTGTCTTATATAAACTAATCATTAGCTAAATAAGCTTTCGGCCTAAGCTTGACTATGAATTGGTTAGAACCCATTGTTCAAGATCAGATCTTAATGGAAAAAAGCTGTTTCATTATGTAATTGAGTACCCACATAGCATGAGTGCAACATAAAATTTAAATGCTTTAAGTAAGAAAGATACACGCCCAGGTTAATTAGGCTGAACTTTTATTGACCTTTGCCGAACCTGTAATCCCCAAACCAGAGGTGCCTAGTCCTTTCAGTTATAGGATTTTTATTTATGACGGAACAGACATGGGAACCAGCAGAATTCGTTCTTACAGCTAATAATAACTCTATAACTTGTTGCATAAATTTGCCCCCTCTCACTTCCTATTCACTTTTCACCTGCATGCCTCTTCCTATTATTATCTTGCAACATAATCTGTATCATTGTCTGCTCGATCTATGTTCAAAATAAACTTTTTTGTGCTCTCTTGGTTCTTGTATCCTCATTGTCCCAAATTTGGAGAGTGTTGGCCTTGATGCACTAGCAATTTGCTTTGCTGGTGGCTTGGGTGCAACAAATTGAAGACAAGCATGCATTCTGTGTACATGCAGATTTAATGATAAGCATATTTTGACTTCTTCACATCCCATTCATTTTTCCTTTCATATTTGTCTTGTATTATGTATACTTGTGCTTGGATTGTGCAGTGGTGTTGCCTTGCATGTCTTCTTCTATGTTTATCTCCTAGAATTTTCTTTTGTCTAGGCAAATTGATCTAAGGTTATGCTCTTGTAGGAAGTTGATCCATGCAGTGATGTAACTGATGAAGAGATTCGAATGGCCATCCAAAATGCCACTGGCCCTAGAAGTTCCTTATTTGTCCCAGAGGTAGATATTTATCTATGGAGTCTTAACTACATTAAAACCAAGTTTTCTGTCATATTTTGCTATTGTATGTTTAACTTTAATAGGTGGTTTGTCTCTTGAAACATCATCTAGGTGCCATTTGAATTTCTTGTGCGAAAGCAGATTGGTCGTTTGCTTGATCCTAGCCTTCAATGTGCAAAATTTATATATGATGAATTAATCAAGGTAAAAAACTCTTGACCACTCTCTCGATTGAATGTTCACGTTTTGAAGGCCAATTACCTTGCGCGTTTTTTTCCCTTTTTTTTCTCCTGTATTCAAATGGTTTATTTCATTATGACAGATGAGCCATCGCTGCTTAGCTAGTGAGCTGCAGCGATATCCTTTCCTTAGAAAGAAAATGGATGAGGTGATTTGGAACTTCTTACGAGAGGGCCTTCAACCAGCAGAGACTATGATAACTCATATCATTGAAATGGAGGTATGCTTAGTTTCTGCTTGCAATTTCTTCTGCTTCTCAGCTTCTGCATTGTAATTGCCCAAAGGAGTTTGTGGCATCTTGATATTATGGTTAATTGGGTTATAATGTTCTTTGCTGGTTTCATGTTCGACATGTTTTATTGTACTGCACTTCATTGGTTTAATTTTGAGAGATAGAACTTTTACCATTATTAGATTGTTGTGATGTTGATCTCTGCAAAATGTGATGCTATTGTAAGGTGATGTGCAAACTTGCTTGCTCATTGTTCTTTTGAAATTTTCATGGGTACCTGGGAATTTAAAGTTGTATCAATCTGGGTGGAAATGTGCCTGATATTGTTAGTAAAGATGTACATAATCTTTTTGCGTACAAAACTACTATATTAGGTACAAAGCTGTCATATGAGGTACAAACTTTCTCCAGTAGTATAGCAACCAGCATTAGTTGCATGCCTTGCTCGAAATAAACAATGATTACTGTTATTAGTCATTATTACAGATCTGAGCAGTTGATGGAAATGTTCCTTATAATTAATTGTCATTTCCTTTAGGTCCTGACCATCTGTTGGCATAGGCTTTGCCAAAATGGATGTGGTCTTTGATAAGCCTGTTGTAGATATTCTTAATATCTTCAAATATTAAATTCTTTGTTTGTAGGCATTTGGAATGAAATGCTCATACATGTATTTATGGAAGTGCTAATTTGGTAGAAAAGATCAAATCATGGGTACTGAGGAAAATGTTGAAGCCCTTGACTCTGGACAACAAGCTATCATGCTGTCCTTTGCTTTTTAAAAGCTTAAAGAGAAGTCATTTTTTGCTCCATTCTGTTCTTTCTCCTGTATACTAAGCAAGTTAATGAGGCGCCTTACATAGATACATCAGTATTTCACATTACTTAGATACATCAGTATTTAGTGTTACTTGCACTGATCTAATTATTGGGTCTGCAGATGGATTATTTAAATACTTCTCATCCGAAGTTCATTGGTGGTAGCAAAGCTGTGGAGATTGCACAACAACAAGTCAAATTATCAAGGGTGTCAGCTTCATTGCCTAGACCAAAGGTATAATTGTTTATTTTTTAGTTGTCAGGTATCTAAATTTTGTTTGATATCATGTCATAGTGTGTGTACAAAAACTTGTCCCAGATGATGCTTCTTTTCTCATATTTAGAGTATTTCTGTTTTATGCTAACTTTTGTGAATTCAATCTCAGCAGTAAATGACTTGTTGGCTAACCAGCTGTGATTTAGTATGCAAATAGTGGCATCCACTCCTAACCTAACTAGTTCTTTCACTATAAGATAATAAAAAGTATTCTTAATATTTAAAATCAAATAGCCAGAGCTGGGTTTAAAATAAAGGCCAAGCAGTTCTAAAATCAGCCTTTTATTTTGATGTCGGTGCTGGTAGTCAGTGGTCCAGCTTGACCACAAGTCCAAAATTTATGTTGTAGCGTAGAAACTGAAGTTAGTTCTAACACAAATAAATCAAGGCATCAATGTTCCAACTTGTGACAGTATGACCTCCATCAAACTTTAACACTTGAACATGTTTAAAAAATAAGTGGCTCACCTCTAGTTTTCGTACCAAAATCTTAGTGCCTATATTTTTTATTATGGTTCCTTGGTGCCAGTGCTTCTCCAATTCTTGTCTGACATTATTGTTTATATCTTTTTGTATAATTGTTTTGGTTATTGCTCTTTGATCTTTTCTTGTCTTTATATCTCTTTGTCATCTAGTTATATGTTATTCAACTTGATGACCCTCTCATCTGAAGAATCCACCTTTTATTTTTGTATGATGCAATATTTGTGAGCAATTCCGTTGGTATCATTTCTTATTACTTTTTAATGATCTCCTAGCGTAGTGTTTCCTACTCAAACATTTTCCGAGTGCGCAAATTTTCAAGAAAGAACAGAATAAAGAAAAAGCGGAGTGTGAAATATTATAGGATGACTAGCTTTGAGTCTATTTATGGGTGCAAAGAACATAAGAAAATTGAGGGAAAAACAGGTTTCAAATCCAATTAGAGAAGAAAAAGTTCTCTTATTTGGCAAATATGCTTTAGATGGTTGTTGGTCAATATTGGTGATAATTTCCTATTATTCTACATAAGAAGGTGTGGTTTAATAACGAAACATAAAGGACAATTTTGGGAAGGTATCCTTCCATTGAAAATAATATTGTCAAATCATGCACAAGCCATACCAATTCTATTTTTCAAACTAGAACTTTAGCATTTTCATTACGTCAAATTGTTTTTTATGTATGGATATTGGAAGCTATTGAGTTTCTTTTATTAATTACGATATCAAATTTTCTTGGCATTATACCTATTCATCCTAGAGTTGATCAATAACATTCTTTATATTTTTTTTGCTCAAATTTTCCAATTTACCATGTTTTTCAGGCATTTAACTAGCTTCATTTCTTTAGAACAATTCTTCTATCTTTTCTGATTTAACCTCTTTCTGATGCATGGAGAAGTCTTAGAGGTGCTTTCTTATCAAAGAAGCTTAATTGCTAAATGATAATCCAAGACTTCTCAATTTCATATGTGAAGTTGCCATGGTTGCGAATGTTATGCCAATTAATAATATGGATTAAGCTCATATATAAGTATGTCTTTATCTTAATGATATCTGGCAGATAAATACTTCGACTCTGCATACTGGATGAGGGTTTTTTTTTCCTTCAAGATTAAACTATCATTAGGTTAGGATATGGTAGTGGGTGAGGTAGAATTTTATGAGGCACAAGGCTCTACCATGTTCTGCTTAGAGTTTTTTTTTTCTAGTTACTTGAGATTGATCATGTATGTTATGCATGTAGGACGTAGTGGACTCTGACAAGCTTCAAGCATCAGAAAAAAGTCAAAAATCGCGCGCTATTCTTGGTAGATCTGCTGCTAATGGAATTGTTACTGATCAGGTTCGTGCCATTTTAATTTTAATATTGTTTTTCATGTGCTCTTATGTTGATTTGCTGGGCTGAGTTTTTATGTTTGCTGCTGGATGTTGTGCAGGGAGTTCGATCTGCCGCAGACTCTGAGAGATCTGGTGGATCGGGCAAGTAAATTATAAATTAAGTTATACATATTGGTGATTTTGCTGTTCCGTTCATCTATATCCTATTTATCTGACATATCTGGCACATCTGGCTTACATATCAAATAATGCTGTGATTGGAATCTAAATATTTAACATATAATAAGTCCTTTTTATATTATTCAGTTGTCTATTACATGCATGAGAAGCACTCAAATTGAAATTCTCAGACTTCCAACATTTTGACCTCTGCTTATTCATGCAAGATGGCGAAATCCTTTGTGTACCAGCTAACATTTTGGTAAATCAGGTAGTGCAACAGGTTCAAGTTGGGGCATCTCTTCATTATTTGGTTCTACTGAAAGTCGAGCACCTCCAAGAGAAAGCTCTGGTAACAAGGCTTATAACAATCCTGTGCATACCGTGGAATATTCATTCTCAGCAATTCAATTAAAAGAGGTAAGCTTGAAACTCTGTCTGCTTTTTCATTCCTATGTCATCCATTAAATGTGTTTTTTGCATGGGGTTAACTTATATTCTATGTTTCAGCCACCTGTTGTCTTGAAAATGTCAGAAAATCAGACAGAACAAGAGGCAGTGGAGGTAGCTATCACAAAGTTATTGTTGAAGTCATATTATGATATTGTAAGAAAAAATATAGAGGACTCTGTGCCCAAGGCGATTATGCACTTCCTGGTAAATGCTTTCACTCTCTTGAAAAGGAAACATCATCTTCATGATTATTATTTCTGGCCCTTAGTGGATATGAAAGTTAATCAAGTCCAATACTTCCCCATATTTAGACCAACATCAATAAGAGTGCTATGACATAATTGTGCTGTGACCACAGAAATTTCATGTACTCTGTCCGTATGCAGATGTTAAGGAGATTTAATATCTGTTCCTTGTAGATATTTTCTGCCATTTGATGTTAATAGACCGCTGGTTGATGTTAATCGACCATCTTGAGTTCTGGTTTTTTTTTTTTTTTTTGACCATGATGGGGCAGCACAAATGCATCCAGTCTTTAGTTTTTGTGTATGCAGTAAATCTGATGCCTACCCATCTTTCCAGGTTAATCATACCAAGCGAGAATTGCATAATGTTTTTATTAGGAAACTTTACAGGTATCAAACATTTGATCTTACAATATATATACTTCTTTTGTTTGGCCTTGTCCATTTAATTTATAAATTAAGAAGAAAATTCATGTCATGATTGTGGGCCAACAGGGAAAACTTATTTGAAGATATGCTGAGAGAACCAGATGATGTTGCTGCAAGAAGGAAACGTATCAGAGATACACTAAGAATTCTGCAACAGGCCAACAGGGTATGTGAACTTTGCTATCGGTCTTAAACAAAACACACTCTCAAAGAATCTCCTTTCCTGGTCATTTTACTATCATCGAATGTTTACTTGCAGACATTGGAGGAGTTGCCTCTTGAAACTGAGAGTGTTGAGAAAGGCTACAGTCTGGAGAATGATCCAACCGGTCTACCCAAGGTCCATGGACTTCCATCCTCATTCTACGCCAGCACTGAATTCAGTGCTTCATACAATTCATCACCTAATCATCCAAAATCAAGGAGGTCTGCTCATTCTGGAGAGCAAACGCCGATGTTCTATCCAAACTCTGATGCCAATGGAGGTGGGCATCATCTGGGTCCAGGACTCTATCCCACAGTTGAAAGCTGAACCATGAGAAAGACTGTTTTGGAGATCTTTCTTTTGTGATGGAAGTATGGCATAACTTATTGTTTTCTTGATATTAATTCTTTACCAACAACCAGGTTCATGCCTACAAGCATGGCATCCGAGATTTTTACAATGTATAGTTGAATCATTACCTTCTCTAGATTTTTGTTTTTTTTACTTTTCTCTGGACGCGCTGGGGCTCTCCTAGCAAAAATAATGTGATCTTTACAGTTGCCGGCTTACTAATGAGAAGCTCAGTAGTTACCTTATAACATGCTCTTTGGTTGATCTAAAGAGTGATACTTTTCCATGTTTCTATATGTATTGTAGCAACCTTTTCACAATTTTCTCTTGAAGCCATGGAGGGGCATTGAATCATGATGGTACAGGGTATTACTTGCGTCAACATTTGGATGCCACTTGATACTTAACTGTAATGCCAAGACTCGGTTTGTAAGGCAAGAATTTCCTGTGAATTTGCTGGATGCCGGTGCAAATTCATCAATTTTGAAAAATTTTCTCAGTTGAAATGACTAAAAACAAACGCTCAAGTTAACCTATAATAGTTGATCCAAGGCAAAAGCCACAAATTAAGTAAATTAAATAATGCGTGTACTATCAATCAATGGAATACCCCCTCTGGAGGCTTGTTTTTCAAATAACTACAGCAAATCCCTGACTGAGATTAATTTCAAAAGGAAACCAAACACTTGGTGGGCTCACTTCAACCTAAAACAAAAGCAATTCACCTTGATTTTACAAAAGGGAAGCATCAATCGTTCGATCACTTGAGAAGATCAGCGTGCTCAAAGTTTATGCAAGCCCTTCAATTCCACTTCTCAAAAGTCTTAACCTTCTCATCCAGAGACGCGCCTCCAAGCTAAGGGCCTTTTTTTGCTTAAATCTGTACCCTGCATAAACAATGATAGAATCAACGGATTAATAAATTATATATATACACACGCACACACAAACAATAGACTGGTCAAAAGTGTTTGCTGTTGATGTTCTCTCAGATGTTTCAAGCATGTTCATATATATTGTTAGAAAAAATAATAAAAATAATCAAAATGAAAACAATAAATGAAGCTCTGAACATATAGCAGCTCACAATTCCATTGCACTGGGGCATGGTGATGGAACATTCATGTTTTGTTACAACTTGAATTTTGATACCCAGAAGATTGAACACTGTAAAACCAGACAGCCACATCATAATTTACAATTAACATGATGAATACCTTCAGTGCCAGAGTTTCTTCCGGCAAAAAAATTGCTCTCAAATTAATTTATGATGTAGATGATTAGCAGCATCTTTGTCCAGCATATAACTGTCCATTACAGTTTTAACTCTACATTCCTTCAAATCAAGAGAAAGTGAACTACCTTGGCATCATCATTGAGGCAGCATGAGAATTTCTTTTTTCAAACACAACTGAATTCCCTGAGTTGCCTTGACCTATGAAGTCTTCTTTTTCCCTTTTTTCATCTTCTGAGCTACTCGGGGACCGCACTTAAACACAGCTAGAACCTCAATGCTGCAAACATGTTTCATCAAATTAAATTTTCAGCATTGTGTTCTGTTCTTTTGTTTAATGCTGCCTAATATGCTAGAACATCAGGACAAGTGGACTTATTGCAACATTCCTGATTTTAGAGAAAAATAATACAAAATTCAGATCTAAGGAAACAATCCAAGTGAACGTGTGTTCACTTAGCTCCCTATTCTCAGAACAGCCAACTGAATATAAATACTACTGAAAGGATGCCACCCCTAAATGAGATGCAAAAAGTACACTTGATGTATAAAAAATTAACACACACATGGTTCAATATTAAATCATATGAATTTATGTAGCACAGATAACTTGAAGTTAGTCCTGCAATTCAGAGGCATGCCTATTTTCACAGTTGATCTGTTGATGTTTCAGTCAAAAGCAACTTCTTCTCCCCAGTGAAACACTTGCGTGGCATATTTACAAAAGTTCATGCAGCGATGCAGAAAAGTCTAGAAATGTTCATCACATGCAAGACCATCTGAATGGGAGGTTGAAAAAGACTACTTGCCTTTAATCTGTAAACAAATTTGAAATGCATGTTGGCCATTTAAAAAAAATTTACCTGTCTGTGCCAGGGAAAAAATTGAAAGCATGGGCTTTCTCTAAATGCCAAGACTTATCAGCCAACAAAGATTTGCAGTCCTGCTAAATGCTTGCTCTTGTTAAAGATTGATGAAAAAGGGGAAAAAAATGAAAAACATAAATTGACCTAAAATATTACTATAAAAAAATAGAAATAAAAATGAGCGAATAAGATACGATAAAGGTATTGAAATTTGCATTTGTACTTATAAGAAATTATTACTTCCAAGTTAATCCAGGTCATTATAAGTTTTGACTGATTAATGCTAATTTGAACAAATATTGTTGCACAGAAGTGGAATTAATTTAATTAGTGTATTATTCTAATTAATAACTATTAATTTTAATACTAATCAATGATTGCTAGAATTAAATTTTGAAGAAACTATTAATCAAAATTGCTTGTCTGATAGGACTCAGAATAACATAGGACAACCCAGGTCATGCCAAGTTATGACCCAACCAAACAAGGCTTTGAAATAATCATGGGCATAGTAAGAGGTGAGTGGCACGCATGAAACTTTTACCTCTTTGAAGGCTTCCCATCCACAGCTTATATAGATAAGTGTTTGAGGCCATGTTTCACTTCTATCACAGGCTATTTTGCTGTCCATTCGAACTGCAGCTTTCCTTGCTCTCAAAATCCATGGTCTCTTCTCTTCTTTCACCTTCAGAACAGAACTGGTTCAAAGCACAGACCCAGGTAATACAAATTCATTCAGAAGTCAATGCAAAGCATTAAATAACATCAGATGCAGGGGGGATCATCCTAACAACTGCGTCAAAAATCTTCAAACAAAGGCAATTTTTCAGAAATAGCGGATGAGCATCCTTTTTCAAAATAATGAGAAACAAAACAGGGGCCATTACCTTTGAGCTGACTTAGAAGTTTTCCCAGTGAAATGTGCAGCAGCTTTTAAAGCATCAACCAGAGAGGGGTCCAAACCTTTTCTTGGCGGATCAACAACAATAACATCTGATCCCTCAAGCCAATGAAGGGGTTCCTGTAATGATAATAAACATTTAAAACAATTTTTTATTCACATTTTGTGGAAAAACTATAGCCTACTCACAACGTAAATTTTGTAAGAAACTTGAGAATTGAGTTCATACAATTGATGCATCTGTGTTATGCCAACTGATGCTACCATCCACACTCTTCGGTAAACGGCTCAATGACTTCTCAAAAGATTGTTTGGATTCTTTATTGATCTCAACACATTTGACTGACCTGCAAGAGAGAAATCAGATTCATACACTTAATGTCTATTGGCATTTTTTAAAAATCCTTCAGATACAAGATGGTTACATGACAAGAAAATCCTTAGCACTTGCCTGCATTTCCTTATTGAAGCTATAGATAATCCAATAATACCAGCCCCAGCATATAAATCAGTAACAGATGACCCGTAGGGAACATACTTTTGCAATTTTCTCAGTAAGGCATCAAAAGCCTGCAAGTGACACAAAATTTGACAAGGCAATGGAGTCACATTCAGGCAAAGAAATTTTATTAAACCACATGCCAGAATGGAGCTAGTTGTGCACTAACTTTGTCGCGCTGTTCTAGAACTCCAGATTAATGATGGTTACTTCAACAAAGTTGTGTTCAAATATAACTAGTGATGCTTGCATTTGCAAAAAAAGTATTTAATAAAAGTAATGCAGTAACTGACTGTTCACGAAGGCTGTAATTGCACTTTGAGAGGCCACATTGCTTAAATCATAATGTTTATATAGGGGCGCGCTGGTATAGTCACCAAATATAGATGCATAAATATAAAGCCCATACAGAAGATCTGAAGAATATAGTTTCACAATATAAATGGACTGACAGTGAAGTAGCATACCAAGAGTTCTTTTGTCACATGATGGATATATAGAAGATAGCCTGGAACATGTTAGTATCTGTCACTTATGCATGGTTTAGTGCTTAAATGTGTATATCAAAGAATAAATGTCTTTCTTTGTCACCTTCTCCATTTATCATTATCCTGACAATAGATAAGCAACTGAAAATCACTGTTACCTGTGTATTTGCCTGACCAAAACTCGATGGGTCCAAGGAGATATCAACCCCACCAACATGTTCCCAGAAATCCCTTTCCCCCAAAAAATGTCTCCACCTATTTCCAAAAATTATCTGCTTGCAAGCAGGGTCTTTTAGATGATGCACAAAAATTAGTTTCTATGAACCAAGATATACATCAGTCTCTTTCATGCAAAGAAAATTTCTCTCTGAAAAATCAATAGCACGAAAAGGTACAGTACAAATCAATTAATTGGATTACTCATAATAGATATCACCATTTGAGAAGAAGAAAGTTATACTATTACAAGCAACACAAATTCCACAGTTGTTGTCATTAACCGACAAGTAACTCCATATTTGAATTTCATCATAGCCACTCTTTCATGTAAAGAAAAGCAATAACACACGAGAGTGGGTATGAGAGGATCATTTTACAGTTAAATAGTTGAAATTCACAAAAAACATGATTTACTTTCCTCTTTTTGTAAACAAACTTTATTTTGGACAAATACTTGCTGTTGGGATTATATTTTAACAGTCTTGATAGCTGATAACACAAAATCTTATTAAAATTATTTAAGTCTTCCATAACTACTACATCATTACACTTCACGGGATTTTTACATATGATTCCAACAAATAATAATTTGTATATATGATATAGGTTTTTTCTAATACAATTGATGTTACAGCCCATTTAATTTCCCATCTACTATTCCTTACCAAACTGCATTTATGCTTTTAAAGGATCTCTTAATGAAGCGTGGAGTGGATAAAACAAGCCTTAATCTCAGAAAGACCTGCCTATAGGAGTTCACAGACTAAAACTTGTAACTTGGCAAAGGATCTAAATAAAACCCAATATCAAAGATAAGAATCAACGAAGAGGCTCAATCTTCTCTCTTGGGCCAATTGCTAACCGTTCTCACACAGAGACCTCTCTAAAGAGTTCAAAGAGCAACACCAAGATAACATAAGAAAACAACATGAAAAAAAAAAAAAAATGGAAAATAGAAACCAAACAACTACTTCATTCAGTAATCATCAAATCTCAACTTCCTTCTTACAACAGTAATGCATCCATTTATAGACCTAAGATAAATACAAAACATGACTCGTAATATAGAACACCGTAATTGTAGCAACACATAAAGTCTTAATGTAAAAAAAAACCAACCTAAAATCATGATCATAAGCAATCTCCTTAATTTGGAAGTTTTAGGAGGATGTCAACAAATGCAATAATGAGCCCATTAAATGAAAATTTTCTAGAGGACTAAATTGTAGATTTCAGGGACTAAAGTTCTCTAATAGGCAGACTCTTTCTAACTTAACCTGGAACTGATAAAAGCAAAATTCTCCACAAACAAACCAGATGATGTGGAAAAGAGCTTAATATATACTGTAAAAACATGATAAGTCAGCATTGCACATAAAAGAAATTTTCATGATCAAGCTAATTCAGTTAGACAAATAGAGCATATTTCAACAGAAAGCCTTAATAAATAAAAAAGCTGCTACCTACCAAAGTAGCACATCTATAAATAAACATTGCAAGAATTAAGAGAAAACTTGTAAATTAATCTTACATTAGTGTTTGAGGTCTGGAAGTTAACCCATATAGAATGGATTAAATGAGTGTTGCCATTTGGTCCACCGTTTCTCCACAAGAACTGCAAAGCAGAAAGGCCACATATCAAAGGGATCTTTTAACTTCACAACTACCATTTGTGCAAAATGACATCTGCCCAACTAAATTCGGTCATAACTTACTTCCATCAAGGAATTCAACTTCTCAGCATTCTGTGATTGTTCATTTCTAGAATTCCAAACCAATGAAACTTGCACTTTCCCTGCAAAAAAGAGTGAATTTCGCTAGCAGCTAAGCAATCACTAGCATTCATATCAAACAGTATCACATGGAGAAGGGGTGAAGAAACAACACCACCCCCACCACCACCATACAGGAATTTCTTAACCTTTTAGATAACGTTCTGCTAAAGGGAGAGATGTCTTATGTGTGGTAACAGCCATCTGCAAACGCCACATAACGAAAAGACAATGAGAGAAACAATATTCTAGCTATTAACTTGGATAGGAAACTGTCAACTACATCATAAATTGTTGATACCGATACAAACATAAAGCATTGATGTATGCTCTTTACATTGAAATCCACTTTCCAAGCTTTAAAAAGGTAAATTTGTCATTATGACAATACATATCTTAGACCTGCAGTTTTGGAAGAGGTTCCCCTGAACGGAACAACATTCCCATGCTCAACATCAACATCACAAATGCCCCCACCAAAGCAACCCCACCCCAACCACCCACACACGCAAAGGAAAAAAGGAAGGAGTTAAGTTTAGTCCTGTTGAAAGATATTCAGCCAGCTGACTAGAGATAACAACCCACCGAGGCAAATCTGTTTTCAACTCACCCTTATGCGTGTAAAAAGAACTTAGCCAAATACTGGGTTCACATATAGGAGGGTCCTCTGCATTCTAGACGCATTAAACTAACCAAACATAACTGACAAATGAAGTCTTACAAGCCAACATTATCATGTTAACTGATGCAAAATATCAGCTGTGTTAACCACTATTTCTATATAGATTGGGCATCAGAACTACACCTTGCAAACCTGAACCAAAATGATAAGAACTAATAATACAGGCATCCGAGGAGGTTCATGGATGAAGCTGGAAAGCATGCGAGGTTAGAGAGACCCCAACTTGCACAAACAAAATGCCAAATGTTAAAAGTATTTTCAGATTAAAATTTTCCCATGATTCTTGATTATGCATGCTTCATGCAAACTAAGCTTTAAATTAGTGGAAATAAAATGGATTCAGATCAAGAACAATTTGGTGTGCATCACATATTTATGATCATAGAACAAAATCATAGTATCTTCGCGTTGCGACAAATGAGAAAAAAGGACAGTTCATCTAAATCCAATAGTCAAGGACCATGTGCCAATAGCCATAGCATTAGGGTAACAAAAATGATGAAGAATTTGTGGTTAAGTGTTTGAGTGTAGATCTTTGCTGAATATTTGTAATTATGTTTTCTGCATGTAAAAGTGTCTGTGTGTGTGCATCATAGAAAAATATATAATGAAACTCAATATTTCAGACAATGCCTGATTACCATTGATCTTAGACTAACGTAGCTAAGAAGTTTTACATCTGAAGAAGGCACTAACCTGCACATATCGTAGTTCACCAGCTCCTGAATCCTCGTCATATGGCTGAATATTCAAAGTGGTAATACCTAACTAAATAAAGGGAATATGTGAGTTTCAAAGAAGAAACCTGTCACACAGAATAACTTAAAAAGAGGGGTTTGGAACTTGCCTTGTTTTAAGAGATCAACTGCTGCATTGATATTTGGATGATGGGCTGCAAAGGAAGCCTAAACAAATTAAGCCATAAAAATAAATTTTTGTAAGATCAGCTACTTTCCATTAATTTAGATGATCCTCCAACAAAACAGCCCTGAAGACTAAAGATGGTAACAAATACCCAGACAAACTGATTTACTGAGTAAGGGATAATGTTTAACATGATCTTCCTGTAAACTTTAACTACAAATAGAAGTAGATATTATTGACATCAAACTCAGTGATCTCATCAATCCCAGTATAAGCATTCGTGGCAAAAAGTGCCATATTTAACAGGAAAACCAGAGCAGAATGCTCATCATTAGATTACAGTTGCCATGCTTGAAAGGATTTGAACATTTTGCTTTATCATAAAAAATTATCCATAAATATGATTCCAATTCTGGGGCAAATTCTGTTGCAAACCAGCACTTCCATTTATTTGGCAATCAACGACTAGAAAAAGGCATTGCTAACCTTTGCAGAGGGGAATATCCACCACATTATGAGAGCCCTCTTGATACAGCCCAATGAGTGGATTATCCGGCAAGCCTCGGACGGCGAGCTTAGCACGGCATCTCCATCCCCACAGACGACCGCTCTCGAAGCTAAAATCCTGCACACCGTGCTCCTCAAAGAAATGGCTCACTTCTTGCAGCACCGAAGGCCGATCCAGGGCAAACTCATGCGAGCAACCCGAGCACCTAGAAAAGTTCACCAAAATAAAAAAGTAAAAATCAAGAGAAATTTTTAGCAAAACAAAAAAAGGATTCAACGATTCCCATACGATTGGAAATGCTCGCACTGAAGCGCGGCGTTGCCGGGGGAGGAACTTCCTTGGAGAAAGGGTTTTTGGTTAGGGTTGGTACGTGAGAGAGGAGGCAGTGGACGGCGGCGGGATGAGACGCTGGCGATGATCGGAGAAGGGAGACGAAGAGAGAGTGCCATTTCGGGACACCGCGCACGGGCGCGAGAGAGAGAGAGAGAGAGAGAGAGAGAGATATGCCCGAATTTAGATATTTTTTTCCCGACCGAAAATGTGGCAACGAATAAAAGACTGGGTTGTTATCGGATCGGATCTTTTTTTAGATCCGGTAGTAGTGCCACCACATCCGATATATGTTCCAACCACACTGCATCTCAGAAAGAGGCGATGCCCATTAGCTTTAAGAATGTGATTCTGTTAAAAAATATGCAGGTAGACTAGTAGTATACTACCAAATGGTGGATCTCTTTTCCAAAAGTTGATTTTTGTATTTATTCTTTCCTGATGATTATACATTTGCATTTACTTGCTTCATCATCTCATGGTTAGCAAGACTTACCTTTGCTTATATTGCACATACAAAACGCTCATATTCTTTTCAACTTAAATGCAACGCAGTTGTTGTCTCTTCTCAAACTTTTCTTTGCAAAGTTCTATTAAACCCATTCAGCATCTTGTGAAATAAACCTTAAAAACATTTCTTCTTAAAATGATCATTATGTCTAACTCAATGCCGCAGGGAATTTGCGTCAGTCGGAGATACGAGCGTCTTTAAATTCAAACACAGGGATGATGTTGTATTATTGTTTTTTTTTTTTTAAACACAAACAGCAGATATTTTCAAGGGTATAACATGGAAACGCTTTTGATGAGTGAAAAAATTATTTCAATCTTGTTTGATCAATTTTGATGGAATATTCAATATTATCTTTTATACTCACCCTCCATACAGGGGGAAAAAATACACAACGGAAAAGCATGAAATCCAAAATTAAATAGGATTCTGTATTTTATGGATTAATGTACCATTGAATTCTGTAGGATGGAATGAATTTGATAGATCAGATAATCCTTGGTTTCTTTTTGATGTTTTCCTTTCCTATGATTCAACTAGTTTGAACGGCAATTTGAATCATTGACTTCAGTAAGATGACGCAAGATGCAGAGCATCCGTCAACAGAATGCCGTTAGCGCTTTCTTCAGATCCCGCCATCACCGTGCCAGGCCATGGCAGTTGCCATTCCCTCAATTTGACTACGCTACAATACCCATAATTAACCAAAAAAAAAACTAGAAACAGTAAAGCCACCAGTAAAGCAAAGCAAAATAGTGAGCAGTTCATCCAGATTATAACTGCGAACATAATATAATAAAAATCACAAGTGAATAAAAAATTATTTCTGTAAATAATAAGTGAAAACAAGCCCATTTAAATCAAATTCAACTCAGTTCAAAGGTTTTCTACGCCCAATTCAATGCTAAAACAGGTTACTGACCCCAGGAGCAGGGGACGGATGCCCACCACCGTGGTTACACAACCATTACAACTGGTCACATTCGCCAACACTTCTTGCTTTTACTTCTCCCAAACCCTACCTCAGCAACTTCATTTTTGCATGGGAGTAAAATTTATAAAAACATTCGGTTAAATTTATTACTACTTTCATTCAATAAGGGATGCCAAAGAAAATAACAAAAGCATTCCATTCCAAAGAGAGGTTTCTAACATAAAAAAAAAAAAAACAAAAACCAAAAACAATTCCATGTGATTTCTACAGTTTTTTTTTTAAACAAAAGATGCACAGACACAAACTCAATGTTTCTCAAGGACCTGAGGCCTCATCACCAAAAAAAATCTACAAACAAAACCCCTATGTACAATAACCTCCCAAACCACAGTAGGTCATAATCAGAAAAATTTGTACTTGAGGCAAAGGCTATATAAGTGCCGCAACTTGATAGCCAAAGCCTATGACTGCTGCCTAATAGGTAAAAGTTCATTCTCATCAAGTTGCACTTTGGTTCAGCCGTACTTGGGAAAAAGGGAAGTGCACCAGAGGCAGAGAACAACCTGATCAACTTCTGCCAATAAAGCAGCAGCTACAGCATGTATCAAGGAGCAACATAAACATCCTTGATCCTACCTTGAAGCCAAAACCACCGGTGCCTCACTAAAAAAAAAAATTACCCAACAAAACAAGTGGTTGAATGTTATTATATATAAGGGGTTGTTTGTAGATATTTTTGAGAGGACAACACCAGTCCTTAAAAACTAAGCATAAAATTCAATGTTCATTTGTCAAATGTTGTGCTAAATAAATATTGTGTCAAGAGATACCATCAAAACTCTCCGTATTTATGACAGATGCAAAGAAAAAAAAATAAAGGGCAAAGAGCATCTCCAAAACTGCCCAGCCACTCATGATAACTTACCACTATCCAAAGCCTAAATTGATCTCTTTGTTTTTTGAGGTGCAAGTTACCTGAAAAGGAAAAAACACACAACCTTCTCAGTGTAAGATCTCCAGTAGAACCATGACTTCTTAGTGATATCTGATCAGAGTTTAGACTCTCTTATCAATGAGCACTATGAACAAGAACACTATGCACTTGATCCAAGTTTAGACTTTCATTAATGGAAACTATGCACCCGAATTCTGCCAAGGCAATGTTACACAAATATGCTACAGTGTCTATGGTTGTTTGAATTGATTCAGACAGAACCGAAAGTCAATTCACTACAGCTTTATTATTCTAGAAAACAAGGATATGTACCACATTTCATGAGCACAATTGAACACTGAAACGCATGCGGCACAATTAGCAATCCCTAAAAGGAAGAGTCTGCTAAAGGATGGTACTAAAAGTTCCAACTAATGTGCAATAATATAGATAGCCTATGTTTCTGAGCCTGATCCACCTGGATGTGGGCCATATATAAGGTGTCCAAATCCTAACCTTTCACTTAACATTTAACATGATGCAAAAAGATTCTCTTAAGTACTTAAAAATCTAAGTTTATGATGAAGAAGATAACACATGACTTCCTACATCTGCATTGGTTTCAGTACTTTTGAGTAAATCCAAGATGAACCTGGTAATTTTGGAGGCCAGCGCCCTAGTCCATTTGGATGATGATTTTTGGACTGGGCAGGATGACACACGCCCCAGTGAAACCTTGCAAAGTGTAACGGCCTTTCTTTCGTTCAAAGTTCCATGCGGCTCTTGGCCGGGGTTCTTTTTTTTTTTGACAAGCCAGCCTTTTTCATTTTATAACCAAAATTACAGTTTGTGCTAGTTTGAAATAAAAAAAACTAAAGACAGATTTTCAAAAAAGTAAAGAAAATTTGATGTTATATAACCTTTTGGAGAATAATTTAGAGTACATTGATAATGTTTTTTACAATTCTTACTGTGTTTTACAAATGTGAAATGGGAGAGTATTTATAGACCCTCACTTAACTAAAATCAATTTGATGCAAGAATTCATATTAAGGGGGTTGGTGGCACCTATCCACCAATAATTGTCCCCCACCTACCATCAATAATTCTCTCACCTACCATTAAGACAAAGAAGAACTGTAATGTTTGCCTTGTTGGTTGATGAAGAAAAATCCAGAGTGTGGCATCCTCTACTCAATCCGGCGAGGTCCTCATCATGTGGACTTCATACATCTTGATGACTTCAGCATAGTTCCACAAATTGAGTGTGAGTCTTCATTTGACAAAATACTCCTTGTACTTTGGTTGCTCCTTTATTTGGAGTGATGCGATGTCACACTTTAATTTTTCTTCACCAACCAACAAGGCCAAACTTAACACTTACTCATTGTCATGATGGTAAGTGAGGAAATTATTGGTGATAAGTGAAGGACAATTATTGATAGGTAGGTATCACCAACTCTCTCAATATGAACTCTTAGATAAAATTGATCCTATTTTTTCATTTGTTGGGTGAGTACCTATAAATACCCTTCCATTCTACACTTATAAAACACATGGATTATAAGAAATATCATCAAACCATATTTTATTTCAAACTAGCAAAACCATATTTTTGGTTATAGAACAAAAAGAGACTGACTTGTCAGAAAAAAACCAAGACCAAGAGCCATACAAAACCTTAAACGAAAGAACAAACCTGTGATAAGAGGAAATGGTTTATTTGTGAGCTATCACATCGTCACGATACAGCTTTCAAAAGAATAACAATAAGGCAGCTTCCTTATTGCATGAGCCGTCCACGAGGTGTTCTATAGAAAAGTAGCATACAGGCAAACAAGGGATAGACGTGATAAAAGAATACCATACTATGGAAAAATAAGAGAACCAATACAGACCTATACAAACAACCTTAACCCATGCATAATGCGACGATGCTTACTAATTGTGGCTAATGAAATCAGTACCCGCAGCATTATGTTCAAATGGCTTATTTTCACAAAGCCATTAAAACACATGAATATTTGGTATAATAAAAGGAGAATATGATTTATTAAATGAAAGTGCAATCAAAATCTGTCACCAGCCTTCGGTGTAGACCACAAGCATTTGGAGGTGTTATTCAAATAAATATCTTAGGAAGTATACAAGTAGAGGCATATACATCAAAACAATATTATGAAAATGTACCATCGTTTACTGAACCTTCAATCATTGAAAAGAACAAAGGTTCACCCAATAACAATGCACATGATTTGCCTGGAGCTTACGAGAGGCCTATCAATACATATGCAGCCACTGCTTTTTTTCCAGGTTTAAAAACAATTACTCAAACCAAGATTGCCATATTGTATCATTATCTACTGAAACTTTTACCATTAAGATAATTGATAGAGGCTCACCCAATAACAATTAACCTAATTTTCCTGGAGCTTAAGAAAGGCCTATTGATAAATACAACAGTCCACTGCTTTTTTCCAGGTTAAAAAAAAAAATTATTTCTCAAACCAAGATTTTTTTTATCTATCGCCACTTACCAAGCCTTTTACCATTGAGAGAACCAACAGTGGTTAGCCCACTGACAATGCACATGATTTCCCTACAAGAGAGCTACTGGAAAATGCAATAGAACCCTGCCTTTCTTACAGGATAAAACAAAATGTGTTCTCAAGTGTCATGCCCCATCTACCACAGACTGGTACTGCAAATGAGAGCAAGAGGAAGAAATATCTTGTTACCTTTCCGTTATTAGGGTTCTAGCAAAAATTCATGGATACCTATGAACTCAGAAATTTCCTGGCCATGCATCCAAAAATAAAAACAGTAAGAGGGGTGCCAATGATCTACGGCAGAGCTCTAACAAAGTGAAAGAGTGTCAGACAGAGCTGTCCTATGCTGCAGGAAACACTCACTGGAGACTGCACCTAAAAAACATACTAGAGAATCCAAAGTTTACTTTTATGTTTCATCATTTACTGAACCTTTTGTCATTGTAAAAACTGACAAAGGTTCACCCAATAACAATGCACATGATTTTCCTGGAGTGTACGAGAGACCAATTGACATACACAATTGAACCCTGCTTTTTCCAGGTTAACCCAAAAAAAAATTAAAAACTCATTTTATCCATAGACACAATTGCACCACTGTTACTAAACCTATTATCATAGCCAAAGTCTTCAAAGGATTACCCAATAACAATGAGACGTCCATTGATGGAAACAACATAACACTTTTTTTTTCTTATACACACACACACACACACACACACATCTTCAGGTTAAGGAGTCCATATATATCAACACTCAGTTCCACCGATGGCAAAATAGGCTGGTTTGTTGATAATTACTGACAAATGAAGCATAAAGCGCGAGAACAAAGTTATGCCTTGAAGTAAAATAAAACCTACACTTACAAATCTAGTTTCACAAAGAAGAGATAGATGATGAAAAGAAAAAGAAGTAAAATAACCAACAAGTTGGAAACTTTTGGAATAATCAATAATGCAATAACATCTGAATGAGAAACAAATGCAAAACAAGAACATGCCTCGAAGCTAACCCTCCGGCCTATGGCTTTCGAGGTTGCAAATTCGCGAACCAAAACTCAGAATCACCAAAACCCAAAAAGAAAAAAAAACAGAAAGAAAAGATATCATAAAGGCTTCATCGAAGGCCACATGGCGAAGTTGCAATCCGAAAACAAAGACAATAAAACCCTAGATCTAGAAAGCAGAAGCAGGAAGAGAATGAAGAGCTTACAGTGGGATTTTCGGGTTCCCTAGAGGACTTCACCTGCAGAAAAAAAACGCAGGGGAATTCACGACATCGAACAATGGAAATCGGAGCAACGGAGAAGGAGGAAGAGGGAGGAACCATAGCCGCAGCTTGGCCAAATGCTGCAACGAAGACTGGAGAAAAGCAACTAAGAAGAGGTTTATATAGGAACACCCAGGCAAACCCTAAACCCAGCGCATAGTTCAATAGAGCTCGAATTTGGTAAACAACCAAAATTATTATTATGATTATTATAATTTCTCTAACTTTAGCGACGCTTGCAACCAAACGCCAAGTTACTCATGCTTTTTTCCCATAAAATTCAAATTGTTTAAATATATACATTTAATAAAATAAAAGTCTTTTTGGAACGTGTTTTTCTCATTTATCTCAATTAATTGAAATAATTTAAAACAATTGACCGGACCGGAAACTAAATTTAACTTAACTAATATTCTGGAATGTCTTTGAATTTATCTGGAGAACACTTGTCTGAGATTGATAAAAAATTATATTAATTTAAATATTTCTTTTTAAATAAATCTTGATTGTTGATTAATAGCAAAGTTGCAATTTGTAAAGTGGAGCAAAATAATAATAGCTCATGTGCGGTGAAACCTCACGAGTCCTCCAATTTCTTTCATCTTACCATGCATGCAGCTGTCCTTTTGATTTTTATAAGCCTCACTGTATTAGCATCAATTTATTATCTTTCATGCATTAAACAGTACCTGCACACAAGCTCAGTACATAACATTCTATAGTATGTAGACCCATCCATACGAGACTCTTCATTGTTCGGCAGACACTACGAAAATGAGCACCTATTTCAAGCATATCACATAATTACAATCATGTGATCTAAAATTCTGAGTCAAGCGCAAACTTGGTAAGTTAAGTCTCAAAATAGAACCTAAGCAAATGGTGTGAGATTAGCTCATTCCCAAGCCAGGAAACATAGCAAGTATAGTTTCACTACTCGCTCCAAGATTCACATAAAATGATGGTAGCCCTAAATTTGTTTCTTTTCCCCTTGGAAAGTGAGGTTGGCCTACATTATAGTTACCAATCACTCCAAATAATGGCCAAAGAGATATCAGACACAGGGTGCATGGTCCACAGATGCTGACCCATAAGCTTATTGCCACTGATTCAATGCAGGATTTAGATCATTTCCCAAAGTAGTATCCTGAATTTGAGCGTCCATCAGCAAAGTTAGAGGTAACCAAGCTAACACCTTAAGCCTGCAAAAGACATGGGGAAAGCAGAATGTCAGTCTAGCAATCTTCAATAAATTGTTCATAGCAAAAACAACTAACAACAACAATAATAATGAATAGTGCAGATGTTGAAGTCTATAGTAGTGAAAAAACTGGTCCTCTGGAGTGGCGCTCAGAGCCATGGATAGAAAAGTTGATCCTCAATTTTGGAAACTTTCGTTTCTCTTGGGTCAAATACTTTTACACGATTCAAAGTCCTTATTTTCAGAGTCATTCTTCCAGCTTAAATTCGATGTCTGATACTCTATAAGCCAATCAGTAGACAAAATTAAACTTGTCAACTACATGCTGACCGGCACATACAGGAAGATTGCCTTCAACTAAGCGAATCTTCCCTTGGAAATCCTAATGGCTAACACCATACAAAAGGATTTGTAGCGTTGTAGATGGAAAAAAGAGTAAGTAAATCAATCCAGATGACAACCTACGATGCTGGCATCACCAGTTACACACTAAGACCAATGAAAAAATAAAATAAAATACAGTTTTACACCCTTGACAAGAAGCAAGACAAGCAACCATTGAGAGAGACATGGACTGAATCCACACAGGCAGTAGATGAGCAACATAAGCACACAGCTTTAATGCTTTAAAAAAGAAAGAAATAAAGAAGGCAACCTCCATTTACTTAGGTCGTCAGGTCATATGGTTAAGAAGGTTTGCCAATAAAAAAAGTATTAATGAGAGACAAAATGTGATCATTCAAGAAAACTAGTTTTGCTGACCAGCTACCAACAGATTATTAAACTGAAATGACATGTCAAATAAAAGCTTAACAAATGACCTTGCAATAAGTAGAAATAAAATTAGTTCTCACATGATACCCGAAAAGTTCACAAAATAAAAAAGCCCCGAAATCAAAATTTTAAAATCTAGGATTCTCTTAAGGGAATGCAAGCATCAAATCAAGAGCATAAGTTAGCATTATAAATTATTTCTTATCATAGGTTGTCATGGTCATGAAGACAAACAGGTCAAATACCCGTGATAATCTACAAAAACAGTTGAAATTAACAAAAAAGAACATAAAAGTACCGTCCGAATGAAAATGGTAAAACACGCAAATACATACTCTAGAAGAAACCTTCTCTTTTCAAATAAGTAGCTATATACTGTGTACATCATCAAACTGGATGCCTGAATTTTGCAAACTCTTAGTCACATTGTGAACAGCTGCGCCACTTATAAGAATGTGTCTAGCAAATAAATTACAGGATATACTTCCCCTGGAACTCCAAGGAAAAGGAAATGCCCCTTAAAATTACTTATAAGTTACTTGAATTAGTTAGTTAGAGATATCAAAGGTATGGCAAAGTTAGAAATAAATAAATACATAAATATTTACATAAACCACATCAAACAGTTTCCTTGCGAACCATCAAATCTTTGTGATGAAATCGATGTAGGAAAACCAGACTTAAGCTATGAATCAAAGAAATTAGAAATCTCAAAACAGTAGTTCTACAAGTTTAAGACTCTAAGAGAATTCTTAGTACGACATAAGCTACCTGGTTTTTGTCTTACAAAGTAACAGATAAGCCTCAAGTTCATGTGCTACCAGGAGCTTCGTTTCCACCAGCTGGTTTGCGATTTAGATACCGGATAACAGCATCTTCCACCCTGGAATAGACAGAAGATAATAATCCTCACTCTTCTAATGTTTATGAAGTGATAAATTAATTTTATATCCAGGAACAAACTTATACCATGGTTGGTTGTAGAAGTCTGAACGGCGTTCCCTTTCTGCATTACGACCTGCATCCCCAGCTACAAGTTTCAAGTCACGACTTTGTGAAGCAATCAGAGCATTTATAAACTCAACCGGAGACTGGCTGAACCCAAGGAAGAATGCTCTTCTCCTACGGTGCTCATGGATTTTCTTAATCGATGCACAAATAACTTCATCACATGCCTCAATCTCTTTATGCTTCTCAGTGTTTGTCAGAAATGCTGACATCTCCTTCTGCAATGGAAAAGGTACATCCACTAAGACATCATAGCATGCATTGCCCACTGGACCATTTCCCGAAAGTCTGATTTTATGATCAAACTGTATTGGCTGTGGTGGAAACAAATGTTGGGAAATTTTCTGTGACACCAAAGAGAACTTCAATTTATCCTCTCCAAAAACCTTCTTCAGCGGGGGATCACATACAAAGAAAGATGGGTCACTTGGATTCTGCAACTTCCTGGCTTTCACGTACTGCCATATCCCAGCTATAATCCTGGCACGAGTGTCAACTTCAATACCAAGAACCTCCATCAATGGCGGTGAAAGCCTAAACTTCTCAGGGTTATAATTCATGTCTAACCGAATACTGACAGTGAACTCCTTATCACCCTTTCTTTTAACCTCAAATCCTTCATGAGAGGCCGGAGATCTAGCATGTTCCCAAATAATAGTTGGGTTATCTGGATACAGTGTTGGGTCCAATGCAATGGTGATTCTTTTGAAGAAAGATGAAAACTTGGGGTACATTGGGTTTGGCTTTGGCAGCCCACTCATAGGATCAGGGTCAACTCCATCCTCCAGTATCCTTCCCACAATTTTCAGTGACCAAGTTGGGGGTTCAGAATTCTTATTCTCCGGAGTTCTTGGTGTCTGGTTAGCAAACGTATTGAAAACATAAATCCGAAGGGTTCTCTGCAAGGTCGGAGGACTTTTGAGAGATTCCTGGATGTCAACCTTCTTGCGCGTAAGGGCCGCATCTACACGAGCCTCAAACTCAAGCAACTGTGTATACAGTGCAGATTCAGGGAGGAGGGCTGCCACCCGGTCGGGTAGCTGTTTCTCAGGAAGCTTGCGCTTCTTGCGCCGTGCAGCAGGAGTGAGCTCCCCGGTTTTGAAGGATTGCAAGTTGATAGGGACCGCGGCAGGAGCAGGAGGGCGTGCAGGGGGCTTCTGAGGGGGTCGTTTAGGAATGCCAGACATGCCTGGGGCCGAAAGAGAAGGATTTGGGGATTGAGAAGGGATGTGGAGCTGGAACGGGGAGTGATGCTGCGACTGGGGGTGCATTGGGGGTGGGGTTTGAAATAGAGCTTGGAATGGAGAGGAAGACGCCATCGGGGATTGGGTTTGAGGGTTGACAGGGCCCGGCATCATCCCCCCGCCCATTGGACGGGGTTGATTGGTGTTGTTGGACGCCATGAACAGCAAAATTCAATCAGAGAAGCGCGATCACAAGAACCCTAACAAACCTTAATTTTATAAAAAACAGAGGAAACCCTACTTCCTTGATTTCAAATCACAAATATAAAGAAAAAAACTTCTGGATTGCTTGTTTCCAGCTTCCGAAACGAATCAAAGCCTTTCCAAACCCAGAACTTCTGCATCAAACCCTATGTTCATCCCAGAAATCCATATAAACACTAACCTTCAGAGAAGATGAGGCGAAATCCGAAGGGCGGATGAAAACCCAGCTGCTCAAGCATCAAAGAAACCAGCGATTGGAGGTCCCAAAAGATAGAAAGCTTCAAGAAACGAGGTCCTCGAATGGAAGTCGGAGTTCTGATCAAAACCCTAGAAAACCCTGGCTTGGATCGGAGCAGCTGATCCGCTTTATCGGGTTGGAATGAACATTCAGATCTGTAAAAGTCTGTGTGTTGATCACGGGGCAATGCGAATCTTGAGAAACAAGTAGGTGAAAGTACTTGATTGGCCCTGTTTATAACCAAAGTTTCATTTTAATTCCTAAATCCTAGGAAAATGTCACTCTTTATTAGTTCATGAATAATAATATGATAAAGTTCGTTTTTAATCTCAAAATAATTAAATATATTTTTTTATTTATAATAATTAAATCAAGAAATATATTTATTGAGGATTTTTTAAATAACATAAATATATCCATTTTGATCATTACATTCAAAATAAAAAATGTATTGGTACTGCAAAATTGTGTAATGTCACTAGATAATCTTAGTTTTGAAAGACTCCAAACTGAACTCTTAAACCTATGTAAAGAAAAATCTGTCACTTTGAAATATCACTTTGGATGTTTTCTTATTTTTACAAAAAGAAATTTAAAAAGAAATAAGTGGTGGATATGTAGGAATGCAAGTGGGGCGGGGCAGGGGGGGATGGAATCCCCATCCCCATCCCCGCTTCCCATGGGGCGGGGATTCCCGGTCTCAAAATTCCCCGCGGGAGAGAATTTCCCCCCACTCACTCCCCCGCGGGGATCCCCACGAGGTCGGGGAATCCCCACCCCACCAAAGTGTTTTCTATAATATATTTTTATACGCATCATATATGAAATAAAAAATATATAAAATATTTTTCAAAATAAACATAATATAATGTAGAAAGAAAAAATTAATTATTACAAATAACATAAACTTTGAAAATAAATTAAAAATACAAATTCATTAATAAAATTCATATACAAAAACCAGTATAAACAATTTTATATTTTTATCAATTTTTTTCATTCTTTAAAATATTTTAAATAGAATCCACTACCGTTAGCATTTTGATATAATAGTTTAACCTTTAATAATAAATAAAATTGTAAGTAGAAAATAAAATTGTGATAAGTTGTTAATAAGTTGTATGAAATAATTGTGATATAATAATTTAGTATTTTATTAAATAAATATGTTTTAATGAAATATATAAATATAAATAGTTAATAAGTTGTATGAAATAATTGTGAGTCTCATTTTATAATATAAAGATAAATTAATGAGCAAGAGTTTAAATGTTTACTGGATTGAAAAAATAATATTTATCACTAAATAAATAATATATAACCGTTATTTCAAATTTATTATTACAATTATATTTAAACTCAGTTATTTTAAATTAAGTTTTCATTAAATAGAAAAATTATATTTACTAAAACTTATTATTAAGTAAAAATATTAACAAATAAATATTTATTGATTATATATAATATTATATTAATGTTGAAATAAATTTTAATAAATATAATAAAAATATATAATTTTTTTTTTTTGGGAATTGGGGAATCCCCGCCCCGTTGGGGTCGGGGCCCCGCGGGGAAGGATTCCCCACCTCACTTTCATCTTTATGGATATGGCAAAAGATTTAACTAAACATCTCATAAAAGAATGAATTTTAGCATCAAAGGTTGCCATTGACATTTTGCTTTAGATTATAAGAATTATATTAAATATTTTATAAATACAAAAATAAAAATAATATAATATAATCAAATGTTTATTTTATAAAATAAACATGAGACTATGACTAGTCAAACATGCATCGTCACCATCTCAAAATACTCATATTCTTACTGTATATATTATATAATGTAAACCCGTTTTCTCAACATAAACTCCCTGTAAAAATTTGGTGCTAATAAAATCAAAAATATGGTTACAAACTTACAAATACTATATGGGGCTGTTTGGTTGTCTGTAAGTGAATTTACATGTAAGTAAAATTACAGTGTGAGTGAAAATACTGTATTTTAATTTACATCACAGCTGTTTGGTTTGTTGTAATTTGAAATGCTGTATTTGCTTTTTCTTTGTTTGGTTTGATGTAAGTTAAAGAATATGATTACCATGTAAGTGAAATGGTAAGATTACCCCTATCATATATTGTTAACATTAATTATTTAATATTATTTATAAAAGTTTTTAATTTATATAATATGCTTAAATTTTATCCCTAAAAACTATTAATTATATTAACTCTCATTAGGATTAATACTAATTTAAAATGTTAATTAATTCAGTTGTGATTTATTAAATTTAAAAAATTTAATGTAATTTAATTATATGCCATTAAAATATTTTTTCTATATAAATTAAATAATAATTGGTATTTTAAAATACAATATTAAATTAAATAAAACATAAATAACTATTTTTTAATCATGTTAATACTACTAATCATCATGTTAGTATTAGTTCTAATTATTTAATACTTTTCATAATAATTAATTAATTATTTATTTAAAGTATTTTAATGATAAAAATATTTTTTAAATTTATTAAATATTTTAAGTTTAATATTTTTAAAATTTTAATACTTAAAAATATTTTTATAGTTAATTTTAATAATAATTTAATTTATTAAATATTTTTATAATTATATTTAAGATAAAATGGTGGTGAGTGGATACCACTTACTTTACTGCATTTCAACTTACATCAAATTTTGATGTAAGTTGAAATACTGTAAGAGGCTGTTTGGTTGTCTGTAAATGAATTTACATGTAAGTGAAATTACAATGTAAGTGAAAATACTGCATTTTAACTTACATCACCGTTGTTTGGTTTGTTGTAACTTGAAATGCTGTATTTGCTTTTTCTTTGTTTGGTTTGATGTAAGTTGAAAGATACAATTACCATGTAAATGAAATGGTAAGATTACCCCATCACATATTGTTAACACTAGTTATTTAATATTATTTATAAAATTTTTTAATTATATACCATACTTAAATTTTATCTTTAAAACTATTAATTATATTAACTCCCATTATTTAGTATTAATAATAATTTAAAAATAAATTAATTTTGTGGTTTATTAAATTTAAAAATGTAATGTAATTCAGTTATATGCCACAAAAATATATTTTTTATATAAATTAAATAGGAATTGGTATTTTAAAATACAATATTAAATTAAATAAATAATAAATAACTATTTTTATAATCATGTTAATACTACTAATGATGTTAATATTAGTTCTAACTATTTAATACTTTTCATAATAATTAATTAATAATTATTTAAAAATATTTTAATAATAAAGATCTTTTTTAAAAAATTTAATATTTTTAAATTTTAATACTAAAAAATATTTTTATAATTAATTTTAATGATAAGTTAATTTATTAAATATTTTTATAATTATATTTAACATAACATGGTGGTGACTAGATACCACTTACTTTACTGTATTTCAACTTACAGCAAATTTTGATGTAAGTTGAGCTTTTACATCAAACCAAACAGTCACTTACATGTAAAACTATTTACATCACAGCTACTTACAGCTACTTACAGCTAACCAAACAGCCCCTAAAAGTGAGTGAGATGTAAGTCCACTTACCTGTAAGTGGAGCTTTTACATCAAACCAAACAGCCAATTACATGTAAAACCACTTACATCACAGCTACTTACAGCTACTTACAGCTAACCAAACACCTCCTATATATATATAAATGTTTTCTTATGAGTCTCCGCAGGAGAACAAAGAGACGCCCGAATGGTGCTGCTCTCTCCCGCCACCATCGTCATCACCATCACCATCACCATCACCATCAGCCGATGAGTGCATCCGCATGAGATGGCCAGGATTGAAACCCTCGTCCCTCCCCCATCCCCCCTCCCACCTCCTCTCCCTCCTCCGTTCCATCCATCTCTCCGATCCCTACCTCTCCTCCATCTCCTCTCACCTCTCCCCCTCCTCCATTTCCTTTGCTCTCTCCCTCCTCCCCTTCCCCTCCGCCTTCCGCCTCTTCCTCTGGTCTTCCTTCCGCCACCATCTCCGCTCCTTCGACTCTCACAACCTCATCATTTCCACCCTTGTCTCTTCCCCTGACGACTCCTTCCCCTCCGCTTGGCAAGTTCTATCCGACTTCCACTTCTCCGGCAAGCCAGTCCACCCCGCCGCCTTCACCGTCCTCATCTCCGCCTACTCCGCCGCCGGCCTTCCCGAGAAGGCCGTCGAGACCTTCTCTAGGATGCAGGATTTCGGCTCCCGCCCCAACACCTTCACTTACAATACTTTGTTGAGGGTTTTGATTGAGAAAGATGTCATCCTGCTCGCCATGGTTGTTTATAATCTCATGCTCAAGTCCGATTGCCGCCCGAATAGTGCTTCTTATGGGATTTTGATTGATGGTCTTTGTAAGGCTGGGAAGAATGAGGATGCATTGAAATTGTTTGATGAAATGCTTCAGCGACGTGTGCCACCCAATGCGGTTGTTTACACTGTGTTTTTGAGTTCGTTGTGTGGTGCTGGCAAGATTGAGGATGCAATGCGGCTGCTTGTATCGATGAAGGAGAAGAATTGTGCACCGGATGATGCGGTGTATAATGCGATGTTGAGTGGGTTCTGTAAGGCGAGCAGGATTGATGAGGCGTTTGAGAATTTGAAGGTTTTTCAGAAGGATGGTTTTGTTCTTGGATTGAGTGGATATAGTTGTTTGATCGATGGCTTGTTCCGGGCTGAGAGGTTCGAGGAGGCATGCAGATACTACAATGAGATGATGACGAAAAGTTTGATGCCGGATTGTGTGTTGTATACCATCATGTTAAGAGGGTACTTGGAGGCTGGGAGGGCTGATGAAGCTTTTGGTTTTCTCAGCGAGATGACTGACAAGGGTGTAGTTCCAGATACCTTTTGTTATAATACTTTGATCAAAGGTCTTTGTGATATTGGCCATTTGGATAGAGCTCGTTCTTTAAGGTTGGAGATTTCAGAACATGATTGCTTTCCGGACTCAGCTACTTACACCATTATGATTTGTGGATTGTGCAAGGAAGGGCTGGTTCATGAGGCTCAAGAGATTTTTGATGAGATGGGGAAGCATGGGTGCGCCCCAACGGTCATGACTTTCAATGCACTTATCAATGGGCTCTGCAAAGCTGGCCAGCTGAAAAAAGCTAACTATCTGTTTCATAAAATGGAGATGGGAAGAAATCCTTCCCTGTTTCTTCGGCTATCTCAAGGTACAAATCGTGTTCGTGACAGCCATAGTCTCCGGAAATTGGTTGAAGATTTGTGTGAGTCTGGTCTTGTACTAAAAGCATATAAGCTTCTCCGTGACATCATAGATAGTGGAGTTGTGCCGGATGTTGTCACATACAATATACTGATAAATGGGTTTTGTAAGGAAGGGGACCTCAACGGAGCTCTGAATCTCTTCAAGCGGCTTCAGCTAGAGGGGCACATGCCTGATGAAGTTACATACAGCACACTTATTGATGGGCTACTAAAAGTTCATCGGAAAGAGGATTCCTCGTTGATCTATCAGCATATGTTGAGGAATGGGTATGCCACTAGTTTGTCAATATGCGCTACCCATATGAGAACCATGTGTCGGGAGAGGAGAGTTTCACAGGCTGTGAACTTTTGGTTGGACCACCTCTCGCAAGACAGTGGCTTTTCTGATGAAAAGGAGACCATTAAAGTTGTGAAAACACAATTCGAGTCGGAATGTCTTGAAGAAGCGATCAGAACCTTAATTGAGTTGGATCAAAGGCGGAACTCTGTCAATTCATTTCCATACACAATTTGGCTCATTGGATACTGTCAAGCTCGAGCTATTGATGAAGCTCTCAAAATCTTCTCCCTTCTTCTGGAGTTTAAAATTGATGTTACTCCCCCTAGTTGTGTACTCCTTATCAATGGCCGCCTTTGTCGGAAAGGTAAACTGGGGTCAGCGTTAGATGTTATGCTCTATTCATTGGGTAAAGGTTTCTTACTCATGCAGCCTGTCGGGAACCGGCTTCTTAAGAGACTATGCATTTATAATAAGAAGAGAGATGCACGTGAGCTTGCGCGGAGAATGCATCTTGCAGGATATGACATGGATCTGTATCTTCGAGACGCTACTAAATCTCTGCTGTATAATTAACACACTGGCATAAATTTTATTAGGCTCTTGCACCAACATGAAATGGGTGAGCAAGCGAGACTCCAAGGTAGGATTTGCAAAAGTTTTGTCATGGTTAGGTTAGTCTTTTTTGGTAGTGTATCAATTTCATTGGATGCTTTGATCTGTTTCCATGTGCTTTGTAAACCTACATGTGTATTTGTAACAATAATGAACATAAAAAGGGTCCAAATTTGGATTCACTCAGAGGAATTGGAGTATAAATTTTTTAGTAAGGGTTTTAGGGCCTTGTCAATAAATTACTTGGTGTGCTTTGATTTAATCGAATTAATTAGAATTTGCATATGGTTTTGTTGTAACAATCCATTCTATGGTGCATAGTATAGTTAACGTCTAGCACTAGCACGAGAAGAATCAATGTCATACAATAATAATGAATTTGTTTTCATAAGCAGCAGGCAAGAAGAATTCTTTCCATGTTAGTACTACTACCTTTGTGGCATCTTTTATCTTCTCTCTGTGGTGAAGGATGAGGCACAAAAAATGGTATGTCTATCATGAATTACTCATTTTGGTGGCTTTGTATAGTTAGTCATATGATTAGTCATTGTTGATGGTCATGTGTGAATGTTTGGTTGGAGATGGTGGGGATTTTCTCCTTGTTGGGGGAGTGGAAGAAGAGGCCACAGTAGAGCTCAGGTTGCCACTGTAACCCCTTTAAGTCAACCTCTCTTTCCAATAATCATGCTTTCCTTTGATTTTGTTCATCAATTGTTTACTTTGACGTTCTTTTGGTTCTCTTGGGTTTTTCCTTATCAAGATTTAACAATGACCTGGTTCATCATGATGAATTAACTGTTCTTATAATGTTAGACAGTTCAAACTTCAGATAGATTGGCCATGATTTATTTTTCCTTTTTAGCTTTGTTCTTTCAACGTATGACAAGGAGTCAATTCATCTTGAATTACAAGCATCAGCAGGGATAAAAAAAAAGAAAAAAACAGGGAATAAATTTCTGAACACTGAGATCAGTGCAATGATCGAGTTGTCTCTTCCATGTTTTAGATTAAATGCGCTTGCTTTTCTTGTTAGTTCTTGGCAATCTCTTCAGTTGTTTCTAGACTAAAGTTCAACTGTTCAGGACATCACCATTTCCGCAAAACACAAAGGATTTATCGCTTCTTGATTTATTCATGGAACTGAGATATGAGTTGACTTTATACCAGCTGCACATCCAATGGAGCTGCGCATCCAATACAGCCTATTAAACAATATCATCAGTTAAATGCCCGTAACCTGGTAGTTAATCTTATATGTTAGTCATTTAATTTATTTCTTTTCTTTCAGATTTTTGTTAGTGAGATTCAAAATACCATACAACTTTTTAGGATGGGCGAGCTTTCAACGAAAGCCTCTCTTATGTGATTGGAAGAGAAGGCGCACTTTTTTTTTTTTTTTTTTTTTTTTAAAAAAAAGGAAGGCGCACATTCTGAGAACAAGCTGTAGAAGAAAATCTTTAAAGGTATATATATATATATATATATATATATATATATTCTCATGCATGATCTGTTGTTAACCTTGTCAAGATGAAGTACCACTGAATTTGAGATAGTGGCAAAACATGCATGTGGGTTGAAGCCTTTTGCCTTAAAATAAAACAAAAAGTTTTCATATATATCTCTTATGCTACAAAACACTTCTGCTTGCCGGTGAAGAAACATGCCTTTCCATTATTTTTTCAGCCGCCGGACCTGTTTCTTGCACAAATTTGATGGACTCGGACAATCTATTTAGAAGGTTTATTAGCGCAATTACTTCATTTCGCTGCAGCTGCAACTGTGACATTAGAGGAGAAATTCTTATCAGTAAAAGCACAAAAATTGGGCTTCCCCAATTAAGAATAAGGCTTTAAATAAGCAAATGAATCAACATAGACAGACAAACATCATGATGTGAAAAGAAGGCTTAACAGAAAAACTGATTAAAAAATCCATGGAAAGATGACATTAGACGATCTATGGAAAATTTTAGTATTAAAATTGATTTGTTTATGATGCGAACTCAAGGAGGCAAAGGAACGATAGTGTCATGTGTTACTGCCCTCTATCGGGCTAATTGCATATTCTCTCCTGATAAGTTTCTCTTGAAAATTGGTCCCTTGGCAAAGCAGGATTTCATGTATGGCAACAGTAACAATGAATGCAGAGATCAAGGCATCAAACCCCTTGAGGTGCAACCTAATTAGAATGCGAAATAAGTTTTACTGCCAGGATTAGCTAATTGCCTACTGTCTCATGGTAATGTACAAAAACTTATTGTCTTCAACCAGGGGCAAAAATGCCATGATGTCTGCAGTCTAAGCATCATGAAGAACCACAAACTTCAAAGGTGTTCTAACGCATATCAAAAGCCTGACAGATTAGAGTTCGCAACAAATTCATAGAGGAAAGAAAATCGAAGTATTATTTAGAGAAAAAAAAAGGCCAATAAACAATCGAACCAACAAAACAAACAGATAGACAAACGGAGTGAAAATGCAAAGCACCTCATAACTAGCTAGGGACAAGTATTGTTCTACTCGGAGTGATTCTGTTAATTCGTCAGACAGATGCTCTAAAGGAGGATGCAATGACAAGGAGTTTTGCAGGCGTTTGGATTCTGATTAATTCACGAGTAAAAGAGCTGAATCGATGCTTATATAATGAGCTTTCACATTACAAGAAAGAGTGACTTACAGGTTGATTCAAGTGGTTTTGGCCGTCAACAGAGAAAAGAATCTTCAATGCGGTGCCAAGACCCAGAACTTGTAGTTTCCCCCAAAGACGACATTTTTCACATCCAACACAATCCATTAATGCACTGCAATATGATCCAAAGGAATAGGTCAAATTAACTGATCTACCAGCCAAAAGTTCACAAACCAGATACAACCTTATGTTTCTGAATTGCTTCTGAATTTCCTGTTTCAATTCAGGGCCACTTTTGCCTTGCCAGAGCTTTGCTTCATCAAATGGCAGTGGGCATGCAGCTCGTAACTTGGGGTTGTAGAGTAGCTGCCTCACTAATGAATGTGTTTTAAGGTCTTCTTCTGAATTGCCAGTGTCATACTCAGCTTGTTCTAGGTAATCTGCAGCCTGAAATAAGTAAGGAAGCATGGATGGAGTAAATTGAATAGAGTGAAATTGAGTTAAGTAATTATTTTCATATGAGTGGGCACACACAATGCTTTCAACCTACACAACTGAAATTCCTAAAAACCCAATGATAACAAACTTCATATTCTAATACTAAAAAACACAACTTATTCTGGTGATTTTTGTGAATGACCAAGATTTAAATACCAGCAGATTTGTGAGCACTACTTGATGAAGAAATTTTAGTTATCCATTCCTCCTAAATTCACTAACAAAAGTAACCACTGAATCAAATAAAATATCATCGTCAAAATGTGCCCTTAAAACCCTTTTCTACTTTCTCTTTCCCCTACGTTGCAAATTTTTTTGATTTAAATAGGGGCCTATTTCACTATGAAGAGTTCTTTCTTATCAATCATTTCCAAACGTAAACTTCATACCTCTAAATACCGAGTCAAACTTTGGATCAAGAAGGGCTATAGTTAACTGATTGTTATGAAAATAAAAAGTTCAAAAGAACTGTAAATATGTAACAGGACAGACTACCTTTGTCACTGCTCGAAGAACAAAGAGAAAAGTGAAGTACAGATTTTTCACACAATCAGGGTGTCTTAACACACGTTCATACAATAGCTCAAGATTTTGCCCCCACTGAAATCACAAGAGAAAACAATTTAGAGAAATACTTTGTATAACAAAAATTTCACAATTTCTAGCTGAATAAAAAATAATGAATAAACTGATAATGTGGGGAGTTAGAATATAACCGAGTTGGTAGCCTCATCAAGAAGGTAATCAGACGCTATGTGCACTGAAATAGAGGAATGCAACCCTGAAATCAACTTGTATAGCACTCTTTTCTCTGGGCAAAAATCTCCTATTGGATCTGAAGTAAATAAATAAATAAATGATTCAAGATTCAAGACCAGCATGCATGAACTGGATCAGTTGAGACTCACATATGTCCCATCTTGAGAATTGAAATGTCAAAAACAATTTGAACTGCTTATTTGAGTAAGACAGCATTTAACTGAAGGAAGTGTGTGTCATATCGATCTAATAAAGCATAATAACAACATGATGACAGAAGTAGAGGTACTTTTAAGATAGGTTAATGGAACTAATGCACATAACACTACCCCTAGGCATAAAGATGAGCACAACACACACCCACGCACACATGGAGGTAAAAGGCATAAAAACATATAACAGGCATCATAAGCAGGAAAAAACATTACTTACTAATTTGCTTATCTTTTATTTAACATGAGTTCTTTCTAAAAGGGGTTTTAGAAAAATAGTGTAGAATTATTGTATAAACTGGCTCTTACACGCACTTTTTGGAAAGTTTAAACTCAATGAATCACAACAAACACTTCACGCTACAAAAAATATCATGACCAAAGTTTGTATCTGAACTCACATTTCGGGCAATTTTCCGTGTAAATAGCATCCCATATTCGCCTAGCTGATGGACCGACATAGCCAGTGTAGCGTTCAGGGTTTAGCTGGAGGTTTACATATGTCATCTCAGCTGTAAGAAGAAACAGGCAATTTTTTAACATTCTACTTGAAAAGATTGCAAAAGGAGTCACTCATCAAAATAAAAAATAAAATGACCACCATAATCTCTGAAATGCATACCATTATCTGTTTCATCATCATAAGTCCAAGGATTGTCAATCTCAACCCACCCCCGAAAAGCTTTGCTATCTAATGTCCTGTCTACAGCAGCCTGTGGTTTTCCTTCCTGACAAATCAGATCATCACTTGGAATCCCACGAAGAGGCTTCTTAAATGGCTCAGGAAACTCATTCTCTGGGCACTCACAAACACTGCAATCTCGAAGCCGACACATGCCATCATCAGGCCAGAATGGGCAGTCGCACCATAATTTAACCTAGGAGAAAGATAGCAATTAGTAATACTAAATAGAAATTTCGGTATTATATGACAGCCTAAAATTTTAAAACAATGTGCTGATGTGCAAACAAGACAGATGCATAAGACAGCAAACTGCACCAAAGCACAAAAGAACATTACATAATGGATGATTCACATATCCATTATTGCATCCTCTAGTTGCATTTTGAGACAAATATTTACAAACTAGAAAACAGTAAACTCAATTCAAGCAAGAAAGGTACTCATTCAAGTACAGTGTCTGTGCAGGAATTATGATCAGTTTGCATGTAACGATCACAAAACTGAGCGGTAAGAAAATTAAATAGGAAACATATGCAAATAATTCCAATATGTTTTAGATGGAGACAGATAAGGAACCAAAAGTATAGCTCAGTGAATCAAGTTAGGGATATCAAAATATATGAATTTATCATAGATTTTGACTAGAAAAGGCAAAATGAACAATTGCAGTATGGCAACTATATATCATTAAAAACATTATTTTCAAAAGTAGAAATAATAGCTGTCTACAGTACGAGTCCAAATCCATTTTAGCCTAATTTAATGGTCGTGCAAATTGTAAAAGAAAGAAACATTGGCAGTTCCGATGAAAATCTCAACCAAAATATAGTACAATTTCATATAGAAATTAAAAAAAAAAAGTTGCCCACAGAATACAATGTGGGGCACGAAAGCATTAGACCGTCCAACATGGTGTTCGTAAAATAAGAACAGCAACTTCTAAACCAAAAAGGATAACACAACATGATGCAAATAGAGCAACTAAAACAGTTACATCCATTAAATGATCACTAATGTTAAAAAGCTGGCACAGGCTCAACAAATTCAGATATTTCAAATATATATGTGAAGAAACTCAAAACCACCACAACAGATCAGAATGACTAAAGTGATTCCAGAAAGTCCGTTGTTAAAAAGAAAAGAAGGAGCAAATAACATAATGAACAATGTTCTTGCATGGTTGGACAATTATTTTGTTATCTAGTCTAAAATGGAAAAACCGAGATAGGATAAATGTGCAGAAAAACCAAAACTTCTTCAAGATATCAAACTTATCCATCAAACAGTTTTCCAATGACCACCAACTGTATTTCGTTATAGCAGTAGAAACAAGACAACTGAAGCAAAGGCAAATAACCAGAATCCATTAAGACAATTCTTGGAGCGCAAGTTACATCTAAATTTCGATACACTGAAATTGTACATGCACCTGTCTTCAGAAACACACAGAATTAAATCCTCAGACAGAACAACACAGGTTAATATACTAAACAGAAGATGATAGACATATGTCACTTGGCATGCCTTGAAATAGTCATTTGATCTCTTCAACTAAAAGTTAAAAACAATCAACACACATTGTATCGAGAGGCAAAGTTGAAGTTAGAAAGAGGAGAAATTTATATAAATTTGAAGTAAAAAATAAGGTCATACAGCCATGCAACACGAAATGAAAACCATAAGATCTAGCCAATTTTGTACTCAATTTCCAACTTGCTTCACCAAACAAAAATCTTACATTTTAGCAGTTATATTTAAAACAAGTAAACAAAATAAACATTAAAAACATATCAACTCTAGAAAATAATGATCTTTATCATTCATGCAATCTCAAGATCAAATCATCAACCGAATCAACCAATCAAGAACATAACAGCCTTGGAGAGCATGAACCAATAAATATATATACATATATGAAAAAACTCACCACATATAGGCATTCTTCAACCACAATAATAAAAGAGAAAACCATAGGGGAAAAAAACAGAAGATCATCACCTTGAAATACCGAAAGAACGGTGTCGTCACAAGCTCTTGTAGAATGGGGTGCAACACTTCCTCATTGAGAGAGTCAACAGTCTCATAATCACAACAACAATCCTCCACGATCCCCGTGTACTCACTCGAACCCTAAACATTCCTCCACGTCAAATTACCCAAAAAAAAATAATGATGATAACAAAACAAAAAACCAAACTCCCCAAGTCCCAAGCAGAAAAAAAAAAAAAAATAGAAAAACAGAATCAATAAAAAAGAGAGCTACCGAGCAATCGCAGGGCTTGCCATTAAACCCGAAAAGAGGGATCTTGGGCGATGTCCTTGAAGTCACCGCGGTGGCAAGAAGCACCGCAATCAGCGCCCCCACAGCCCAGACCCACCTCCGATCCCCACCTCCACCCCCATTCCGCCCTTTGACCTCCACCTCGCTCATTATAACCGAATCAAAACCCTAAATTTCAAAATCCAAATTCAAGATATCTCCTTTCCCGATTAAACCTCCTCCAAATCGCCCCCAATTCAAACTCCTTACCGAACAAGAAGCCAATGATCACAAGAAGAAGAAGAAGAAGAAAAGGAAGAAAAAGAGAGAAACAGAGAAACAAATGGCGGGAAAGGGAGGCTGCCGTGGATTGGAAGAAGAAAACCAAGTATAGAGACAGAGAAACAATGGGAGAATGGTCAAAAGGTTGAAATGGAACCGGAAATTGGAAGACACGGTTCATTTAACAACAATAAAAAAGAAAAAAGTGGATTTTTTTTTATAGTCACATTTTTCATTTTTTTAATTTTTTTTTTATTGGTTGAGCGACGTGTATTTTTGAAGATTCTGGTTAGACTTGAGCATATGTTTATTGCATGTCACTCAACGTTGAAGATTATTATTATTATTATTATTATTAAAGTATTGTTGGAGTTGTTTGCCAAAGAAACCAGGATGGTTTTTTTCTATTAAAAATAAAAATTAACTATTTTCAAGAGAAGAGAGTGGTAGCTGAGAGTTAAACTCTTTTTTATGACAACAATATGATTTACCAATATTTATAAAAAAAATATATAATTAAAAATTATAATTACCACTTCTCGTTCCGGTTTGGAATATTGTTGATTTGAAATATATAGAAATATTTATACAGAAAGTTCCTAACCTCTTCCGGTCGGTTCCTTTGATTTTTTTTTTTTAATATATATATTTCTTAATTTTTTTTCCTTTGTCATTGTGGGTTTTTTTTTTCAAAAAAATAAAATGAAGTTCTGATTGACAACATTACTTGGACTCAGAGTTGAAGACATATTTACTGTAAAGTGCCAACATTTCTGTTGAAATTCTTGATGCTCCTCCTCTTACTTTTCCACAAAAAATGAAAAAAGTAGTACATGACCCTAGCCTTTTGGGCTGTAAATTTGTAAAAACCCTTTTTATCACAGGCCTTTGTCGTTATAGTTTTTGAATAGTTAATATTTCACCCGGTCCTTCAATAGGCAAAAAGCTTTTTACCTCTACAAATTGTCAATGCAGTACAAATTACACATATATAAAATCTAATGAACTTAATTAACACATTAAATCCAATTAAGGTGAATACATCCAACATAGGATCAGTCACACTTTCAAAAGTTTATTTTTGCATAAGATGAAAATTCACAAAAATGTCACGCAAGAAAAACTGAAACGCGGGATATTACATTAGGAAGCATCAATTTACATCACTGGCTCAAGTTTGAAAATTCATCCCAAGATAGCAATTAGACTCTGCTATTCTGTGGCAATGGAACTACGCCATCGAAGAAATCTCCAAAGTAGCCTCGAGGTTCGTGGACGAGCTTGGAGATTATATCTCTTAGTGTGATCACTCCCTCTAAATTATCCTCGTCATCTACAACGTATATGCGCTGTATTTTGTAAGAGTCCAGTTTCAAAATGATGTCTTTGATTGTGTCGGTTCTCTTGCAGTTGATCACTCCAAGCAACCGGGGCGAGGCTCCTTCGTGTTCTTTCAGATAACTCCTTACCAATGTAACAAAGTCCTTCGCTCTGATAGACCTGCAAATGTGATTCTGTATGTTATCATGTTCTCAAGAAAATTTCTCATACTCTGCAATTGAAAACTAAGGGCAAAGCTTACATTATTGTGAACAAATTTCTACACATTTCTTCATAAGTGTAGCCATAATACATTGATGATATAATTCACATTATCAGCCATCAGGTACTAGAGAAGAATGAAATGATTATTAACTAGAAAAGCATGAGTAACGAACCTGTAGTCTTTGTATATTTCTGGGGCTGTTAAAAGATATTGAACATCTCTGATGCTTATATTTCCTATTGCCTTCTTACCGTTAGCATCAACCACTGGAAGCCCACCAATTCCTTTATTTCTCATTAATTGGAAGGCTTTTAGAACTGGCTCATCCTCACTCAGCTAAAAAAAAAAAAAAACATACAAAGGTCCTCGTGAACAACATCAGTCTAAGAATAAATAGAGGAGACAAATCATTATACCAAAATAAAATATCTCAATCAGTTTTCAGGTAGTTCAGCAATTCAAATGACAAAGTCGATAAAATAAAGATCAATTCAAGGAAAAATCTAGAATGAAATAAGAAATTACAATCACAGAAACAGTCAGCAATTATTTAGCTATTCTAAATGCATGAAAAGGATTGTTTCCAACTAAAGATAACGGGCATGATCATGTTTACCACCTGTGGTAAGATGAAGTTGAAGTTTAGTGTATTTTTCTAGAAACAGTACAATAATGTGATGCTTCGATGATAACAAACAGCCAGTCAATCCTTTCAATTATGAAGTGAAATACATGGTCTTTTCTTCTATTAAATTATTTATGCAAGTTGTTTAATAAATAGGCACACTTCATATCATGTTATAACAAATTCTTTTCATGTCTAAAAGAAATAGACTTCCAAATCAATGTCTAGAATAGCAGTCAACAGCAAACTTCATTGATGAAGTCAATCTACCAAATTGCAGAAGAATAAACAGGCGGTAACAGATGTAAAAACTAAAAAAATAAAATGTGAAATGAAATTCGCAGCAAAAGGAACACCTTAATAAGTCTGCTTGGTTTCATGATAGGAAGGCCAAGTTCAAAAAGTTTCTTAGTGCCCCAATTTTCAAACCAGTGAAGCCCAACACATTCCGCCAACATGTGGACTACAGCAGACTGTGTGATGATGTTGTTAATTTTCCCATCACCAAGATCAACCACAGGAAGACTCTTCATTCTATATTTTGATAGTAGCAATAGCATGGTCAGAAATGAATCAGATTTCTGCAAGGCAAGAAACGGTGCCCACCGGAATGATCCCGAGATGTCACGAACCTGAAACAAAACACACAAATTGAAGCACAACAACAATTCTGTCAGAGATACGTAAATCCCACATAATCAAATTAAACAAATATTAGTCACTCTTCTCGTCATATGCAACCTTAGTTTTCTTATAAAAGTCAGAAGAAGTGAGAGTTTCCAAAAAACTCCCACCCATGGAGGCTGCTGCTTCAGAGTCGGTTGTCTCTGAGCCAACATAATCACTGCTAAAACCATTGCCTCCTTGTCCGGACGCCTCCAGAGTCACATTGGCCACCTTCTTAGCTAATCCATCTGCTGAACCAGTTACACTCGTCTGAGCTGCAACTTCAGACTGCAATAGCGAAGCTAACAACTTATGGATGGCCATACAGTTTGGATATATAATTTTGAGGCAAGTTTTCCAAGTCTATCCAACCTGATGCAGAAGCCAGACAGCAATTCCGGCAAACTCAACTATGCCAATATATTTGTCGATCCAGCTTGCATCTTCTGGCGCCTCCACATCCCTCACAGGTGCACTAATGATTTTGCTTTTGGACAAAGTCTCAACAGCAGCAGCAAGACTTGAATCTGAAGGAATATCAATGACTGCATACAAGGAAACCAAGAAAACAGAGAAGTCAATTCTGATCATATTTGATATAGCCACTCTTAAAGGAACAAGTGCATAAGTTGGGTTGACCTTTTGATCAAATTTAATCCACTCTTAAATAACAGCAACGGAAAAACAAGAAAATCAAGAGCTTTGGCGATGCGCCTATACCAATCAAACAAACAAGTGCACAAGTTGCACAAACTCAGATATATCAAACATAAGTTGGAAGCATACGCCAAATCACTTGTACGTTCTATCAGATTTAGTCTACACTTGAAGAGAAGAGAAGCAGCAAACATAACACACAAACGCAAGAGTTCTCCAAAAAACTTCAAAACAAAAGAAAAAATTATCAAGATTAAAAATTTATTGCATCAATCATATGATCAAATGCAATATGATCATACGGACAACAAAATGACAAGGTTGGCCGCACCAATCGGAAGAAAAAGAAAATTTTGGACAAGTTGTACAGAAGTGAAAGAAAGAAAGAAAGAAAGAAAGATAGGGAAAATCAAAAACAAGTAAGAAAGAATAGAAGTTAACCTTGGGAGGAAGGGGCGGGGGGAAAGGAGGAGACAGGGATAGAGTCAAAGCAAGAGTTAAGCTTCTCAGAGGGGCTGAGTTGGGGCTCTTGGATGCTGTCCCAAAGGTCCTCCACTCGCATCCCCACTTCTGCCTCCGGGCTCGAGCATCTGGGGCTCTCCTCCATGCTTCTTGCGATCGCTTTCTCCAGTCAGAGCACAAGCAGCGGCGGATGTTCTTGCGCTTTTGGATTTTGGTTGTGCGAGAGAAAAGGAGAGAGAGAGTGATAGGGAAGGGTAAGAGAAAATGATTCAAAGGAAATGCGTCTTTATCTGGTGGTGCGCTGAGAGAGAGAGAGAGAGAGAGACACAGAGATGTTGCCAAAAGTGGAGATGGGCAGAGGGTCCGTTCCCGTGGGGCCCGCGGGGCCATGTTTTAGTAGTACATATGGGACCCATCCTAACTTGTAGCCAGTACAACGGGGCTTTGGATTTTGTTTATTAAAACAAAACAAAAAAAAACAGTAAATAAAAATTACGAAATACCCGGTTTTTTATAATAATAAACAATTAAAGTAATATAAACAAAGATGAAAGGCTTGCTTTATGCTCTGTTTTACTGTGGATGCATTCCTGATTTTATTTATATCAACTGTGCAAAATCTCGCCTTGTGAACTCAAATTTATAGTTTTTATCTAATTAAATAATTGGGAAATAAATCGTCCGGATAATAATTATTATTTATTATTATAAAAAAATATTTGAAAAAAAAAAAAAAACATTATTGTCCAATAGTGAATTCCATTCACTTCACTTGACTGCCCCTTATAACAGGCCAACGTGGAAGTCCTATCCTCTCTTATCTAAACTCATTTAATAACTTCATCCCAGATATTTTTTTTTATGTGTCACATCACTAGAATGGTTGTTCTATATTTTTAAAAAACATTATTATCATAACTCCATCTCTGATCTTAATCTAATCCTAGTATAACACCTGCCCCCCAATTATTGAATGCAAACACTTTTTTTTTTTTTTTTTTTTTTTTAATTTGTCATTTTAGCAAACTTCATTGATGAAGTTCTGAGGGAGGACCTATATATCAATTGACTCGTCGTCGGCCGTTGACAATGGATGAAATATATTTAACTTGAATGGCGAAAAGAGGAAAAACAAAAAAAACTTTTTTATTTTATTTAAATGAAAATGGAAAAAGTTTAGTTAGCAGGCCACGGTGTTACAGGCCGTATTATTACCAGCCTGAGTAACTAAATGTGCCATTCCCACCCAGTTGTAAATGGGCCGCCCACGGCCCACAATCATCCCGTGCGGCGCTGGGATCTTTCAGTCAATGGCCCGACCTGGTTGACCTTCGAGTCATTCTTCGAAATGAGAAACTAAATCGGGATCCATCTTAATAAAATGACATAAACCTTATTACCAATCTTATTTGATTTTACATTTAGTACTATATTACCTTTCGTTTGATTTTTTATAATGATATTATTCTCCGATGCCAATAAATATGTAAGTGGGTATCAAAAAAAAAAGTTATATATATATAAATTTCATTTGCTCTCACATCTTAAAAAAAGCTGATCTATATCCGCTGGGTCAGGTTTGACGGGTCTAATTGCCTTGCCAGTGCTACTCTCTAGTCATATGCGTTAATTAAAATAATTAATAAGTGAGAAAATACAATGTGAAACAAACACAAAACATTGGACAAACCAAGAATATCAAATAATGAAAAATTAATGCATTATATATTCTTCTTTGGACAAAGAAGACCGCATCCGCATGGAGATTGCAGAGAGATGATATTATAAATTGGCTTGAAAGTCATTGATATAACCATCACATATGGATTGTGTTCTATGATTAAATGATGCCCAATGAGAAATTTCCCCCAGACAAGACGAGTAACTACTAATAAAGCATGCATGTATCTGTATCTAGTTGACTTCAAAGCCAACTCCATCTCAATGTATGTTATGCACTTAGGGGTTGTTTGGTTGGGAGTAATGAAAAGGAGAGGAGTCAGAGAGTAATGAAAATGATGGGGATTGGAAAAATAATGGGAATGACAACTATGTTTAGTTGAAAGGATTGGAGAGGCCAAATCTGACAACTCAAAGTAATGTGATTTATAATTCCATACTATTGAATTTTTTTTTAAAAAAAAAGAAACACCGTAAAATGTAACGCCATCATTTATAGAAAAACATACAAATTCTCATAAACATACAAATTCTGAATTAAAACATATTTATTTTTTAATAAATAAAAATTTGAATTCAAAACTGTCTTACTTATAAACCTCATATTTTTTATTTTAATATATGAATAAAATTTTTTTTCTAAAATAAATAGATTAAAAACAAATGTAATGACAATTATCATTTTATCAATTAGTATTGAATTTTTTATGTAAAATATTCATGTTTAGCACCCAAAAGAGCTTAATTTCTCCCCCATATAAAAGAAATTAATTTAATTTTAAATAAAATAAATAAAATAGAATAAAACAATTGACTTGGAATTTCTTTATTATTTTGTCTGACGCGGCACGTTCCCCGTAGTTTACAATTTTTTCAATCTATCAATCAGTCAAATTTTTCCTAAAGTCAAAAGATACATGCTCTATTTTCCCCTCCATTTTCCTTTTTAAAATTAATTATTTCCTTTTTTCAATTAATTCTTTTATATTAAATTAAATTAATTATTTAAAATAAAAAATGAATAAAATCAGATCCCTATAAATAAGAGAAAGGAGGTAACTAACGGCTTAAATACGAGAAGAGAGAGAGAGAGAGAGAGAGAGAGAGAGAGAGGGATGGAGTTCTCGCACATGCGAGTGGCCTTGGTGGCGATGATCATCAGCGTCGCCGTCGCCGGAGAAGCCAAGCTCTCTGGAGTGCAGCCACTGGAGAAGCTACAGATGCATAAGGCCTCCGTCGCCATTGACGGCTCGGCGCGAGTGCGAGCCACGCCGGAGCTCCTTGGCTCGCAGGTATAGCTCTGAAACTAGGGTTTCGCCTCTTTTCTCTTGCCGGCGAGGGAAACGGAACGTCTCCATTTGCAACTGTATCTTGCTTGCGTCGTTTAGTATTCATCACTGTTTATTTGGCTTTCTCTTCCTTTTGGAATTTTGTGAATCGCTCCCTGGGAAATCTAGTGTTTATATAGGAGTCCTTGTTCCTTTGGAATTATCCCAAAGTCTTGGTCAAATGTTATTTTGTTTTAGTCCTTGAACTATATGAAGTTTTCACTTTTGTCCTTAAACAACACAGATGGCTTTACTTTGTGAAACTCGCCGTGATAATTTTTTTGGATTTTACTACTAAAATGAATATTTAAATGCAGTTTGGAACTTCAACCATGAAAATATTGTTTATGCTTCTTGTTTGAATTTGTTTTTTATTTTCTTGTTGGTTTGATGCTGGCATGTAGATCACAAGACAGTGAAGAGATGTGTATTTTATTTTAATTTGGTAAAGATTAAGATGAAAAGTCAACAAATTTAGACGTACAAGAATATTTTTCTTTCTTCTGTGAGTTGATTGAATACTTTGGTAACACCTAACCAGTTGTTTATCACAAGGAATATTCCTAATGCGGCCATATGAATTTATTAAACATAACTTGTACTAGACTATTAGGACTATCTTCTATAATATATTTAATTCAATTAGCATTTCATGTGGAATTATCATAATTATTATTATAATAATGTTTAGAATACTAAAAAAATTCATTTTTCTTTTTTTTTATAAAAATTAACAGGGAGAGGACGCTGAATGGGTCAAAGTAGAATTACAGAATTCCAATCCAACTTCAGATGATTGGATTGGAGTATTCTCTCCATCAAACTTCAAGTAATTATAGGACATCATTTTGAGATTTAAATGGGTTCAGAATTCAGACTAAGGTTCAAGTTTTTCTATTAATATGCAGTTCCACTACATGTGCTGAGGAGGCTGGTGATACTAGAGATCAGCTTCCCTTGATATGTTCCGCGCCAATAAAGGTAATGGTTGAAATCAAGATAAATTTTCTTGTTTGGGCAGCATGTTTGCTAACTTTTGTAAGGCTATATGTGATTTCAGTATCAGTTTGCGAATTATTCGAATGCGGATTATGCAAAAACAGGCAATGCATCTTTGATGCTTCAATTGATCAATCAGAGAGCAGACTTCTCCTTTGCATTGTTCTCAGGTGGACTGCAAAATGTGAGATTGTTTAGTGCACTATTATACATTGATCTTGAAATAGTAATTGTGTAGGTCTCGAGTGATTCTCCAAGCTAATTTTGCTTGTCTTTTGACCTAACTTTTAGTTTGTATGACAGCCCAAGCTTGTTGCAGTTTCGAACGCGGTCTCATTCTCAAATCCGAAGGCTCCTGTTTATCCAAGGCTAGCACAGGGTAAATCTTGGGATGAAGTAAGTCTATGTGTCTTCATTGTTTGTCAAAGTTCTCTACATAATTTACTGTGTGTTCTTTATTTTTGCCTTGAGACAGAGTAACAGGTATAGCTGTCCACGGTATTTTCATTCTTGTTCCTGCAGGAAAGAACTAGTTTGGAAATCCATGCATCTTGACATCAAGCAAATCTTTAATTTGGAACTGTTTATAATTTTGTTATCAGTCCTCTCAACTAACTTGGCTCACTTTATTGAAAGATTAGTGAATAAATTCAAAGTTATTTACATGATTTCATTTATCAGTGTGAAAGACCTGTTTGATATCAATGTTTTCTGGCTTTCAGATGACTGTAACATGGACCAGTGGATATAACATAAATGAGGCTTTTCCTTTTGTTGAATGGGGTCCTGAGGGAGGTCCACAAACACGCTCTTCAGCTGGGACACTAACTTTCAGTCGTAATAGCATGTGTGGTATGGATGGCCCTTCACTATCAAGTTGTACATATAAAAGCTTTAGAATTTGGATATCTGGCACTCACTACATTTCTAGCTAGCATGTGCAGTATGTATAAGCCCCTCACTTTAAAGTTGTACAAATAGAGGCTTGAAAAGTGGCTATCTGGAATCCAATACCACTTGTTCATGCACGCCTAAAAAAGAGCATTTACATCTGCTTGTCACTGGAACAAAAGTTCTGACTGGATTATTCCCATTCTCCTATGATTTATTTTACATGCTTCAACTGCTTATAATTTCTGATTATTGTGGTAAAAAAAAAAATTCATTATAAGTTTGTCTGGCTATATGACTTGTTCATTTATTGATTTTTTGTGATTTTTTTTGGATAGGTGCACCAGCTCGCACATTTGGGTGGAGGCATCCTGGATATATTCACACAAGCTTCTTAAAAGATTTGTGGCCCAATGCAATGTATGGAAGTTCTTGATGAAGTTTCCGTTCTAACTTGAAGTTTAGTTTTTGTCTTAAGACTTGATGATATTATACAGTTACACTTACAAACTTGGGCATCAATTATCCGATGGAACTTATGTTTGGAGCAAGAAGTTTTCTTTTAAGGCATCACCATTTCCTGGACAAGACTCATTACAGAGAGTTATCATTTTTGGTGATATGGGAAAGGTGCGGTTTATCATCTTGTTTTCCTAGCCATAAAAATATAAGACACCACTGATTTCTATGATTCGTGAGCATTGATAACCAAGAAAGTTGAGTTTAATCTGAATAGATTCAGTCATTGGATACATTTCTTTTCTTGCTGTTCTTGAGATAATTTATGAAACTAGAGACCAAGCTCTTTTAAAATTTCAGGCAGAAAGAGACGGTAGCAATGAGTACAACAATTACCAGCCGGGATCATTGAATACTACAGACCAGCTTATTAAAGATTTGAACAACATCGATATAGTTTTCCACATCGGGGACATAACATATGCGAATGGGTATATTTCTCAGTGGGATCAGTTTACATCTCAAATAGAGCCCATTGCATCAACTGTTCCATATATGATTGCAAGGTTGATTAATTCCCTTGGTTGTTTTTCATGATATTCAAAGTCCTAAATACCTCTGAAGGTTGTTTATATCGTTAAGGTGGATGGCCTACTAATAATATCCATGGCAATTTCCTCACTGTTCTGTTACAGCGGTAATCATGAACGTGATTCACATGGTACGGGATCCTTCTATGATACTGACGACTCAGGTGGGGAATGTGGTGTTCTAGCAGAAACTATGTTCTATGTACCAGCGGAGAACAGGGCCAAATTTTGGTAAGAAAAAGTATTCCATCTCTTCAGTCTTGTATCAAGAGTGTGTGTAATTCAATTTTCAAGATCACTTTTTTTTTTTTTTTCTCTCATTTCTGAAACTAATTCATTTGTCACCACAGGTTCTCAACAGATTTTGGAATGTTCAGGTTCTGCATAGCAGATACAGAACATGACTGGAGGGAAGGCACAGAGCAACATAAATTCATCGAACATTGTCTCGCAACAGTTGATCGACAGAAACAACCGTGGTTGATATTTGCTGCTCATCGTGTTCTTGGTTACTCTTCTGGTTCTAGTTATGCGTTAGAAGGATCATTTGCAGAGCCTATGGGAAGGGAGAGCCTCCAGAAGCTTTGGCAAAAATATCGAGTGGATCTCGCTTTCTATGGCCACGTTCATAACTACGAGAGGTCTTGTCCCATCTATCAGGTATTTAATTTTTATTCGACACAACTGGATTATGCAGATCATCAGATTGTTAGTGATGAAAATTGCATAACGTAATCTGAAACTTCTGATTGCAGAATCAGTGTGTAAACAGCGAAAAATCTCACTATTCAGGAACAATGAATGGAACAATCCATGTTGTTGTTGGTGGCGGAGGCAGTCATTTATCTCCTTTCACTGATTTGAAACCAAACTGGAGTATTTTCCAGGACTTGGATTATGGTTTTGTTAAACTAACTGCATTCAACCATTCTTCCCTTCTTTTTGAATACAAGAAGAGCAGTGACGGCAAAGTGTATGATTCTTTCACCATCTCCAGAGATTACAGGGATGTTTTGGCTTGTGTTCATGATAGTTGTTCTCCCACAACATCAGCCAGTTGAAGTGTGTTCTAAAGTTCCCACACAAATAAGGTGTTACATGAAAAAGGAAGACAATGGTTTATGAAAGATATATATATATATATATATATATATTGAATTTAATTTTCGCCAAGTGCGAGATTGGGCTTCTAGTGCATGATTTTTCTGATATGGATTTAATGAAAGCCACTCTCCTTATTTTATTACATGGATTTATTTACTCTGTAAATCAGAGATATATGCATGCCAGTGCCAAATAGAAACATAAAAGAATTTTTTTTTTTTGTTTTAATAGTCTTGCAAAAATGAGAAATTGTTTATATGCTCTTGTAAAAAAAGTGCTCTTATACTTTTAGACCAAATTCAATTAAATAAGTTTTATTAAAAAAATAAACTAACATACTCTCTTCTCCTTTATTTTAAAAAACTAAAAATAAGAATAAAAATAAAAATAAAATCGATTTATTTTTATTAATTATAGAAATTGGAAGAGATTTTTAAGGGCAAAATAAATAAATAAATAAATAAAAGAGAGCCCAAAAGCGAGAAGGCACCTGTTTTGCCACAAAATCAATGATTTGTATCTCCGTCAAGAAATTCAGAGGCTGGTTGATTACACATGGCCATGGACGTCGCTGTGAAATCTCTATGGAGGAGATGGCCAAGCCTTCGATCCGCTAATCTTATGAGAAGGAGATCCCTTCGCCATTGCTCATCATCAGCTTCAGCTTCAGCTTCCCCCATTGATCTTCAAAGCAATGTTGGGAACCGACGGGATGAGCCCTATGTACCGGTCTTGATCGTTGGAGCTGGACCTGTTGGCCTTGTTCTCTCCATGCTTCTCACCAAATTAGGTTCTTTTTTCTTTTGAATCTTTTTGCTTTTCAATCTCTTTTGAATTGGTTTTTCATGCTTCCGATTACCTCTTTGAGACTCGTGTAGTATGAATTAATGGCTCTTGATAATCTCCTGCATTGTGATTGATTCTGTGCTCTCTTTCAAGGCTCCTAGGATTTTTGGATTTAGGGCTTTAAACTTTAATGTTTGGTTCCTATTTATCATATGCTATATGAATGATAAGAATTACAAATCGTATATTGACCTCGTTTAGATTTCGTCAACTGCTTCACGCATGAAAAAAGAAAAAAATATATCCATTTTTTTTTTTTTAAAGTTACTACAACCCTGGGAACACTATTTGCTTTGTGGTGATTGAAGCAATTATTTATAACACTGCATCTTCATTCTATTCAATTTCATATACATACTATACATGTTATACATGTTATATAGTTGTATAGAGCTTGTGGCAAAGATAATGGCAGATAATGACTGTCTGTATTGCGCTCTCAACCTTTAGGTCACTTCATGTTTTGCCTCCCTGACCTTTTAGTCATTTTGTATGGATAGAGCACTTATCTATTTGCTTATTTTACCAACGTTTGATGTAGAACAATTTGATGTGTTATTTATTTATTTATTATTATTTCTTTGTAGGGGTCAAATGTGGGGTGGTAGAAAAGAATACGATTTTCTCTCAACATCCGCAAGCACACTTCATTAACAACCGAACTATGGAGGTTTTCTTTTGTGTTTTTCTTGTTATCTTCATGAAGCTCAAGATATTTTCAAACTATCAGTTTCATTTAGACGTGTAACTCATCAAAGTCCATTGCTTTGAGGGGGTGTTTGGTTGGAGGAATTTTGCTAAATTCCAAGGCATCTTGTAAAGGAATGTATTATGCCTATTTCTGGTGCACACTAATTTAGCAATATTCCCAAGAATATAGTAATAATTCCTGGATTTTAACTTTCCCAAAAATCATGGTCAAGTGATTCCTACCTAAAATTTGGGTAATGTCACATTCCTATTTTATTGGAAAGTTAATATATGTTTTTATTCCGAAATAACTATCTAGTAATTTGTGGTTTGGAATTTAGTTTTTTTAATATGGTTATATTTTCATCCAATTTTGTGTATATTAAATATGTTATCTATAACCTTTGAACTGAATTATTCACAACCCAAACATGGTGTTCTGATGTTTTCAGAAATCATATTCCTAGCATTCTAGTGATGTAAAGGCATTTTGCAACCCATGAACCAAATGCCCCTTGAGATTAAAGTTCTTAAATATTTGGCATTAGTTTATGCTTAATTAAAGACTCTTTTCAGCTTTTCTACAGAATGGATGGTCTAGCAGACGAAATCGAAAGGTTGCAACCACCTGTTGATTTATGGAGGAAGTTCATATATTGCACTTCTCTTTCTGGTTCCATTCTTGGTTCAGTGGATCACATGCAGCCGCAAGGTATCATGTTTGTCTACCTATATACAATGCAAGGAAATGTATTTTGACACACTGAATTCTTGTTCACAGACTTTGAAAAGATTATTAGCCCTACTTCTGTTGCACATTTCTCACAGTACAAGCTGGTTATACTGCTCCTTAGGAAGCTAGAAAGTCTTGGATTTCATATTTGTGCCCCAAGTGGTGTTGAAAACTTAAATCACAAAATAATATGTGAAAGGAAGATTTTGATGGGCCATGAATGTCATTCAGTCAATTCTACAGACAACGGTGTCACTGTGGGAGTTTCTTTTGTTGAGGAAGGGAAAATTGTAGATAGGAATATCCACTGTGACATCCTTGTTGGCTCAGATGGTGCCGGAAGCACAGTGAGGAAACTAGTGGGCATAGATATGAAAGGTGAAAGAGATTTGCAAAAGCTTGTTAGTGTCCATTTCTTGAGCAGAGATCTTGGACAGTACCTTCTCCATGAGCGACCTGGAATGTTGTTTTTCATATTTAATCTGAAGGCCATTGGTGTTCTTGTTGCTCATGATCTCCATGAAGGGGAATTTGTGCTACAGGTAAGGTTGGGAATGTTAATTGAAGCTCTTTGATTTGATCCTTTTATTTATGAAGATATGCAACTGACATTTCTATCTCTTCCTTTAGATACCATACTATCCTCCTCAGCAGATGTTTGAGGATTTTAATTTCAAGGTAATTCCTAGTGGACCAAAAGTTATCTCCTTCAATGACATCACCCTCATTGAGACAGATAGGAAAATTTTCTGTTCTTTGTTGTTGCAAGATGCCAAGTTACTTAATTTAGGGATTCAGGCAATTTCTCATATCTGATATATTGCAGGTATGTGAGCAAATCATTTCTAATTTGGTTGGATGGAATCTAGCAGATGTACAAATTGTAGATGCAAAACCATGGGTAATGCATGCGGAAGTTGCTGAAAATTTTGTTTCATGTGACAACCGAGTTATACTAGTTGGTGATGCTGCTCATCGGTTCCCTCCTGCTGGTGGTTTTGGTAAGTGACACTAACTTGTGCTTTCTTTTTAAGCTTAACTAATTCTGTTTCATGGAAAGGTCTATTTTCTTCCTGTTATTGCTTTGCTCTTGGTGACTTTCTTAATGTAGGAATGAATACCGGCATTCAAGATGCCCATAATTTAGCGTGGAAGATAAGCTCTCTAATAAATGGTATTTCTCCACTGTCAATTCTTCAAACTTACGAAACGGAGCGTAGGCCTGTAATACTTCTCATCTGATCTTTTTTATCACATTTTTTTAATTTCTTAACATGATGATGAATATTGAACTTGTATTCTTAAATATTTCCAGATAGCCATTTCCAACACAGAATTGAGTGTTCAGAACTTCAAAGCAGCCATGTCAGTCCCTGCTGCCCTTGGCCTTGATCTGACTATTGCAAACTCAGGTAAAAGACCATTCTGAAACTTGAGACTCAACAAATTTGTACTCTTGGCAGCTACTTCATTGCTACTTGTCATGATTTTGTCAATGTGTCTTTTCAGTGCATCAACTAATAAATAGCAGCATTGGTTCCATGCTGCCTTCCAAATTGCAGAAGGTTGCCTTGGAGGGCATTTTTTCAATTGGTCGTGCCCAACTCTCCGAATACTTGCTGAATGAAGACAATCCCATCGGATCTTTTAGACTAGCAAAACTGAGGAGAATATTTAAGGAAGGAAAGAGCCTCCAGCTTCAATTTCCTGTCGAGGATCTTGGTTTCAGGTCAGCATGATATCATATTTCAGCCTAACTGGATGTTGCTCATTATATGGATGATTGATCAAACTTATTCTGTTCTCAGGGAATACAATATTTTTTTCATCATGTGGTCATTATCATGGTCTAAAATAATAAAATTGACTTTTCTTCACATATGGATTGTTTACTTAGTGAGCTCGGTTTGCAACATAAATGTCTTTTATATTTCTTCACTGCCTTGGCACATGAGTTTTGGGGGGCTCAGGGAATCCTATCTGGAATTTATGTGTCCTGCTTTTTGCAATCCAAATATATGCTTTTGTTACTTTGAACATTTGTTTAAACACAGGTTTGTGTTATTATGCATGCCTCCTTTAAACTGGGTACTACTTCTTTCAGATACTATGAAGGAGCTCTGGTCGCTAATGCTGGTCATGTTCGAGCTCAACATACAATAGAAGCTGATGGTAATTCTGACAGACGGTTGAGGAAATATGTCCCCTCTGCAAAAACGGGTTCACGCTTGCCACACATGCACCTGCATGCATTGAAGTCTCCTAGTGAGGTTTGCCCAATTCCATTTCTTAAATTGCTTATATTTGATGCAAATATTTTCCTTCATAAATGATCAAATCATTTAATAAATTCTATCTCATACCCCAAGAATTTGTTTAACTTGTTCCCATTACATTACAATGTTCTTTATTTTATGGCTTCTATCGAACTGTGCTGTTCCTTATATTTCTAACATCGAACAAGTTTTCTCTAAATAAAAGCACAGAACACTAGTGATTGTGAATAAATCCATTAATATAGTCTGGTATCCTCCTTCCTGTTGCAGGATTGCTTTTCTACATTGGACCTAATATATGGACATAAACTCGAATTTGTTCTTGTTATAGCACCGATAAAACAGTCGTATGACCTTGCACATGTTGCTTTAAAGGTGGCATCAGAATTCAAAGTATCCCTCAGGGTTTGTGTCATCTGGCCACAAGGCTCTTCTTCCGGGCAGGCAAATGGCAGTGACAAAGTGTTGGAGCCTTGGAATAATTATATAGATGTTGAAGAAGTTCACAGATCATCATCATCAATGTCATGGTGGGATATGTGTCAGATGACAAGCAAAGGGGTCATATTGGTGCGGCCGGATGATCACATTGCATGGACTGCCGAATCAGATGCTGTTAAGGATCCCTTTGTGGAAATGGAAAGAATATTTACTACAATACTCAAGAGGGAATAAAACTTGCATGTAAATCATCGGCGCATCTATACTTGGCTCCCCACCTTGTCATCGGAAGGTCTTACACAAGCATCTGATCAGAAACATCTTGGCAAATACGGTTAAGAGGCTTCAACAACTACAGGTTCATTTTTTTTTTTTTAAATAAAAAAATTATTTGTGTTTATTTATTGCCATTGTTTCACCAATTGTATCACACTAATATCTCTATTTATTCGTAAGAGATCATCTGTACTCTACGTTGTGTATTAAAGATTTGCTAAAATAGTGGTATGCTCTGACAACGCTTTAGATGAATAACGTTCGGATTATCAAAACCTTTGCTTATGGAATTTCTAGGACACCTAGTTTTTGCTTGCCACTAAATTCTTCATTTTGTGTAGGGAAGTTCGTGGGAATTCAATATGCATATTGAGTTATAAGCGTTAGTGCTACAGATGCTTGCAAAGAATATATATATATATATATAGATAGGCTTTCAATGGAAACTTTACATTTTCCACTTTCATTATGTTATTTAGATTCATTCTTACAAATGCTTGAAAATGTTATCCTGCCAAATCTCTTTATTGGTTGTATAATATCATAAATAAATTTATTTTTATGAATAGTTATGCCTCAAAACATTGAAAGAGCCATGTAAAGATACAAAAGGCTTATAACTTACATTGAAGGAGAATACCACTATTTTTGCATTTATAAATGAATGAATGATACTAGGAAGCTACATGCCTGTGTATGTATACGCAAACACACATTTAAAAGAGTATCAATTTTCAATAGTATATTATGTGTTTGAAAGTTAATTTCAGGTTTTTGCGGCAGTATAGACATAAAATACTACACCTGAAACAATAATAGCACAAGTCAATGAAACACTACTGTAAACTCTGCACATGACATATAGACGTTGAAGTCCAAATCAGAATGGGTGCGTATGGACTGTTTCTATAAATATCTTCCCAATTCCACCCTCCTTTGGAGGGCGGTGTCTTCTAAGTAGGATGACTCTATTGATACAACCTTCACAATAATGAATCATTTGGGCTTGTAAACACATACACTATCAGTGGAAACTAAGAAATGAATAATATGCACATAAAACATTCACAACTTCCGCATTGGTGTCAAATGAATCGATTTGGAGTGGAAGTCTGGAAAACAGCAATGCTCCTTCAGTGAATAAGTGTATTCATCAATTATTAGTTCACACACTGACAGCCTTGTCGATCAGGCACCCTATTGATGCTATGATGAATCCCAGAACTGCACCAGCAACCACCTGAGGAATTTCGAATGATGTGGATACTCAATTTAGCTCCCAGAGGAAAAATTATTACATTTCTCTATATTATGCATATTTTTGCGCTAAGATACTTTGGAGATATATGAGTGCCCTTCATATTTTAATCCTTGTCTTTACTGCATTGAGTTAAATGGTCATGTCACAGATTGCAGGAAATAGTTCAACAGGCAAATAAATTTAATGGCAACGCCAACATAGCAGACAATCATGGATCAATGACAACAGCTAAGGCTATGAGCGGTTTACATTATTATTTTTTAAAGAACATCACATTAAGTTCTAGGCTATAAAAGTTCCAAATGTTCCGACAACTTTGGGTCACTAATAAGGCATTTTTAGGGCTTTACTGTTAAGAATCCTCCAAAATATTTTAGCTATTTTATATCCAAAACTCCCGAAAGGACTCGGTGGTTTACCAATATAATGAGCAACTCTTCAACTGAAAGGTTTAGGGAACTATGGCCGAATTAAAGTTTAATCAAAATCTAGAAAATTTATAAAGACAACTAACGTAAAGCAATAGAATAATCTCACTAATCTAGAACATGGAAACCAGTGGCCAAAACTTTCGTATAAGCACCACACAATATGCCTAAACATGCGCACCATAAAACGTCTATCAACTTGTAAATTACATGTTTTGAGTGCACTAGGCGAAGCCACCAATGTAGGCCATGTATATTACAGAGTATTAAAAAAAGGATGCACTAATCTTCATTAATAAAAATTTAAAAAAAGTAAAAAAAAAAAACCATGATACTGCAGTAAATATCCTACAAACTATAGGAATATGTTGAACATGTACATTATATGATCGAGATACCAGCATAATCCGAGGAACATGTGCAACCAATGTACAAACAGTGAGACAAACTATGTAGCCCACAGAATTGTATGTTCTTTTTACCTTTTCAAGTCTAAAAATAAAATATAGCATGAACTCAAAACTAATACTCTACTTGTTGCATACAAGGGTTTATAGGTCACAAAATGGAACCAGATCAGCCAACATTTACAAATACATGGAATGTAGGCTTCAACAACAACCACAATGCAATGATTTCTCACGTATATATGCAAGATAAATGAAAATACAATGCTGATATGATGGAAATTTTCACAATTTGGTGTGAAACAAGGAACTATATCAAACCTGTGGAGGGGTGTGGCCTAGAAGTTCACGCAGAGGCCTTGCGTCAGCAAGCGGATGTTCTTCTGGAAGCTCATAAACAATTTGGTTCAACACCTATATACACCAACATAGTTGAAGAACAAACAAGCTTTGACTGTTTAAATTATAGAACAAAATCAAAAAGCATTGCTAAATAAGAAAATGGAGGGACTCGCACACAAGGACCAAAGAGAAAGTATTGCGAGGTTCACAGTGAAAAGAGGTATATGGTGCCAGACAAAATGATAGATTCAAAGTAATAGAGGAATACCACTTTACAAATTGAAAAACTTATTAGTGACTAACCAGCGCCAGAAGAAGATGTAGGTTACTTTTATTAAGAGAGCACAAAACAACTAAGCAGACTTGATGAATCCCCAGGGGTTAGCATACTTTCAGGTTTCAACATGCAAGCTCTGCTATGTATGTGCATATGCTCCACAAGTTTAGTTTTTGTGAGTATAAAAATGCTTAAATGCACAGAATCCACATATCCATAACAGATGCACAAACAGAAAAATATTATATACAGCTTCATGCGCAAGTTTTAGGTGCATATAAAACAAGTCAGATTCATGTGCAAGTAAAAGAAGTTACTCAAATATAAGCATTTACAGTGTGAACACAAACAATATATCTCAAACAGGAGAATGAGAATAGTAAATGCGAAAGCTGAAAATAGTACCTCCGCCTGCCTCCCAGCATGCAATCTAACTCCAGAAGCATCATACATCACCTGAAATTAGAGTAATGCATAAGAATTTTTAACAAGGTTCAGTATTAACCACATAAAAAACCCAAAAGGCCAAAATTGCAAGGAGATTACATTTTTGTTCTCTAGTCCTGGCATCAAAATTATGATGTAAATTTTAGAATGAAAGGGGGATATGTGCAGAAAATATTCACCTCAAAACTCGCACAGAACTCCATATTCTAAGCATCTAGATCAACTAAGCAAGAAATAATTATGGATATATAACATAAGTATGATATTCATTCTTGCTTTTGCCTCTTCTTCTACTCAGATTTCAAGCTGATCAAGACTATTTTAACAGAATTTGTCAGTAAGTTTCTCTTATTATTCTATGTTAATAGATAAGTTGATAGCCTCACAAAGTAAATTGACTCCCTTTGTTGTCAGGAATCAAGGTTTTCTTTTCCTACTTCTTTGGTTCAACCGCAAATAATGTGTTTGTACCATGTGATGGTAAACTCTATGTTGCCTTGCATCTTAATAATTCAGACTATGGATAATGGGAAGGTTCATCGCTTTTATCATCAAGTTTGCGTACTTAAGCTCATCAGAGTCAACGACATCAGTTAGTTGACAAGAAAGACACTTTTAAGTTGTTAATCGATAAATTTGGTGGAACCTGATGATGTATGAAAAGTTAAATAACTCACAACAGAGGCCATTATCATTGCAGTAGCAAACAATGAACTGCCAAAGCCATCTTTGAACCCAACGGCCATCGCAAGTGCAGTAACTGTTGCAGAATGGGATGACGGCATCCCACCAGATCCAATAAGTTCCTTGGCATCCCAACGTCTTTCCTTATACCTGAATATCTAATAAAAATTACATACCATAGGAGATAGTGCTATAGCGCACCTCAGTGGACTTGGTCCAAGAAGATACAACTAAAATTACAAATAGTTACATTATCATAACTCAAAATACCATCGTATTTTTCTAATAGTGAACCTTTCATCCTCTCCTTCAATATGATGAGTTAAATGAAACAAAAACTTTCATTAGGTTTTTCTTATTTTCACAATTCCATCATTATCCTTTTGGTTATAGGTGTTGGACTCCTGCCACTTCATATACTCTAAAGGAGTTATTACCAAAAAAAAAAAAAAAAAAGTCAACAACCAGACGTGTTGGAGATCAGGAAACCCTTAGGAAGGATCTTGAGCTTAATATTAATGTGCAGAGCCCAAAACGAATGTATTTACAAGGTTCACATTTTATCTTAACATTGGGGTTTATGATCTAAAATGATTGTGGAGTCTTTTATCAGATACAATGCCCTTATTACCCCATGGATATTACAATGTACTCCTCCGGTGATTAACTATGTAGAAGTTACATATGAATAAGACAATAATATCCTAACTAGCTTAACCTAGCAATTCATATTATTACATAGAAAGCACAAACCATTCTTATATACATATACATATACATATTTTCTCCACAAGAAAAGATGTCTATCACAAATAAATTGAATGTTCTGTCAAAAATAGCACGAACTACTTGACAGAACCTTATTAAGCCAGAGGAATGTAGAACATAAGCATGTCATTTGGAACTTTAAATACTTCTATGTGTAGAACAACTAAAAACATACAATTTATAGTTCTACATTTACAATTAGGTTCTCCAAACATGTAATATTTTCTTGTTATAGAAACAAAATCCATCCATCTCAATGAATTCGTGTGATGGCAGTCAAGTCCCTGCTCACATGATTTGAGCTCTTAAAATTTTACTTAATCTAGATATCAAAACTGAAAACAAAATACTTGCATAAACTAATCCCATACTTTTATTTTTATCAACCATAAAAAAGGGATGCCTACATCAGCATGTGTAATTGACCAGTATTTAATTAAGTTGCTTCAAGTCCTTTTGAAAAGAAGTTGAATAAATGATAACAATAATGCAGCACCTGCTTTATATTAATTATTATTACAATTTTCCACCTCTTTCCTAGAAATGTATGTTATATGTTTATGTTGGAATATTTCTAATTTACATTGCCCTTCTTCATCCTACTTTCCAGGATCAGTGAAACAATCAATTTTTTCTTTTTAAGAAAAAATATACAAACAAATTCCATTTGTATCACCCTACTTCCAAGGATCAAGGAAACTATTCATCATACGTGTGTGTGTGTGTGTGTGTGTGTATAACTTCATTTACTTCTATAAACCATTCACATCACTTCACTCTTCAAGAGTAAATCACAGGATAAAGAAGTCTGATCATCCAAATGTTCCTAGATCATTCTTGACAATCTAGGGTGAGTAAATTGGTATCATATTTTGTCAGAAACTAAACTCTATCTAAAGAGAGAGTTCGTCCGACAAAATATAGGTCCTTGCTCTAATCCCCAAACTCTCAAATGAATCCACAAACACAACAAACAAAGATCAAACTAACGGAACAATATCTCAGATCTCTAAGAAACACAAACATTCGGAAATCAAAAACATCAGCTAAAACGACACAGAGGTATAAATCCATCCAAAGAAAAGAGATCCACAAAGAAAAGAGGTGCCAGTATACCAGGTGGTGAGGCACTTGGTGGACTGAGCGACGGCGAAGGCGACGAGAGCCGAGATGAGAGGATAGTTCTGGAAAATGGAGGAATAGCTCGCCGGATGCGAGGGAGAAGGCCTCGATAAATCCCCAGCATCGTCCATTCCCCGTGTTCCGATCCTCCAGATCCCTTCTGTTGCCCTAGTTCTGCGAGCTCAGACGAAGGCGATGGAGAGGAGAGGCAATGGGAGAACGGAATTTGGGGGCGATCCACGAAGAAGCCCCTCTCTTTTCGCGTGCGCTGGGGGGCGCTCCTCTCCCTCTCTCTCTCTCTCTCTCTCTCTCTCGCTCTCCCTCCTTTGTTTTATAGATAAAACTATTGCAGATATATCCCTGAAAAATGCAAATTTGCAGTAATACACTTATGAAAAAAAATTATATGACAGGTAAACCCCTCAATTTATATATATATGAGAAATATTAACGATGCACATATATTTTTTTCCCAGTTTTAAATAAAATTTTTCTAAGACCTTCTTTTCAATTTAACCTTTGAAACTTTAATTTTAAATATAAAAAAAATAATTAAAATATTATAAATTGATGTAACTATAAAAATATAACACTTTTCAGATATTGATAAAAATGTAATATTAATATCTCAAGATATATATGTGCTATCATTTTGTGTTGATGTTTTAATTTCTCTTTAAAATAAGGGTTGGTAAAATGTAATATTTTAAACAAGATAATCAATTTTGCAAATGCAAAATAAATTTTGTTTTTAATATCTGCATATTGGCATGATTTTGAAGTCATTTATAGTAGTATTCATTACAATATGAATTGTTTTGGGGGTGGAAATGTAAAAAGGGCTTCTTTGTTTTGTTTTTGTAATTATGGAAATGGATATGCGTTGCGTAAGTGGGTCCCGGAGAATGAACATGCCGCCCCCGTCGCTGGTTGGCTCTTCAAAGAAAATTATAAATTATTCCATGTGAAATATATCAATTATATTTATCAAATTTTTACATTTATCCTTGTGAGAATTACAAAATTTGAAAAAGGAAAATTACAAAATTTGTGGTTGGACTATTGTGAAATAATTTTTTCAAAAAAAAAAAAAAAAACTTTTGTTCATTTTGTAATAGGTTTGTTATCAATAGAAAATTTGATTTACTAGTTTATATAAGGTCATTAAATAAAGTTTATTTGTTTTTACAATAATTCAAAGAAATGCAAATAAAGAAAAAGCTTTTCATTGATTAAGGTTCCTTAATTTTGTCACACCCACCATCATTTTCATCCTTTAGTAAAGCTCAAAGTCAACGTCATCCACATCATCAACATAAAAAGGAAAAAGCTATTCATGTGAGCTTCCATTTCGTGATGAGAATTAGGGGGGGTAATCCATCGAGTTCGAGCCGAGTATTCATTTTATAACTCGAGCTCGACTCGATACACAATTCGAGCTGCTCGAGCTCACTCGATTAAACTCGAAAATTATTATAAACATTATGCTCGAGCTCGAGCTCGACTCGAGTCCGAAAATTTTTTCCCTTATTTTCATAATATATATATATGTTATTACTCGAGCCAAATATCTAGATACTCGAACTCGGCTCGCTCGATTACTCGAGCTCGAGCTCGACTCGACCATAACCGAGCTAAGTTCGAGTTTTCACCGAGTCGAGCCCGAGTAGCTTGCGAATAGAGGTGTATTATTTACACCCCTAATGAGAATAACAAACAGCGGCTTCTATGTTGATTTCTCCTCCTCCAATGCAAATGACGGGTAAAGTTTTTTTTGCTTCATGCCTCTAGTCATCGCCCGTCGAAGTGGATCATTTACATCAAACCACACTGGATTGCTGCCAAAATGAAACAGAGATAGTCAACACCATAATGAAGTGGATCATCTACACCAAATTATTATTGGGATTAGTCTCACCTGTCTAAACTTGAAGACATAAAGAAGAATCCAAAAGTGAAGCATAGAAAAAGGGAAAGGTGAAGAGAGAAACTCACATTAATAGTTTTTTTTTTTTTTTTTTATGTTAATCATCATTTACACCAAGCTACTATTGGAATTAGTCTCGTCGGCCTAAATTTGAAGACAAAAAAAAAAAAAATCTCAAGGTGAGGCATAAAGAAAAGAAAATGGGGAGGGAAACTCACGTGAATAGATTTTTTTTATATTGATAAGAAGAAAGAAAAATGTTACGTAGATGCCACGCAAGCATACATGTCATTCGGTAAATGAATAGCATTTCTCTTTAATTATAGGTTATATAATTTTTTTTAAGAAGATATTTTTTTTATATAAACGACGAAAATTTGTGAGAATTTTCAGAACAGAGAGGTATATGTAAAATTAAAAAAAAAATAATAATAATTTTTAAGATAATATTAATAAATGATGTTTCTGCTGGGAGGTTACTGCTTCCCGGCGGCTCTATCAGACAAAACCCTCGACGACGACGAGGAGCTCCGATGATGGCGGCGCTGAGGTCTCCGTTCTCTTCTTTCCGGCTGCAGCCATGGACGCATCTAGGGCTTCTCCGGTCCGCTTTATCCTCGTCATCCTCTTCGTCTTTTGGCCAGAAAGGGTTTCTTGATCTCGAGGAGGTGGAGAAGATCCTGAGCGACGTCAAGGCCGATGATGTTAGGGTCATCCCTGTCAGCGATCAGTGCGAATGGACGGACTACATGGTTGTCGCCACCGGCCGTTCGTCTTGGCACGTCCGGAACATCGCTCAGGCTCTCATTCACAAGGCAAAGTCCCTCTTTCTTACTCTGTTCTTCTCTTTTTCATTTGTTTCTATTATATTTTGGAGTTTTTTTCGCTTCCTGTAGCTCATTTTTCAGTGAAAACAGTACGGCCATGGATTGTTCAATTGGTATCATACTTGTTCACAAATGATTTTTAATATATATATACACATATTGATTCAACAAAAGTTGAATTAATTTCTTCTAGGAAAAGGAAATTTTCCATCACATTCTACTTGACTTCTATCATCCTTAGAAACTCTGCAAGGGCTAATTTCTTGCTGGATTTAGCACAGTCAACACATTTTATGGGCATACTGTTTCATCTTGTGGGCGTGATTCCATAATCTAGTGGTGTGGGAAATGATAAATTTACAGAAGCAAATGCACTGTTGGATAACATTGAGCATGGATTCTATCATATTGCAATTGCATGCCTGATTTTTTTTTTAATTTAATCATTTTTAAGCTTCAACTTGTTCTTCATGATTTTTAAATGCAAAATACATAAAACATATGGAATTCAAGTGGCTTATATACTGTTGAAGTTGTCTTTTATTATTGTTATTTATGGATCATTTATTTTCTGTTACCCAAAAAATGGTTGTGGAACATCTAAAAGAATTATATTTAGTTGTTATGAAATGGTGTATATCAGGTTTCAAAGTACCTAGTATGTATTTTTCTGTTTTTATTATCCAAGGCTAAGAGGCATTCACTAACTTTTAAAGGTTTAAGAAATTTGTTTGGACCCTCTCATAAAGGTTCAATGAACTTGGTTGTAGCCATTGATTGATTAATTATTCTCAACATAATAGCAATGTGATAACTTGACCCATTCATTATGACTGAAATGGAAGGAAGGTGCCTTGTAAACAAGAATTGAAGCAGGAATTCTTAGAGTGAAAGGGCTGTTATCTGTTACTGTATTGGGAGCCTGGTTCCAATCACCAAGGTTGGACATCTTGGTGGTTTTGCACTTGTTTGCCACTTTCAAAATCTACAGCTATTCTCACCTTAGCTTGTTAAGTGTGATTGATGAAGTCGTCTTTCCCATGCCAATCTGCATCCCCACTCGTCACTATGGATTTTTATCAAAGACATGTTAAAACAGGAACTTATATCCAATCTCATTGTGAGGTGATTCAGGATCATACTTCTAACAATGGTTTAATTTGCCCTTTTTTATCCTTTATGGCAACAATAATCTAGGAATGTTAAATGAATTTTTGTCTGTCTTGATCTGATCTCTTTCACTGAATGAAGGTTATGTCTGAGTGATCTCTTTTGGCTGAATATATTATTGTCACTTTACTGTGCATTATGAAATTGGCATAGGATGGTCTTCTGATACAACAACATATGATTAAAAGCTATGTATGCCATTTTCTGATCATCTAAAGTTGAACAGGTGAAACAAAAGCAGAAGGGGCAGGAGCGTATGCTGCTTCCGAGTGTTGAAGGCCATCAAGGAGGAAATTGGATTGTTATTGATTCTGGTGGGTTTCTAGTCAGAATCACAGTTACATAGCATGGCTTCCTCTGGCTTCATAATTATCTTCTTGCATTGTTACTCCTTAAATAATATGCCTGTCTGAATTTATTTTGTTTCTTTATGGGCAGAGTTAGTTGGCTACTTGAACTTTTGGCAAATCTCCATAGAAACACAAACGGCTTGGTGTTCAACTTTTTTTTGCTTGTGCGCTCCTCTAATTTCATTACTCTCTCTTGTAGGTCGGGTGATCGTTCATGCTTTGGAGGAGAAGGCAAGATCATACTACAATCTAGAAAACCTCTGGACAACTGAAGCTTCTACCAGAGTCCCTAATCAGGTGAATGTGAAACTCATTTTTTTCTTGTCTTTCCATTGTACATCTTATTTTATTTCATGCCTCATTTCATCTAGCATTTCTTTTTCAAAACTTGTTAAACCGTGTGAGGGACACCTGGTCATGCATGCATGCATGCAGTAAGTGTTCAGGAAACATGAAATTGGTGATCTTACCTACACATGGCCATAACATTAAACAAATTATGCACAGTAGGTCTCCGTTGGTATTCAGCAACACTATTTTCTAGTTCTTGTCTAAGATGAGGTGATTTTCCTTGAGGATTTGTGATTTTCATCAGTCAGATGATAAAAATCTTTTATATTGAGTTTCTCACTTTCATGTAAAGAAACTGAACAACCATTGATCCGGTGAGGCTTGGCTCCTTTTGCTTCAATCATCATCCTTTTTTTTTCCAATGGATTATATTTTACTCATATGGACTTGCCCCTTGCAATGTTCCTGGTGATTTGCCATTACAGCTGTAGTGCTTCATGCGGCTCCTCCTCATCATGCATTTTCACACTTGCCAATGTCCTGTGTTATAAAGGGTGAAAAATGTTTTAAACTTTTGACTTATGAAATCAAAATATTTCAACAAAAGGGTGTCATCTACACTCATTTCGTTTCTTTTTGTCAGAGTGAAAAATTCTATTGGTCAAAGTGGTTTAGCTATGAAAAACAGCTACATGCCGAAAGTTTGCAAAAGATACGCAATATGCGTGTGAATTTGATTTTTTAGATGGGGTACCAATCAGATGTTAGATCACAAGGTTTTTGTCAATATTCAAGAAAATTGGTTTAGAAATGATCAGCAACTATCATCAGCTTATATTGAAAAAATGAACCGTATCGGTTCATTTATCTAATTTGTATGTCCGATATAAACAAAAGGAATGACTACAATCAAACTGAGTACTTGCTGTACCAGAAAAAAAAAAAAGACTTTAAAAGGGCGCATGGAAGCAACCTTTAATATTTCTGAGACATGCTTATAGCTGAATATGTTGGGGGAGTGGGGTGGTGACTTAGCAATTAAGCCTAACTTTTCAATATGCTGTTGGGATTTTTATCCACTTCTTTTTCAAGCTGTCTGGTCTTTTCTGAATGTGTGTCACATCCGTAGCTTGAAAGTGGATATTGTCTCGATTGTTCTAGGGTGAATTTTAAAGCTAGGGTATATCATCAGACAATTCCCAGTTAATTTTCTTGTCTACTTTTTTCCCAGGAAAGTAAGGCTTACAAATTATAAAAGATGGATGCTTGAGCATCCAGTCTTGGAATGCGAATGGATTCACTCAGCTTAATTTATGTATAATAGATTCTTATAGTACGTAAAAATCAAAGTGGAACCCTACCAAGGAGGCAATATTTTTAGGTTTATGAGAGATGATTGGTTGTTTTCAACCCCGGACAGAAAACATCATTCATTTCATCATTGGAATCACATATTTGCTCAGTTTGCTTTCTCCAGTTGGCATGGGCGGATGATAATGTGACATATATATATTTATATATATATATATATATATATTCTTTTTTTTTATTGTAGGATTTGGAGGCTGCCATTGTCAAGCATCGTCGGAAGAACAACTCGAAAAAACGGGTCATTACTTAAATCATCATTTGATTATTGCTGGCCTTCATGAAGCAGATTTCGCATTCATTGTTTTGTAATCATGCGTCAATGTAGCTTTCACTTGTTTAAAATCTCTTCTTGTCCTGCTGCCAAGTAGCAATGTCATGGCTCTCTCAAGCCTGGATTTTTTTTTTTTTTTTCTGTAAGAAGATGTCATTGAAGAAAATTCTAGCTTCTTACTTTTTTTCCCCCAACAAAAAAGAAAAGAAAGAAAACATATATTACGTGCATATTATTACCACAGTAGTTATCTCAAAAAAATATAATAATAATTTCCTATTAATAATAATAATACATACACTGACATTCTGAAAAGCCAGAGCCTGTCAGGGAGTGAGTGACTTCATAAGCCCCACAGAAATGAATGGTTACACAACCTAATCAACCGGGTGGTGTCCAACCCCAATTTAAATCACACAAGCGCCCATTGTCCCCCAGCCAGAGGGTAGGCAAGATCCACTAACAAGATTTTTCCTCTCCAAAAAATAAAAAAATAAATAAATAAATAAATAAATAACATCAATCTAAGTTAGGAACAGTGACGTCAGAAATCTCGGGCAAGATCCACGTCGCGCTCAGATCCCCCACGTGTCCTAGGCCAAGGATGCTAATAATAGCCACACCACAGAGCCATGTTAGCCTTCTCCCAATCCGTCCGGTCCACGTGTCCCAATTCTGGAAGCACCCATATTTATTTCCAAAAAGAGTGGCCTCTCTCTCTCTTGTTGATAAATAAAAGCAGTGAAATGAAGCCCATCTCCCAACGCTCTCTACGTGTTCACCCTTCACGTCCCTTTCTGGACACAACGCCTCCTCTGATTGGCTGCCTCTCTCCTCTTTCCCCGACACCCCAACCTCTCGTACGCACCAATCACGTGCTCCCTTCTCTCCTCTCCTTCCACGTGTCCCCCTTCACGTTCCCATCACTGTCCTCCTAGATGCCCTTCTCGACACCTGTTCCTTCTTCCACGTGTCACCTCCTCCTTCCCTCCTCCCCCTTCTCCTCATTATATCACCCCCCTTCTTCTCCTTCCCTTATCTTCCTTCCTAGCTTGTACTACTCGTTCCGGTTCCTCCTCATCGACCACCACCACAACGTCACACCCTCTCTCCTCATTAATTCTGATTAATGGAGCGAAGGGGAGGTTGCTGCATAGTCAGGTATGGCGCTGAGCCCGATGTTGCTTGGAAAATGGATAGAATAATGCTAAGATTCCGTCCTATCGCGCCAAAGCCCACGGTTGACGGTGCCGCCACCGCTCCCGCCGTACCCCCGCCCAAAACCGGACGGAAGAGACGAGGAAACCCAACCAGCACTGCTATTACCGCCAAGGATGGCGGTGGGAGAGCAAGGAAGGCGATAAAGAAGGAGGATAACTTTAACTTAAACCTGAAGACGTTGGCGTTGATGCCGGAGACGCCGGATAGGAAGGAGGACGTGGGAACGGCGGCGGCGGCGGCGGCGGCGACGGAGAAGAAGATGCTGACGACGTATGTGCCGGCGGTGTGGACGGCGAAGATGGGAGTGGGAGTGGGGATGACGACGGGGGAGGTGGTGGTGCCGAGGCCAGTGAGGCCGGCGGGGTCGTGGGTGTCGGTGGAGTGCGTGACGGACACGTGGAGGGAGTTGAGTGGGTGGGGGTGCGAGGAAGAAGCGAGAAGAAGGGCGGTTATGGACACGTGTCCGGTTTTTTTATCGGGCGCGTTGGACCGGGTGACGTGGACCAATGAGGCGTATAGAAGGATGGTGGTTGGAGAAGAGAATGAGGAGGAGGAGGAGGAGGTTAGGGTGGCGTTGGTAACGCGAGGGATGGTACCGCAGGAGAGCATGGCTTTCACGTGCCGGGTGCGCGTGCGATACGCGTGCAGGAAGGGCAAGGGCTCGTTGGCGGCGCCTTGTGATGTTTGGCGGCTCGCTGACGGCGTGCTGGCTTGGCGGCTTGATGTTAAGGCGGCGCTTAGTCTCAGTCTCGGAAGATGATCATGATCATGATGATCATGACGATGGTGCTGGTGGCTGGAATTGTAAATATGTTTGTATCGAGAGGGGGCGTATTGTAAATAGGGAGTCGGGTGGGAAGGATGGTGTTTGCTGTTCGAAGCTAAGAGCAGCGGATTAGGGGAGAGGGATGGACACGTGGTGGGTTGTGGTTGTGAGCTTTTTGTTTGCTGTTAGTGTTAGGGAAGTGTGTACACGTGGATGGATGAGTACGTGGTTTGTTCTCGGGAAATATGGGAAGTTTTTCTTTTTTTTTCTTTTTTTTCTTTTTTTTTTTATTTATGAATGTAATGTATTTGTGTGTGCCACTGTGTTGTATGGTGATTGATTGGGATGATAGCACAGGAGTACACGTGTCACGCGTGTGTTTATTGTTGGTTGAAAGCTCTGGAAGGAGTTTTGCATGTATTCAAAGTACGTGTGCCGCGTGTGTGGTGCTTGGTTTGTTTGAAACGTTGCATGCTTTTGCGGAGGATAAAAATGTCCTTCATGAGACTTCAATCAGATCTGCTGTGAAGTGATTGTGATAATTAATTGTTATTATTATTTAAAGAAATAAGTTCAAACTCCTTCAATCTTTTATATCTATTATTTTATTTTATTTTATTTTATTTTATTTTATTTAATTTTATTTTATTTTAGCACATAATTAATTGGTTTATTGATGAAGAGATAAACCAGTGGCTATTTCCATTCTTCAATCAATAGAAGAGATCAGCCAAAGTCTTGTTGGTGGTTTTTTGTTTTATATAATTTATCCAAGAAATTAATTATTGGTGACTTTTCCCTTGTACATGATCATAAATTGTGGTGATCACAAAAAAATGTAAGTGGTTAAATATCTTTATAAATATTTTTAACGTCTTCATTATTGATAAACATCTCATTTTCATTATACATAAAAATTCAAACTCAAAATTCTAGTTGTATTTTTTTTTTAACTATATATATATTTATTTGCATATGATAATTTATTTTTAATATATATGAATGTTGTGGATAAGTATCATTTTATTTCTGGTTTTATTTGTCGGTGATAAGCATCCTAATTAACAAGTCCACCAATGTGAAGTGTTTTAAAATTCAAACTGGTAGAATTAATGGTTTTCCTTTCCACTGATTGCCAAGAAATCAAGAAGCCATGCTGCCCTGTTGATGTGGTTTTAATTTGGTATCTTTCTCTGTCATCTAATGTCAATGTAGACTCAATTAAAGAGAGCTTTTATATATATATATACACACACAATGTCAAGGCTTCATTGATTACCAATTGAATCAAACATTATGGGTACAACTTGAAACTGTGACCTAATTATAGCATATAAAATAAATCTTTGTATTTTTATAAAGTTATCAACCAATCTTTTCTTTTTCTTTGTATATAGATACATGTGTATAATTTAATTATATATAAATAACCATCATTACTTAATTCCAATCAAATATGATTTTTTTTTCTTTATCTAATCAATGTCTTATCTTGAATACAAGTGAAATGAGATTATTGTTAGAGATGAAGAATCTTGGTAGATTTTATTGGTGAATGTCAGTTTGGATTGATTTTTGATTAATCAGTTTGGTGTGGACTTCCAATCTTATATTTTTCTTCATTTTATATATATATATATATATATATATATTATATTACAGTAGATTAATGTATCATTTTTTTTATAAAAAAACTTGTATACCTTGCTTTTTGAAAAATATATATTTTTTTTCCCCAAGTTTGAGTGTTGGGTTTCCTTTTTGAGAGTAGATCATAGCTTAATTTAGAACTAGTTGATTATTTAATTTGTGATTAATATCATAATAATAATAATAATAATAATAATAAGGGAACCATTGGACTTTTTAATGAATATTTTGTACGTTGATGAGTGGGATGCATTCAAAGTTCTTGAGATTATTTATCTTGATAAAAATAGCTTCCATATTGCTTCAACGCCTAGTCTACATATGAATTATAGAGAGTGACTCACCCAATACTTTATTAGTTGTTTGTAGATTCCTCTTCTGTTTTGAGAAAGAAGATAAGATATTATTACATGATAGCTTTTTTTATTATATTATTTAATTATACATGTTGGTATAAGTTTGGTATACGAAAAGCATCTTAGGAGTGTGATGTTTAGTGTAAATAATGTTATTTAAATGTTTGAGGTGTGTTATTGCTTAAATTTTACTGTCTCTTTATTCCTCCAATCATTTACATAACAATAATAATAATAATAAACATAAAATTCTAAGTTTGAATCATATATAGAGAAAAACATAGAATTACTTTTTTATCCTCCACTTCACCGAGATATTAAGTTTGGGCTTTAGTTTTTTATTCTCTGCAATATTTTTATTAAATATATAAGCATAACATTATACAAATTGTACATTTATAAAATATAATAATTTTATTTATGAGCATTTAAAAATTTTGAACTAAAAGTTAAAAAAATGTTTAAGTGTATTGATTTGTCTATATAAAAGATATTTATGAGCATATTTACATAGAATTTTTCCAAATGGATAATGCATCTATCATTAAATAATAATGAGAATAATAAATAATTAATTTAGACTCAAGGAGTGTATGTACTTAGATTATTGTTTAAATGAGATAATAACTATTGATCTTTATTCAAAGATGCATGAATGACAGCTCATTTGTTTTAAAAATCTATAAATACATGTGTAACTTCAGAAAAGATGAACGAATGGCACATTTTTTTTCATTTTTTTTTTATAAAAAAAGACCCTGTTTACAACTTTTATTTATATATATATATATTATATGTATAATATCTCATGCCTTTTGATTTGACAGAAGAGCCCACAGTGTAAAACAGACTGCACAGAGTAATGTCACAAAACAACAAAGAGCTTCAAACTTTCATTTGCTGGAAGCTGATAATTTACACTAGAAACGCTCAAAAAAATTAAAAAAACAAAAAGAAAAATATATAGTGATACAACAGCACGCTGATTTACTTTTTTTGTCAGTAATTGCTTTGGCAAAGTTGCTTTGGCTAGGGTGTGTGACAACCCATGAACATACAATAAACAGAGTTTAGGGTTTTGTTTGTTCAGTAAACCACCCTCACCTCATCAGTCAAATTTTCAAATAAATACAAATAACTGATTCAAAAGACTTAACCCAACCAATAGAACCAAAAGGCTTTTGTTTGTGCTTCAAATTCTCCAAAATCAATCCATGATCTGTTGCCTTAGTTGTTGGAAGGTATATATATATGCCTCTGACAGCAGATCATTGGGTACATTCCGACAAATTACTGTGCAAAGGATGCACAAGATCATACCTAGTTACTCAAACATACCCTCATCTGACATCCTTGGAGACTCGGTGCCATTAACAAATGGTTTGTTTTCCGAGTCCGAAAGAGCATCACTTAGAATACTATAGATGATTTCATCCTCATCGTCATCGTCATCGTCATCGTTCTCATCACATTGATCAGATACTTCCTTTTCTTCAACTTTTGGCATTGCTTTCTTCCGGGCTTCGCAGCGCATTTTTCGCTTCATTGCCTCTTCATATGACATCTCGTACCAAACAGTACGATTTCCAACAATGGCCTTGTTGTGATTTTCAGTCTCTCTCTGCTGCCTGCTCTTTTCTGAGTTCTTCGGCTCACCCCAGTAGTCATAACGGTACAGAGGGCTTGATGGATCATATCTATCCTTCATAAATAGCCTCTCATCTATGTATCTTCCTGGTTCATCTAGCGGCAGTCCTAGACCTTTCCGGCTGTCAGTCAAACATGCAAATTGATTTCCACAAACGTAATTCAAGGGTTTCTAGAAAAAGAAACTGCATAAAAAAAATTCTTGACAAAAAAACATAGTTCATTAAGGAAAACGGGAAAAAAAAAAAATTGTTTCAGCGGTGGTAACAAAGTAGGTTTTAATGATAATTCAATTGCTGAACAGAGTTGAGGAGAAGCTCCCAACGGTCAGGCCTATTTGACCATACATTGAAGCCAAAGCTTCTCTAACTCAACATGCATAGGAAAAAACAAATTCATTTGTTCAATCAGTGTTGTGGTTTGACCTTTCAATCCAAAGCCTAATTAGCCATGTCTGTGCATCAAGGCAGTGTTAAGTTTGGACAGGAATATCTAGTAATTTCCATCGCATCATGGATGCATCACACAATTTCCAACTCAGCATGAACTGATGTGTTCGACTTTCAGATAAAGTCAAGTCTTGCTAGTATGCCATTCTCTTTGCTCATTATTAGCAGCCTACTTGTCAAAACTGTTCCATCCTCAGCTTCTCAGACTCACCTTCCACTCACCTTATGTCATATTCTTAAAACTTTTTGAAAATCTTTCATGCCACCATCTTCCAAACTTATGATGCTAAAATCAACGTGCCAAGTTTACCTAACTACACTGTTCTGTGCATGCTCAAATCCGCATGACATCCACTCAATCTAAACACAATGTACATATATATTAAATCAATTTTTTTTTTCTTTTAAATTGTTTAGGCCATTCTGTTGGGTTTCGCATGCCTCATAAAACCAGTAACTTTGCATTTTATTGAAGTCACACGTTGCAATCCTTCATCTTAATGACAGCAACAAGCATTCATTGTTTCTACAAAACCTGAGTAGTGGATTATATAGTTTTTCTCACAATCAGTACTGTCTCAAACAACAGAATTCATGGTGTATATTTCACTCAAATAGAAGTACAAGCATTCCTCTCTTCAAAAGAGAAGATGCAAGTTGATCATAAGACAAATCAATGTATAGGAGCTTTTTAATAACCATGTTTTCACATACATGGCTGACACAAAGTCATGAAAATAGTTAATATCTTTGCCTTTGTTGAATAGTTCTCCATAATTATCATGAGAAGAGCTCAACTGTTTGTATAACTGCTGAGAAAATGAAATATATGCATGGCCAAAACAACCATCAATATATATATATATATATAGGGGAAAATTAAGTTATCTGGTGATAGCAGATGAATAAAAATGGAAGAAGAGACGAATAAAAGACGATATGAAGAGCTTAGTAGGAAAACTTGAATTTCCATGGGATTATTGTATAGGAAAAAAAACTGAGTGACAAGAGAGAAACATATGTGCCTTATTTTAATAATGGTGATATAAGAAGGCTGAATATATGAGGTTGATCAGAAATGAAATTGTGATGATATTTAGAAAAAATGATTGTATGAAAATAAACACATCTACCTGCTAATATCTCTAATCAAAGCTTCTCTTTCTTCTAAAGAACGTCGCCAATGCATCAGATCATACTCATCCATTTCAATCATTCGTTTCAACTTAGGAAGCTTAAATTCCTCTCCTCTTTCTTTTGCTTCCTTCTTCAATTTGTAAAGCATCTGTACTAAAAGAATCATTCAAAATTAAAGAAATCTCAGAATCACATCTATATGATGGTGCAAAATAAAAAAAGAAACGACAAGAAAAACCTCTTAAGCACTTAAATGAACAGATGTCCAGGACAAAATTGCCTCTAAAGCTAAATCTTGAATTATGATACCACATTTCAGATGCTAGTGTCCAAAATCATTAGTCCTATGTTTTAACCAATAATTTATCTTGGCAATGGTCATCAGCTATATAATCAAATCTTACTTTGAAAATAGAGCTTTTATTCAAAATCAAACTAAAATGCAGTTGTGCTTGAATATAATTATTGATATTACCCATACATCTTAGATATAATTTCCTTTCCTTCTTATGCATCATACATATTCAATGACACTCCAATGCATCAATGCATCTCAATTTGCCACAATTTTCCTCATTATTCATTGAAAGTAGCGTAGCACCCAAAAATACCCACTTTACCAATGGAAATCAGAGGCCTATGCAAAAAGCTCCCATTAGCACAAGGCCTAAGATTCATTGCCAATATGTGAACAACACATCACCAGTGTGAAAACCTGACCTTTTATACAATAAATGCAATAAGCTCCCATCAAAGAAATATGTGACACTCATGGCACATGCACCCTTGTGAGGACACAACCGAAAGGTATTGAATTGTTGTCTCTATGTTTGAAAATTGGCATGTGGGAACTCAAGATAATTTGATTCTCAGTACATGCATTGTTGCCCTAAAATTTTTTTGAGAGAACACTTGGGAAAATAAATTTGATATCGCAATCATGTAAGACATTTTCGAGTGGAAGAGCATTTCTCATGATTTTTTTTCCCTTGGGATCACTGAGGGAGTCAATTGAGTATTGGAAATTATGATCAAATTTATGTAGCACTGTATTACCTGACGCTCAGCACGAGCAGCATCCAACTCAAGTTCCTCCACATTTGTATTCTGAATGAATAAATATTAATCAATGGAAGCTCATATGGATAAAATCAAGTAATACAAAATATTCTCCAGATGAAGAAATACTGGCTGCTATACTTACCAGAATCACCTTTGGAATTAAAGCTTTCTTGTAGTATGCTTTGGTATATTCAACACTGTTTTCTTCGTCAAAAGGCTCCAAATTCTTCAAAGGTTTCTTATCCTTATATTTATCAGGGTTTGCATCCTCATCATCCAGAATCAGTTGTTCTGCATTATGTAAGTGCCATAGCTGCACAGTAACACACACAATAACTCTAATTAAACTTTTAACCTAGTAAGAAAAGGATGTTATGAGGGTGGAACTACATGTGAATATAAATTAAAATCCCCCCTTGGAAAAGGACGCTATGAGGGTAGAACCATTATTTTGTGTTTAAAAAACTGCACATCAGAAATTATCTTTTGGGCATTGCATGGAAAAATACCTTATCGACATATGGATGGTTTGATAACAAGGATTGTTCTTCTATTTTGAATTTTGGCTTTCTTCTAGGAATGGGCGCTCTTCCACAATCCCGCTGAATAAGGAACAAAATCTTTATTAAACTCAGGTAACTTAATGAACACCATACCCTTTAACAATAACCAGAATAATAATAATAATAATAATAATAATAATTAATAAATAAAAGGAGAGTATTTGATAATAGGTGGCATTGCACTGAACCAATTTAATATTCAAGATGCCGATATAACACTCACCAACCAAAATTGACGACTTATAAGCAAAGGCTAATTCTTAACCTAAACATTTTTTATACAATGCATTGAAACAATGTTAAGAGAACCAATAAAAGAAGTAGAGGAGATCAAATATAAAAGCTCCTTTGGTTCCATTCTCATCATGAGTTCTGTATGCAGCACTAAGCTTTTTGCAGCAACCAAAGATAAATGATTCTTGTCTAACAAAATGAAATCAAAATAGGGGCAAACTAAGATACAGCAACAATAAGAAGAAATATGACACTCAAGAAAATAAAGAAAAAAATTGAACAGTTCAAGCAAAAACAATTAAGTTAAAAAAAAAATAAACACAGCTCTTGTCAAGAGACACTCTACCATTTGGAACACAATCCCTTATTGATCTCTTCCCAACCCAAAACCTTGTGAATATACATGTTCGAGTTTTTAAGCAATACAAAACCCTTTGGCAGACTCTATTTATTTTCTGCGCTAAGGGTAATCGTGTTAACTTCCGAACAAATTAATATGTACTCATATGATATGATTTCTTAAATATCTTAGGAATTATATCAGAGTTTAGGCTCTATAGTTGGCATCATTTGACACGTAGGATGATAATGTGGCAACCATGGTGATGTAGCAAGAGATGACATGAAAATATGAAGACATGAAGACACGAAGATATCTTTAGAGGAGCTATTTTTAGCATGCTAATCAACTTGGAGAATTTTTCTAGTAGTGCGAGCAATAATTATGTGGATAGAATCTAAGAGTAGACACAATCTATCTTTGGCAAATGAATCAATATTTGGAGCTCAACTATTTGGAGGACAAGTTTATTTGAAGCCTAGTTTGGTATGAAGTTAAATGGAAACACAAACTAAGAAATGCAAGAGCAAACAAGATTCTCAAGACCATCTTTAGCAGAACCATTTGAAGTTCAGATTTGAAGAAAAATATTGAAGCTATTTATGGGTGAATCTATTTGAAAACACAATTATATATGGAGAAGACTGAAACCCAAACTTGGATGAAAAAATATCAAGTTTAGAAGAGTGAAAAACTTAACTTGGATGAATAAAGGTCAAGTTTAGTAACAAGAAAATTGAAGAATCAAACTTAGATGAATGAAGATCAAGTCTAGAAAGAAGATTTGAAAATCTTTGAAGCCCATCTTTGGTATAATAGAGACGCACCATGTGGGGGCGCAACTCTTAAAGAGAGTACTGCTGATATGACGTAAGGAAATAAGCTAGTTGCTGGCAGGTTGAGATCGGGATGATTCAACTACATCAACTCGGAATGGTACAACCGGAAAGATTGGGGGCATCGTGATGTCGTGTTGCAACAGGAAGCTAGAACTCAGTCAGGATTAGCAATCGAGCAGCGTTGCAAGCTCAATCGCAATTGGAGATGCAACATCCAAGATTGGAAGGTGTCCAAGTTAGGAGCCGCGGAGATTCTAAAAGAGGATTGCGCTATATTTGGGGCAAAACGTCTATATAAGAGACTCTACTCTGAGATTTAAGATGACCCACCAGAGTAAAAGACCCCAGTGTGTGGGTGAGAGAGTGGACATCGGACAATCTAAACAAGGTTCTTGTATACCTTTGTGAGATTAAGTGACAACTTTGCTCTCATGTTTATTCGCTTCTTTTAGTGGGTTTTATCTCCAGACTTGGATCCCCAGACGTAGGGAAGTGGTGTGCAGAACTGAGTTACCAAGTGTGTCTCCTTTCTCTTGATTGTTTGCATTGTGTGTGTGCTTGCATAAGAGTTTGAGTGAATTATTAACTTACACACCCCGCCGGAACTGACAGACAATGATGGGCCTCTAAAGCCTAAGAAACTATTGCTTGATTCAAGTGACAGCAGATATGTCTTTTCCACTTGCTCATTGCTTTTTACTGTTCTTCTCTATTCCTTCTGCTATTCTTGACCTATCTATCAGGTAATGTCTGAATTAACCACTAATCTCATACCACTAAGAACTATCTCCATTAAGTTACTTAAAAAAAAGGCAAAAAAAAATCGGCCAGACTTCCCCCACTTGCAACAGTCTCAAATTCAGTCTGAAGGTAATGAATCCATAGACACCTAGGCATTTGCTGCATGGCCATAACATCATACAACTTAAATAATAAAGGCTAACAGATGAGTCTTGAAAGGATCGTAAACTATGAGCATCAAACTTTAGCCACTCTATCCCTGAGCTCAATGTGAAACACGCAACATGAAATAAAAGATAGTTACCCATAATTCTTCTAGATTTTTATCCTCTTGGCGATGAAATATTGGTGGATCGTCAAATCTGTTAAATCTGCATGAACATTGACAAACATATAAATTTCAAACCAATGACAATATACATAGTTAGCTTCACCATGAAACAAAAAGAAGATCAACGAATATTTGGAAATTAAAATTTACCAACATTTTGAAGCATAAGCCATAAGGTGTAGTTAAATGCACAATGTGGGGGACTGATAGGTTTCCCACAATAAATCATAGACACTGATTGTCACAACCATCTTAGGATTATGATGATAAGTCATCAGATTAATGATGTAAAGCTGAACAGTATAACAGAGAAAACTTTTAATAAAAAATAGAGATGGTATTCTGGAAGAAAAAGCATACATAAGATGGTCTATGTTTGGATCAACCAGGCGCATTTCAAGGGGAAAACGAAAGCGATATGGATCTCGCTTGGCCTGTAAAAGATCAACCATGAATGAATTCACCTTCATTTGGCAAAGCCTATGCAAAAAATATTTAGACATAATAGAAAAGACTACTGTAAGTGTAAGTGGCACAAGTGCATATTTGCAGTATCAAATGAACTATGTGACGTTTGTCACACTGACACACACATGCAAAAAATAAATAAAAAAATAAAAAGTTACCATAGTATCATATGCCTTATCACTAAGTAGCATGAGTACATCTGAAAAAATGCACAGGTACAAACAACTAAAAGGCATGAATAAAGGAATAAAACAATCTGTTGGGATATACGAAGAAATTGACAAGTGATTTTATGTGAATGTATATAGGCACATAGGCACTAAAAGCTGTCAATTACCAGGATTTCAACAATTACACGCATGCCAACCTTTACATGATGGCGAATCCAGTACCAATCATTTCCTTTTATGGGAACCCACCTAAAGATAAGAACAGATGCAGTAGTATGCCTCAATGTCTTTATCAAAAAAACAAAAAAAACAAAAAAAGAGTCAACAGGTACCAAACAAAACCGGCTGATGATCCATTTTTAAGACTTACCAAGAAGGAAAGTCAAACAAGATGAAATATTCCACGTGAGTCACTAGATTAGATGGCAATGTTGTGCGCAACTTGTCATATGGTTCTTTATGTCAAACTGAAATAGTTGTGCAGAAATTAAAGGCTTTTGGCATTTGGTAGGGGTAGAGAGCAGCAGAGTCACTAACTTCGAATGCCAAAATTGTCTTGGAAGAATTTATAATTTTTCTTTTGTGCACAACATCTCTCTCTAGGCTTGTTGCTTTTCATAAGTGCGTGCGGGCACACACCCACACGCACAAAAAGAAAAAAAAATCCATTCATTATTCTAGTCCAGATGTCAAAATGCAAAAATATTATCTTTAGTTTACTTTTCAACTTCACCAATAAGGTTGAAATGGTATCAGTAGTAAATTTATCAAATGATCGCAGAAGGAAAAGCTGTGTAGCTCAATAGATCTACAAAGAAAATAGAAGTTCACCCATCATAGACGCCTCCAATGTCAACAAAGGCCCCTTGGTAAAGGTGTACAGTTACCACCCTTCCCATGCAGACCTGCCATAATCAATTTTCATATTAATCTTGCTAAGACTATGTAGTTGAGTTGTGAATATATGTTACAACAGAAATTTTCAAGGTATATGATGTTGTAAAGCTGATAATTATAAGAAATATTATAGAAGTCGATGACAATTCAGGAATAGATGAGAAGCTTACCTGACCAGGGTAGAAAAAGGGAAGCTCCAGCTGCAAGAAAGACCATCATTCTTAGAAAAAGGACTCAACTAACAGATAAGTCAACAACATAAATGAAGAGAAAGAAAATAACCACAGATATACCATGCCGTCTTTGTAGTCCTTGCCTCGTTTTCTCCTACCAGGATAATAATCTTGATCAAACTGAGCAAAAAAGCAACCAAACTGAATCATCTTAAACCTCAAAGAAAAGTTAGAGATATACCTCTAGATATGTATGAGAGAGAAAGAACTCATGAAGATCTTAATCACCTTGTTAATATTAAAAAAATAATACAATATAACCATTCAAATACATTAACATCAGAGGAATGCAGCCATGGTGATTTAATTCAAAACAATTTTTGGCACTAAACCCATAAGTGATTGTATTTTTCATCTAATACACTTCTTATATGAAAATAGACACAACTGGAAGGATAATAATTGTGAACTATTTCCATACAATGTTGATCAAAGAAAATTCCAAATATGATTAGAAATGGAATCATGTCAATTTCATTAAATCACAAGTATCTTTGTCATCAACAATGCCCTGAAATCATGCTTACATATATATCATTTCAACACACTCACGCATACTTTTCATGCTTGTTTGAGGATAACATCAAATCCAAACAAACCCCAACCCACCAATGCCCTGTAATCATGCTCACATATATATCATATCCCGCCGCATCGCCAGCCCAACCAACCCCCCACCCACACTTACACAAATTATCCGATTTCAAGCGAAAATGCAAACAAAGATCATTGCAATATGGACAAACAGAAGAAGGAGAAAAAAGGGGATCTTTACCTTGTATGACTCGTCCTCTAACCGATCCTTATTCGCTGCAACCCACTCATTGTACTGCTTCAAGAAAACCTTGTACCTATCCAAACACATAATTTCCACATCCGTATCCTTATCCACTCTCACGCCTTCCATCTTTTGAACATCAACCCTCTCAGCAAGCATCTTATGTGCCTCCCTAATATACTCCAGCTCCTCCTTATCCACCTCCCATCCTCTCGGAGGCCAGTCCCTCGGCGGCACAAGCCGGGTCACCAAAGGTCCATCCCAAGAAGTCACAAGTGGCTCCGGTATCTCTCCCTTGATCTCAAACTGCTTCGCATGGTATTCCTCCTCGGAAAGACCACTCTCCTCCATCTTCTTGCGGCGGTACGACGGAGTGAGCATCTTGTGAGCCTCGATGGCTTCGGGGGATTGAAGAGGGACTTCTTCGCCCTCATTGAGGGCTTTGCGAGCGAAATCGGCCTCCGGCGTGAGGATCTCCTCCCATGGAGCCCAGCCACGCTCAATCCAGTTCCGGCGGCGGGCCTCGTCCTCCGTTTCCTTCTCACGGGGTTTAAAGTCCTTGAGGAAATCCTCGTCGACGGGGTCCTCATCGGGAGCGTAGGCAGACGAAGAGGAGGACCTGCGGGGGAGGCGAAGGGATAGCCATGCAATCGAGGGTTTGGAAGCTCGGACGGGAGGAGAAGAGAAGCGAGGAAGGAGGCAATGGTGGCGATGGAGCTGCAAGCAGTGCATGGTTTTTCACTGCTTTGAGTTCTCTTGGGGTTTTGGGGGTTTAAGGAAAGGAGAAGATAAGGGTGCTGTTTTCAAATATACCCTTACAAAGCCTAATAATTGTATGTACATACCCTATGAAATATTTTCTGAAATAAATAAAGAAAAGAGAACAGAAAAAATATATAATATTATATATATATATTGTTAATTTTCGAAACGGTTTATGCTTGTTCATATTTCTTTAACCAAAAAATATATAAATAAATAAGTATGATTTATGAGAGACAAATACATATGACTTTATAGAGATACACAAACAATTAAACATTTTTGGAGGGGTATCAAACAAAAAAAGAAAAGCTTTATGTCCCGACAAAAGTTACAATTTGCATTTATGTCCCGGCAAAAGTTACAATTTCTGTTGTGACGAAGGTAACCAAATATTATGTCATAATCCGTACATTATGGCATAATATAATATTTTCACATTTTGGTATCTAATTTACACTACAAAATTATGCCATAATGTGAGAATTATGGCATAAAAAAATATTCATATTTTTTATTTTGAAGTGTGTGACTTTTTCTCATTATAAAGTGGGTGAAATATTTATGTGATATTTTTTTTATTTTGTTAACCAAACACTTATTCTGTAATAATAAAATATGCCACAATTTCTATAATAATTACTTGCACTTCCTACGTAATAAAATCAGACCAAATTTTTTAATTTTGTAACCAAACAGGGCCTAAGAATAAGGATAACCAAAATGCTTATAAATTCTAAATCATGGAATTTATTAACTCACATTATACTTTAGAAAACCCAAGATAATCAATACACTGTTGTTGGAGAAGGAAACAGTGGTTTATAGAAACATTTCATGCTGTTCTGAATAATTCCCTTATAAATACATGCTAAACAAATAGACTTCACTTAAGAACATGTATCATAAACTATCATATTAAGAGACTGAAGCTTTCATCAATTTATGAATAGAAAGTGTAATTCTTTGCTTGCAAGATGATTTGCCTGAGTGCACCAATTGATGCAAAAATCATCAATAGAACACCAAGTATAATGCAAATCTGCAGAGAAATAAAAGAAAAAAACTTAGTTTTAGAAATAAAATTAAAAAATTAAAAAATTAAAAATAGTATTAGCATGCTCAACTCACCCAATTAGCAGTCCAAGATAAGCTGAACATTTTAGGCTTGTACAATACAAGCCACATGATGCAAGGAAGCTGAGAACAAGAAAGTTTTGGATCAGTAAAATCATAAACATTAGTATTTTTTTTCTCAGAAATTATTTGAAACAGAAAATTGATGAATGCAAGAATGAACTCACAAAGTATGTGGTTGGTGCAAAGGCAAATCCACCAAAGAATCCCATAAGAGAACCGAAGAATGGCAAGCTTATACCTATGAACATTGTGATTGCTGCAGAGGAAAAAATTGCGAATTTTCACAAGCATTTGATAAATTTCTGTATTTCACTCTGCTTTACATTTGTTAACTGAGAAGAAAGAAACATACCGACGTATAAACTGCGGGAAATCAATCGGAGAGGAAAGCTGGGTTTGAAATTCATTTTCTTCACCAGCATTGACTCTAGCATGTCAAAAACTGGCATGGCAAAGATCTGTAAGAATATCAAGACACGGAACAAGATCAGGAAAAACATTTGTATTTATATTTTTCTTCTTTTTCCCTTTATGTCAATGAGATTTGTGATTTGCAACAAGTGATACTGTGCATTGCAGTAAATGGAATTGAACTTCCTAAGAAAATTAGCATGAAAGAACCAAGATCTCACAAATTTCTTTTGTGTGATATCTCCAAATATTTGTCCAAATTTCTTTGATTCAGAGTATGAATAAATATTGTTGCCGTTGTTGTTTTTATTGATATGGTTTTGCAGAACATGGATAAATAAGAATATAACACACCTGATAGCCACCGATGACATGAACCACAACCATCATGTTAGCCAGTGCAATCAACCACTGTGGCTTCTGCAGTGTGATGAGAATGTTATCATCAACAGAGTTTCCGAAGGCCCAGTATCCGATCAGAGAAACGGGGAAGTAGCAGATGCCAACCACAATGTAAGCAATAATGACACCCTTCATCATAGGCTTCTTGGATGGTTTTTCAGGAGTAGAAGGAAGTGTTGCTTGTATCTCCAAAACCACATTATGTCCTGCATAGGCAAAAGCCACATCTCCTAATGCACTTAAGAAGTTGAAGAAAGCTCCAACTTTAGTCGATGACTTGTAGCTATAATCCACCATTTCTAGCTTTCCCTTATGAACTGAAGCTCCCCATGCAATGGTGGAATAACTAGAAAAATTTAAATCCAATTTCAATTCGGAAAATGCATGACAGAATCAATCACTAAAAGGCTTGTTTTCCCTAGTTGAATTAGTTGCAACCATTTGAAGCAGCATGATTATATTTCAATGTGATTTACCTTAGAGACATGACAGCAGCTGCCAAGGAAACTCCGGAAATTGAGTTGAAGTTCGGAAGTTGGGAGAGAACAAAGTGAACAGAGCCAAAGATTATGATGAAGTAGGTGAGCCTGATAGACTTGCAACTTGGGCAAACAACATCATGGAATTTCTTTAGAGATCTTCCACCAGTGACCATGTAGACAATGTTAGTACCTACTTGAACCAAGAGCTGCTGAGGCACGACGATCCAAAGGCCGAGCTTTTCTCCAAAGGCATGCTGTCCTAGCTCATGATATCGATCGAACCGCTTACCAGGTACCATCTCATGCATCTCAACCATTTGCCAGAGGGTATAAAGTGTGATGATCCATGATAAAACTAGGACAGTAACGCCTGGACCCCTGCATAGTGATTGGAAAAAAGAGAGAATAGATCATTAACAAAACTTTATTTCTTAAACCTAATGGTATTCACAAGGATGCATGAGTTGCAATGAATATCGGCATACAGTGTCAAGAGTTCATATCTCTAGCTTTGTAGCAAATAGTATTTCTATTTTTGAAAAATAAAAGTGCGAGAATTGATGATATCCACAATGAAACTGGTTGGAAACATCATTGACAAAAGCTCATTTTAGGATTAAAAATACTAAAGAAGATGTATGAAGTACATGATCAGTATTAAGCTCTATTATCAACCCAAAACTAAGCCTTAAGCCACCGTGTGAAAGCCAAATTAAAAACTTTAACTTGATGCACTGTGGTTTATCCATTCCTTCAAACATAAAATCTTAAAAGTTTCTGTTTTCATGACAAAGAATCCACTTGAGCTCAAGATCCCACACAAGTAAATATATATGCAAGCAAATCAAGGAATCGGTAGCAATGTTATATCAATCCAAAAACAACAAGAATTAGAAAGATAGTTTGGAAATACATACATACATACATACATACATGTATATACACCTTCAAAACCATTAGTACCTTCACTTTTAAGATTGATAAATTATCAATGTCAGAATCCTTCAAACAGAAACCAAGATCTAAAAATTTAAAAAAAAAAATCAAAAGCTTCTTTCTTTCCACAAGTTGGTATTATACACTAATTATACCATGAGATAAAAACAAGCAAATAAGAATATCGAGCCAAACACTAATTTGCAAGCATTAGAAGCTTTGAAAACATATCTTGAATTACAAAAAATCCTTCTTCTTTTTTTCCTTTTTTATAATCACTATCCAACCAAACACCAGAACATGTATCAAATTATCAAAGAGCAAAGAGCAATCCACTTAAACCTGCATTCATAGCCTTCAAGAAATTAGAGATGAAAAGAAAGAATGACATATTCACAAACAATTGAAGTGCATACCATCCCAGCTCCGCCATTGCATACGGCAAGCTGAGCACGCCGGCGCCGACGATGGCGGTGACATTGTGGAACGCCGAGTACCACCATTTGGCTTTCCTCGACGACGTGATCGGCAACCAATCATCAATGGATTTCCCGGCCTTGATCTCCCGGCCCTCGCCCGTCATATCATTGCTCGCTTTGGTGTTCATCCCAGCAACCAATCGAACAACGTACACAGCTTCAAAACGCTCATCCCTTTTATGATGTTATAATTTTATCTTTTTATTTATCAATTATTATCCTTTTTATTTCAAATTTATTTTATGAAAATCATTTTTAATTTAAATATTTATAAATATTTAAATATTTATTAATAAATAAATAAATAATACTGTAAATAGAAATGTGATTCTGATGATGCTGGTTGAACCCGGATTTTGGGGGGAATGCATCTGTTATGTGAGGCAAGGATATAATTAGTTTTTTTTTTTTAATAATTTTTTTTTAAATAAATGGGATTTTCATGATGATTTGATAACTGATCCGGGAGGAGTGTGGATATTATGTCATGGAATTATTATTTATTTATTGTTTTTGCTGATTAATATTATTAGTTGAATTCAAAATAAAATCAACCTATGGATGCAACTTTGGCATATTAATTAATTAATCTCTCAAATAATTTTTATCTCGAAACATAAATATTGAAATTTTAACTTTTTTTTCCTTTTTTTTTAATTATATTATTAACAAATGAATAGTTAAATTTTATCATTGTACATATTATGTCAAACTATTTAAGATATTTGAAAAAAAAGGATAAGATTCGATACTATCTTTCGAAATTTATTTTATCGTTATTTTGATTAAGATAAAGATCATTAACAAACTGTCCTGATTATATTGTCTATCTTTTCATTTCTCAATATGCAAAATCTTATATTGAAATTTGAACTAAATTAAAAAATTATTATATTTCAACAATTATATAAAGAGGGAAATAAATTACATATTTTTTATGTGCAGTTTTTTTTGCAGCAGTAAATTAATCTCTCTCTCTCTCTCTCTCTCTCTCTATATATATATATATATATATATATATATATATATATATTAACATGTATCATAACAATATAGTTTACTAAATAATTACAATATACTGAATTTATGGTATGTATATATTAATATAGATATTACTATAGAATCTATATTAATAAATGTTTATATTGTTAATATTTATATAAGATCAAGGATTCTCTCCATTGTTGGTTTAATGATTTAGAAGGAAAAATAAATAAATAAAAGGTCAAATTAATATAAGAAAGTAAAATCAAATATGAGAAGCCAAACGGTGGTTGTTAAGTCCTTCACATATGATTTTACCTTCTTATATTTGATCTTCTCATATTCTTTTATCATGTATTTGAATGAGTTAGCCAACTTCTTTTAGAAAGAGAAGGAGATGAATAGGAATACCACATGAGTAAAATTACTAAAATCACAACATTTGCATAACTCTCTCTCTCTCTCTCTCTCTCTCTCTCTCTCTCTCTCTCTCTCTCTCTCTCTCAATGTAAATAATCCCAATAAAAAAGGGTAAATTTGTATATGGGAACTGTTTTGCCACTAATTATGAAATTTAATTGCCATTCATTTGAGTGATATTTTTTTAAAAAAAATTTCTATGTGGAGGTGGTCATTGGATCACTGTGCACGATTGAGATCACAATCACTGTTTTATTTGGAATTTTTATTAAATATTTTTTTTTTAAATAATTTTTTATAATGATTAATAGTCAATTTATCATATTCAGAAAAAAAAAAAAAAGTAATACAATGATTAATGTGGTGAAAATTTTGAAATATTTGTTAGCAAATTGTTAATATTATATTATGTGATTATAAATAAAAAGTTGGTTTAATAAATATAACAAATGATGCGATACAAATTTTAAATGTTTATCGACAGTCTTTTGCTTCGTTGGCTTCATTGGTACATAATTATTTAAACAAGTTATTAATTTTGGAGAAAATTTAAGATCAAATTTTAAAACTCAGTTAAGATGAAAGCAAGTGATTTGCAATACTAACTCACTATGTAAGCATGTTTCTGACTTTTTTTAAATAGGGGTGGTTTATTTGTAAAAAAAAAATTAAAAAAATAAAATTAAAATGCTTGTAAATTTGATTTTTATTAGGAAATAAATATTATGTTTTACGAGGGGGTTTCTGAAAATCATGCAGTCAAATGACTCAAATCCTTAAACATAAAAACCCTAACAAGAAACAAAGGGTGAAAGAGCACGAGCACGCTGAGGAGCGAAAGATGGAGAACGGAAACCATGAGATCCCTGAAAACGCTAACGAACGTGAGATTTCTCTCTCTTAGAACCCTAAATCTCTTTTGGTTGTTTAAATTCATACTGTTCTCTGGTTTTTAATTACCTTTTCTGATTTTTTTTTCCATTTTTGTTTTTTGATGTTAGATTGCCCGGGGCCGCAGTCGGAGTCGGCGGGGAAGTCAGACGCCTGCGCGGGGTGCCCTAACCAACAAGCATGTGCCTCTGCACCGAAAGGACCTGATCCTGGTACTAGTTTCTTGTTCTTCTTTGAATTAGAGAAGGAAAACCCTTGTTTTTATGTTTAGTTTCTCTTGTTTTCATTGGCGGCTTTGGCTTTTCTTCACTTGATTGTTACTTCCTTTTGAATTGATTGAACTTGATATGCTAATTTTGTTTTGAGTTGTGTTATCTTGCCTAATGATTGTTCATGCCCTTTCTTTATGCTCTTTGGCGACTTCTGTTTATATTCTCATTTTCATCGACTGATGCAGGATAAGGAACATGTTTTTTGTTTGATAGTGAATAAAAGTGGAAAAAAGAGGAGTGAATTTGGGAAATATATATCAGATTGCAACTTCAGAATTCACGATGTTGTGGAGTTTGTTTATGTAGAATAGTTTTCAGTACAGTATTTAGTGTAAATGTATGTTTTTTAAATAAAAAATTATATGTAAAAGTACTGTGATTCCCATGGATTGATATAAACTATGAAGTAGACAGATTATGGGGAACCTTCCAGTTCACTTCCAAATCCATTGATATCATCAATTTTATTGTTTAGCTTGTTGTAATGCTTGGTTTGTTTGGTAGTTATTAGTTACCGGTGCGCAAGAGTTACTGGTTAGCACTCAGCAACCTTTGTATTGTCCGTCTGATAAAATCTGTATCTAATTGTGAAACCTAGTAGTGAGTATAAAAACTTGAAACTAAATGCAATCGATATGTTTTTCTTTAGTTTGAACACCTAAAAAATATTTTTAGGATTTAATTTATTATTTACTGTCAAGAGCGAACAAAAGGTATCTTGTTCAGTAACCTTTAACAGAACTGGACCTTTTTCTCTCTAAACTTATGAATGAAGCTTTCCACATGGACTTGCTTTGATGCTAATAAGCATTCTTTGTGAAGTTATATATGCTGGTAGAAACGCTTTAGCTTTTTGAGATGCTTTGAGTGTTACTTGTTAGTATGAAGAAGGTGATGAGGGAGTTGATGCTAGATTATTAACAAGGATGTTGATGTTATGGTTTATTATCCTGGATCATTTACTTTTTGTCTCGTGCTTGCCTAATTTGTGATGGAATTTGTACAGTGAGTCTTGGAACTGGCATGTTGACTGTGGATTTAAGATATATTTCTGTTCTTCCATCTATTTGGTCTTTTATAGCTTGTTGTTGAGTTACTATTTATTTAGGTCTGTATTTCTTTGGCTAATTAAACTTAAATCTCAGATTCATTGGTGTGTGAAAATTCTCTCTTGACAGAGTTATCTTTTAACTTGTTAGTTGTGATGTCAACACTACAGGAGTCTTCAGACTGTTACAATTATTGAATAAATTCTTGCCAGGAGGGGGTTTTATGAACTGCAGTGCATTACCTCAGCTGTTTCTTCTTACCTTTATGCTCCTGCTACTTAACTTTTTTCATGTTTTAGAGCCAATTCAATTTGTTGAATTGATTTACAAGTTGAATATTTTAGACATGAGACACTTCAATTCTGCCATGAAATCTGAATTATGAACCCTGAAGCAATTAAGGATTTTCATGAATGTATGGAATTATATTTTACCCGGGTAATGTCTATGCTGATGCCAACTTTCCTCAATCTAAGCATTATGATGTATCATTCCATTAAAGTTTGCACAACAGTCAATTTTGCAATCATATGTATTTAATGTGGAACTATATCTATATGTTAGCATACTTATTTTAGTTCCTCATACTGTAAACTTTACTGGGTCGTTCAATGTTGAAACTATAGTTTCTTAACTTAAATTCTCCGAAGCAGTCAAACTAGTAAAATTCAATGCAAGAATCTGAACGGCCTAGCTTCTCAGCAACCATGTTTGTTGTAAAATCCTATGCCAGTCAAAGCCTATAATTAGAACTATGACCCCCAAGTTTCTTTTTCAAACAAAGGGAGCTCGTTTAACATTGAAGTTGTTAATTCAGCATAGCCATGTTGTCTACTTCGATGTTTAACACTTTGACTTGAACTACACTGTGGTTGATCTTATAGTTTGTAAATTCTCTAGATGACAAGCAGAGTTAAAATTTTGAACAACACCTCCTCATCTCCAATGCAAACGTTGCTAAAGTTTCTAATGATCCATGCATGAATTCTTCAGCTTATTCGATTTCTCTTGAGGATTCTAATATTGCGTGTTAGTCTTCTGAATACTGATAAACATGGCTATTATTAATGAAAGCAAAAGATGAGGCATGCCATCTAGACATTGGAGAGTGTATCGATCAGTACTGATGTAAGTTCCTTTTTCGTATTGACAGACTTGGTTGCAATATCAGAGCGGATGGCTACTGTCAAACACAAGATTCTAGTTCTGTCTGGTAAGGGTGGTGTTGGCAAGAGCACATTTTCTGCCCAACTCTCCTTTGCTCTGGCTGGCATGGATCACCAGGTTGGTCTTCTTGACATAGATATATGTGGGCCAAGCATCCCTAAGATGCTGGGCCTGGAAGGGCAGGATATCCACCAAAGTAACCTCGGCTGGTCCCCAATCTACCTTGAGTCCAATCTCGGGGTCATGTCTATCGGTTTCATGCTTCCACATCCTGATGAGGCAGTCATATGGAGAGGTCCCCGCAAGAATGGTCTAATCAAACAATTCCTGAAGGATGTGCACTGGGGTGAGCTTGACTACCTTGTGGTGGATGCACCCCCGGGGACATCAGACGAGCACATCTCCATAGTGCAGTTTCTGCTCGCCAGTGGAATAGATGGTGCTATTATCGTCACCACCCCACAACAGGTATCGCTGATAGATGTGCGCAAGGAGATTAGTTTTTGCAAGAAGGTAGGCCTTCCTATTCTCGGTGTTGTGGAGAACATGAGCGGGTTGATGCTGCCAATATCAGACGTTGGGTTTGTGAAGTTAAGCGAGAGCGGAGAAGAAGAAGACGCCACTGAGTGGGCATTGAATTATATGAAGACACACGCACCTGAGCTGCTGACTTTGTTTGTTCGTAAGGAAGTATTTGATAGCAGTGGGGGCGGTGCCGCAAAGATGTGCTCCGAGATGGGTGTACCATTCCTCGGTAAGATACCGATGGATCCCCAGCTGTGCAAAGCTGCAGAGGAAGGCAGGTCATGCTTCACAGACAAGAAATGCATTGCTAGTGCCCCTGCTCTGAGAAGAATAATAGAGAAGTTGATTGTCTCCCAAGAATAGAAGTTCATGTTTTGAATCCAGATTTACATATTTATATACATATACAAACAACCACATGAGGAGTGTCTTTGGTCTAAATTAAAAGGTTTTTGGGTTCTTTTGCCCTCTGTTGGAATCAATTGTGTTTTCTTCTGTGCTGTAAAAAGGACAACATTTCAAATAATAGTCAGAATTTTGAAGTACGTGTAATTTCAGCTTTATATATTACGCATGAGTCTGTGAAGGTTACAGGATAATTTAATCTAATGAGACATCATATGTGTATATATAGAAATATATTTCTAATGGGAGGGGGAAATAAAAGAAAGCAAGAAGACAGCAGCAAATGAGGCAGCACCAACTTGCTTGATGATAAAGCTCCTCTTGAACTTGGAAACCATTTCTTTGTTGCACTCAACTACCCTCAAAATGGCTCCATGATTTGCCTTCTTTCCGCTCTTCACTACCTCTTTCTTATTCTCATGTTCTTGTTGTTGTTTCTTCTTCATGCTTCCCCGAAAATGAAACCTCTCTTACACTAAGGTCCGACTTCCCTCTATTAATCCAACATACATACATATATACATACATACATACACCCACATATATATATATATATATATATATAAAGAGAAACAACAACACGTGATGCATGTTCATCCCTTTATGAATGACAGTTGTTATATACATATATATATATATAATCTTTTGTAATAGCCTCAATTCAATTAACAGACATAAATGCTATACATATACCGATATGGATTGACAACATGTACTTCACACACTGAAAATTTCTCAACTATGTTTTGGGAGGGAGCCAAACATAACATAGAAAAAAATTATCATGAATTGTCCTTTTATCCTTAATTAGAAATGAACAAAAAGGAGTATATATACAGAGTTAAAACTCACATGAATCTCCCTATAAACTAAAGACAATGACCAAATTCAGACTTTTCCCTGGACTGGAGGACATAGTATATAAAGTATACTCACATGAATCTCAAACTCAAAGAAAGGAAAGCACGTGATTTTCCGGAAAAGTCGTTACTAATATACAAACAAGTAAATTATTATCAAATCTTTTAAACTTTAGTACCATATTGTAGAATAAAATTTCCTTTTGTAAAATATTATTTTGGTTGAATTGGATAATAACCGAGCTGTTTAATTAGAACTTTTAAAAAGTATTTCAACACTATGACGAGTAGGATATTACTCAAACTTGATTTCTTTGCATATTACTTGATAAATCTAATAATCATTGTAATAGTTTATAATATATTATGCATATTATATAATTTTATAAGGACATGGAATTGATTTATATGAATTTTATTACCATGCCAAAGTTTCATAATTTGATGATTCATGTGGTTGAAATTTACACTTATTTGTTAAACATAGTTCAGCAAAACATTCCCAGACAATCCACCTGAACATATACACACATGCACACGCTTTGTATAAATAATAAAATTACTGAAAAAACAATGTTCGCATATACTGAGAGATTCAAGTGACATCCCCACATAAAATTTGATCCGCTTTACAAACAACAAGTATGCATGTTCGCTAATTATGCTGTGAATAGGAATCATCTTGTTTACCATACCAAAACAAGAACACCAATAATTTCCAATCACAAATAGTAAAAAGGATAATAAACATGGGAAATTATTCTTGTGAATACATCCTTCAAAGTATCACAAAATATGCTTAATCACCTCAGCAGATATGATCATTTTCAGTTCCCGGCTAATAAGTCCTAGACATTATAAAGCAACCAAAAATAGATTATAAAAGCAATCAAGAAGAAGAAGAAGAAGAAACTTCAGTCTAGTAGCTACTTTTAAGACCTAGATTTCTTCCTTGACTTGGACGAAGAAGCTTTCGGTTGCTCAGAGCTACCGGCACCACTTTTTTTAGAAACACCAGCAGCTGACTGACTTGCCTTTGAACTGGCGGCACTGTTACCTGTCGCGGTGGTTGTGTTTGTCACTGAAGTAGCCTCATGTTTCTCCTTAGCAACAGCCCCTTGAGAGCCTCTGATCTGACCTCTCTTGTCCTTCCTCCGGGGCCGATAACTTGACCTTTCTCTCTTGGGCAGCCACCTCTCAGGATCCGGTGGAGGTCCAGGGTTCGCTGGATCAAAGCCCTTAGGATACCTAGGCTTCCTCTTTCTCTTTTTTGCACGCATCTTTTTAACCTCCTCGGAAACCTCTGCCTTACCCACATGAGTACCCTCAACATGCTTCGCTCCTGATGTCTTCTCCAGGCTCTCAACATTGATCCCTTTCAGGCCTGATAAAGCCCTCAGTTGCTTCTCATATAACTCTGCCTTTTCAAGATCAGACCGTGCAGCTGTGATAACAAGGCCCACCAAAGCCTCAACACTCCCATGGCTCTTAACAAGATCTTCATAAAGTTGAGAGGCTTCATTCTCAAGTCCATAATTGAGTTTAAAGGTTGCAGCCTCGTGTGTAATTATGCCCAACTTGTTATCTTCTGTCATGGCATTCTTCCACCATTGGATTGCAGAATCAAGGACTGCTACAGCACCATTAATGTCACCCAACCGTTCCCGGAGAGAAACTATAGTGGCAACGGTGGCAGGCATGTGTTGAATGTCAGCTATCTTGGCCAAGGAGTCTGCTGATATCTGTGAGTGGCCAGCAGCGGCAGCAACTTGAGCCCTGGCAAGGAGAACCGGCTTGGATTTGTCCGGAAATCTGTCCGCAAACTGTCCAAGGATCTCTTCAGCTTTTGCTACCTTTTTTTCCTTGACAAGAACAGCAGCTTGAAGCAATACAGGCGTAATGCTTTCTGGGAACATGTCTTGAAGCATGGCTACTAGTTCATGAGCCTGTCAATCATAAAAGCAAAATTCAGCATGAGTATTGCCCTCTGATAAAGTATACCAATTGAAGCTGAAAATGATATCATTTACTTGCAATTTTCATCAACAAAGTATATCTGCTATAAGCTAGTTTTAGACCCTTCGACATTAACATAGGGTTCTGATTCCCGAAAATGTTAAAATATTGCAACTACACATTCTACAAGAAGTATAGCACCAACTTTTCAACATAAAGGAAAATGAACCAATCAAAAATATTTTCCAGAATATAGTTGAATACATCAAGAGAAATGTATGGCATATAAAGAAACCCAGTGAGATACATTTTGCTATCACATTAGACCAGTTGAGTTTAGTTTTTTAAGCCACTACTAACAAAAAGAACAATGAGAAATCTGAAAGCAAACATATAACTGAATCAATCATGGCTCAATTGAACTTGACATATTCTAATATGTTGCTTTCTTTGAAATTATTCTCATTTTATATTCCATCTTTCTACTCTTAATTTGTTTCATACTCTCATTGACTCTGCATTTCAACTTCATCCTCTTTATTTATTACTTTATTTAATTATTGTGCACCTATTTTTCTAATTGGATTTCTGATCCAACCAAGCATTACAAACTCAAACTAGTCAACCTTATTGCTAACAAGTAAATCAATATTCTATGATAACCAAAAAAATAGATGAGACAAATAGACCACATGGCAACCTCAGCAGAAGAATTAGAAAGAAGACCTAAAACAAAAGTTTGCAAACAACAATCTGAGCATACTGAAGTAGCGATGATTGATAAATATAAATAGTTTGGGATAAGAAAGATACATTCCAAGCAATGGTGTTCATCAAATGGCAAGGCTCATGACCAAATGAAGATTAGAGTTTTAATAATCAGGTTAAGTTGGTTAACTTCTTTGAAATGATTTGGCCATATGCACCAGAAGAAAGCCATGAAATTCAAACTTATTAATGGCCAGGAGCATAAATTTGAAAGCACAAACCTGATCCAGTCTATTAGCCTGAAGAAGAAGAAGCAACCGATTCGAGTATAGAGCCTCCTTCTGTCTTGGGAATAACTTGAAGTCAAGACCATTAGCAAGCTGCAATTGCTGCGAGCCACTGGCTTTCTCTACTAACCGATCAAGCTTACGTAGGCTATCAGAAACATCCTTGGTTCCCTTCAGCGCAACAAGGTTATTGGTTGCCACTGCAAGTGATGAAGCATCAGCCAGGTTCCGGTTTATAATACTAGCATACTCGTCAACGGCTTCTGGCGCATGTCCCATCAACTGAGAAGAAGATGACTCAAAGTTAAAAGTCAATTTGCTCTTTCATAAAATGATATATACAATATGCTTGCCATTCACCTGCTGCACATATGCCAGCTGGACAGCTATCGGAGCTAATTCAGCTTCTATTTCATCATCAGCGAAATCATCGTCCATTAGTGCTTCCTGACCAATTCTGACAAGCAATTATGTCAGCCTTTTTTCCAATTCCAGGGGAAAAGGGAAATCATATCCAAAAAAATAAAAAATTATAATAATAAAAAATAATAAATAAATAACAGCCGAAACACCTTCATCTATTTGGAGACTATTGCATATCAAGAGCTCAGTGGCAACTGGCAACTTTTCCCTTGTTTCAAAAAAAGTCAAAAAGCAGTAGAAATTACATTTTAATTATTAATAAGATATTTACATCAACCTCATCAGTTTTAGCATATAGATTGAGGGTTGAAAATTCTTCCAACTTCATAAAAGGCTGATCATGGTAACATGCAGTTGGCGGCCTGGTGAATAGACTTTAATAATCCCTAATTGCAATCAACAAAATGGCAGTCTATCATGATTCCAGGAAACCTGAATTTAACTATCTAAGAATTTCATAATAAGCTCAGAGCACCAGAACAAGTACAAATCACGCCCCCAAGCCATCTGTAAAACACTTTCTTTGATCTCATCTCCTCCATGCCCTATTATCTGAACTATCTTCTCTTCATTTCGACTGTGAAACAGGAGTTACCATAAATTATAGAAAGTTTTCAAATAAATCAATAACTTAGATTGCCTGATTACAACAATGCGCGCAAAAATTGTATGTCAGCACATATGATTTGGTACCATGGTATCAGTAGTTCCACAATACACACTCGCATGTGATAGAAAACTAATGTCATCACATATGAAAGTCACGTTTCCTTCTCAAGCACCATTTTCAGTGAGTTTTTCATTTTTCACCTTAATGGAAGCTATATATGGCATACATTCAATTCTTCACTATATGCATCAGGTTTCTCACTTCAATCAAACATAGCTTCTGTTGTTAAGTTATATTCAAGTAGATAAAACTGTGAAATAATGAAACCAGAATAAGTACAGAAAGTAAAAGGTAGGAAAAGGCGAAGGTTAAGCTGATGTTTTAGAATCGATCATTATAATTTCTTGATAGCATACCTTTGATACTAGGAAACTATGAAGTTTGACAGATGAAGATGAGGTTCAAAGATGATAAGGTCTTTCTAAAAAAGATGCATGACTCTGCATTGGGGTCCAAAAATTTTTAACAAATTTTAGATTTCAGCAAGATGGAACCAACAAAGAGATAAATATGATAATAGGCACATGTGATGTACTCATAAGGGAAGAATTCTGAGCAAGGGACATGTTCAGGTCATCTTTTCTACAGATGAACCGCATCCCATCCCCTTGACCAGATCAATCATAAGGGATTCTCAATCTTAGCATTTCAATCACAAGAATCATGCTTCCACTTTGAGAACATTATCTGCCCTCACATTTATTATCCGTTAGGAGAAGCTTTGTGTAATCAAAGCAGTGCAAAATATCATGCAAAACAATTATGTTGCCGCACATGCACATAAAAAAATCTAAATTTGATGTTTGGGTATTAGTACAAAAAATATAATACTAAAATCATTCTACCTCAATTAGAAAAGCTAAACATTTAAGAAAAAATGCGCTTGGATTTGCTAAATCATCTTGTAGATAATGATAACATTCAATGATTAAGGTCAATAGTCAATAGTAACATTATGACTTGATGCACAAAAACAATCCATGCATAGGAAACCTTTCGTCCATCACAATAAGCATGAAGAAATAAATTAATAAATTTATGCACAATTTCTGCACATGAGGTTTCTAATATGACAATATGCTATGAGACACTCAAAATATTTTAATTCTACCACAAGTGAATACATTAATATCCTTAGAATTTAACAATATATATACAGGAGAATAGGATAATTTGATCTAGTAGAAAATAGGCAGCTATCCTAAAATGTGGTGAAGATCAACAAGAGCAAATTGAGTACTTTTTATTACAATAACAGTTCGCAGCAGTCACCTTCGTGCTGAAAGCAGCAATTGTTCAGCTTCAGCGTATCTTTTGTTCTGAATCAAAGAGCAAGACACATTATAAGCCATATCAAAGCTACTTGAAGATTTAACTTTAAGGGCATCCATCATTCCTTGAACTTCAGAGGCTCTTCCAGCTGACACCAGAGCAGCAATAATGTTTGTCTTTACATCTATAGAATCAATCTTAAACTTTTGAAGTTTCTCATAGTTTTCTAGGCAAGCATCCATTCTTCCCAGTCTATAAAGAATATGAGATTCCAACAGCAAAACCATAGTATTTCTTTCTTGGCCATCTAACAAACTCAATGCGTCTTGCAGTTTGTTTTGCCTATACAAGCAATATACCTGGGAATAATGCAAATAAATACAAAAAAGTAAGTTGTGAATCAAACTAGTCAATCCAAGTGTTCACTGTGATGAACAAACAGTCGATGAAGCCACAAAAAATAGCTATTTGATTAAAAAATGGTAAAATCACATAGAAACACACATAAACTCAATTGTTCATTACAAATGAGTAGCTTATTCATGAATATGGTACCCTGACTTGTATTAAGATTTGGCAGTATGATACACAATTTACGCATCAAACAACATGCACATAATCAAAGTAATTCAAGCATATTGAAATGACGTGATATGGATTGCTTTCCGTAACTTAGTTATGTTGATAATGTCCAACTGTGGCGTAATATGGCTTAGTAATAGGTTCATACATATCTGTTTTGCACAAACAATAGTTTCAGCCAAACAAATTTGAGCCATTTAACAATCATATAAATTCCTTCCGCTAATCCCTTGCATTATTGCTCTACATGTAAACTAGTAATGAAAAGATAACCAACTTCACACACATCCTTTAAAGGAGTAATTTGGTGTAAACAATTGTTAGAGGTTGATAACAACAATCAGCGGCAAGAAATACAAGCCGTTGGTAGCTAACCAGGTGGAATGTCTAGCAATGCCATACAATATCACAAACAATCAACTCAGTCGCGGATAAATCTCATGTTCATATCATATCACAGTTCATACACATTCTCAATTTCCCTGAATCAGGCAAAAGGACAATTTACAACATACTGGAAATTTTATAGGATTGATAAATTCAGTGAGAAAAAAAACGAAAATTTATCTAGACTTAAATCATAGTCTAATTAACAGTAGCCTAAAGCACGGCATATACCTTGTAGTAAATCATAGAGCAATGGCATATACCTTGTAGAATTTCAGATCAATCGGGAGCCTCTCGAAGGCCTTGATCGCAGACATAGCCCGATCAATCGCATCGGCCTTAATCAATGCCACGACCTTGCATCTTACCGCATCCTCGTCACCAGGAGAGGCCGCGAGAACTTCAATAATGCAAAATTATAAAATCACAGTAAAAAAGAGAAAACCCCATGAAAAGGGAAGAACGGAACAGAAACCGAAGATGGAGAAGGGCCAGACTTTGATCTGCGACTTTAGCGGCCGACTCGTATTGGAAGCTTTCGATGTGGCGATGGAGGGTGGAGAATAGGTCCTCGAGAGGGACGGGAGCGCCACTGGGCGGCGGCGCTGAGGGCTTGGGCTTGGCCTTCGGCGCCATGACCTCTTCCTCGAGGATCGGTGACGGAGGAGGCGTCGTCTGAGAGTTTAGGTTATCGTGCGTCGTCTGGAGTCGAAGAAAGTTTAGGCCTAGATCGGCTTTACACCGTTGGATTTCCTAGAGATCGTAATTCATCGTCATATGGACTTTTTTGATCATTTTATAAATAAGGGGTTTTTTTTTGTTATGTAGATCTTTTACTTAATACTTTTTTTTTAGAATAAAATGATTTTTTGTTCAAATAATTAAAAGAAAAAACAAAAGAAATAGAAAATGCATTTTCTAATAAATTTTTACCAAATTTTAACTCTTTTTAATTGAGATTTTAAAAACATCATTAATCATTAATTATTTCAAATTACTTTTATAATCACCGATTAAAAATAGAGGTAAAGTAAGCTAAGGGTTTTTAGAAACCCATGCTTGGTTTGAGGTAGATGGAGGTAAGGTAAAGGTTTATGGGGTAGATTGAGGTTTTAAAACCTCCATTTAAACCCTCATTTCTCAACCCTCCAAAATGGTGGGTTTGTAAGGTTTTGGGAGAATTTATGTTTTTTTGGACCAAAATACCTCTATACTTTATAAAAATTCCAAGCTTTTATAAAAATCATAATAATATTATTTTATCATAAGTTATTTTATTTTATTAGGTTTTGGGGGAATTTATGTTTTTTGTTGACCAAAATACCCCTATATTTTATAAAAATTCTAAGGTTTTATAAAATCATAATAATGTTTATTTTATCATAAGTTATTTTATTCTATTAGGTTTTGGGGGAATTTATGTTTTTTGTGGACCAAAATACCCCTATATTTTATAAAAATTCCAAGGCTTTATAAAATCATAATAATATTTATTTTATCATAAGTTATTTTATTCTATTTGTTTTAAAAAATATTAAGCATTTATTAGTTGATAGTTAATATTGTCAAACTATATAGTAATATTAATTAATTTAGTAATAATATTAATTAATTTTATTCTACAAAATGAAATCTTATAATAATCAAAAGAAATATTTATGTAAACAATTGAGAGATTTTTATAAGTTTCATGTAATTTAAGTAAATAAAGTTATAAATTTGTCTTTTATCCTAAGGGTAAATTAGTAATATTACCATATAACCTTACCTCCAATTACTTTCAAACCAAATACAACAAGGTTTCAAAACCTCAATTTATCTTACCTTATCCCAAGCAATGAATGGTTTAAAACTTCTTTGTTTGAGAGAAGGTTTCATAAAGAAAATGAAGGGAAGGGTTCAACCCATTCCTTGCTTGGGTGGAAGCAATGTAAAGTAAGTGAAGGGTTTTAGTTATTTTTTGTTTGGTTTAGAAGTAAGGGAAGGTAAAGTAATGTATTAATATTACTAAAGTACCATTATAACACTAACAAACCAAATACTAGATCAAATTGATAAATTAAATCACAAGCATCAATAAAATCAATTTGTGTAATATAATAACCACTGCACATTTATCAAAGAAGAGGAGTAGATGAACAATGAAATAAGAAATTGTGGCTCATAAGAGTTTTGACGGCTCTCCGGCTAGCAAATCCGGTGGTTCTCTGGCGATATATTCCGGTGATCCCCGGAGATGAAATGAGGGGGGAGAGGGAGAGAATGGTTTGTTCCTTTTCATTTTCATTCTCTCATAAAGAAAACATATCTATATCAATATAACATATAATGAAGGGTAAATTTGTCAAAAATAATTTCAACCATTCCCAACATGGAGAAAAAATGAAGAGTTTCCAACCCCCCAGCTCTCCCAAACCCCTCCCCTCCCCTCCCCTTAACCCTTCACCCTAAGCAAGGGTTGAAACTTATACTTTCTCGTTGAGATTGGGCGCAATAGGGGGTGCTTCATCTGTCACGGCAATCTTCCCTTCTTTAATCAGATCTTGAATCTTGTGTTGAAGATTTCTACAACGATTTGTGGGATGGCCTTCGTTCTTTTTAAATTTGCAATAGACATTTGGATTCCGGGTTTGGTGGTTGACGCTTAGGAAGGAGCTGAACCAAACCCTGTTTAAGCAGCATTGGAATAATTTTGCTGGCGTGAACTGCCGCTGAGGCGCCACTTGTCTCACCATTGGGAGGAACATAATGAGAGTTTTGTGGTTGATGGGGGTGCTTCTGCTGGATGGGCTATTGCGTAAGCGAAGGTGCTCATGTGCGCTTAGAGCCTTATATTATATATTATAGGCTCAGGAGCCACTTGAGGACAACAACCACCGTTCTCAACCAAAGAAGTTAATTAATTGCGGGGGACTACTAGTTACTTGACCTCGAACACCAAGAGGTAGTGGTGCAGGAGGAAGGCGAAGCCAATCATAACATTGAAACAGAAAGGCCATATTTTTTAAATCTATTTAGTTGATTTGGCTATAACGGTTTTGGCATGCCAAAATCCTCTGATCAAGCTTGCTCCGAGATGACTTTTTCATATGGAGGGTCAAATGCTTAAGCAGAAATCCTATAACCATCATTTCATGATAACTGGTCAGTGCTCCCATCTCTGGGAATGCCAACCATAATCCGAAAGGGAGAGGATTAATACCAGTCGCCGAGTGTAGTAGCAAAAACTGACGACGCCAATGACGACTCTTTGTTTGGTATCGCGCGCTGAGTATACACGTGATAACCGGAACCTCAACAACTAAAAGAAAGACAACACAATCAATCTTTAGTGACAACTGTGTTCACTTAAAATTTTTTAAATGCCAACTGTGTTATTTTTGTTCTCCTATCTCAAATAATTTATTCTCAAATGTTATTTCTAAATTTTGTTTCACTCTATAAAATTTTGTTCACATGATATTGATCCACTTAAACTCAATTTTCTTTTATTAGAATCTCTTGATTTTTTTTATTATCAGATAGCTCCCTATTCTCACCTTTTCTCATGACTTTTTAATCACTTAGAAAAAAATTTTATAATGACTTAATCGTGAGCTATGCTCAAAGGAGAAAAGATTTTAAAATTGACATATTAGATAAAAATTGTAAGTAAAAAGTAAGGTTCGAATAAAAGTTAAAAAAAAAAAAATCAAATTATGAATGATATGGAATAAGCAAATGTGGTAAAAAATATATGATGTGACAAATTCTTTCATTTTTGTCATGTGCACATTTTTTGATTTTTCTTAAATTTTACCAAAAACTTTATTTTAAGAAATAAATATTAAATTTTCAGAAAGCAGAAAAAGAAAGAAAAAAAAGCTGCTGTCCTGTCCTGTCCTGTCCTGATCAAGCAAGGACCAATAACATCATGACACGTGCGCATGACGTGGCAAGCATTGGCTCAGCTGAGCAGTGACCGAGCGCCAAAACACAGGCCGTGTTTTCATTTTCCATACAAAATCTCGGCCGCTCCGCAAAACTCCCGCTCGTCCCATTCCCTGTTTTCCCATCAATAAGATCCAGCCGTCCATTTTCTCATCAAGAACTTCGATCCTTCCCAGCGTTCACCTCCCACGCACCCTCCGAGCCCCAAACCCTCTTGATTCCCGATTCTCAATTCCCGATCTCTTCCGGCGCCATGGCGAAGGAGAAGGAGAAGGAGAAGGAGAAGAGAGGGATCAACATCCTGGCCCTTACCGGCGCCGCCGCCCTCGTCGCCGTCGCGGTAAAGCTTGCCATCTCCGCCATTAACGCCAAGAAATCCAAGAATCACAAGAAGAGAGGTCTTTCTTCTGTTCATTTTCTCCACTGCGATCAAGATAGATGTTGTTCTATTTCTTTGAGTTTGGAGAAATTTTTTTCCCTTTTTTCCTTTTGCCTTTTTTTTTTTTTTTATTAAGAAAGATTTTGCTTCGTTGCTACGATAATTGCCGGAGTTTATTGTGATTTGGGAAGGTTTGTGTTTTTAACCTAATTGATTCCTTTCTTGTTGCTACGAATCATATGATAAAAATTTCAGCAGTCGAACAAGCTTTGTTCTCATATTAGTGGTGTGGTTCTTGTTGAAGAAGAATATTAGTAGTTAGGTTTGAATGCTGGTCTTGGTTAATGAGGCAAATTAATTTGAGAACTACTGTGTTGGCAACCTCAGCCAGCATTGGTTCACCAAAAGAACATACATGCTTGTTTTGGCAGTGATTATAAATGCTTGATCATTGCAATTGAGGAAACTCATGTTCTTAGAAGGACTTGATATTTGTATCACCTGTTTGCTAAATTGCTGGAAGTAGTATACATTCTGTATTTGCACATCTAGTATATTATGCTGGGCAGGAATTATGCTATTCTGTTTGATTGTTTTATCAGTATACTTCTTCAAAGTAAGGCAGAGCTCTGTAGTGTTAAGATCTTGTTTCTGTCTTGCCAGCTCTCCAGTTTTAATTTACTTATACTGTGGCTATTAGTTTATTTTCTTCAAATTGTGGCAGATCTTCCTGGTTCAAGTGTGCGCATCAAGCTTTCAGCACCAGACATTCATAAATTGACTGACCACATCATTGCTAAATCAAAGGAAATATATGATCTGGTAGCATCAGTTCCTATTGAGAAAGTAAGTTTATATTCTGGTCACTTTTATTGAATTACTGCAATATACGGAGGTGGTCATCATTCTTTTTTTTTACTTAAACCATGGAAATTATTTATTTCTATAGAAGCTATTATTCATTTGTATGTTTTCTCATTTTACAGAAAAGTTTTGTTTGATATTGGCCTGACTTCAGTTGGACCAGTGGTAGATGTTGTTGGAAACTCAGTTCACTTCATTATACAAATGAATCTTTTATGAACTTGGTGGTTCTCATGCTTTGCATTATCTGTACACATTACAGTGTATTAGTTAATATGTAGTTCATCTCATAGAATTTCAGGAAATGATGGGCTACTTTTTATCCATTTTTTAACAGTATTTTATATAATATTGCATTAGAATGATGAAGAGATAGAGCCATTGTCTTATGGAAGTAGAACTTAAAGTGTTTCATAGGATTTTAAGGGTCAATTGGAGAATTGCTGTTAGAAGTTTGCTCCTCTGGGAATTTTTCGGAACTTGTCAAATGTTATTTTTCATAAACATCTAACAATTTGTAATGAGAGGTGAAGTTGCCAAGACTGGATGATTTGTATAGACTTTGTCTTGGAGCTCTATTGGATGCATGTTACATTTGATGCTATTAGGTCATTGCAATGTTTTGCACAGTTCACATCAATATTTTTGTTATGACCATTGTCTTTTGTTAACTTGTTTATCCTTTGTCATGTTTTGCATGATCTTCTGCAGGTTACATATTTGAATGTTATTGCACCTCTAGTGGAACTAGAGGCATACCAGTTTCCTTTGGTGCAGTCATGTTTATATCCTAAGATGGTGTCTACATCTGATGATATTCGCAAAGCCAGTTCATATGCAGAAAAGAAACTAGACAGTCACTTTCTTATGTGCAGGTTTTCTTTTCAGCTGTATCCTTTTCCATTTTGTACACTATCTGCTGTCTTTTCTTTTGCTCTATTCAAGTGTGAGAAGATGCGTTGGGATGCACTTTAGTTACAGGAGCATATATTACACATCCACTAGCTTAGGTCTGTCAACTCATTAATAAGTGCTATATTTTATTTTATTTTATTGATTTTATTTTTGCGTGGCAATTACTTAGCCCATTTGTAGGTGGTGTCAGCTAACAATGATGTTCTAGTTATGCTTATGCTGGTTAGCATGAGGTTGACAGGTTGATATCCATCTTAGCATCTGTGGAATGATGCTGTATTTAAATTCACTGCTTCTTAGCCAGCAGCACTTTATTGGTAACATCATTTCTAGCTGAAACAAATTATGAGACTGCCGTGCATTTGTTGTGTTGGAAGGAAAGAGCTCCTGCAAGTTCATCCCAACTAAATGCATTTATAATGTTAGTACAGTGCTTATGATTTCATCTCATTTTTCTGGATGTGTATAAATATAATTGAAAATTGTCACGGGCACATTTTTTATAACCCAGGCTTGGTAACTAGGTTATGTTCCTGTAGGATATCTTGGAATTCTTAACTTATAGGTTTATAACATGCTTCTCCCTTGCTCTAGTTGGATTGTACCAACATTCTGATATATATGTGGATGAAAAGCTTGGTTATGATATCAATTTTGTTATGACAAGTTACGAAAAATTAACTTTTAGATTTATGAAATTCTTATTGGTAGTGATACATTTTCTAAATACTTCCTTTTGGCTGTGATATCAGGTTTTCATAAAAAATCCATTCTTTTCTTTTCTATTTCTCTATTGTGTTTGTTAGTAAATAAACTGAATCACGTTTCTAAACACCACGTGTTATTACTTTTATGGTTTCATGTTTCTTTTTACTTATCCTCATAGATGATTTGTGACACATGCAAGGTGATCGAAAGCGTGAGGATGTATATCGTGTCGTGAAGGCCTTTGTTGGAAGAGGAGAAAAATTAGATCTTGAATCTAAACATTTTGTCCGGTGCTTGGTAAGAAACCATGATCTACCTCCGCTACAATTTCTTTTCCAATCAGTTTTCACACGTGCTTGGATTCATGAGTATCAAGTCTTAAAATTGGGTTCTAATCTAAATATATATGTAATATAAATGTAATATCTATAGTCCTTTAATTTATTTCTTGTCCACCTGTTAATTTTATGTGACACTTTACTTTTAATAGTCATATGTTAGAATTTGCTTGATTGATTCACCTTTGGTTAGTGACAGGTTAAAGATTTTGAACGGAATGGTGCTAACCTTACTCTGAGCAAGAAAGAGGAACTGGAGAGATTAACATCTCAAATAGATGAGTTAACTTTTCAATATATCCATAACTTGAATGGTGATAGTAGTTTTCTTCTCTTTCACGAGTCAGAGCTAGATGGGATGCCCAGAGAGTTTATCAAGGTTAATTATTTGAAATGTTCTTGAGAAAGTTTGATAACCAGTGCTTATTTTGATATCTTGTTATCAAATGTCTACTGCCTTTGTTCACAATGGGGGATAACTTCTCTTTAATACTTTATGGTTGACTGTCTTTTGTCATTCCTTTGTTTCTCTGATGAAATGATATTTCTTTGGTTTTTAGTTTTTGTGTTTGTACACTGTTATAAATGCTTTTAAAATTCATAGTCATTTTTTTATCAATATAATACACATACCGCTATATAGTTTTATCTTGAATTTAAATTTTTTTATTAATGGCATTCATGTCCTTGTTGAACAGTAACAATTAGGCACATGTTCTTCAAATGTTATTAGAGGTGTCACACTTCTTCTAGTTGTTTATTCTATATATCGGTATATATATTTCAAATTCCAAAGCTGTTAACTCTCATGTCATGTAAGGTCCTACTTCCTAGAATCATGTAGGATGAACTAGGTAATTGTTTCAAATTTAGTATTGTAATTTTGGAACATGTCTGTTTTATTGGAAAAGCTTTTGGTATAACATTCTTTTGCCTTCTTCATTGTTCATATGCCACTTTTTAAGCATTAACCAACCTTATATAATTTGGTGAGACACTTGCTCTCCAAATGATATTTCAGGAGTTCAAGGGTGGTAATGCTAAATAAATAAATAAATAAATGAACTAACTTCTCCACATTTCTCAAAAAGGAAAAAATTATGCTCATATGCAGTTCATTTTATTTTCCCACCAACTTGAAAAGAGTACAAAGGCAGATGTGATGCTAACATATATTGTTGTCTAGTTTAGCCTGCTTGTTGCATAGCCTTGTGTTGTGCTTATTTTGCTTGAGTAATGCGTGGCTCATGTATAGTCTAACTGTTAGTTCCTGCAATTTTAATATAAAAGAAATACAAGATGTCATTGCATGGTACGCATGAGCTTGTCTATTGCTTTGCAATGGTAGTCTTGCCATGTTGCCCTTAGTTAATTGATTTTATGCCTGTAGGTGTTGTAAGGAAAATTCCAATATCTATTCAGCATGATTTATTGTCTTTGGCCAGTGCAAAACTTCTTTACTCAACATTTGTTATGTTGTTGTTGGTTACTATCTTTGAGCTTGCCTTTATCAATTTTATGCTGGAATTTACTGCTCTGTTTCTTCTAGCCATTTGTTTTTACTTAAAAAAAGGTAGCTGTCCTTTATGCAGAGCTTGGAAGAAATTGAAGGTGGAAAACTGAAGATTGCTTTGAAAAGCTATAATGTTTCTGCAGTACTTGAGCATTGTAAGGTGATATGTATTCTATTTCGAATGCATCTAAATTTTTTTTGTTTATATCAAAGATTTAGTTCTTTTCAAATTGCATCTTTGATATTATGGCAAAGCTAATCTTGTGTCTTATTGGAGCTGTGCGACTTAAGTCACATGAATGAAACATGCACTGAGCTAGATACTTGTTTTATGCTGGTTCACTAAATGCATGTTTGAAGTCCTTTGTGGCATAACATGGTTAAAGTCAGTCTAATTGCAACTACGCATTGAAGGTGCAATGCTGCCAGAGTAATGCATAATGTCATATGATTTCATTAATTATATTTCTTTGTACATGGCTTTAGCAAGAGCTTGTCTTTCTTTGCGAAAGAATAATTATGAACAAGTGATATTAATAGAAAGCCATCATTTATTACAAGTGATACAATTTTAATCTTACAATATTTGTTTTAATGAATATTAATTATATCAAACTTTGGTCAACTTCAAATTCAAGTCTTGCGTCCAAAAAAGAAATTCAAACTACAAAATCCTAAACCTATTATCCTAAATCCCAACTAGACAAGTCCTTCATGCCCTGCTAAATTTTAAGGGCATGCATTGCAATTGAAAATGAATTTATGTTTATTCAAAGACTTCTAATCTTTATAAATACCAAAATAGGCGAGGGGAGATGCATTTTCTAATATATTCTTTTTATCTCATGGGCCCAATTGCTTTATAATTTTGAAGGTTTAGATGGCATTGTCTTTCTTCTCTATCAAATGCCAACATAGCTTCTTCATTTTATTTATTTATTATTTTGTTGCAGATAGGTGCTACGCGGAAGTTGGTAGCTGTGTCTTATGGAAAGAGATGCGGAAAAGAAAATCTTGTTATCGTAGAAAATTTGGTACTTGTTTGGTTGCTATCCTTTTGACTATGATGTTCTTCTTGTTCTTCCTCACCAAAGAGCACCCCCCGCCCCTTAAAACACACACACACACACACACACACACACACACACACACACAAAATAAAAAAAAATTAAAAAAATAAAAAAAGAATAAGACTAAGAAAGAAAGAAAGAAACAAAGAAAGAAAAAAAAAAACATGCCATGTTTTCTTCTTATCTGTCATATATTCTTCCTGCTACTGTTATACAAAATTTCTTAGTTATTACATAAAAGGTATACTTACTAGTTTCACTTATTTGTGCAAATATGAGGGAATTACCATGCCATGTTGAATGTTTTCTCCATAAGCCTTTTCCTTGGTGAGTAAATTGATTTAGTACTAACTTTGAATTTGCAATGTGGAAATGTTGCATATTATTGTCATTCTTGATGCACACATGTACATGCATCCTTGTGAACCAGATGGAGCTGACACTTCATAGGGCTACACAAAATATTTCTTCAGCCATATTTGCGGTTGTCTTTATTTCGGTATGCATTGATATCGGCAAGGGATGGAATATCAACATTAAGTTATGAGAGAGATATAAGAACTGAAGTAACAATGAAGATAATACTTTGAACAAGTAGTTGGGCAAATTTTATTTGTTCAACATGCAGAAAACTAACCTTGCGGTCTTTTATTGCTTGGAATAGCATTATTTTATCTTGTTATTGTCTTTATAATCCTGACTTGAACTTTGCTGTAGTGCATGAAATCTTTCATGACAAATATTCAAGGGTAGGTGGGTTTATTTTAATGGTTACGTTAGCTGAAGGTAAAAGTAGAAATTGATTTTAGATTGTTTTGATAATCAGGTTCAGATGCGCCATAAAGTTGCCCGTTTGCTTGGCTATCCTAACTATGCTGATTTTGCTCTTGAATCTAGAATGGCAAGAACATCTGCAAAGGTTTGTACTACACTTTCATTGCTCTGTGATTGGGATCTCTTTAGTTTGAACTTTATAGACATTAGTAACTAACAATTTCAAGGATCCAGTAGAATTAGTAGATGCTGAAATGTCTTTCTGTGAGCCATTCTTTCGTGAATTTTGTTCTGGGGTGCTTTTGTTTAAGCTTCTGCATTTGATAATCAGTCTACTAATAATATTAAGATGATGGTGATGTTAATCTTATCAAAGTTCAAGGCGGCAATGCTATATTGAAAGAAATATCCTAGGAGTCATGGTGCTTGTGATTTTGTTGGTGAGAGAATGAATTTAGATACTTAGCATAGCATAAATGGGAAGTTGGTAGTTGAAATATCTTGTCCATTTAAAATCAAATGTATTGCACGGACGGGCACAGACACACACTGACACCATCATAACAGTTTGCATAAAAAGGCTAAAATAGCTCCCTTTTCTAGTAGAGTCTTTGAAGACCAACTACCAACCAATTTATAAATAATTCTAATTTAATCTTAGCTATTTGACTTATTAAATTTTCTTATGTATCACTTAGCCACTGATTTAAAAACCAAAGTGTAAACTGATGGAGCTAATTGACCTTGATCAACTAAGCAAACTTGTTTATCGAGAGTTTAGCAACTCTAGAACAAGCAGAGTTGACCAATTGATCTGAAGTTAAATAGAATCTTGTGTTATGTTGCATGCATTACTGAGTAGCCCCTTTGATCTGAAGGCTAGAACAAGCAGAGTTGTCTGACCAATTAGTTCAGACTGCATTATGCATCATGTATTGCTGCTGCATGAAACACTTAAACATTTGAAAATTTATGGTGTACCTTGGGTATACTTTCTTTTGTTAATCCATTTAGTCATATTTAGTTGGTCTTCTAGATTAGTGGTTTTTCCTAGTTGTTGCTTGTCAAAAGTTTTGGAAGCCAGTTCCCTAAGTGTAGGAATAAACTTATGAGGTGAAGCAGATTATCTATAAATTTGCCTGATTTAGTTGCATTATTGAAGTGTAACCTCTGTCTGTCTGTCTCTATCTATATGTGTATATTATTTTCTTGACTGTATGTATCATGGGTTCCATCTGACAATATTCTCTTTTGCACTCCAGGTTTTTGAATTCTTAGAGGATATCTCAGATAATTTAACAGACTTAGCTACTAGAGAGCTTAACACCCTGAAAGATTTGAAGGTTTGTTTTGATATATATATTCTGCGGCTGCCTTCCTTCTTTTTGGTTGAATTGCATCAATTGAGGATATTGTTGGACTCAGAGAAAGGAGGAAGGTGATTCTCAATTTGGGATGGAAGATATAACTTATTACATGAGGCGGGCTGAAGAACAGCAGTTTGACCTTGACCTTGGAGAAGTCAAACAATATTTTCCTTTTGATTTAGTTCTCACCGGCATTTTCAGAATATTACAGGATCTATTTGGTAAGACAAGTTTTTGGACCTACTTATGTAAAATTATTGTATTTTATATAAATAGATTGGTCTTGCTGTGATTGAGTTTTTGCCTCATTGACATAGACTCTATTCTTAGTGAAGGTCTAAGGTTTGAAGAGATTAAAGATGTTGAAGCTTGGCATGAATCTGTTCGCCTTTTCTCTGTTCGAGATATCAGCTCCAGTGAACTTCTAGGTTACTTTTACCTTGATCTATTTTCAAGGTCCATTTCTTCTTCATTTTCGCACAATTTTCTCCTTTTTAACGTGATATTACTATTATGAACCTAGGTTTCCATATTGTTTTGTAGAGAGGGAAAATACACCCATACCTGTGTTTTGGCCCTCCAAAATGGATGCTTGTCTCCTAATGGGACACGTCAGGTGATAACTTCTTAACTTTTAGGAATCTTTTCATTGTTATGACTATGACATTTGCAAGGCCTGTGTTGCCCTCCTCTGAATGTGCATGTCAGGGACTCTTCTGCACTTCTCAGTTTATATCTCTCTCTCTCTCTCTCTATACAAACACACACACACACATTCTCCCTCTCCTTGTCTCATAAAAAATATCTGCATCAGCATGTTCCTACGGTGCTAGTGTGAATAATAATCATATCTTTGTACTTGATCATAAGAGACATGAAAGTAATAGATTTCTGCAGCATCACAGATGATGAATGCACCAGCACCACAGGAACATGCTGCTATTTGTTCTCACAGAATGCTTTCCTTTTTCAAGCTTCTGATTTCCTTATGGTTTAGCATTCAAATGTATTTATTATGCAATTACTTTGTTGGTGTATCTGTCCTTGTTGCATGTTATATGTTTAATCTATCTAGCATCTTTTTCTCATTAAGTTATTGGTAAACTAAAGACATCTTTTATACTAATCTGTTATTGTTGTTTTCATATGTTTAGATTCCAATTGCATTGGTAATATCCCAGTGCCCTAAACAAATTGATGGAAGCCCAACACTGTTGCGATTTACTGAAGTTGTTACTCTTCTTCATGAGTTCACCCATGTGGTAAACAAACCTTTATTTTCCTTTTTTATGCTTTTAAAATTTAAAATTTTCAGTGTCTTTCTGTTGGCCAATAACAGTAGATGATCTTTCAGTTCATTATAAACTTCACTTGATGTGTCATTTTCTCATGACAAATTTGATATTTGGATTATTTTCTATTTTAGGAATTGCATTGCATCTTTGTGTCAGGGAGATAATTATTAATAAATGAATGGGGCATGTATTAATTCTTCTGCCAGGAAAATTGGTTTTTCAACTATTTTCATGGTATTTTCAATTTTTGCCTTCCATTTACAAGATTTTTTATTTATAATAATGTAATTTTATAGTTCATTATTTTATAACTGATTTTTTAATATAGTTTGTTAAAACCATATGATCACCTCATGTAACTCGTGCCCATTGTGGGGTGCCATATGACCATGTGCATACTGTAGTTTAAAATGGTGATCAACTGATGAAATGATGTGTCAGGAAAAGCAAATGCAGGCATGTGATCAATTTTTTATCTCTGCATGTCTCTCCTCCAAATGTATTTTAGTTAATTTAATGGAGGATATTGATTGAATTTGACAGTTGATGCTGCCTATGGGAGTTGATGTTATCACTAGGTTCAAATATTTTAATAGGTGAAGTTGTTAAATTTTGGTTAAATCTATTGATTTGCAGATCATGTTTTGTCCAAAATAATTATGCAAATTTTCTCATCCTGGATGTAGCATTATTACTTGATCACCATCTGTAAATTCTTGCACATGAAAATTAAGTTGTCCATTAATCTGTTAAAATGGTGAGGAAGACAAACTTAGTGGGTTTCTTGCCTCCTATCTTTAATCTAATCTATCATATTTTTTTTCTCTTGGATGAGATATGCATGATGTATCTCTCTCACGTGTTTTTCCAGGTCCATCATATTTGCAATCGTGCTTCTTTTTCTAGGTTCTCTGGATTGCGTCTTGAAGCTGATTTCTGTGAAATTCCCGGCCGGCTTCTTGAGAACTGGTATTGATTTATTACTGATCTGAATTAAATATATTCAAGATATTTGACCACTGCATGGTACTTAAAAAAGGATTATTGGGTTAGGTGTTATGAAAGTTTTTCATTGAAAATGATGTCCGGATTCCATCAGGTGACAATTCTCTTTCCTGTTTGAGGTGTCAGTTGTTTTTTTCATCAGTTATTGTTAAATGTTAAATGTGGAATATATTTGAATTCTGTATGCAAAGGTTTGTTCTATGTTTTTAAGTGAATAACCTATGAAAGTAACAATTGTCATTTTATTTCCCTTGAGATTTGCACAAGGATATTTATGCTGATGTATTTTGTGGAATGATAGGCCCTAACCTAGAAATGAATATGATGGAAAAAAAGGTTATTAAAAGCAATTTGTTTCAAGGTTTCTTAGGGAAGTGCATTTTAGTGTCTACCCATGCAATAGATGGTTAGGTTTGCACTTTGACTTAAAAAAAAAGGAAAACCAAAACAAAAACAAAAAAATATAAAAAGCAAAAAACAAATATTGGTTGCTTTTATGACATGGTAGTAGTTCAATAATGATGTCGGCTTTATCTATGGACTTTATTTGGCATAAGTTTTTATTGAGGTTTCTCTACTCATAGTGACCCTTTCAGTAGTAATAGCGTTTTACTAAATTTATATATTTGAAACTGTTGGGCCTTTCTGCTTATAAACGTTAATATGATATTGCTGGACAAGTAGGAAATATCAAATGTTGGTTTATACTACTATTTTTCATGCTTATATATATATATTAAGCAAATTGCAACTGCTCACAATCAACGACTAAAATTTGAGTGTTATGCTGATGCGCAACTGAAAGTTTCTTGTTTATTAAGCAAATTGCTTTTTTCTTTCTTCTATTATGAGGGCAGGGGTTTAGAGAACTGAAGAGCATGCACTAATTTTGCATAGTGCATGGGCTTGCATTGTCACAGGCTAGGTCTAGCATTTCTTTGTTCCTAAATTCAAAATAATTAAAGTTCAGTGTGTTCATTCAATTGTTAATCCAAAATATCTGTAAATGGAAGCAAGCAATGTCTTAGATTTGCTTGTTAATAGGACATCTAAATGATGGCATGGGGAAACATTAACAAGCTTGGAGAGTATGAATGTAAAAGTTGATTATTGATCACAGGTAGAATCTGTGAGTCTGAAGATCATTATGTCACAGGTTGAACCTTTGAATCCAAAATTAGATTACTTTATTTTTTCATGATGAACAGGACATTACAAAGTCTATCGCAACTGAGTTGTGCAGATCCTTGAAAAGAAGGAGAGATATGTTTTCTGGCATTAAATTGAAGCAAGAAGTACTTCTTTGTAAGTATTAGTCCTCTATTTGGAACCAGTGACCTTTTCAGCACTTAAAGTTACCTTACTCTGGGATCCTAATTTCTTTTTATGTTTTTTGGTGTGGCTGATTAATTCTACCTGGCTCCCATTATACTAGAATCAATCATTATAGAAATTGATATTGATTGTGATGTAGAACATGCCTTCATCAACCCAAATTTCATAGGATCTATTGTTGGCCCTGGAGATAATCTTCAAAGAAAATTCGAAAAATGATGAGGACATATTCCTTCGAGGTTTTTTATTTCAATTAATAGTTCCGTTTAGTTTGTATTTTATTTTTTTTTCTAGCAGTTTTTTTTATATCATGTCTTTCCTCAGGATTTGGTTTCTTTGAATAGTTTAATATGGCTATGATTTTTTTTTTGAATATTTAAACCCCATTGTAAACCAAAAATTTTATTGTTTTGGCTGCCAATGAGAAACTTTAGTCATGTTCGTTTTCTTGCGTTTTTTTTTACCTATTTTACTTTTATTAGTGTGTATGAATCGATAATTTAGATCGGTTGTTCAAGGTTTGATGGCATTAGAATTCAAATGGATAATGCTGAAATGTTAAGTGGTTCCTGCAATAATGTAACACTATCTCGGAGGCCTAAACTGCAAGTCATCCCCTTGATTGTTGCCCATCTGGTCAAAGAGTGTATCAAGTGGCATCAGAGAATAGGTTGCTTCTGTTTTCTTAGTATCTTCAATTCCGCTGATTTTGAATATTTTTGGTAATAGCTTCATGTGAAATCTGAGCCATCACAACACTGGTTCTCTTGCTGCTGATTCACCCTTGCAATAACAAATAGATCATCTCTCTCAACAGATTCAGGATAATTTCTAGGTCCTGGAATTTCTGGGTTTGGGCAGCAAGACAGAATCTCACCCACTCTTCAAGTAACTATTGATGATGCTAGCATCTTTGGCAATAGTTGAAGATCTTAAGTCAAAGGATTTACACAAGGAAACATTGATGAGATGACCTAAACCAAGGATTTAAATTGAGAACAAAGCAGAGGGAGATTAAATCATAAATAAAATGAATTATTTGTGGTTTTTGACCTTCTAAAAGAAATGGGAAAACCATCATTTTGCAGCAGTTCTGGATAAAGATCAAGTCATCTAGTAGAGAATATTGTCTGTGCTATCCTCGTTCTAATTTATGACTGGTTTGCTTGTTTGGAACTAAACTATGGTGGTTTACATGATATTGCTCTTATGAATTTCATAACCAAACTGTTGCTAATGATTTTAAAGACAAATTTTCGCTCTATGTATAATGTTCTACGGATGAGGTACAAAATTTTGTTTGTTAATTTGAAGAATGCTGTGATGATCATCATAATTATGTATTTGCTCTAGTTTGATGGATTGTTGAGACATGATTAAATTTTGTACTGGCTAAATGTACCTTTAAAACTTGAGATCTGAATTTTGTTTGCTATTTCAAAAATGATGTGCTGATAATCATAATTATGCACTTGCTCTAGTTCAATGAATTGTGGGAACGTGATTAAGTTTTGTACTAAAGAAATGTATCTTTAAAACTTGAGATACGAGTTTTGTTTGGTAATTTGAAGAATGATGCGCTGATCATCATAATGATGTACTTATCTAGTTCAATGAATTGTGGAAATGGGATTAAATTTTGTATTAGCTGGATGAATCTTCAAATTTTCATCAGCCATCAATTTTTGGTACTGTGTTGGCTCTGTATTTATGCTGGAGGAACAGTATATTGCTCTTGATCCTTGATGAAAGAAATATTATTATGATCATCAAGCTGTAATATTTCAATAATTCCAAAGAGCTCCTTTCTTGCCATTATCAGGTCTTGTAGATCAAATAATACATTCTAGTGAGAATGTGGACATTGTGGAACTACTCGAGCATCTCCATCCGAAGGTATTCTTTGCTTCAAATGATTCTCTTTGGTTATATCTATTAGTTATCATCACCAATAACCCTTGTGCAGATTATGCTAGGAATCCCTTTGTTAGATGGAACCAACCCAGCCTCATGCTTCCCACGATTCGCTATTGGCTATGAGGCTACTTGCTACAGTTATCTCTGGAGTGAGGTATGAGTCAATTCATTAGTTATCCTGTATACTCTGCATGCCCTTATCTGATAATGTGGAAACAATGTGATGTGATATAAATGGTGCAGGTTTTTGCAGCTGATATATTTGTATCGAAGTTTCAAGATGATCTATTGAACCAATACGCAGGTCTTCAATTCAGGAACAAGGTAAATTTGTAGTCTTTCATGGGGTACTTTGTCATTGAATTTCATTTTAACATTTCTTATTATCATAGCCTCTGTTCTTTGGAATTTAATTGAATTTTGTATATTAATTGACATTATGTGCCCTTAAATTGAAGGTGCTAATAAATTTTATTGTAAACGATAGAGTGGTTTAGAGTGGCACCAACAGTAATCAGCAAATAACTTCACAAGATAAATGAATCCACTGAAAATAATGGTGAAGCTGTACAAAAAGTATAGCAAGTTCAGTTTTGAAGAATAATTGGCAAGCCTGGACAAAGTATAGAGATTTTAATTCGAAGCTTTCTTGAAATAATAAAATTCAGATATAGTAGTGTTGGACATAATAATCTTTGTACTCATTTTAAACCAGGAATGTAGAACTATCTGAAGCTATATTAGCAATGAGTTACAAGAGATTAAAGTGAATAATAGAAAAATGCCAAAACCAAAAGTGGCATATAGAATGCGAAAGCTTGAAATATGGTGAAGTCTATTTTATTTTCTTGTTAAAAATAATTGAATACTGAGGTGTAGTGCATTTATTTTGCACTTGTTATATTTGTTATTCAGGTACTGGCTCCAGGAGGAGCAAAAGAAGCACTTGAAATTCTTTCAGATTATCTTGGGAGAGAGCCATCGATCCAGCCCTTCATTGAAACAAAAATAAGAAACAGTTTGTAGTTGTGCCATATTTATCTATATATATTTAGAGAGCAGCTGTAGCTATGCCTCCTACCTTGCATGCAATTTTGCAATTTTCTCCTAAATGTATTTCGGAGTTTTTTTTTTTTTTCTCTGTTTGAGATTCTGTTGGAGCAAGAAAATACAGCAATATATTATTGCTATTGTTCTTTGGATCTGTAAGTTTGTTATAGAGGCGTCAGGTTAAGTGGATTTTGTTTTTTGTCTAAACAAATTGAGTTGGAGAAGAAAATTGTTATTTTAATTTATGAAAATTTATTTTATTTATTTTTCTTATTAATGACTGGTGTCTGTTGATGCTCATAATTTTTGAGTAAATTTATTCAAGCATCTTGGTGCTTCCAGAGTTTTGCACACTTGTGATTTTCTTGTTCTAAAATTACAATCCTTCCATTTAAAACCATTCCTGTTTCGTTCTGAACCCAAAAAGAAGAAAAAGAAAGAGGAAGCCATTCAAAGTCTTTTATTAAGAGTTGAGCCATTCAAAGTTTCCAAGAACTTTCCACACGTCCAATAAAAATTCACACACACACACACAAAGCAAAAATAAAAATACATGTCTAATATTCATGTTCCTACGACCCACAACAAAAAATAAAAGTCAAAACCGACAAGGTACAACAGATGCCATGAAGATTCACGCCAACAAAGGTCCCATCTTGTTCAAATAAAAGAACAGACATCAATAACTAGCAGGTTGTTGTCTTGTGAACACTAGATAACAGCAAATACAATCAATAGCCAAAACATTTACTACACATTTGGCACTCTTACCACCAGAGAATAGCAAGCTGACAAACTCATACCTGCTCGGTTTATGCTCTTCAATCTACTAATCGTGTCCGTGGCACCGTATCATGTTCGTTATCCATGGTCCCTTCATTTCTTCGCCATGGCCATTGATAGCAATTTATGCCTGTACAATGTTCTTGGATCATCCAGGGTCGAAATGCCCGCAAAATATATCCATTACAGTGAGAACCACCACTTGAGAAATATAAACCAGGAAGATTCTTGGTTGGGCAGGAGGCAAGGAACAAGCATCATTCATTTGTAGCTTTTAGAAGCAGCGATATCTTGAAGAGATTTCCATGTGGCCTCATGTTTGAAATGGATCTCTTCTTCTTTAACTTCATTCTCCTGAAACTTTTGAGAGCACTCCTCGAACAATTCAGGGTCCTGATCAGAGAAAATCTTGCGAACATTCAAGGTAAGATTTCGAACGGCTTGATTCCAATGTCCCCTTGTATTTCTCTCCAATGCAGGGAATATGATTGGCAGTATCACTTTGCGGTTTTGTTTGATCAAGCTCTCTATATGATCATTGCTCCACAAGAACAGTGATCTCTCTGCTACCTGCATCGATTCAGCATCAGTATCGAAGGTATTATGTATTGCAGTGTGCAATTTAAGTTCTTCCAATGCATATAAGCAGACCATATGAGGATTCTGATGAAAAGATGCATTATTAAATATATGTCACTAAATTGCATGCGGTTAGTTAACCAGATCAAGATACTTGCAATGATATTATCCATAATTTCAATTCAAGAATAAGGAACAAGTGTGCAAGTACTTGACAGGTAATGCAGTCATTAATTACAATTTGAAGGGAGTTATTCATACTTTTGTATTTTTTATTTTATTGTTTTTAAAAAAATTGCAAGCGTTGTAGCAAAAGAAGCAAGACAATCCTTCAAGTTTTGGGAGCAATAATCAATTAAACTCAGATAAGTGCTTTTGCTGTCATTCGATATTTTATAAGAAATAGAAAGATCAGACTTGTTACTACCTGAAAGTGGAAACTATTCATGCAACGAGCAATCTGACGGAAAAGCAGAACCATACAACGTTGGAATTCTGCAGGTTGAGTTGCTTCCAAAACTTCTTCAACCTCTCCTAGGAACATCACTTCTTTTGAACAATTTGTTATGGGCCAATACTTCAATAAACCCCTTATAACAATATCTGCAAGTTTGCAATCTTTCTCAATAAATTGCATAATGCAATATGACAGCTGTTGATGGTACATCTGTAAGCATTTCGGCTTGTGTAGTGGAATCAATACTCGAACAAGAAATAACTTGTGCTCTTCCTTGAGTGGCAAAGCAAACCCATTAATAATGCTTCCTAAAATCTCCAACAGCTCTGCGATCCCATTATGCTTTTCAGTTTCAAAGATGAACTGATAGAAAATATTGTTGGTCGCTTTCCTAATGAATGGCCGATGTACCATAAATCTACCATAGATACGATGGAGTATTGTCTTTAAGTAATCTCTCTCTCTTGGGTCTTCAGAGTCAAAGAGATCCAGAAACTTCAGAATAAAGGAATGATCTATATATCTCTTTGCCACCTTGGGATCGGTCTCAGGGGACGCAATATACCTCAAGAAAAACTCATAAACAACCTGCAAATGTGGCCAAGCAGGATCCATTATAGGTTCCTCTTCCTCCAAATCAAGAGCTTCCAAAACCTTATTCTCACGTGGGGGAGTTGTAGCTGCCCTAAACAAGTTTATAGACACCATTTTGACAATCTCCTGCAGAACATTCTCCGCAAACTTCCCGTTTGCCGAAGTTACATAATCCACAAGCTCCAACAATGTCTGACGCTTAATTTCCTTCTCTTTCACATTCGTTGTTGGATTTCTAAAGTCGAAAACAACACAGCACAAGTTCAACTTTCTGATAAACAAGCTCTGCTTTTCAGAACTCGGAACATCTCGAAAGCTGGGCAATGCTTCATATGAACTCCCATTTGGTTTTGAGGTCACTGCTGGTGAATACTTGCTCACATGATTGATCACAGAATTCGACCCAGATGATACGGGATTGTTCGAAATTATCGCCTTATTACCAGGTAAGTCCCCACTTCTTGAACTTGATGAAGAACTCAACATTGGCCCATTTGGTGCCCCGTCACTGAATTCCCGGCTTTCTGCTGATTTTGGTGGCTTCTTTGGAAGCCGTCCAAGTATCTGCTTAATCATCCTCTCAGATATCAATATACAACCCTAACACCTGCCAGGATAAAACAAATTACATCTGAATCCAGCCAGAAGAATCAATGGAATGAATCAAGATTCTGTGAAAAACCTCAATGATTCTTCCTTTATGATTATATCCGCAAACTGAAAATCATTCACTTGATCAATCTCCAGAACAAAGAAACAACAAATTCATCATTTTTTTTTTAAATTTATAAATCCAGCAGGTCAAACCAAACTAGGAAAGAGCATCCTCATCCATTGCAACATAGATCACCCAAAATGATCACATGACAAGCAAGAGCAACCATTCAAATCGATTCTGGCCAAAATCAAACAACCATAATCACTAATAAATCAATAAAATGATCCAAAAAAATAGAAAACGATTCGATCTCCAAAGTCAAACACCAAAGTCATCCCCAAATCAATAAAAAAAAATAGGAAAAACAAGAACAAGAGGGAATCAGAACGTAAAAGAGTCACCTTTTCATGGATATTTGGATCAATCTCTCCGCTTCCGGCTTGAATGAGGCGGCCGAGAGAGAAATGATGCAGCTCTTCGCCTCCGAGCCTTGCAAAACGAGGGATTCATGGCCCAGTGAAGGGAGCGAAGCGACGGCAAGGGACTCAGCCCCGTTCCCAACCTCTTTTTCTCTTGTTCGCTACTTTACTATTAAATGCTCATCTAATTTCTCGCCTTATTTGCATATTACCCCCTCCAATCCACTCTAATTCTCAATTAATTCTTCTTCTTCTAAACTTAAGACTATTTTACTATTTACCCCTTGAAATCATGCAGATTTATGTTAAACCCTTGATATTTCCCTCTGAAATTAGGAATTAATTCACGGGACTTTAATCAGAATTTTATATATATATATATGTAAAATTTAAAAACACAAAGTTTGAAGATTAAGATAATAATTTGTTAAATTACAAGGGTTTATTAAAAAACTTCTCTTTCAAGGGATGGAATTGAAGATTTTGGACTGCTTCAATGGCTTGGGCCCTCTCTCTCTCTCTCTCTCTCTCTCTCTCTCTCTCTCTCTCTCTCTATATATATATATATATATATATATGTATCTATATAATAACAACATCTACATCTTTTGCTTTCAAATAGATATTAAAGAAATCAATCAAGATGTAAGTTTTCAAACTCTCTGTTGATTTCTTAGAATTTTTTTCTTATTAAATACTTTTGATATTATCCAATTATATAATAAACTATAATAAAAAAGAAAAAATATATAAATATAAATAAATAAACAGATAATGAACAAAAAAACCCTCTAAATTTCATATATTCACAGACCAACCCTGCACTTTTCAGTATGAACAAAACATCCCTCCTTTTTGGGATGATTTCCATCCTGGTCCCTGCATGGCATAACGCCGTTAAAGCTTCAATGGATTGACGGTTATACCCCTACATTAACGCGATTATGGGCGCGAGTACGGCGGTGCGTGTTCCGAGACATTTCAGGGTTTATGATGTTCTGTTTGGCTTCTTTTCACCTTCTTTTCACCTTCTCTCATACCAAAGCGACAGTGACGTAACAAACCCCGTAGCTCCCAGGACGGCGGCGCAACGACCATCCGATTGCGGTTAATCCCGACACACTATTATCTCGGTAAGATTAGTATGGTTTTATTCCCTTCCCGTCGGTTGTAGTTGAGGGTTTTGTGCTTTGTAACGGTTCTTGTTTATATTGCGGAGTTTTCGTTTACGGTTTAAGGTTTCTCTTTAGATTTGAGGCATTTTTGGCCGAGCGCCGTTGTATGTAACGCGAGATATGGCGTCCAACCCAGTGAACCGGCAGATGCTACCTTGCGCCCGTCGTGGATACTCTGGCCCAACTGAGGCAGCGCATGTCACAACGGCAGCTGGAGATGGTGAGGAGGACACCATTCGGCCATCTCATGGAGGTGGAGGCGTTGCTGCAGGAGAGGGGGTTGCTTGATGCCATATTGCAGCGATACGACCACGAGACGAAAATGTTCAGAATAGGGGTGAGCCTGGTGAGCTTCCGACCGGAAGATGTTGCCATTATCATGGGACTCCGGGCAGACGGGGATCTGGTGCGGTTCAAGAAAAACGAGAACACCGTCCGATTTCGAAGAGAAATGCATGTCCAAGGGCTTCGAAAGGACCCGAGATGCTATGAAGGCGTCTCTTCTCGGGAATGGTCCCGGACAAAGGGGGAGGAGGTCAACTTTGTGAAGCCTTTGGTGGTCTACCTCATGGGGACGGTGTTGTTCCCGAACACCACCATGTCAGTCCCGCCATGGCTGGTCGACTATGCTTCCAACCTCTCCTCGCTACGCAGGTACGCGTGGGCGGAGGCCACTCACAGGTGGATCATGGAAGACCTCCCCAAGACGGCCACCCGCGTGCAGTCAAGAGCTAGGGGGGAGCATATTGAAACGGGATACATGCGCGGGTGCACCATCGCCCTCATCCTCTGGTTCTACGAGGTCACTGGAACAGGGCAGAGGGCCCGGGTTGGGAAGACTCCCCGGATTTTGTGTTACGGGGAGGGAAGTTTTAGGAAACAAGCGTCGCTGGAAAAGCTACTCTCATCCATCGATGAGAAAGAGGTATGAAGTCTGTGTTTCCGTTTACTTTCAAATGTTCCCGTTTAGCCTCCGACGTTCCCATTTATGTTTTCCAAGTTCTCATTTATAATGGCGAGATTTCCTTTATATTTCAACGTTTCCGTTTAGGTTATAGAGTTTCGATTTACTTTTTGGTGTTCCCGTTTACTTTTTAAGCGTTGTTGTTTACGATCAGACGTTCCCGTGTATGATTTTATTGTTCATGTTTATCTTTTATGTTCCCATTTATCTTTCTGAATTTTCTACTCTCTTGTTGACAGTTTTCCAAGCTGACCGTCGACGATCCCGGACAACAAACGTTGGCTTTGGTGCCCGGCCGAGCCACCGGTGGTGCGTCCAACAAAACGTGGTCGGTCACCGGATCGACGTAGTATCTCCCCCGTCGCACTCGTGTTTGTCGCGTGGAATGGGTGTCCCCCTCGGTGGCAATTGAAGACGATGTAGCCACCCGGCTACGGCGGGCCATCGAGACATTGTCGCGTGACGTCCGGCGTCGGCTTCCCGGGTGGATGTGATCGAAGGACGCCTTCGCATCGTTGTACCATCTTCGGGAGATCCCACGGCGGAGTCCGGTTCGATGCCATCTCCGTAATCGCACACACCCGGCGAAGAAGGTCGCCACTCGACGCATTTCTAGGCGTGTCTCCCGGCGAGGAGAACAGCAGCCCGTTGGCGTCCCGGAGAGCGCCATAACTGTTGCAAGCCAGAAGACGACCTCTCTGGTGCCCACCGGCCCGAGGACGAAGAGACTCTGCCGTAAAGGCGGACCGAAGCTGGAGTGCAGACGAAGTCCACCGGTGACCTCATCCGGCAATGATGGCTCCGATGCGGTCGACGTCGACAGCATCATAGCGTCTTTGACCGATATGAAAGGTAAGATCGTTATCCCGGCCTTAGATGTTGAGAGACCGGCGGTGGCATCCGACAACGCCGAGAGGCCATCCTCTTATGTGGACGGCATGGACGAAGAAAATGCGACTCCGTCCACCGCTGCCGCGCAGGCTCCAACCCCACCCCCCACGGCGGAAGAGGAGGCTCAACGGCGGTCAACCACCCCTGACGAATGTGCGGCCACCGCCACAGATGAACCCCCAGCTGATCTCCCCACTGCGGTAGAGGCGGCTCCACCGCAGCCCTCTGAGGCGGAAGAGGTTTCTTCACCGCAGCTCGCCCCATCGGAAGAGACAGCCCCACCGCGGCCCCCGACGGTGCGCGCAGACGTCAGTGCGGGCACCATTGTGGAAGAAGGTCCACGACATCCCCCCCCAACGGCTGAGGAAGCCACTCCCAGCCAGAAACCGTGTCAGCTTATTGTCGACGTTGACACAGTGGCAGTCATTGAGAAACAAGGGTCAGAATCCGTCAAGACTGCCTTTCTCCCCAAAAATAAACGGCCGACTGCATTTCATCGCCTGAGTCAGGTGGAGCAGGCGGCAATGGGAATGTACCTCAACTGTAAAATTGACAGGTGAGTGCAATGCGTTTTCGTTTCCTTCTATGCGTGTGGTTTACATAATATATTGTTCCCAGCTTACTTTCGGATGTTTTCCTTTACCGTGTATAGTTTCCGTGTATTGTTTACATGTTTCCGTTTATGTTTCTAGGTTCCGGTTTAGATTATATATGGTTCCGTTTAGGTTTTGGAGTTTTCATTTACGTTTTAGTTTTACCGTTTAGAATACGGACGTCTCGTTTACATTTTGTGTGTTTTCGTTTACATTACATGCGTTACCGTTTACCTTTTCTCCTTCCCGTTTACTTTTTAGTGTTGCCCTCTAATACTCGCGATGCCGCGTTTAGGACCATCGTCTGGAAGAACGACCTCTCCTTCACGACCAGAGACCACTTGTACACCTTGGTGGAGGGGGTCGTCGTGCCTGATGATGTGCTGGACGTTTGGTGTGTCATGATCATGGAATCATGCAAGCGAACGCCCTCCCCCTACAAAAGACGAGGTGCTGTCACCCGACCGCTGGCGCTTCTCATGTCACAGACGGAACATAGTGCCGAGGTGGCGCTTACGTTGGTCGAGGCGGGCACCGCAAATTTCAACGAGGTGGAAATTATTCTCGCTCCCCATAATATTCAACACACATTTCCACCTCATTGTACTCGACAAAGAGGTGAAGCAATATCTCGCACTACACCTCTGCGCAGAGCCGCACATACGACGCCGACGCGAAGGCCATGGTAGGGTCTTACGTCTCCTTCGTTTGTCGTAATTGGTTCCTGTTTTTTAAAAAACGTCGGACGACGACACTCACACGTCTCCTTCTGTTTCCTTTTTTTTACGCGCCACGAACAGAGGGAACTATTCGACCCCTGTCTGGATGTTGAGGTAGGCGACACCGGGACGGCGAGTTACCCTCTTGTGCACGTCCGCGATTGCCCACGGCAGAAACCCGACAGCGTGGACTGCTGCCTTTACACAATGCGGTTCATCGAACAACTCCTCAACGGGGAGAGTCTTAGTCTGCCTCACTCCGACGTGCCACTTCTGCGTCTGCGCAGTACGCAGCCCGTATCGTCATGGACGGCATCGCAAGGGGGAAAGAAGATGGCAAACAGAGATGATGTAATTGATATTCGTTTATACAAGTGTGTTTATTTGTTGTACATATATTGCGAATGTAAATATATTTTCAATTGCATCCCATTGTTTTCCTTTACACAGTGCCGTTTCTATTTACAATACAGGGTTTCCGTTTATATAGTAGAGTTTCGGTTTACATTTCAGCGTCTCCGTTTACATCTCATTGTATCCGTTTACATTTCATTGTATCCGTTTACATTTCATTGCGGTTGATGAAAATTGATACAAATATTCCCTCCCGCACATTCTCTATAGCTCATATTGAAATCTCTTGAGATTCATTGAATTTGATTAGGGTTGGTAAAAATCTCACTTTCCGTTTGTATCCCAGTGTTGTCCTTTACACAATGGCGTTTGTTTACAATCAAAGGTTTCCGTTTACATCGAAGAGTTCCGGGTTACATTTTAGTGTCTACATCAAAAGGTTTCCATTTACATTTCAGGTGTTTTTGTTTACATCAAAGGGTCACGGTTTATATTCATGAGTTTCCTTTTGCAGCTCGTCTTTTCGATTACATCAAAGTGTCGATTATGTAAGGGGGGGGTCTCAATCCGCGATGGGTGCGCCGCACGACCGCCGATTGTGACCAACCTCGCGACACCCGCCGCACTTGAACTCACGTACAGAAGTGTGTTGCGATTCGATTCTTTTCCTTTTTGGGCGCCCTGGTTGCCTCTTCGTGAGTGGTGGCCGGATGGCCAACGGACGAGAGTCATCTGTTGGTCTGTCATTGTCGGGGACAGGGAAAATTGCTTCCGAGTAAGACGTCCGGTACGTGTCAGCGGTGAAGTAACTGTCAACATATCTGTGAACGTTTGCATCGGTTTGCATTATAGCCGCGCGAGCGTGCTTACACGGGATCCCGTATATCCGCCACCGTCGGCACGAGCACGTCCTTGCGGACGGAGTTGACGGAGAAGCTATTCCGTTCGACTACTTGAACGGTCGCCTGTTGATCTCCCAACAAGTAGTGTACGACTTTGTTCCACCACTTCTTCGATCTTGCTGTGTATGTCAGGGCACAGATAGGTCTCCCACCGCCGAGATTGTTCACGCCGATTACACAGCATGTTCATGAGCTTGAAGCTGGTGTAAGAGGGTAGTCAGTCAACCGGACGTCGTCGATGAAAGGTAAACAAGAATAATAACAAAAGCAATGAAAAATCTAAAAGTCAAAAACGTAAACGGGAGCGTCAAAACGTAAACGGAAGCCCACACACGTAAATGGGAACAAGGATACGTAAACGGAAACTAGAAAAAGTAAACCATGTCTCACATAAGTAAATGGGAAACTGGAAATCTAAACGAAAACCCGTAAACGTAAACGGAAACAACAACAACTACGTGGAAAGCCGACAAACTAAACCGAAACTCACGTAAGTAAAGCGCAAATAGGAGAACTAAGCGAGAGCCGGTGGAAGTAAACGAAACGCTAACAAGTAAACCGAACGGAGGGATCTAGACGAATTATTACCGGATGGAATCAACCATATTCGTCAGGGGAAGATGTCTTGCCTCCTTAATCCATGCATTGAACGATTCTGCGACGTTTGAATACATCTCGCCCCATCTTTCGCCCTTGAACATGTAATTCGCCCAATGCGTGATGTCGGATTTCTGGATTAGCCACAGATGAGTATGTGGGGATGCGTTGAGAAGGTCGTCCATCGCGTCATTGAACTCCCTCTCCGTGCACGCAAATGCAATCCTAACAATGATGGACCAGCATAACTCTTTTAATGCCTTCCCGACGCCGACGTTTGCCTTCATAAAATTTGCCTCCAGGTGCCTGAGGCAGTACGCGTGCGGGGATGAGGGGAAAACCTTACTGACTGCGTTAATGAGACCCTTCGACCTATCTCGAAATAAATGTCATGATCTTCGTGTAGTGATCGTCCCCATACAACACATCACCAAGCATGGAAAGAAACCAAGTCCGGTTCGCATCCGTCTCGTTGTCAACAATGGCGAATGCAACGTGAAAGAAACCGTCGTTGGCATCCTTCCCCGTTGCACCAAGCAAGGTGCCTCCGTATTTCCCTAGCAAGTGCGTCCCGTCGATGAAGAGCAAGGGCCCCGCAACCACTCTGGAAACCCACAACGCACGCGTTAAATGCAAAAAAGGCCCGTCTAAAACGATCGCCCTCATGGTCCACTGTAACCACGCTCCCAGGATTCGTCTCTAAAACTTTCCCGGCATACCATCTGAGGAGGTCGTAGCTGGCGACTTCACTACCGTGGAGAACACCCCGGGCGACCTCTTTCCCCAACCAAGCTTGCTTGTAAGACAAGTGAACGCCATGCTCGCGCATTATATCACGTTGAATATCGACGGCCCTGTAGAGAGGGCGATCCTTCGCCCTCGCATGACCTGCGCGCTTACCCATTTTTTAGAAGCTTTCGGGTGAGAGGTGGTGCCGATACCTCCGCCGCATGTATGTGCTGAGCACATTGTCTTGATCATAAACGTCTCTTGGTTCCCAAGCTTCGATGCGTGGACACGCCATTGGCAACCAGCGGATGCACATTGGACAGTTACCCTCTGCTTATCGTTCTTGACGAAGATAAAGTTAAAGTTCCGGTTTATGGCGACACTTCGCAGCGTGTCTTTGAAATGATCACCATCGCAAAAGCGTTGCCCGACTTCGAGACGTGCACCGGCAGGTTGGTCTTCAGCCATAGATAGGGCACCCGACGCATTTGGTTGGGACGACATTATGTGTCGGCTAACCGGTAGGCTTTCCGAAATTGAATCCCTGCTCCTGGTGCACACAAGGATAACGTAAACGGCGACGGGTTAATGGAGAATCCCAAATGCAAACGTAATAGTAAACGAGAACGCCCAAACGTAAACGGAAACTTACAATGGTAAACAAGAACTCCAAAAAATAAACCGGAACTCCCTAAGTAAACGAAACTTCTAAAAGTAAACGTAAACGGATAATAGTAAACAAAAACTCCAAACAATAAACAGGAACTCCTAAAAGTAAACAGAATCGCCAAAAGGTAAACACAAACGCACAAATATAAACGATAACTACACAGGCTAAATGGAAACTCCAAACACTCCGCTTTGAATGCACGTAATCGCTTCATTTGAATGCACAAAAAAAGGTGCAGTGTTTACGAAAGTAAGGAGGAGCCCGGGGTATCTTCGACGGCATCGTCATCGTCGGTTGATGTGACTATAAGATCGACTGCATGGCAATTGAACATATGGTGAACGCGACACATTCGCTGAAAATCAATCTCGCATTCTATGGGGCAGACCGTGCGATGTGCATTCGGGGTGACAAACTTCACACAAACACTCTCGATTTCGAGGCTCCATCTTTCACATATCTCCTGCAGCACCGACTCCCATGAACTTAACAAAGTGAACTGCAGCACTCGACCCTCGCCCTTGTATCTGGCTATTGCGCAATAGGTGTCCATTGAGTCGCGATGCACGAAACCCTCAAACTGCCATGCATTACAGACACACAAATATTCATACCTTCGGCGCTAACAAAAATGAAAAAGAAAAAAACATCCTCTCACCACAGCCTTCAATATGAACAAGTACACCCGCTCGAACACTGGTGGGAGAGAGAGAAACTCTGGCAGACGACGGGGAAGAAGACGAAGTATAGAACCCTCCTTAGCAGAAGCACGCATTATAAGAGAAAAGCTGGTGAAAAGCCCCTTTTCCCTTTTGGCCGAACACTTTCAAAAATGATGACAAGACAGGGCGGGACCTTTCCCACCAAAACCAAGGGCCAAAGTTGGTATTATGTAAAAAAGCTATTGACGGAGTTGGACGGAGGGACTGAAAAGGAAGGTAATTTAAAAAGGAAGGATGAACAGGTATATTCAAATGTCAGAGGGACTGATCGGGATGTTTGCAAACGTACAGGGACTTATAATTAATTTTCCCATAAATAAATAAATAAATATATATATATATATATATATACTTTTCCTTATTATTAAATGAAAATATTTTCACTCTTTAATATGATTAGAAAATTCGTAAATTCGTATACTACTTAGTCTACTATTGAGTCTATTCGTATACAACATTATATTATTTATTTACTTAGTTATTATTGATTTATAAAATAATATATTTGTTTTTACTATTTGGGCCAATCTCTGTTAGTAAGTTAAATTTATTTAATTAAATAATTATGAAAATCTCTTATTTATTTTTATTTTTATAAAATGATAGTTTAAATGTCTCAACATGGAGAACGTATGCTTTTTTACTTATATTTCCCATTTCATTGGGCCATCGCTATTGAATATTAAATATAATATAATATAATATAATATAAATTAATAAGGTGGGTCAAAGCTTGAGTTTGAAAACCAATTCGTTTAAAAGTTTGACACGGTGGGGTGCATGAAAGAATCAAACATGACTAAACCATGAATTTATTAACCAATCACATGCATTCAATACTTCAACTATATATATATATATATATATTATGTTTGAAAAAAAAAAACTTTATATCATTTTAATTAATTTTAAAAGTAATTTAAAAATTCTAATAATAGAACAAAAAAAAAGAAAAAGTTTTATGATAATATTTCATAAACTTTTCTACTTAAAATAAAAAATTTATATAACTTAAAGATGTAATTTTATTATATCAAATAATATAATTTATAATAACAACAGAAAAACACAAACGTTATTGATTTCAGATCTGTGTACTTTATTAATGTATTTTAAACAAAAAGTATTAATCATCTACTTTATCAATAATAATAATAATAATAATAATAATAATAATAATAACAATAATAATAATAATGAATGGAAAATTTACAAGTTTGCATGTTGACTTTTTATTCCTTTCTTTGAGAGAGTGTTACTTCTTCAAAGCAAAACATCATCGACCAAGAGGAATAACTTATTTCTTACAATAAATTATCATATAAATGAAGTCTGTGTCATTTAATATGGTAACTAGATCAATAAGATATTTTCTTAGGATAAATATTTTTTTAATATATTCAAGCTCATTGTTTATCCAAAGATGAGAATGTTCGTCAGGGTAAACTACCAAATTATCAAGTGATCAAATGTGAATTTTATTTCTTTTTATTTGATCTAATAAATATTAATCAGAATAAATATTTTAAAATTTAAATTAAATTTCTATATATATTTAAGGCTGTGTTTGATTATTTTTTTTTTCCCTGAAAATTTTTTTCACATGTCATTTTCTAGTTAAATAAGCTGTTTGTTTGCTAAAATTTTTCGTAGAAACTTTTTTCACAAACTTTATCACATGATCCTATTTTCTTTTGGAAGATTTTTTCCTACCTCCACCTTAAGAAAAGTTTTCAAAAAAAAAACGTCTATATGAAAAAAAAATAATCAAACAACAAAATAAGATTTTTTCATAAATGTTTTTTGATTTTTTAGTTAGAAAATAATGTCAATTAAACGACTATTTTTATTTTTCCATGAAAAAGCTTTCCTTTCTACCCATTTTTCATATTGTCAATCAAACACAGATATAAAATACATTCAAGAAAATAATCCGGTTGCAGTAAGGTTTAGTTGCATATAAAAGTTGGAATTATAACAAAATATTATTTTATTATTAATAAACAGCATCCATGTATACTATATAATATATTGAGCTTTTGACTTTTGGAGTATTTATTCACATTTATATAAAAATATAAAAATAACCAAATAAATAAAATAGGGAAAAAAAAGAAAAAAAGAAAAAAACAAATTCCACCCAAGGCTACACACTTTTCTAGAAGACCAAATTATCCTGTGATTTTTGTTTTTCATTTCACCCCCTCTATTCTTTTTATTTTTTATCCCAGCACTCCCCCGCCCCCGTTCACACTGTTAAAAAACCCCAATGAACTCCAAAACCATCGCAACCTTCTCTCTTGTTCCTCCGTCTCCTCCGTCTCCTCCTCCGCCATTGTTCCTCTTCGAGCTCCAGATCTACAAACCCTATTAGACATGCCGAGCGTCGCCGTCAAGCTCTACAGCGTCTTCTTCAAGCTCCTCCTCAAGCGCCGCCTCCATTCGCTCCTCAACTCCCCTTCCTCCTCCCTCTTCGGCCTCACTTCCCGCCCGGATGACTCCTCCACCCCCGCCTCACCCTCCTTCGGCTCCGACTCCGTCGCCACTAAGGACATCCATATCGACCCCCTCACCTCCCTCTCCATCCGCATCTTCCTTCCTGATCCTTCGTCTAAGGCTGTTCCTCATCACCAGGACCTCTCCCATCTCCGCCGCACCAGTTACTCCGGCGCCCACCTCGCCGCCACCGCCCCTTCCATTGACCAACCGCGCCGCAGCAGCTACGGCAGCCCCGCTGACCCTGGCGCGTATAGTGGGTATTTGCCAACCGATGACGCTCGGCGTCGGCCGGGCTCGAGAAGGCTTCCGGTGATGCTGCAGTTCCATGGAGGCGCCTTCGTGTCCGGGAGTAATACATCGCCGGCAAATGATTTGTTCTGCCGGAGAATCGCCAGGTTGTGCGATGTGATCGTGATTTCCGTCGGCTATAGATTGGCGCCGGAGAGTAGGTATCCAGCTGCGTTTGAGGATGGATTAAAGGTGTTGAATTGGCTAGCGAAGCAGGCGAATCTGGCGGAGTGCAGCAAGTCGATGGGGAATCTGAGAAGTGGGGATGCGAGGAGAGCTGATGGGCAGAGGTATATTGTGGATACCTTTGGGGCTTCTACTGTGGAACCATGGTTGGCTGCTCATGGTGATCCTTCAAGGTAACCAAAGTTCTCCTTTTTTTTTTCTTCGAAAATCAATTGGATCTGATATTTGGCCTGCAAATTGATTTTAAATCCTTGATCTTTGGAAGCTTGAAGTTTGGATCTGCAGTTTGTCTTCTTTTCTATAAAATGATCATTTGAATCAAGCTTATAGAGTAAAGGAATTTAGCATGGAGAGGGTGCATCATCTTACTGAGATTTCAGCAGTATTAGTTGAATAATTTATTTCTCTCTCATTTATTTTCCATGGTTTTAGGTTGTAATGTCTTGTTAGTTCAAGGGAAGCAGTGTGCTAGTTTTACATATGAATGCTTATTATCACGAAGATTGGTAAATAATTTATTGTTCCAAAGTGGCTATCCCCTGAGCCATGGTATACACTAAGAAAAATTCACGTGATGAATGTTTGTTAGACTAGAATTCCACAAATAATAGGTTTACATTAAGGTGATGAGGTGAAGTTATGCTCATCTAGTGTTGAGTAAGACGGTCATGAAACTGTAAGAAGTCTAATGTATGAACAGATCAGAGTGTCCTTGGAGGCGAAGTCGATGTGGGATGGGATAACTTTCCCACATTGCAATCAATCATCCGGTGAAGCACATTGTTAGGTTAGGTATGATCTTGTACAGCAAATAGATGATTTCTACTCGGATCCTTTTAGCATGATTATTTATTTTTTGCTTGAAGGTTCATAATTCCAATAAACTCAAGGATGTGGTCTAAGTTTTCCTGATAATCCGGATCCTCTGAATAAAAGCTCAAAGCAACACTAAAACACAGAGAGATGATTTCATCCGTGGGCATGTGAGAGAGAGAAGAGCTATAAGAAGTGGTTATTTGAAACAGTAGGAATGTTAGAAGATTTGGAATTGATTGCATATTTTAGATATTTGCAGACATGAGAAAATTAACATATTTGTTCTTAGGCTGTGCAGCTGTAGACTTGGCTTTGTTGTGTACTCTATTAAACACTATCTTTGTTGTACGTCGGCTCTTGGGTTTTTATGTTGGATGACAGGTTGATGCATCAGTATTAGTAAGAAAGCTAATTTTGTTTTAAGGTTGACAGGTGTCTTCCAATAACAGAACTTCAAAAGTTTCATGCATTAATGCGTAACAGTTGCTAGCATCATGCCTTTGACATGGTACGTAGGAGGTCTAATGGGGTATTGGACAAGCTAGTAATTCTATCAAAATTGGTATACCTAAAATGATAATTGCAAGGTGAATTATTTGAAAGCTTGCAGAAGTGTCGGTAAGACATTAAAGTTTCTCATTGATTTCTTTGGAACTTGTAATTATGCTTGCCAGCATACCTGCCTTGTCTTCCCTGTAGATTATTCACATTGCAAATCTCTGCCTGTTTTAAGCCGATGCTTAGAGCCAAGTGGGCGTTGGAGTTTGCACAATGTTATAGATCTCATAATATATTGTAGCTCTTATAGACCATAATATTGTATTTTTGGTGTCCTGAAATCTTGCTTGGTACATTTATGACTGCATTGATCATCCCAAATCATTCCAAATCAAGTAACATTGACTTTCAAACCCCAATACTAGTCACATTTGCTATGTGTCATGACATTCCTGATAACTGGTGAATGTCAATAGTCAATATTACCATTCAAAGCTGTACCTACTTTTTTTTTTTAAACATAAATCCTTTTCTTGTTCTGCGAAAGGACCTGCTTATAATTTTGCATGCTTATATGGTTTTAGTCCTCTTGGCCCCACTTCTCTGTAAATCACCAATATGTGCTGCAGTGGCCACAGTTTCAATGCTTTTATGGTAGTTGCAAGTTTGTAACCCTTCTGTGTTGCACGCCAATGTGTTCATAAAGATGCATACGTCCATTCTCTAAACATTTGGTAGCAATCCATGAATTTATTATCTTGTCTGTTTCTTTAGCCAAAATACATGATCTTTTTACCCTTTTCTGAAAATGGATTGTCACACTGTGTGCTATGTAAAATAATGCTCCGATGTTTCATCATGACAGATGTGTCCTTCTTGGCGTGAGCTGCGGTGCAAATATCGCTGATTATGTTGCTCGGAAGGCAGTCGAGGCGAAGAATCTTTTAGATCCTGTTAAGGTTGTTGCGCAGGTGCTGATGTATCCTTTCTTCATTGGAAGTGTTCCCACCCATTCTGAAATAAAGCTAGCAAACTCCTACTTCTACGACAAATCCATGTGCCTGCTCGCTTGGAGATTGTTCTTACCAGAGGACGAGTTTGACCTTGATCATCCAGCTGCAAATCCACTCGTCCCCGGAAGGAGGGGGCCTCCTTTGAAATGCATGCCACCTACCCTCACAGTCGTAGCAGAGCATGATTGGATGAGGGATCGAGCAATTGCATATTCAGAGGAGCTCCGTAAAGTGAATCTCGATTCCCCTGTCCTCGAATACAAGGATTCTGTTCATGAGTTTGCGACACTAGACATGCTTCTCACATCCCCACAGGCTCAGGCCTGTTCCGAAGACATTGCGATCTGGGTGAAGAAGTACATTTCGCAACGTGGTCATGAATTCTCTTATTAGAACAAAACTTTCTATGCACAGGAAAGATCATCACCGAAATGATATCTCTCCGCTGTAATTACAGTTTCTCTTTGATTTTTGCCGATGTGATTACCAGGTTTAGCAATTCTTTCTTTCTTTCTTTTTGCCTCGAGTATTTCATGATTTTTGTGTTGTGTTGTAATACGAGGAGAGTAGTGTCAGTTGAATGTGATATTATGCGCTTTACTGGACTTTCGTATTTATGTTCTTGGATCTCTTGAGCAATATGGTGTAGTATATGATGGAGGTTTCTTGCATGTCTTTAATTCTTAATAAGGGAAGTTTAATTGATGTAGTGAATGAAATTAAAAATTATACTGCAGGGAATAAAAATATATGATGGATTGAATGAATATCTATATTTATTTTCTATTTTTAATCTGATTGGCTTTTTTTTTTTTTTATAAAAACAAATCTTTGGCATGCATGATGCTTTAGAATTAGTGGCCTGTATTAGATGAAGTTCTCTGGTTTAATATAGCATTCTTATTTCCCTTGTTTTTTTTAAAATTATGATAATCATCTATCCATTGCATTAAATTTATATTAAATAATTACAATCGCATATGCCTCTCTTCTATATTCAAATATCTAGAGTTAAAACCTTATCTATGGTTTGTCACTTACTAATAGGAACTATAATTTTTATATTTGTCAATATTATTATTATTATTATTATTATCATTAATATTTTTTTGGTGGAGAACCCTATTGTGTTTTTGCTACTACCAGTTTAAAATAATATGCTGGATTACATAATAAATATAACACACACACACATATCATATGATGGTGCCGAGGTAAAAATATGCACTTCATATGACATAAAAGGAAAAAATAGTAATGCTCAATACATGAAGGTTTATCATGCTTGATAGGCCTCTTTTTATTAAAAAAAAAAAATAATTATTGCATTTAAATATGGAGTCATATTTAGAAATATAAAAGAATAAATATTTATTTCCTATAATAGGCATTTAATTTACTCTTTTTATTTTTGAGAAGTTTATCATCTTATATTGTGCATGAATTACCAAACCAAATTCTTTTTTCATTCCAAAGTACTGATATATGGTTCCATATAACTTGTATGGTAGTCTTTCATTTACTTTGTCAAGACAATGTTTCAACAATAAAAGTCATAAGCAACTAATATGGTTTTTCTTTCCTTTAACTTCATTGAGTTTCTGTTATGCATGTTATTATAATCTTAAGATGCCAGAGGAAATCAAATAAGGTGAGTGAGAATGTCAAATTATAATTATGCTTTAATTAAAAAAATTAATAATAAATTAACATATTAAATTTTGTTTATTAGTAACGTCTATTAGACCCCAAAAAATTGGTAGGATTTCTAAAGAATTTTTATAGTTTTATGTGAGAACTCCACCACTTCAAGGTAATTTCTCAATTTTTTTCTGATATTGTTGAAAATTAAAAAAGAAAAATTTTCAGCTAATCAAAATTCAATATACACGTATAAAATTATTCAAAAGTTTTTTTAATAATTATTTTTAATTTAATTAGGATATTAAGTTTAATCTTAATATGAAAAATATTGCATTAATATTTATTCATAATTATCTTTTAAAAATTTTATTTCATATTTTACTAGTGATTAGAATTTGCAAGTCGAGCTTTTCTTTATTTATTAGTTTCTAATAATTATATATTTCATAAATTGAATACAAATATATAATGATATATGTTTTTTTTTTTGCTGAAAATTAATGATTAATGGGCTCGTTAATCTAAGACAGAGGCGTGTGTACGTCTCAATTGCTGCCTGTGAGGGCCCGAACACATGGTCTATGGTACCACCATAGTTCATGCTAACAACATTAATGTGTACTCTCATTTTTGGTTTTGAACTCTCACTATTTACGAGGTGTCGGATCCGAGTATTAATTGACTTGAAAACCGTTGGTAACTTGGTGTTTGTCAAAGGGTAAGAAGGATAGATTTTCAATATTGTTTTCAAGAGCATTAATCTCATTACAATTGAGATGAGGATTATGATTGGAATTTAATTTCATTTATTATTCAATTTGCTTAATATGAACTTTAGGATTTTAAATGAAGCTAGTGTTTTTTTAGTTGATTTTCTTTTTGGTTTTAAATTATTTTGTTGTTGCAGTTAAAATTGAAAATTAACATAATCACATTTACACATTTACCAAGTATTTCATTTACATATTTTATTTTATTTTGTTGTTGCCTTCAATTTTTCTTTACAAATATCAAACAATCATGTTAATTTGATGGACAATATAGGCAAAGTAAAATTTAAAAATTCACATTTAAATTAGTTAAGTAAACAAATAACTTTAGAAATGAAAAGTTTTTAAAAATGGACACTTAAAATGTGTGACAAAGAGAATATTTATTTATAATAAAATTATAAGCAAAAATTAACTTTTATTTCTTCCATCAAAACAAACTAGACTCACCATGATTTTTTAACTGTTTTTAAAAAGATTTAAAAATTTAAAACAATTACTTTTTTAATATATTAAGATACTAGAAAAAATATAAAGGATGTAGGATGAACTCAAATAAATTGAACTAAATAAACAAATTTTTTTAATTAAATATATAGTTTAGCTAAACTTCTATGATAATCTATAATAAATTTATAATAAATTAGTAAATCAGGTAAAGTTTGATCTAAATAAGTTTAGAGATGTCAATTCAAGAATTGCTATATTTTTTTTTAGCAGCGTTAATTATTCTAAAATATATATATATATAGTCTTGGTTTTGTTTATGGTTTTTTATTTTTGGTTTTTTTTTCATTATCCATCTTTATAAAAAATTATTAAAAAAAGAAATAATAATAATTGAAGGCATATAGCTCAGAATCGAATTGATTTCACTTATATATAGACCTTGATCCCCATTTCCTTCGTCGATCTGCTGCTCCTCCAATGGTCGCCGTCAAACTCTAGGTATGCATTTCCATCACTTTTCTCTTCTTCTGGTGCTCTTGTTTCTCACGAGGGCAATAGGAGTGTGGTGGTGGTGTAGATGATGAAGGATTGGTACTTAACTGGTTTTTTTTGTGAATTTGGTGATAGAAATGCAGTGATAATAACATTTGAGGGACGTCCCAATTCACTAGCTTTGATCATGTCTCATGAGCAACGCAACCCTAATTTTGAAACTGTTATCTTGTTCTCAAACTTTTCGTTCTTATTATCGATTGCTATTTACGAATTTTAGCAACTGTTAGTGAATTGTTAATTGTGAATTATTCAATGGCTGATTGAGAATATTTACTGTGAAATTGGACACTAAGTACTTCAAATCTAGTAAAAGATAATGCTAATAGAAGGTTGGTCTTTGCTTATAGGTTAATTTTTGTATGTGGTATTCTACTGTCAAAGTGTTAAAAGAAACTGTTTCAGAAGAAGTGGCACCGGGATCCTTCTTTTTATCTTTATTTCTTTCAGAATAATACGGTAGCAGGATTATAAAACTATGTACATGAAATTGGGTCATAGATAATGGTGATAGATAGATAGCTACTATTGGGTAGAAATTGCATGACATTTTTTGCTTAATAAAATTTTATGATTGATAGACAGTTACTAGGTTTAATGGTTTATTTACGCCATTAAGTTACTTTATCTGTTTTGGATTATTGCAAGATCTTCAACTGCGAGGAGCACCAATGTCATGACCGCCTTTATATTGGCAGTGGTTCGAAGTATATGCACTTCTGCACAACGTCCCTGGCTGACCAAATTCACTCTCCATCCTCCCAAGGCTGTAAGATCTTTGCCTCTTGTCACTTATGATGCTTTGTGTCATCAGATGTGTGGCAAAGTTCCTTTCCTATTTCAACTTTTTTCATGTGGACAAGTAGTATTTGACCGCTCATTGTACTCTTGATTATTTTCTTATCTACTTTAGTTGTTTCAAAGGTATGCATCTTTATATATTTCTAGTGTGGTATGAGATGCAAATTTGTATCCGAATTCATCAATATAGGTTTCTACTAACTAATACATGACAATTAAAAATCAGTCTATTAATTGGATCGTGTGCCTATCCTTGTGTGATAGTCAAACTCAAACTTTGTAAACGATTGATTTCGTCAATGTGGAAAGCGACATTATTAAGTGAAAATTTATGCCATGTGTCGTTTTTTTTACAGGTAGAGGTAGAATTTTCAGATGGGAGCATATTTAAACTTTCAGCTGAATTTCTTCGGATACATAGTCCATCAGTTGATGGCAAAGTTAGATCAATGGGTGGTGAGAAGGTAATTTACTTTCCACAAAGTCTTAAGTGTTATTTTATTTCAACGACACTTGTTGATGGAATTTATTTCAAGGGTTTGTGCAATATGTAAATGAGAACTCTTTGCTTCTTAATCTTTCCTATGACAACTCATCTTGACCTTGAACTGATAGAATTTAACAGCAAATCTTCATTTATTTTGTTCACTTGGAGCAGGTGATATATGGTCGACGGCATGTAGGTATAATGTCAGCAGAACCTGTTGGAAATTATGGAGTAAAGTAAGCATCTAGTATCTGCAAATTTACTCTGCAAGGCATTCATGATTTGTATAAGACTATCTTTTTTGTCAGGATAAATTTTGACGATTTGCATAAGACTGGTATCTACACATGGGATTATTTCTACCATATAGGTTGCAACAAGTTCTCCCTCATGCGAAACTACATCAAAACCTTGAAGAAGCATGGCCTCAGTCGAGATCCTTTTCGCAGAAAATGAGGCGTAATATTATTTTGAGAAAGTTTTGAGAAAGTTTTTGAAAATGAAGCTCTTGAAGAAATTCAAATGTTTTTTGTTCTCTCAATTAAACATTGCTGAAAGAGGCCGGATTTGAAAGAAATTTCTGGATTGGGTTACTGGGGGGGCTTTGACATTATTCTGAGGTTTGTTTCAATGATATCCATTGCTTGTACATTTGTTGCTCCTTTTAAATGATGTTTTCCATGAAAGGTCTATAATTACTTTAACGTTTTTTTGGGATCACCAGGGTCAGGTTTTGTTTGAGCAATATATGCTTCCTGCAAATAAATGTTAATAGATACCTGAAAAATTTTTAGGTGGTTCCCTCGGATTTCAAATGTCTGCACCTTTTGAACAAAGGCAACCTGGAACAATTAAAACATGACCACCGTGGCAATTCTAGTAACTCAGTTCATTGTGGATAAGAAACATTGGAAATCTCATATTCCCAAAGAAAATATGGCAATTGTCAGCGGAAAACATGTGACAAATACAATTCCAGATACCCTTAACGAAGTTGCATACAAATTGAATTTGGGAAAAAGATAACCACCGTAGTAAAGCTGTCTAAGCACTGTTTTGAGCAGGTTTTAAACTTTTGTTTATAAAAAAAATTGATGGAAAGCAGTCGATAACAGGTTTACAAATCTATCACGCGAGAAAGCTTCTGGATCCTATTCAACAAGAAATCGCCTTGTTTGATAGTTGCCTGATAAAGTGCATTCTTTGCATCCGGCCTGTTTGTTTCAAGAACCCCGGCAACCTTGTCTATTTTGCAGTGGAGTTTCCCCGCGGCTATGAAGCGAGACAATTCCCTGACAAATAAAAGAAAGTTTTAGTCCAATGCTCTATCAATTTTTATTTGTTAATGTCGAAGTAAGTGATCCTACTAAACATATAGCAGTCAAAGATGATAAAATGATTTTGTAATTGGAATAAGATGAGTACAACCCATATTTATGACAATATAATAAAAGTATCGATCACTATTATTACGACAAAGAAGGAAAAAAAAGGTGACACAGGATAAGTACTCACAGATCTATGAAATCAACAGTAACACCAAATGCTGTTGCCATTGCTTCCATGGTAACACTCTTGTAGGACTCGAGAAACTGACAATAGATGACAGTTCGGACCTCTCTCATATAGAACCGGAAGTGAGGCTGCAGATAGCGATCTAGCTTTATCTGCTCAGTCAAGCCAGCTGAAAAACCAAAAATTAGTACATTGCTACGGTGAGTTCTATCCATCAACATAAGTAGTAACACCGGAAATGGTAGCCCTAGAAACCAGAGTCCATCAGGTGTACCACAAGTTGGTTTGAGATTTTCAAAGACAGAATTTTCAAAGTCTATGAAGCTAACACAAAATTGAACTAATCAAATCATACTGCAAGCTATGAATGCCAGACCTCTCAACCTTACTTAAACTAAAGAGAATTCACAAAACACAATAACACAGACATTACATATGTTATGAAGACAAAGATGAGCATGGGATTGACATCAACTAAGAATAAAAGAGAACAGAATTGGTCATAGAGATTGATTGACAAAAAGAAGACAAATTAAGAGACAAATGTGTCGCATAACTAGCACACTTGTATGGATAACCTAAAATAAATTAGTTAGGCATTAATAGTTGATGATATTGGAGAATCAAAACTTTCAAGAATTAGTTAACTGGCCAAAGACAACAGCAATAACAATGCCATCTCAAATAAATATTATACACTACAATGTCTGGGTGAGATGCTTCATATCACATGGATAAGGACAAATTTTTTAATCTATATATCAACAAAAGAAGCCAAAAAGACATATTTTAAGGGGGAAAATTCCATGCGGAAGGAAGCTGCACTTACAGAATGCAGAGAAGAAAGACTTGTATTGGCACTGATAAAGAGAATTCAAAAACTCAGACAGATAAGGGACTTTTCCTATAACAGCAAGAATTTCTGGTGCATCAACCACCTGCCATATTTTGCATTATCAAGTCATCTACATGTACAAACAAAATACTTACAAGAATACAATAAAAGATTCAAATTACCTTCTGCTTGAGTGAAACTCTGTCCAATGAAATAATGCTTGTGAGGACAGTGTAGAAGATGAAGGTATCATAAGGGAATAGTTCATAGGTTGTGAAAGTCGAAATAGAATCCAAAAACAGATTAGCTGCTTTCTTGAAGTTCCTAGTAGACATACAGTACAGGCCTTCATATACCTTTAAACGGTTTTTTCTCTCCCAATCACCTCCCTCCTCAAATAAGCTGTCATCAATCAGATCACACTTGATTAAATATCATTAACTGGGTGGTATACTAGTATTAACAGTAGCAATTAAAATAATCCTTTCAAAATCCAACTCCTACTTCTTAGCCTTGTCAATGCTTTTGGAGATAAGATCAAAATCCAAATAGAAAAATCCAAGTTGGAGAGTGTAGAAAACTAAGTCCATCTTTTGACCTACAGCGACTGTTTTGCTCTCAGTTAATTTGAGTTGTTCCAGAGCCTTTTCCTGCATTTGGTAGTCCGTCAATAACAAACCATGTTTACTACAGGAAGTTTATTTATTAAACAAAGCCAATCTGAAAAATTGCACACTTGAGGAAACATACCTTACTACCTATTCGGATGTAAAACAAGGATTTAGCTAGATGAGCTTCACGCACTTCACTTTCACCTAAGTTCTCTTCTGCGTCAACAATTCTGTGACATCATGCAAAATGCAATTAAAAGATGAGGACTAGAAGGGTCAAAATGGATATTTAAGTTTCTCACAGTTAAAAAAAATGTAATCCATAACAAGGATAGATATAGCATATTTGTTCGAGAAAATCAACATCTAGAATGGGAATTAACATTCATCATATTCATGATCCACTATTTGACACCATTAGCATATTATGAGAAGTTCAAGCATGAAATGGTTACCAACATACTATGATGTAAACTTATATCAACAAGTAGAACTAGACCCTCATAAAAAAAACCAAACCGAGACGCTTAACAGCTTAAACTTAAGTTCAATATTTAAGAAAATATACTTCAATTTAACGGAAGTTTAAAAAAATGCTTAAGAAAAACTGCAAACCACAATTTAGCATCTATATCCATGAATACTCCAGCAGACAAGAAAGGTTATACAGCCAGGCTAGCCAGCAGTAGATTCTGGCCCATGCCAGAAACAATATCCAACCCAGGACTAATTATTCTGAATCAGAAACTCCAAACTTAACAATAATTATCACTAAAAAAAAAACCAAAAATTAAAAAATAACAGATAAAAGCACAAATTCTAAACAATTTATCATTTAAAGAGTAATCCTGAATTTTTGAATATCTGCACCTCGACAGTCTAAACCAAAATGGACAAATTTCATATCTACTTCAATTAAAAAAAAAAAAAAAACTCATAAAACCTCATAGCTAATAATTGCAAGACAAAAAATAATATATATTCACGATTCGTCAAAAACATAAATTTGTACAGCATATCAAACATTTCAGAACCACAAGAAAAATTGAACCTCCAGAACAAACCCTAGAGTAAGCGATCCAACGAATGCGCTGAAATTAAACCCAAAACAAGCGCAACCAAATTATAAAAAAAAAAAAGAGAAAAAAAGGGGCTCACTTCTCATCGAGCTTCTTGACCTCCTCCTCGTTCCGCTTCCGCATCTCATCCAGCAAACCCTGATCTCTCTCAATCAGAGAGTCCGAAGCGAGCGTCTCATAAAGAGAATCCATATCTGAAATCAAGGGGCACCGCCGTTAAAAAACACAAGAAGCCGGGACAAAAGGGGGAAAGCAAGGAAGGAGAAGAAAAGCTACCAAGCGATCGGACGGCGGAGACGACCTCATCTCTGAGGCGGACCTTGTCGATGTCCTCCACATCAGAGTGGGTTAGAAGGAAAATCTTGTGAGCTAGCACTAGATGCGGCTCTTGTTTCCCATCTTGCCCCTCCATCTCCACTGCCACTCTTCTCCGAGCTTCTTCTCTTCGTTTCTTAGGGCTTTGAACTCGGCTTCCAGGGGGAGAAGGAGGCCTTATATGGCATGTGCTTAGAGGGTCGGGTATACTTTGATTTGACCCGAATCCGAACCAGGTTATTTAAACAATTTTTCATTCTTTTAACGAACCATGAGGGTCGGATTCGGGTGACAGAGGATCTGGAGCCAACCCGATATGTGCTAAAGTTAGTTAGGAAATGAAACACACATAATGGATGTGGATGTTAATCGGGTCCGAATCCTTTAAAACGGGGTTCGGATCTTTACAACTATCGGGTTTCGTAAGAATCCGAACCGTTCCGGCGTGCGAATCGTGGATAGCTTGACCCAAAGGAGAAGAAACGAGAAAGGGCAAGACGGAGAGAGTGAGAGGGGAGAAGATCGAATTGGTAGGCGTTTCATCGATCTCTTTTCACCTTAGGTTTAGTGATGTGATACGGATTCCCTTTTGAGATTTTCTATCTGGAAATGGTTTATTGGTCTCTGAATTGAATAGGGTTTGTGAAATTTATCTTATGATTTTTGGTTGATTGGCTTCATTTGTTGGTTTGTCTCTGTTGAATTTCAGCCGAGGGTTAGAGTTTAGATTCCTGCGATGTTAATTTTAGTGGAGTCTGCGGATTGATGTTTGTTCCGTTGGCTATTCATGCATTCTAGTTTGATTAATTCTTCTATTGTAATTTGAATTTATCTCAAAAAACGTACCCTTTTTGCTAAATTTGTGGAGAAGAGAGTTGATATCAGTTTTTTGATAGGATTTAAAGGTGTCCTCTTTTTCTGTTGTTAGTATAGGAAGCTATAATGGAAGTTATTTTGAAGTTCATAGGGGAGAAATTATGAACACAGGGGTTGAACAATGATATGTATTTAGGTCGTATTGTTGAAGCCCAGTGGTGGATTGGCGTTTAGCATGTTTAAATTTCTCTGAGCTGCTGATTTTTGCATAATCTGTGCATTGATGACTGTTCCGTGGGCTATTCATGCAATTTAGGCCAATTAATTCTTCTATCGGTGGTTGAGTTTATTGCACAAACCAGACCTTTTTTTCCACTAAATCTAGGGAGAAGATGGTTGATATCAGATTTTTTGATGGATTTACAGTGATATACTTTTTGTGTAGTTAGTATAGGAAACTGTGGATGCACACCCCCACCCCTCTTTTTCTTTTGTGTGGAATTCGTCATGGACTAATTATGGTTTTAAGGGTTAAATAATGAACATGGGTTTGGATAGTATTGTTGAAGCTCACTGGTGGGTTTGAATTTAGATTTCTTCAGGTTGTTGATTTTAGTGGATTCTGTCGATGGATGATTGTTCTATGGGCTATTCATGGAATCTAGGTTTATTAATTCATCTACTGTTAATCAAATTTATTGCAAAATCTCTCATTTTTTCACTAAATTTGTGGAGGAGGAAGTTGATATCAGTTTGTTAGATGGATGTAAAGATAAACTCATGTTGTGTTGCTAGTACTGGAAACTATGGATGAAAATGTCAAATTTGGTGGAGTTCATGGTGGGTCGTTTATGTTTTGAAGAGTTAAAGCTTTAAACAATGATTTGGATTTGGATAGATTTGATCCCATCATTGCAGGAATAGAGACAGCAGGATGAATCTGAGTTTATATTAATTTTCTAGATTTTTTGACGTTTTGTATTTTTTCCCTAATAACTGGCTTATAATGTATGTGCTTGCTATTGTTATGTTTCTTGGAAACTAATTATTGCTTGTGCTCTAAATGAAGCTGACTGACTTGATGAATCCAAGTTTTACTCTATCCCGAATGAAAAGAAATCTATGTCGGACATGAGTTTTCATTTTTTTTGCTCAAAATCTGATCAACCTATTATGCAGCTGAAAATATGTTTCATGAACATCTTGTTTGTCATTATTTCTTCTCTTAGTTTGATCTTAGTTGATTAAACTGTTATGCAGCTAAAAGGATCTTTCCATGTTAGTGGGCACCTTGAATGGGTGGCATGGCAGGCACTGATCTGCCATCTATTGGCCGAGTGAGGCTCACTGATCTCATAGCCTCGGAAGGGCTTCCTTCGGATTCTTACAAGATATCTTTATTAACATTAACACAGTCCCTTGCTCAACATTCTGCCGCCATTATACAGTTACCATCCAGTGATGGGGCACTTTTAAGGTCTGGCCTTGAATCTGCTCGTTTTTTCTTCCACCAAAGAGCTTTCCCAGCTGCAGAGATGGTCCAGACTAATGACCCTCGAGAGTGGTGTAAGACCTCTGGTTATTACGCAGACCCCCAATTGTGGCAGGAAATATATGATTATAGGCCTGGTCTGACACCAACAGAACCTAATGGTGCGATTGAGTTTCCTCCTGCTGGTTTGCCAGATTTATTTGCCTTACTTGGCAAGGCCTCCCGGGATATTTTAGATGCTATCAGTTTCCATTTGAACCTCCGTAGCTTTTCATTCACTCAAATACTTGATAATATCCCTTTGAGAAGTAGAGAAGTATCTTCCTCGGTTCTGTCAGTGTGTTGTCATTCAAGACCATCATTTCAAGGAGCACAACATCATAGTTTAACTGCACAAGATGATGGGCAATTGGTCATGTTTGCAGATCATGAGCCTCAGGTAGACAAGAGTTTCATAACAATTGTAAAGTCAGATAGGGCTGGTTTGCACATCAAGGATTTCCATGGGCGTTGGGTACTTGTTGATGAGGATCTTGGCCCTCAAGATGCCATTGTCTACCCTGGTCTTGCTCTTTACCAGGCAACAGCTGGTTATGTCAGCCCAGCTTTGCACAGGATAGAGATGGGTGGCATGCAAGGTAATGTCTACGGAAGGTGTTCTTTTGCTTTCAAGCTCATGCCAAGGGCCATGGCTAGTCTCAGCTGTTCAGAAATGAGAGCAGCTGGGTATGGAGTGGAAGCCCAGTTTCAGATGCCTATACAAGTGGATGATTTCATGCAGAGAACACACCCCACAGATCAACTGTTCAATAGGCATACTTGCACAAGTTATACGTTTCATGCAAGCCAAGATGGTAGGTCAGCATTCTCACACTTGCAAATTTGTTTCTTTTTGTCTCTGTATTTCAGACAATATTTAGGAAAATTAGGATACTAACCCTTGACATTTTGCAAATCATATTGTCCATGTGATGTCTTTGGTTTTCTTAGAATGTGCACAATTAGTACAACCAGATGCATTCAGAGAAGCAGATTTTTTTTTTCTGTAGTGTCTGCACTTTTGATCTAAGATTCACCATTTGAATTTAACCAGCTTCATTTAGATGTATTTACAAAATTAGGTGGTAATATTAGGCATTAAATTGGTTTTACGTGTTGACTACTATGCACTTGATCCATGTGAAGAGCAAGTTTTAGGATAATTTTCACACTTATGAATGTTTAAGTAAACATGAGGTGAACAGCATGAGATAAATGAAAATTTTCCTTATAAGATTTATTCTAACCATTGCAAGGGTGTAGAAGGAATGCAGTTGAGAAAACAAGAACAAACCAAGAATAAGTGATTGGTTAACACATTAAGAGCTTTCAATTGAAAGGATAACCACATATCCTCAGTGCTCAAGAAACATCTTTGCATGATGTCCTAACATATTTTGAGTTTCCATAGGGATACAAAAAAAGATAAAAAGGAACCTTTTATGCATGAATTTATAGTGCTTTTGTTTTTGAAATTTGCCATCAGAACAGAGTTGAGCGTCATCTTACATCACAACTGCAACATTAGTTAATCATTTACTCATGTTGAATTGGTTGAATCATTCTTTGTGGGGAATACCACAATTGAAAACGCATTTTCTCGACAATTTGAATTATGTTAATTAAGCATCATTGGCCAATTTATATTGACCACCTTGTAGACATATCTCAGTGGTGAAAAATGGGTTGAACTATTGAATTACCCCCTTCCACAGATTGTTAATTGCTTTGTTGTATTGGCCGATCTCTTTCTACTGTCTAAGTTTCCTATGCATTTACTTATAAGAACCAATCGATATGTATTGATAGTCTTTGTAACATTACACCAAATCCACTTTTGGCTTGTTCATATTAGCTGCCTATTTTGTTAGGGCAGTTTGCCCACCTGATGTCAAGCATCTTACATTAAAGCCACATGCAGTGAACACAGTAGGATAAATGCCATTATGTAATGATGCTTCATGATTTCTACCTAAGGTCTGTGATGCAGTTTTGGTCATAGATTGTACATATAAATTTTGCATTTTTATTTTCTGTTTGCCAGTTTTAAGTTGTGACGGGTTTCCCATATCACCTTCTTCATTCCCTACCAGAACTTATTGCTGTAACATTTTGGAATTTGATACTTCTTTTCATTGCAGTGTCATGTAAGCATTTTAAATTACCTATTCTGAGTTGGTTTAATGATGTCGTCTAATATTCTTTGTTTGTATGTTTTGTTTGTCTTTTTTTTTTTTAGTGTATGGTTTTTTTCTTTTTCGGGAGCAATTTAAGCTTTATTAAGCGTTCTAAGTTGGGCAGTCTTTCATCATTTTTATTAGTTTAGTCTAAAGTACTGATATTGCCTTTTCATCTGCGGAGATGGTGATACAGTATCTCTGAAACCTATCATTAAGAGGAGGAAGAACAGTTCGGGATCCAAACAGCTGCCTCCTTCCAAGAGACTACGGTGTGCGGCACAGAGGGTTCTCAAGGAGCGAGTCCAAGATATTGCAGATAAGAAGGGAATCAGATTAAGGTTTTGCAATCTCAAGGAATGTGAAGGCCACATTCATGCTCTAGACAGCCCATGTGCTAGTATAAGAATGGAAATTGGGTGGCCACCTGGAGTTCCCTTTGTCCACCCTCATGACCTCCCAAACAAGGCAAAGCTTGGGTTTCTCGACGCTTATGAACCTGGATGGACAGCCTCTCAGCAAGATATGGAGTTAAGTCCTTTTGAACCTGGACAGGCCAGTCTACACTTAGCTCTCATTCATGTTTTTCTACTTCATGGTTGTCATCCAAAAGTTGACTGCTTTTCATGTACTTATGTTTGCTATATTCTCTGTTCATCTTTCTCCCTGAAATTCAGCATAATGTGAGCAGTGTTTTTTTGTCTTTGTCATCAGCGATCAGTTTTGAATGTTCAATCTCGATTACCATAAGAAATGTTCATATCAAGCAAACATGGACACGCTGAAATCACATTTGATTCACTCATGCATTAAAAAGTATATATTTCTATAGATATGAAGAATTTGAAAGAAGCATAAGGCTCCCCTTCTTTTGTTGTTTTTGTTATTGTTGTTGTTGTTCAAATGCATCTAATTGTCCTGGTCACTAATAGAGCTTCTTTTTGACATTTGGTTGTGCAGGAGTCAATCTCCGTAGCATTTGATTTATGGCGGTCTTCTCTCAGCTTATGAGTTAAACATCAAACAAAATCATCTTCCCCAGCCATTCACATGGATGTACATCAATTCCTTTGGATTCCTTCCTAGGTCGATGCTGCAAAATGTACTCTGAATTCTTTGTCCCAACTGAAATAAGTTGCCTGCGCCATGGATAGTACCTTGGAAAGCACTGGTTGCAGTGATGAAGCCTATGGTACGTCATGATACATAATCCAATCTGTTTATACATTTCCATTATGCAGAGATGCAGGCTGAGTCTGCATGAATAAAGTATGACTGGAAGTCAATATTGTTGATTCCCTAAGCCTGCAGAAGTTCGTCCAGATTATCAGGACCAGGGTGCTGGAAATTTTCTCTACGTGAATTAGGGCTCAAGGATGCTAAAATCCAATTCAGACATGCAATGAAAAAAAAAAATAGGAGTGCTTTGAGAAAGTACATGGGTTTTTTGGGTTGTAAATGTAGATAAGTTTGTATGCCAGTGATTATTTGTAAAATTGTTGAATGTACCAGACTGCTTATACTGGTTTAGAGACAGACAATTATTTATCGGCTTTGTTTGATTTGTGTGAAGCAACGGATGGCAAACGGGGTGTCACGCTTTTCTTATTGTGATTTCATTCTTAATCGCCTGGCTTTATCACTGAGTATCATCTGCTTTTAATCCTTTCGTGCATTATATGAGGATTCGGAATGGTTTGGCACTTCATTGCAAAGTTTAAAAGAATCTTTGTTTGGTTTTAAGGAAAATGGAGGAAAAGAACAAATGAAGAAAGCCTCAGTATTTGGAAATTTTGTTTGATTATTGATCTGGGAACATAGAAATATTAATGTCTTCTAGGGTAATATACACTAGAAGAAATTTTGATGGGCTCATATATGCAATTATGTATGTATGTATGCATGTATGTATGTCTGTATATATATACACTCTTTCAGTAAATATGGTTTCTATCTAAACTAGATACATGAAGGAAAACGGGGGCAAAACAGGAATAAAATAAAATTGGACGACCAAATGACAAATACCTACTTACATCATGAAGAGCTCTAAAATTTGCATGAATCCTGGAGTGTTTCTGAACATATACATCAAACCAGAAAACTCTACAAATCTACTACCGGTCCTGAATGCTTAAGAACCACAGAACTCTTGCTTGATTTCCTTGTCATGGCAACATCAAAATTTCAGCATATACTAGTTTTCCCGATTTTTCAAGTAGTATGGTGATGCAGTGGTCTTCCTCCTGATGAATATCAGAGAACAAGCTGATACATTAGCTTAACACAAACAAATTGGAAATTGAAGAGCAGGCTTCAAACCAGGAAGCACTAGTTGAATCAAGAAGATTGGCAAAGCATTATCAATAATGACAGAAAGTAAGACCAGCACGCACGAATTGTCATCATTTAATTATAAAGAAAAGCTAGTGTAAATGATTCATTCTATATAACAGAGCATGGACCTTGTTGCTTAAATCAAAGAAGCCAGTAAGCATATGGATAATGATAAAAAAAAAGTAAGACTAACTTGGAAATTAAGATCAGTTATGATCATCTAAGTACAGGGTAAAGCCACTGTCAATGATTCTATTTAACATATTGCATAAATAAATGATTCAATGGCTGCCAGAAAGTCTTGGGAGTTCTATCCAAATTTTTGCAATGTTGGCACAATTGAAGCCCTAAAGAAGGAAAATGGTGCACAAGAAAATAGTTGATGATCATGGTGGCATCCTTTGCCTGTACAATTCTGTTTGCAATTAAAACAGCTAGGGAAATTTATGATGAAGTATGAACAAAATGATTCTAAATGACATGTCTAGCTGAATTGCACAATCACATAAAGCAATATCATAAAGAAGCATAAAACGTTATTTGGTGATTCCCTGGTCATGGCTATGATGGAATAAAACTCACCGAGTCTGATGTTGTTGGTGGAGTATGTGTACACAGCTCAACAACAGGACAATGTCAAATGTGCTTTGAATTCAGTAAGGAAGTTCTTCAGGAAGTTCCCAGTTGTCTTCTTCCTCCTCTTCTTTCGACTTCTTCATTGATGCCTTCTTCAGTAATTTCTTCTTCTTGCGTCTTGAGGGAGACTTTGGCTTCTGAGACCTGTTTCCATTGTGAAGGAAATTAAAGGTTTTGGCTAATGCTACCAAAAACTATGCATTGCGAATATCCAGTCAAATACAGCCAAATATCCCACGATATCCAGACTTCTAAAATGCAAACTCTGTACCTATTCATAACAAAGTACAATTTTCTATCTGCACAATATTCTTGAACGAAAAGACTAGACCTTATATATATTACGAAATTGATGCATGATTTCAATCTTCTGCTCTAAGGATAATATTCAGAGAACAACATGAGCTGTTCTTATTCTTTCAAATGGATGTTAAGGATGTATATGAGAAAAGATCAACCTAATAGTTTAAAAGGTAAAACAAGTTTAATTTAATTTCTTTGAAAGCTCTAACAAATGGTAAAGTATACAGAGGTGTATGGACGGCTTCAATCACTTGCGTTCCTGTAGCATATTTAGGGTTTTGGGATAAATCTTCTCATACAAACGCTACAATATTCATCTTAGTTTTTTTCTTCCCCAGCATATATCTGACAACAGGGCAGGCTTCAATCATCATTCCTTACAATCCTAACAAAGTCATAGCTTTAAATTGGACACCAAATCTATGAAAATATTTCATTTAAAGAATTTCAACAGGGGAAAACAAACTCTCTCCTATACTATGGATGAGCAATAAAACAAGTCAAATTCAAACTAAGACTAGATCACAAAATGCTTGTTTTGATGCCTTACTCATTCAACCAAATTATTTCCAAGTTCAAACAATTCATCTTCAAAGTCACCTTCAACAGCTCATAATGGAAACAAAACAATAAAACATATAAGAAGAAAAGAAAGAAACCCTAAATGCTTTCTTCGAACAAATAGCATGCACAACGAGGCGGTCTAGAAGGGAGCAATACCAGTTGCGATTCTTGAGCACGGCCTCGCGAGACTTGCGCTTCCTCTTCGCCTGCGCGTTCTCGAAGAACATGCGGCGGCGGCACTCTCGGATGATCCCAGCCTTCATTACCGCACGGCGAAACCTCCACAACAAGACCTCCTCAGGCTCATCCTCTCCGACCGCCAGTTTCACGTTGTAGTACCCCGATTTGTAAAAGAGCAAGTTCGCGCACGCCAACGCAGGGAAGCAGGTCCTCGTCGCTGCATCCCTATCGTCAACGGAAATTGAGAGGGTGCACCCTGGTTGGCAGCTCCAATCGCGGTTCAGAGATAGGGTTTGGGGAGGAGAAGGGACGATGGGGAGAGGTTTCTCGGCTGGGAGGAAGGGGAGAAGGTTCGGGAGAGAGATGACCATGGCCGTACGGTCTTCAGCTCATCGCTCGCATGAGCTCACCGAGGCCCTTTAATGGCGGAGCGTTTTTGCAGAGAACCCCCTGTGGTTTAAGTGATTTCTAAAAACGTTTTTTCCCCTTTTTTATTTGCCATCCTTGAAAAATAGCAAATTACTTGTCAACTTTTATTTATTTTTTATTTTACTTGCTATATCTGAAAATTTTTAAATATTTTTAATCTTTTTCTTATATATAAAATGTGATGATATCTTCTCTGGAAGCCATAGTTTCTTCATTTTTACCAATTATATATACTTAATATACTTATCCCAAATAAGGGACATGGTGCTAATAGACTAAAAGTTCCTTAGCTCTGATATCTAATAATATATATTAAAACATTATACATAAAAGATTTAAAAAATCAATTTATTTCAACTTAGGCTGCACATGAGAATCAAAAAGAAAATGAGACCAATGTGGTTTCATATAAACAGCAAACACGGAGAAGCTCAGGTATTCTGGTCCTGGATACAAAATAGCTACATTTTCAGGTGATTACTGAAGTTTGGTACAAACAATACTTTAAAGACTGAACAAAATCATAATATACAGCTTTGAGTCTTGTTCATTCAATTCTCACAGTAAAGTGCTTTGTTTCACCAAGAAATTGTGGAAAAGAAATTTGCTCATACACAGTTCGCAGTCATGCCAATTTGCACACAAAGTTGCTCAAATTGCAGTGTTGATCTCCCGTGGAAACAGCAGTCAGCAGATTTCAAATAAATACAATATGCAGAGTCAAACTTAGCTTCAAGCTCAGACAAGTAAACCAGCGATGAACATGCCGCATCAATATAAAACAAAATGCATGAGCCTAGCAAGTTTAATTCTGTCGCCTCCTGTATCTCATTCAGGAACAAAAGACGGTACCTTGTATAATTCCATTTGAACTGCATCTAAAAACCTGTGTGTGTTTGTGAGTGTTGGAACTTCCTTTATGAATCATAAATATAGTGTGTAATTTCAAGCTTCAGATGCCATTTCTGATTCCAGGAGGTGCTTATTGTGGAGCTGGTAGGAAGTAGCATTGTCGGAAGGTCCAACATATGCTTTCTTGTATCTATTATTAGCCTTCACGCTAGATCCATCCCCTTTCCGGCTTGAAAGAATCATTGACATAACAGCTAAGAAACCAATGACAGAAACAGCCCAAACCCCCACCATCCAAATCCTTATCCTTGTGCTGCCATTGTTTGATTCAGATTGTGAGGATGAATTAGAGGTGTCACCGCGTGCAGGAGTTTGTATATTGGGTAAGACACCATCTGTTTTCAAGGAAATCTCATTACTAACTGTTGCTGGCTTCTTATAGCCAATGGCATTTGAAGTAGGACAATTCCTCCGCTTATGATGCAAAACAAGAGCTTTATTTAATGTATCTGCACATTCAATGCTAAGCTGATCTCTTTTCAGGATATCTTCATCCTTCAAGGAGAGACTCGAAGCATTTGGAGGCTCAGGAAATTTCGCCCAGCATGCGTTTACCACATCAGTATTCCTCCAGTCAGCTTTGTCAAAGCTCCAGTTGCCGACACTGAATTTCAGCCCATAATGGAAGACTTTATAGTTGATGCCAGGTTCAGGAACATAACCCGGGTAAATGAGTATGTCCTTTCTTATTATATGCCTCAAATTTAACTGCACAAATGATAAGAAGTAATACATCAGCACAATTTCAATGAAGAATTCAAGCAGTATCAGCATAATACCTGAGATAACATATCTGCATTAATGATTAAAGACATACCTCAGCTGCACCAAAGGAGTAACCATACATCTCACTAATCCAGCCAGATTCATATATATCTCCAGTAAATTTGGTTGCGTAGTGAGCTTTGTCAGCTCGGACCTCCTCTGTCTTGAGCAGCCACAGGATAGCAAACTTCCGCAGATCTTCTATGTGCATAATGATGACACCACCAACTTTGTCACAAGCAGTTGGATTGCGAGTATGCAGTTTTGCAAGCTCATTATCACAACCAATAAGGTAGCTAACCAAAAGAAAGACTGTAATTAGTAAGAGCAAACATAAACAACTGATCACAAGAAAAAAAATGAGGCAGCCATCAGTTTTGAGAGAGCAAATAAGCTTCTTACTCATAGGGAGTTGAAACGGGATGACCAAGTTTTGCACCATATTCCCATGGTGTGATTGGGCCCCTTAGTATCATATCAGCATCCAGAATAACAATAAACTCTGCATCAGTCTCCACGTGATTAAGCCAGTGGACAACAGCAGCTGGCTTATTTATTGCCGGATACCTATAAGCAGATAAAGCAATTTCATTTAGCAGCTTTTGATGATAAGTGGTTCTTCTAAAAAGATAAATGGAGCAGGTCGATGGGAATCATAGCCAATTATGACCTATAAGATGCATCAATTATTACATCATCATATGTCACATAGTAGACTGTGGTTCTCAACTGGTATGACCTAACAATTGGGAGCCTACAGCCACCAAGTGCCATTGAAATGCAATGCCCTAGTATTCACTATCAACAATATGTTCCTCAAACTTCCAGATTGTAGTCTTTAAAGTTCTTCACCCTTTTAACTTCAAATTCATGAAGTGAAAAGGCTCATATATGACTTGAAAAGAAATTGAGAAACACAATTGACAAGGTTCCTCCGTTTGAAGACTCAAAATAGACTATACTCAGCAAAATAGCAGTTTATAGCAGCTAAAATTTCATAGAATTCTAAAATTTGAATTACCAGTCTCCTGTCAGTGGATGCCGGCTCATAGATGGGACATAATGTGTAGGAGCAAGATCATGGCCCTTATATCGCTCAAGGTCTTTCTCAGTGCAACTGAGAAGACGTGTGATATTACCAGGTTGACCACTTAGGTAGAAACTATGCATAAGACCTACAGTTTGCCAGTCAAAATAAGGTGAACATTCAGTGGAGAAAAGAGTATGTATCTTTGAATTTGGTACTACTGGTTCATCTGAATGTCGAGTTTCCTCAGATATCTGGCTTCCCAGCTCAGGATGATTCCAATATTTTGGTTTTGTGAGCTCTGAAAATTTATGACTTTTCAGAAAACTCAAGTATCTTGACCATTGAGGCTTAGGACAACCCATTGATGCATGGTGAAATAGAAGTCCTTCATTTAATGTATTGATACATTCTATGCTTAAGAACAAACTTCGTCTTACATTTGAATCAACTTCGATCAATTGAACCTGCCAAAAAAAAAAAAACAATTCCAGGTCATACCATTTCCAATGTTTTTGAATAGCCAAAAAATGCAATTGCATAAATACATGACATCAAGATCAACTATCCGTACAATCTTAAAGCTGACTCATACCTCTCTAGGGAAAGGGGGTGGCGGGAAAAGGCGGTTGCACTCATAAACAATGCCATCTTCATGATGTTCCAATTTACTGAAAGACCAGTTTCCAACTTTAAAAGGCAAACCATAGTGAAAGAGAATAGGTTCAACACCAGGCCTTGGAATATAACCTGGGTAGATCATCAAGTCATCATTTATCTTGTGTTGAAGACCAACCTGTTCATGCAAACCAACAAGAAGAATTTAAAAGTGTCATCAAAATGAATTGGGAGGAAGACACCAATAGGCCTCACCTCTGCAGCACCAAATGAATATCCATACATTTCACTGATCCAACCCTGACCATAAATATCACCAGTTATATTGGTACCCCAATGAGCCCTATCTTCACGGACTTCCTCAGTCTTTGAGAGCCACATGGGTGCTAAGGCCTTCAGATCATCAATATGCATGGCCAAAAGCCCGCCAACCTTGTCACATAGCTCTGGATGCTTTGTGTGCAACTGAGCCAGAATATTATCACATCCCACTAAATACCTACAATTTCAGATTAAAAGTTGGTGTCAAGGAAGCATCCATGAAGTCGTCAAAGCAAACATTGTAGAGCATCAGCACCCATTGAATAACACCAAATAACTCTGAAAATAGTAACTAAACCATAAAGAACATGGCAAAGCATGGCAGAAACAAAAGGGCACAAGAACAGAAATCTTTGAAAACCAAGTACGACACAAAAACTAATAAAAGCAAACCTACTTTGTTCATTTAGAATTTTGACACAGTTTTTCACATTAAACTTTAGATTGCTCAACCTGACTTAATACATTGCAACGAGAAAGTTCATTATCATACCCATAATATGCAGCAACAGGTTTGCTCTTTTCTGCTCCTAGTTCCCATGGAATGATAGGACCTCTAATGATCATATCTGCATCTAAGATTACAACCCAATCAACATTCTCAGCATCTTTGCTATTTTTAAGCCAATGCACAACACCCGCTGGTTTATTGATAGCCGGATACCTGGAGTTATAACAAAAGAAAATCATTATGCCGGTGATGTAGTAGTTTAATTCTCAAAAAAAAAAAAAATAGAAGTAAGAGACAACTTTCATGGAAAAAGAGACAATGTAATATAACAGGTTATTTAGAGAGCTGAAAATGAATTCCATGTGAAATCTTATACCATTTGCAATTTGAATTAAAGTGGATTTTAATTAATTCTGACCAGAAACAAGCAGCATAATGTTGCCAATGCCAGCAGGATGCATCACTTATGGAGCTATTACATGGCATACCTTAACTTAAAGAATACATGTTAAGCAAGATCAAAGGGTGTGAGGAGATGGAATGAACATGCATGTTAACAACCTTTGTTGCTTTGTTTTTGAGAAATTATGCAGTTACAGTGACAATTTTTTAAATTATACCGACATATCAACTAGATTACTGGATGCAAATAGCCTCCTCTACCACTACCATGATATTCAAGTCCTTAAATATACATTCCTTTTCTATAAAAAAAAAAGAAAAAAAAGAAAAAAGAAAAGCAATGCCCATTTAATCATCTTAAACTCCATTTCCTTCCAGCGTTGACAAGCAATAATGCCAAAGAAATTACTGACTTATTCCTATGTCCATCATATACTTGTTTTTTCCCTTTTTTTTCAAGAAAAAAAAAACACTCTTTAAATCTTCCAGATTGTTCACGAATCTAGTCCAAACAAAGGACACACAATCGGAAAACAAAAACTATAGAATGCACTCAAGATCAACAATGCACCCACCCACAAAATTCAACAAATTGAAGCTCATACAAGCTATTCTACACACCAATAAAATCACAGCCACCTATAAGCATTCATATCCGAAACCAAACACTGAAAAATTCAATTCAATTACCAATCACCAGTCCGCGGGTGACGGCTCATTGACGGAACTTCAAGCGTCGGAGCAAGGCCCATACCACGGTACCGAGCACGCTCCTCCGGCGTGCAGCTGAGAAAGCGAGTGATAGGGCCAGGTTGCCGAGCCTTGCGGAAGCTGTGCATCAACCCCACCGTTTGCCAATCGAAGTAGTCCTGGCATTCAACAGAGAACAACGTGTGAATCCTCCAGCCCACCTCCCCAACCTCCGCGGCCTCTGCCTCCATGCCCAGCCCCAATACCAGCACCGCCGTCACCACCGCCGCCATCATCGGAGTGGCCATCTCACCGGTGAGATCTGGGTTTCATCATTAATGGAAGTCCAAAGTTTATAGGCTGTGAGAACATTGACTTTTAAACCAGAAGTTTTTAATTATCAACTTAATTACATAATTAAACATAATCTCAATGAAACTCTGGATTAATTCTCAGATAAAATAATTCTCCATTTAAAAAAAACTCAATTTTTTGCAATTTTGAAATATTTAAATGTTGTTATTAACATTCATGGGCTGTGTATTGTAATAAGAAAAAAAAAATTAAAGATTACAATCTACACATTATAGAATTTTTCTTCCATTCATTTAATAAAAGAAATTAAATAAATTAAATAAATAACAAGAGGAAAGAAACCCAACTCAATCACACACATATATATATATATATATATATAAAGTAATTTTGAAACAAAATAAATATCTAATGTGTGTGTGTATATATATATATATGTATATAGGCATGCACAAATATAATTACTCGATTAACTTCACAAACAAACACTTGAGTCAAATATTAAGATACTTGAACTGAGCTCACTTGATTCCTCAAGCTCGACTGGACCATGATAGAATCGAGTTAAAGTTTTCCCTAAATCGAGCTAGTGTGACCCCATCATAGCATAATAAGAGAGTGATATTTCCACTAACCCGTGTGTCTAAGATAGTTCAACCCTATTGACACTGTGTAACACATCAAACATACAGGTGACAATGTGTAGCATGTACTGTATATATCTATAAAAGTATATATATATATATATATATATATATATATATATATATATGTTAAACAAGGAATAAATACATATTCAGTACTCATTAACACATGCATAGACATAGCCGTTTGAAAAACAATAATAATATATATATAATCTTTGGAAGAGTATACAACATTAGTGACAACATCAAAGAGAAGTAAATTAATATCAAACATGCATCTAATTAAAGAGAAACAAAACTAAGAAACTCAGCATCCCTCTCAAGCTCCTCCATTCCCTCCTCATCCAACCAAACCCAAACCTCAACTCCCATCCCATCCTTTGCATCAACCAACATGCAAACATCCTTCATCTCCCTTAGTCCAATCCCAACCCAATCCGGTTCCCCCCATCCAAAATCACCACTCTCATAAAACCCCATCCTACACCAACTTGAAAATATCCAACATGCATAATCACTACTACTACTGCTACTGCTACTGCTACTGCTACTCTTCTTCTTATTCTCATCCATCTTTAATCCTTCAATCAAATTCCTAACGTAGTCTTCTTCATCAACACTTGCCACAGCTTCTCTCAATGCTTCCTCCTCAAATCTCTCACACTCACTGGTCACCATCGCACTAATCCAAAGGTTTCCGAAATCCTTATCCGAAAGCATTGGCTCTTTGTTCATGATCATCTTCTTCCTAATGTTTACTACTTGAGACGCATGGCTACCAGCCAACTTGGCTCGCCGGAGACACCGCCAAACCAGCCCCAACACCGCCTGTACTCTCGTCGGCCGCCAACCTTGTTTGCTTGCTCTCAATCTCTCTACTCCATCTTTATCAATCACAAACCTTTTAATGGCCACTTTAGCAATATCATCATCATTATTATGTTCATCCTGTGCTTTTTCCACTGTGGATGCTGACCATGGCTGAGGAGAGAACAACAAGGAAGCAGAGTGGAAGTTTGGTAATGAGTCATTGATATTGGTTGCACCTCTGGAAACAGATGACCAGTGTTTGAGGAACATGGCCATTGAAGCACCATCAGCAATGAGATGAGCCATGGAGAGACCAAGAACAAGGCCACCGGAATCAAACACAGTGAGTTGCACTGCAAGAAGAGGGTCTGATGATAGGTTGAAGTGGTCCTTCTTGATTGGCAGGAGCTCTGGGAATTCATCAATGTTGAGAGATGATGAAGAAGCATGATGATTAGTTTGATGAGCTTCAGCTTCGATGAAGAGGGCGCCGTCGTCTGTGCAGTGGACGTAAAGAGTACCGTCGGAGTTGGAACGGTGGATACGCCCGGCGAGGGGGGAGAAGTGGAGGAGAGTGGTGGAGAGAGAGGTCTTGAGGTGGTTGGGATTGATGGATGTGGTGGTGGAGGAGTAGAAGAGGAGGATGTGTGTGTAGATTTGAGGGGATATGTGATCAAGAGAAGAGAGTTGGATTGGTGGATGGTTTGATGGAGTTGGTGATGAAGGTTTGATATTTTCTTTTGATTTTATTTGAACTTTCAACATGATTGATTCCAGTTGTTTATGATGAAGATGAAGATGAAGATGAAGATGAAGCTGAACCAATTGAGGTTTATATATATATATATATATATGTATATATATATATATAGAGTTGAGCTAGAAAGAATGGTTGTGTTTTTCTTGTCAAGCAAGTACTTATCAAGAAAGTTCAGAAGGAAAAAAATAAGGCACACTAATTAGCTTGTTCCCCAAATTTTCCATGCTTGTGGGGTGGCAAAATTGACTTTGGCTTTGATGGTCTCATGGGATTAATGGTGAGGTATTAATATATATATATATATATATATAGAGGGCGGCTATGCATGGTTTGGAACTTTGAAAAATTTTCAATTCTGATCATCAAAATTATAATAACAATTATTTATTGTAATAAACTAAAGTTTACAGTAACAATATGAAATGAACTCATGTTGTTAACACATCATCGTTGATGTAGTGGGAAATCTTGTCCTATATATTTGGTTCATTATTTGCTGTTGAAAATTCCATTTTAACCCGCTCATCCAACTTAAGCTCATGTTAAACAAATTCAAAAGGCTCAAAAGAGTAGAAGGAAATTAAGCTCAGGTGATGAAGAAAAATATTAAGTTGCAAAGTGGAATACAGAGCCGAGTATTTTTGACCAAACATTGCATGACCTTAAAAGAATATTGTCATAGATCTATGAGTGATTTATCTTATTCAAAATGAAATCTATATTTTATATATGCTCACGCAACTGTTAGAGTAATGAATTCAACTTGTATTACTCTCAATGAAGATGAAGTACATATAGATGAAAGTAGTACCGTATACGGTACTATAGATGTATACAAGGAATAAATACGTATAAGTATATGTATAATACATCTAACACCCCCCCTCAAACTCAAGGCGGATCATAAGTCTTGAGTTTGGATAACATGAAACGATGCTGATCACGTGTCTGTGCCTTAGTAAAGAAATCTGCCACCTGGATCTCTGTGGGGAGATAGTGAAGGGACACTGCCTGTGCACGTACATGACATCGAGTAAAGTGGGCATCTACACCAATATGCTTGGTTAACTCATGCTTAACCGGATCGTAGCAATCTCAAGGGCCCCAAGATCTTGTCACAATGAACGGGGAGTGGAAGAAGGAATAGATACCCCAAAATCTTGTAGGATCGACCGAAGGCGGAGTACCTCTTCGCCAAGTAGAAGAAAGAGCACGAACTTCGGCCTCCCATCTTGGACTTGGCAACAGTGTTGCTGTTTCTTGGTCTTCCAAACAATGAGAGATGACCCAAGAAAAATACAATAACCAAGTGGTCGAAATCCTATCATCGGGAGAAGTAGCCCCGGTAGCATCGGAATAAGCCCCATGAATCGGAGAGTGGAATGATGAGAGTAGAAAGCAGACCACGAGAAGCAATACCACGAAGATAACGCAACACCCGTAGAAGATGAGCATAGTGAACGAAGTCGGAGCCGCTACGAACCGACCGAGAATATGAACAAGCATGAGAGATATCGGGACGAGTGACCGGACAAGTAGACCAAACCGCCTACAAGATGGCGATAGCGAGAAGGATCTAATAAGGGGATCCCATCAGTAGCACGGAGCTGCAAATGAAGCTCCATCGGCGTGGCAGCAGTACGGGTATCAGTCAAACCTGAACGAGCAAGAAGATCGAGGGTGTAACGCTGCTGAGAGAGGCGATAGCCATCCGAATGAGACGTGATATCAATGCCAAGAAAGTAACGAAGCGGACCCAAATCAGTCATCAGAAAAGTCTCACACAGTTTCTGCTTCACAAAAGCAATGTGAGCAGAGTCATCACCAGTAAGAATCATATCATCCACATAAAGAAGGAGAATGGTGCGACCCCGAGATGAAGAATGAACAAAAACAGCTGGATCATGTATGCTGGCAGTAAAGCCAGCAGCTTCAACTACGGTACTGAAACGCTCAAACCATGCCCGTGGAGCCTGTTTGAGACCATAAAGAGCACGACGAAGACGGCAAACCATTCCAGAAGGAACTCGAAGACCAGGGGGAGGAGTCATGTAAACTTCCTCCTTCAAGTCTCCGTGAAGAAAAGCGTTCTTCACATCAAGCTGATGAAGAACCCATCCACGAATAGCAGCAACAGCAACTAAAGTACGCACAGTATGCATGTGAGCCACAGGGGCAAAGGTCTCCTCATAATCACGACCATGTTCCTGCTGAAAACCTCGAGCGACTAGACGCGCTTTATAGTGCTCAAGAGACCCGTCAGAGCGGGTTTTAACCCGGTAAATCCAACGGCAGGTGATGGGAACAGCATGAGAAGGAAGAGGAACTAAATCCCAAGTATGAGTCCGAGATAGGGCATCAAGCTCCTCGGCCATGGCATTCGCCATTCGAGCAACGTAACCTGCTTCTTTGTAGGTACCTGGCTCAAAGACATCTGAAACATTGGTGCTAGCGAAGCAAAAACGATTAGGAGGATGTAAAGTGGAGCGATCACGGAGAGAGTAAGAATGCGAGGATACCTCGGGTGGTGGATCCGGAGTGGGAGATGTGTTAGAGGAGACCTGGTTGAGATAAGAGGTCTTGTGGGTGCTCGACGATGATAAGTCAAACGTATAGGAGGATAAGCGGGAGGAAGAGAGGAAGAAGGGGAGGATACCATAGGAGAGTCAATGGACAAAGGAGGAGATGAGTGAGAAAGAAGTTCGGGAGGAAGAGCGAGAAAAGGGAGAAGGAGATGTGGGAGGAGGATCCGGACTGGAGGGTGTAGGAAAAAGAAAAGACAGAGGAACGAGAGGGAGATGTAGGGGAACTGGAGGATGGAGAGGCATAGAAGGGAGTGGACTCATCAAAAGTGACATCGCGAGAAATACGAATACGTCGAGTAATGGGATCATAGCAACGATAACCTTTATGCTCAAGACTGTACCCAAGAAAAACACAAGAAACCGATTGGGCAAGTGAGTTTGGTTCGGTCCGTGGGTGAGAGTAGAACAAAACAACGACATCCAAAGACACGAAGATGGTCATAGCGGGGAGGGGTCCCATGGAGACACTCACCCGGACTACGACTATGAAGGTGAGATGAGGGGCCGTAGGTTAATAAGATATACAGCAGTACCACTGCATCGGCCTGAAGTGAGGAGGAAGAAAAGCACCTAGAAGAAGAGCACGAGCGAGTCTCTAATATATGACGGTGCTTACGCTCGGCAACTCCATTCGGGAATGAGCTCCGAGGCGGGATAACCGAGGTAAGGTGCCTTCGAGAGGATAAGAAGGCACGAAAAGCTTGAGAAGTATACTCGCCGCGAGTCGGATCGAAAAATTTTGATAGGGGAAGAAAATTGTGTATGGATCATAGTAGTAAAAGAGCGATAAATAGACAATAACCGACTACGATGATGCATGAAGTAAATCCAAGTGAAGCGAGTGTAGTCATCAATAAAAATAACATAATAACGATTACCTCCTTTAGAAATAAATGGAGCTGGACCCCATACATCGAATGTATGAGTTCAAAAGGAGCAGATAGTCTCGAGAAACACTAAGAGGATAAGGTTGTTGTAAGCTGTTTTCCAAGTCTACAACCAACACGACTCAACATCGAAGGAGGGGAGACAGACCCTAAAACACCATGACGAACAAGAGAGGACAAACGGGAGGAGGACAAGTGACCAAGACGGTGATGCCATAAATGATGAGATAGAACGGCCGCATTACATTGAGGAAGGAAAGTACCTAGAGAGGAAAGACGAAGGGAATCCAAAGCACATAAACTCCATTATGACGACGGCCGGTCCAATCACATTCCCATCTGCGATCCCGCACACGACAAGTATTACGGTCAAAAATAACTTGGCAATCATAATCAGTAAGCTGGCTAACAGACATAAGGTTCATAGATAAGGAAGGAACATAAGAAACAGAAGGTACAGAGAAAGCACTTGATGAAAGATGACCAGTAGAGGAAACAGGAAGAAGTGTACCATCAGCAATGCGAACATGAGAGACAAGAGGAGATGAATTTAAATGATGAAGATAAGTGGCATCATGAGTCATGTGGAGCGAAGCACCGAGTCAAGAAGCCAAAGAGGACAGAGAACTACCCGAAATAGATGAAGAGACTTGAGCGGAAATCGCATGGCCGTAGAGGTGTCTCCACAAATTTGAGCTGAACCGGCGAAACATAGCTATCAAATGCTGATCCGCAGAAGATAATGAAGTAGAAGTTTCCATTGTTGAAGAAGTAATAGGGGGAAGAACATGCTGAAGTCCACGCTGCTTGTTCTGACAATTATGTTGAGAGTGGCCCGGTATGCCACAATAGGGACACATGACGTTCTGTTTTGGTTGGGGATTCCGATGTTGAATATGGCAATACCGAATAATCCGGAGGAGTATTTCCACGATAAGATTCCTTTTTTTTTTTTTTTTTTTTTTAAGATATATATATATATATATATATATATATATATATATATATATATAGAGAGAGAGAGAGAGAGAGAGAGAGGTGTGCTTTGTCCGGAATCAAAACAAGATTCCGGCACGGCATCTTATAATTGAGAAACATCACAAAGCATGGGAACTTGGACCGGCACACCGGCCGAGGTTCGCCGGAGGAGAGGAAGAGGGAGGCTGGGAGTGGGGGGCGGCAGAAGTTCCGGTGAGGGGGCCGGGGCCGATGAAGCTGCGGGAAAGGGAGGGCCTGCAAAGGTGGCTGAGGTGCCTGAAGGGGGGCTGCGGGGAAGGGGGGGCGGGAGAGCTGCCGGATGGTGGTTGGGGGGGGCTGCGGGAAAGGGGGGCGGAGAGCCGCCGGATGGTGGTGGGGAGGCTGCGGGGAAAGGGGGCGAGAAGGTAGGGGAAGGAGAGGCTGGGGCAGCAGCGGCAAGAGGGTCGTGGCGGAGAGGAAGGGGGGCCGGAGAGGCTGCGCCGGATGGTGGCTGGTGGCGGTGTGGTGGGGCTGCGGGGTTGGGCCGGTGGCGAGTGGCGGTGAGGAGGAGAAGAGGCGGGTGGGCGGTGGTGGGTGGTGGTGGTGGTTGGGGTGTTTGACGGGAGCTTGCCGATGGTGGGAATGGAGGAGAGCTCGTCGGTGATAGCTTCTCCGGTCAGTCGTCAGTGTAGCTCTGGCGAGGCACGGCGAGGATAATCTTTGCGAGAGAGAGGGGCTTTGCGGGTCTTGCTGAAGAAGAAGAAGAAGAAGAGGGTGGGGCGGCTTGTCGTTTGCAGTAAAGGATCGAAGAGAGAGAGATGGCCGGCGTCGATGGCCAGCGTCGATTGTCGGAGGGATCTACAGCTACTGATACCATGTTAGAGTAATGAATTCAACTTGTATTACTCTCAATGAAGATGAAGTACATATAGATGAAAGTAGTACCGTATACGGTACTATAGATGTATACAAGGAATAAATACGTATAAGTATATGTATAATACATCTAACAGCAACAAGAGCCATTTCTCATTCATTTAATTATTAATCATCACCAAATAAATGCCCATATAATTAAGATAAATATATGCTTTGATTATGACATCGTTTCAACAATAATCACATCAACAAAAACAGCTAGCCCCAAAGGTCTTCTCTAGCTATTTTATTAAAACAAAAAAAAAGAAAAAACCCCAACAATAGTAGAAATAACAAAGTAACCAAACATATATATATATATATAACACATTAAATAACAAAGTTCACCCCCTTAATTGGTCTCACTTAATTTCCCACAAATGAAACAAAATCAAGTAACTCAGCATCCTTCTCAAGCCTCTCCATCTCATCCTCACCCAACCAAACCCAAACCTCAACTCCCACTCCATCCTTTGCATCAACCAACAAGCAAACATTCCTCACCTCCCTACTTCCACAAGCCACCCAAATTGCCTCCCCATTTCCAAAATCACTACTCTCATAAAACCCCATCCCACACCAACTGTTAAATATCCAACATGCACTGCTCCTCTTCTTCTCCTTCTCCTTCTCCTTCCCTTCCATCAAATTCCAAACATAGTCTTCATCCACACTTGTCACAGCTTCTCTCAGTGCTTCCTCAAATGATCTCTCACACTCACTGCTAACCACATCAACACCAACCCAAAGGTTACCAAAGTTGTCACTGGAAAGCATTGATCCCATTCTTCTCCTAAGGTTTACTACTATTTGTGACACCACATGACCACTGGCTAATATTGATACATTGGCTCGCCGGAGACACCGCCAGAAGAGCCCACTCACGGCCTCAACTCTCGTCGGACGTCGCCGCCCTTCTTTGCTGATAATGTTCACTCTCAATCTCTCTACTCCTTCCTTATCAATCACAAACCTTCTAATGGCCACCTCACCACTCTCCGGTGAAGCTTTTACCAGTTGCACTGTTTCAGGCCAAGGTTCACTGCTGGGAGAGAACAACAAGGAAGCAGAGTGGAAATTTGGTAAGGAGCCATTGATATTGGTTGCACCTCTGGAAATAGATGACCAGTGTTTGAGGAACATGGCCATTGAAGCACCATCAGTAATGAGGTGAGACATGGAGAGGCCAAGAACATGGCCACCGGAATCAAACTTAGTGAGTTGCACTGCAAGAAGAGGGTCTGTTGATAGGTTGAAGTGGTCCTTCTTGATTGGCAGGAGCTCTGGGACTTCATCAATGTTGAGAGATGATGAAGAAGCATGATGATTAGTTTGATGAGCTTCAGCTTCGATGAAGAGGGCGCCGTCGTCGGTGCAGTGGACGTAAAGAGTGCCGTCGGAGTTGGAGCGGAGGATACGGCCGGCGAGGGGGGAGAAGTGGAGGAGAGTGGTGGAGAGGGAGGTCTTGAGGTGGTTGGGATGGATGGATGTGGAGGAGTAGAAGAGGAGGATGTGGAGGAGTAGAAGAGGAGGATGTGGGCGTAGATATGAGGTGAAGTGTGATCAAGAGAAGAGAGTTGGATGGGTGGATGGTTTGGAGGAGTTGGTGATGAAGGTTTGATGGTTTCTTGAGATTTGATTTCAACTTTCAACATCATTGATTCTACTAGTTGTAGGAATAATATATTGTGTGATGTTCTAATTTGATGAAGATGAACTATATATATATATATATATATATATATATATATTAGAAAAAGTTAGGAAAAAAGTGATATATATTTTGCTTGGCAACCAAGTTTTAATGGTCAAAGAGACCAAACACTTGAAGTTGCATGCTATCTTCCTATCAGCTATTATGCCGTTTTTTGTCAAAGAGATCAGACAAATTAAGGAAGTTGCATGTTATCTTCTTATCAGCTTTTCTAGAATATAAAAATAAAAAGTTGAGTCGAATTGGTTGGCCACACACTAACTACATAAGTTGATTTAATAATAAGAAAGAAATGGGTTGAATAAATGATCAGTGCTAAGTTGGTTCAAAATTAAAAAATTATAGGGAATGAGTTACCGCAACACTTAGTACATGAGTTGGTTTAAATAAGAAGTGATAAAGAATGAGTTGGCTAAGCACTTGGTGTACAATTAGTTGGTTTAAAAAAAAAAAAACAGTGATTTAATTAGGAATGAGCTGATTAAACACTTCATTAATTAAACTAATTGGTTTAAAAATGAGAAGCTAATCATAAAGAATACGTTGGCTAAAACACTTAATACATAAGTTCGTTCAAATATAAGGAATAAACTAACTAAACACTTGGTAAATAAATTAGTGTATAAACAAGAAGTCTCATAAAATGAGTTGGCTAAACATTTTGTACACAAGTTGGTGTAAAAATGAAAAGAGCTATACAGAATGAGTTGGCTAAATATCGAAGGAAAACTACACCATTAACGTCGAATATCACATTAATTTTCTCCCAAAGAGAAGAAAATTACTGCATGATGACAGCAGTGGGGGAATGTTTAATGCATCATAGCATGCTTGTCAAGTATAAGAAATCAAGGATCTGTTCTATAGTACAATCATGCTCAAAGCAAGTAAAAAGACCATTTTTGAATCCTTCAACTGCAATGCTGCTGCTGTCTTTTCGTTGTGGCTAAACGCTGAAAATACAAACATATGTAACTGCCTTGCAAATTGAGCTATCTAAAAACGATGACTGAATAATCATGTAAAAAGGCATCCATCAAGTGGCGGGTAGTCTGTTGGGTCATAGAATTGCTTGAGGTCGAATTCCACTTCATCAAACAAGTTACTGTGAACTTCGGTCAATGACATTGAGTCGTTGTATTCAAAAAGTCCCATACCGTTAATGCCGACATTCTCTAAGCAACCAAAGCCTTGAAGAGAATACAACTGCAAGTCTTCAGGAAAGGAAACCAATTCAGCTCCATTTTTCATACTTGATTCTTGTGATGATGATAACAAACCATAGTTCCCAGTATGATCCAAGCACAATGACTCTGTTCTTGGCAATCCAGTTAGCTCACGTGGCATGGTGAATGCTTGAGAATTGGTAATTCCATGTTCGACATGAACCGAAACTGAGTCTATTGTGCATGCAATCGGAGATATAGTTTTCCTGTGATCCATAGAGACAGGCTTGATGCTAGTGATGCCGGTTTTCTCTCTTTCAGTAGCATTGCAGGTCATTGAGATATGAGGCGGCACTGCATGAAAATAATCCAACGGTTTGTGTTCTTGGTTAGGCTGGGATAAGTTGGAGAAGCCTTGCAGTAAACCACCATTCTCGATGTTGTTTTTCGGATACTGCATGACTTGTTTCACTGCAATGCTGCTGCTCAAAGGTTGCTGCTTTGATATGGCTTGTTCCAAGGGCCTGCAGTCGACATTAGGCATGAAGGAAACCAGCACATCTAACTGAGAAACACTGTTTATCTTTGGAGGGTCAATAACATCACTTCTTAAGTCTTTTTTGGTATCGGTTACTTGCACGGAGACAATGCTCTTCAAGTCATCGACCTGAATATCTGAGAAAATCCCCTGAGCTTGGATTTTCTGAGTAGAGCATGCATATCTGCTGGCCACACTGTTTTGTAGCGTAGAAATGGAGCTCTGAGTCGGTGGAGGCGGAGGGGGAGGGGGAGCGGGGTCCTTTGGACAGAATTCTGACTGCATATTTCTGCTAGGAATTCGCACTTCATTCTGCTTCTGTATTCTGCTCAAGTAGAGACGGTATTTCTACAGAGAAAACGAATTACAGAAATAAACTATTAAGAATTTAAACTTAACCAGACTTGAAAAGAATTAATACATTAGAAGCCTTGGCAGGATAATATTAACTGATTAACGAAGGCCTAACAAACCGCTTTGTTTTTATGGCCTAATAATGAATTGTTGCAATAGTAGCAGCCAATAACAGGGTGGAAGGACTGGATTAATTATCTGAAGATGAGCTTTGATTGCAATTGATTCTTACATTTACCATTTATGACGTGCTTGCAAATTGAAGCCATGAGAGAAACTAAGTGCTTTTTTTCTCGAGGGCATTATGTGCACTATAAGGAAGCTGATTGCAATTGATTCTTACATTTACCAGTCAGTTCATAGACTGGTGAATTTGCAAGAAAAATTTCGGTTTGCACCATGCATTATGTTCTGGCTGCAGAACTAGTTGAAATCACAAATGATTTTATACAACTGGCATTTCTTGGAAATGGTATCCCATTTTTATTTATTATTATTTTCTAGGAAAACATAACTCTAATCCATAAATCCCAGGAAACCTGAGCATATGTAAATTCAAACACATTTTATTAACTCTGGAGTAAAAATAATTGAAAATTTGTCAAATTACTAGCCATGTTAATATTGCTAATAATATAAATGAAATGCAATTGCAACCAGAATGTTTTTTGTTTTTTATGGTTATTTCAAATAATCACTGGTAAAAATTTAGAAATCATTAGAAATCAACATGGACATTTTTTGACTATTTCAAAGTACCTAGAGAAATAATTCCATGAAATCTAAATGAATAAAATATGTCTATTACCTGAAGGTGGCTTGCTACATTTTCTCTTGTTAGCCCAGGAACATTCATCAAGTCCAGTATTTTTTTAGGACCAACTTCTGCCCAAAGAAACATCAAGAACAAACAGAAGAACATTAAATATTACCACAGAAAAAATTGCTAGCCTTAGAAAAGGCATACGATGATTTACTCTTTGTTGAGTCAGTTTCTCTTCCATGGTTCTTTGAGTAGGAAATCAGGAAACACCATAAAGGAAGATAAAATTCAATACCGGATACTCACTATCAAATCCAATCTGATTTACAGCATCAACAAACTTCTGGTGAAGATCCACCGTCCAAACTACCCTTGCCTTCTTAGCAGCAGAAGAATCACCATAATCTTGGTCGGCAAGCTCTTTGTTATCCATATCTTTCCTCTTCCTTACAGAGTCAACCCCGCCAAATACTTGTTTTTCATCAAAATCCTCATATCTACTCCTTAGTATTTGAATATCTTCACTGCTATCATGGCTTTCAATCTCTTTCACCTCATGTATCTTCTTTCTGTAAACATGTTGCCATATATTGCGCAGTTCTTTCAACCTTACAGGCTTAAGAAGATAATCACAAGCACCATGTTGAACACCTTTCATTACTCTACTTGTTTCCCCATCGACAGACATCACTGTAAAATTAGCGAAACAAAAATGTTAATCTTGTATTTAGCGCTAGCAAATTCATGAGTTCTAATAATGCTATAAATTTGGATGCATGCAAACTTAACTGATAACAGGAAGATCCATCTCGAGTCCAACATGCTCAAGGAGTTTGAAACCATCCATGTCAGGCATATTGACATCACTGATCACAATGTCAAATTTATCTTTTCTTTCCCGGAGCATGTGTAGAGCAACTCTTGCTAAACCACATGTAGTTACTGCAACATTCAACAAAATTATTAGTAATAAACATCTTCAACAGTGTAGGAAGGAAGCATCTTGCATTCACATTTTAAGAGTTAGATGGGTATCAAATGCAAGTATTTTATAGAAATGAAAAATGAATCCAACATAGGGGCATTAATAAGCTCGACTAAGATCCTCTAAGAAAAAAACATTTTTTGTTATGACTAGCATCACATTTTTCAGTTGGAACCAGCAGGATCCTTCAGCAGGCACAGGACAAAATATAGGATTATCAGTGATCAAAATGTACAACGTTATATAGCAATATCAATCAAAACTCACTACACTAGACTATCAAACTTGTCTAAGACCAAATAAATCACAAATTAAATGATAAAATTATATCGCAAAAATGAACAGCGATATTCTCAAATTCATAATAACCCCAGGAACTTTGAAAAATATAAAATAGCAAAAAATGTCAATACGCTCAGGTTTCATCAATTTTAATTTTTATCCTTGGTCTTCAAAAGGGCGGGCGTCATTCAGTCACAAAGTGATCACTAAAAACTTAATCAAACAGTTCCCTTAAATTATTATATAAAAAAAAAGGAAATTTGAAATGTAGCTATAAATTATGAAAAAATAGTCAAAATTATCAGACCGTAAGGCAGAGTAAAATAAATCAGAAGTTACCAATGACTATTATCAACTCAATTGTTCATAAGAAATTAAAAAAAGCTAACGAGAAGTCCAGAGCAAAAACAAACAAACAGTTGAATAATAACCATATGGGTATGCAATCATTCTTTCTGAACAGTAGAAACACATGCTGTTCCCTGTTTTTCCTGATCATAAAAGTCATATTTTTCAGTCAAATAGTATCTGGGAAAAAAAAAATCTCATGCTGACCACCAAAAAAAAAAAAAAAGCAGAGCTCCTAAACCCTAATCTACCAGGCAGCAATGCGGAAATCCTTGGTTCAAATAGAAACAAGCAACAAGTCCACACACAGCCATGCTCAAAATAACAAAATTGAAAAGCAATAACCAAAAACACGCAAATCACATGGAAATCAGAGCAAGCAAGCAATCCAAATAATCAAACAGAACCAAACCATCATTCAGGCATTAAAGCAAGCGCCTTGTTGAGCTGAAAACCAACCCAAACATCCAGAAACACAGAGAGACATCAAAAGAAGAAGAAGAAGAAGCAAAACACAATGAAGAAGACATTAAGGTGGAACTGAGAACCACCTTCGTAGGAACACTTCTTGAGCATCTTTTCAAGGATTTTCAACCAAGTGGGATCATCATCAACAACAAGCACCCGAAGCCCATAGGGAAAGGCTTCTGCCCTGGAGGTAACGAGACCAGCGTTCTCCCCAGGCATGCTATCGCTAGCGATGAAGACGCTGGAAAGAAACAGAGAAAGAAAGAAAGAAAGAAAGAAAGAAAGAGGGAAGGGGAGCTCAATGGTTGCTGCACTCGCCCTCAAATATAATGTTCGAATAAATAAATTAAATTAAATTAAATTAAATTAAATTAAATTAAATAAAATTAAATAAAGCACTTGCCTTCCCTCAACGAATATTGGCGCCAGTTAGTTAACTCGGTGGGACCCACCCTCTTTCCCCTTTCTTATTCCAACCTTTTATTTTTATTTTTATTTTTATTTTTATTTTTTTAATAAAAAAAAAAATTAAAATAAATATTTGTTAGTATTTGTATGACGAGCCATGGTAGTGGCTTTTACCCGAGCATATGGATGCTCAAAAGTTTAACGGACTTATTCACTTTGTAAATAAATAAATAAATAAAATAAAATAAAATAAATATTGTGACAATATCTTTGTCAAAATTCTAGTCTATATGGCTTGTGTAAATAATTGATCAATGGTTGATAGAGCACTTTATTTTTTTTTTTTTCTCACAAATATTTTTTTAATAAAAGAGATAAAGCACCACCTCATTAAAAAGTGATTGATAGATAGATATGGTAATGTATCATTTACAGTGTTTTATCAATCACTTAAGAGTTTACTAATCCAGGTGTCACATGGGGTAATAAAAATTATGTCATGTGTACACTCAAATGATTTTTAAAAACCAAATCAAGCTAATAAATTCCTTCTATCATACAACTCTATTTTTCTCACTAATATTCATTTTTTAAAAAAATTTATAACTTTTTAATAAAAATATTTTTGGTTTAATCGGAATTATTGGTTCAGTGGTTCAATATATATATATATATATATAATGGTATATTACTATTATATCTAGTGCAATCAGTTTTTCTTATTTTAAGTTTTATGTTAGATGAAATGAAAATTGTAAAGAATTAAATTTGGAATGAGAAAAAGAAAGACATGATGATTTTTTTTCATTGATTAAAGATTAAATACTGCAAGAATAACATTTTATATGTTCCCTAAATTCTACATATATTTAGTTTATGATTGAAACAAGAGCAACATGGTAAGGTAAGATAAAAGATCAACATGAATTTTATACTTATTTTTTAATAATAAGATATAAAAATGAATCTTATTAATTTGATTAGATAAATAAAAATAGTTTTTAATTAATATTGACAAAATATATGACTTGTTTTTTTAAACATGATGAATGAAACTGAGAACATTATTGAGCAAAAGTGGATATGATATAGAAAATAAAAATGATAACAAAACAAGCAACAAACTTAAAATGAAAACCACTCTAGTAATAAGAAAGTTGGTTATAAAAAAATTGAGTTTCCATTTTGATTGAAAAATTTATAATTTAAAATTTAAATTCTTTTAAAATTGACTCTTAAAATTTTAATAAGAAAGAGTACCCAAAACAAAGTTAATTTATTTTTTAAAAAAACTCTCTCCACTTTTGTTAAATATGTTATATTATATATATGGGAGAAAATTAGTATTGAATTTAGGAAAAAAGAAAAAGGGGAGTCCTTTTTTGGAATAAATAATTCTATAATTAGAGCCAATCAAAATTGGTGGCCCATGCTTTCATATGGGAGCCAAAGTGAGGAAATTTGAAGTGTTTTTGAAGGGCATAATTGGACGAAAGAAAATTATACAGAAATGGAATAAAAAGTACAACAAATGGTACTTTGGAAATTAAGTCAAAGTTGGACTTTCAAGTTTTAAGTTTAGGCGGTCAAGGGCATTGAAAAGTTTATATAGAGATTTAATATAAACCGTAAAAAGAAAAATAAAGATATAAAGTCATGGATAAGATCAACACCCATTGAAATCATTGCCATTTATTTATTTATTTATTACAACTAAAAAGTTGGCATAATAATTTTAAGGTAAATTATCAATTATCTCTGGATTATCTGGGTTATGTGTATAAAATGTTTGTATTTTATTGAAAAGACCATAAAAATCTCAGCTCACACAAAATAAAAATATAAATATATCAAAATAGTAACTTGATATTTATATACGTACTGGCATGTGATTTATCTAAATTTATAAAAAATTATAACAAATTAGAAAACATTATATATGTTTATTACAAAAATTTTAAGATATAGAAAACAAACATGCAAGGAACATGTGGTTTTTAATTAATTAATTAATTAATTATTGTTATTGTGGGAATGTGGATTAATGTCCATGCTAATATGATATTCATGTTGTGTAAAAACAATTTAGTAATTTTTTAATATGTTAAAATGGTATAAGTTGTCAAATCAAAGGATATGATTTTAAAAATAGCAAAATAATAACACAACAAAAAATAAAATTGTTTTTTATTAAAAATAAAAATGGCCAAATTACTTATAATCTTAACAAAACATAGTTGAAATTATGGAAAAATATCACAAAAAACGGCATGTTATCTATGGAATATTAAACCTAAAACAATACAAGCACTTGTGATGTAACTCGTTATATTGTATTGTTTGTGCTATTCTTATCTACGAATCAAATGCATCTTAAAAGTTAATATTTTTAAAGTAAAGGATGAAAATAAAGAATAAGTACGATAAAGAATATGAAAGGCATTCCTTTCGTCTTTAAATTTTTTATATTAAAAATAATGTAAAATAGAACTTTTATGAAATCTATATTTTAGTCCTTATAACAACAACAACAACAACAACAACAACGATATTAACTGTGATTTGAGTATTAAAAAAGATTTTAACTCTTCAATTCTCCAAACTATGAAGGAATATATAGGTTTTATAACAAGATAAATTGATATACTCCATCAGTTTCATTCAAGATTTTTAAATAAAAAAAAACTCCCAATTTTATTATTTCAACTGTGATAAATTTTCATATACAGTAAACCATATATAATTTTTCTCAAAAGATAAAATTCCAACTCTTGATGATAGAGATGTCTCTTATGTTTGCTAATTTAACCAAATTTGATAAAAATAAATAAATCACTTTAAAGGCATATATCTATTGCCTCTGTGTAGATAAAAAGTAACCATAATTTTTTATAAGGATTATTAAAATTAAAAAAAAAAAAGAATAAAAAGATGATCCCTCAAAATGAAATTTATTATATATAAAAAGTGAAAGTTACTCCTTTCTTATCTCCCAAAACTACCATGATTAATGACAATGATTCATGATTAGTAAGATGGTGAATAATTAAAAAAAAAAAAATTAAAGAATAAACCCCTTCATTTAGTAGAATGAAGACACATGGACCTCTATGTCTTCTCCCAAAGTCCATAATTTGGGTGTTAATTTAAAGGAATTTAGAATAAATAGGTAGGTGTCACAACTTCTTAAAAAGAAAACATTAATTATCAAGTAAGTGGGAGGATAGAATGTTCAAAATTTTTTTTTTTTTTAAGTTTCCACTTACAAAACCATCACTTGGAGGATTCCCTTGATAAAAAAAAGCTTTCACTCAACCCTTTTTTAAATAAATAAATTAATAATATTATTCATAAAAAGAATGGCTTCCAACACACCTTAAGTGGAAAAACATAAGGACTCATTATAAAATATTTAGGACTCTAAGCCCACCATAGTTTTTAACCAATGATCATTAGCTCTTTATATCACAATCCTTTTGTTTTATATTATTTATTCTAAAAAAAAATTTTGGTATCCAAGTAAAAAGTAGGCAACTTGATCGATTGCTTTCATCTTTTAGCAAAATGATAGTCAATCTCAATATGTTTTATTATCTTTCTTTCTTGTACAGTTCTAACATATTGAAAAAAATAATAATTTTTTTTATACATATCGTTTAAAAGATCTCATCTCATAATTATTTGTATACATATATTATTAAAATAATATTTACTGAAATATAATAAAAGGTCTAGATGTTTTAAGAGATGGGAGAACTCTAGCCCGTCCCTCAACTCAAAGGTTACTGAAATTTGCCTCATGAGCAGAAAACGACATAGAAAAAAAATACGAAGATTTACATGGTTCAACAATCTTGATCACTCTAATTAATATGATCAAGATTTCTTTGTTTACTATCTAAATACATGCAACAAAAGTTCTAATTATGTTGCAAATTTTTTTTTTAAAAAACATATGAACAAATCACGTGCTATGGAAATGCACATACATGGAATTATTATCTCACAACATTTGTACCCGCACTTTACTGAACTGAGGTTCAAATCCACCACCTTAGCAAGACACGATCATCCTACGCAGGAGACCCAGTGCCAATAAACAAAGAGCCATTGACATTACATAAATTTTATACACCTTACATCATAATATTAAATTTCCAATATTTTATCTATCAATATATATATATAATAAGTGTCTTTACAATAGTAATAGAGTGGCATTCAAATCTAATTTTTTCTAAATATGTATATGTGTCTAATTATAAAATTTTGAAAGGTTTTATAATAATAATAATAATAATAATAATTAAAAAGGGGATGATTGAGCTGTGGAGTGGCAAAGCCAGAGGGGATGCTTTTTTAATCAGTGTTGGACTAGTAAAAAAAAGGGGAAATGGCCACTATGAATGAAGCTTTTCTTTGATTAAACAATGTGGGTTTATCATGGTGATGTTGGGAGGTGGTTTGCAAATTAAAGAGAGAGTTTTGCAATGTTGTTGCTTATCTGATTGTGAAAGGGATGGATGGTTACTCAACATAACCTCAAATCAAATTAAAGTTGAGAAAGAAAGAATACTTCTTTGTAACACCTTCCCATTAACTACTTTTCCACTAATTTGCTTCTTTTTTTCTTTTTTTTTTTAACAACCCTATGAAGTATGAACTCATCCCAATTTCACAAAATATACCATATATGATAATACCTATATATTAACAAGGTTATATACTAGCTTATTATTGCTATTAAAATGATGCTCACTTACATATCCTTATATTTTAAAAAAATCAATAAAAAAAATTATAAAATAGAATAATCTAAAAAAATCAATTTATAACTTATAAAATTTGCAAGTTCATCTCCATAAGAGAAATATATATATATATATATATATATGCTAGTGTATTTATTATCATACATTTTGTATGTCATGGCAAAATGTCCTCATTTTTATATCTCTTTGTAAAATCAAGATTATTATGTATAGTTATAGATGGAGTATATACATTAAAAATTTATGTTTTTCATAAAAACAAAAATATAAAAACATTTGCATGTATTTATTACAATTTTATTTTTATTGAGACAATGAATAAACTGCAAAAACATACACAAACATAGAATTAATATCTCAACACATCTATACACTCACCTTATGTAAACTCAAATTTGAACCTGTTTTTTTTTTTTTTTTTTTTTTTTTGAAAAACATACCCTTTATATATAAAAATTCCAGTACTTATAAATCAAGAGTTAGTTAGCATAAATTTTTCAAAGAGTATAGTTTATAAAAAAAAAATAATAATAATAATAAAGGGGAAAGAAAAATCTATCTCTTGATTTGGAATAGTAATAGAGAGAGTGGATTGAGTGGTTGGCAAATCATTTGAAAGATAAGGGTTTGTTTTGGAACATGACATCCAAACCCTAAAAGCAAAGAGGCCCATTTGTGGATTATGCCTACTTTGCACAAGTCTTTGCATGAGAGTGACATTTTATATAATTTTTATGTGTTGCTAGTCCCACCAACTTTGCATGGTTGTCCATGTTTTATTTGAAGATATTAAACAATCATTTATTTTTATTTTTTTATCAAATAAAGTAACTTCACATTCTCCTCATTCCTAACTCATCTAATCAACAACACACCAAAGCATGGTTTTCATTGTTGGTTACTCCTATTCATAATAGTGTTTGACAAATAAGGTTGAGATAATAAGGTGAAATATTTAATATATTTATATATTACCATTGTGTAACTAGTAATCAAAAGTTCAAAACATAATTGCTATTAAGAAAGATTTTATGTTAGTCTCTATAGGCATAAGTCCAGTATAATACATGGTATTGTATTGTATTATATTATTTTTCTTTCATGAAATTATCTTTGTCATAAAGCTTCTGTTACGATTAACTTGTTTTTTCGCTTTAGTTTCTTTTTTATATAATATGATAATAATGTTTTATTAGGTTTTCGCATTCTTTTGAAATAAAGTGAAAGAATGTTTCATGTAAGTTTTCATATAATATTTTGAATAATATTAATATATAATTTTCCTTGATCTTTATGAAAACATATATATATATATATATGATTTTATAAGTTTTTGGGTCATTATTAAATTAGAGAAATATGATAATATACATTGGTTTTTTTTTTTCTTGATTTCAATTTACTGTTGTGGTTTATTTTTTTATTTTAAATTTCTATCGGTTACCACCCTAAGCATCTACTTAGCCAAATTTTTATAATTGAGTTGGTGCTCTTGAATATTTATCAAACTCATATTTCATTTTTCATTCACTATGAGATTTGAGGAAAGTGCTCAAATATTTTTGTTATATTACAGGAGTTAGTATTAGTATTATTTATTGTTATTATTAATTGAAAATTAATTTCTACATTTTGTTTAATACTATTATCTTGTAAGAAATCTGATTTTCATAAAACCATATTAGCAACCACCCACTTTTGGTGGGGCATGCAAAGGAAATTAAAAAAAAAAAAAACAATTTTTTCTAAACAAAATTACCAGCATATCCTCTAGTTGAAAATGACTAATTTACCCCTACAAAAATCATGCTTGCTTTTATAGCCCTTCAAACACAAACTTTTATCTATTTATTTTATATTATTTCCATAAGTACCTTTAACAAAAAAATCAATGAAGCCACATGAAATCCTCCATTTCCATTGAAAAGAACCAATGGGCATGAGTCACATAACAATGTAGTGGTAAGAGCATATGAACAAACTATTCATTCATTCATTCATTCATTCATTCATTCAATCAATCATTTGTTTATTTAATTATTTATTTCTGAACAAACAAACAAATTATCAAGGAGTTCTGAATGCTGATTTGCTTGCCAGTTAAATTAAAGTAGAGTGAGTTTGTGCTGTTACACCATCAGCTAATGCAAAGTGCTTGAGGGACTCTCACAAAAATTAAAGATGCCAATTGCCTGCACTAAAACTTCATGTCACATGCATAAAGAATCATGTGCCTGATCCTGTTTATCAAGAATGATTCACCAACATATACAAAGATGAAGCAGAATAAAGAATAATAATAATAATTTGAAGTTATTGGTCTTAATGACATTGGAAATCCATCGAGACGATGTTCGTTTGGTCTAAACTAGTTAGACCGATCTTTTTTTGTTTTTTCTTTCTTTCTTTCTTTCTTTTCAGTTGTTTCACCGAAGGTTACCGTCAAGATTTCTGCAGAAGAAGAATAAAGAGAACATTTAACTGTCAAATTTGATTTTCCAAGAATTGTTTTTGAGTACAAGTATTAATTCAAAGTTGGTGAATTATATATATGCTATATTCTTCAGTGAGAATCTAGACTAGGAATTAAAGTAAATGAATGAGAAAAAGCATCAAATGCTGAGAAAATGGCAGTACTGGAACTACAAAATGACTCTTTTTGCAGTAAAAGTCTTCCTGTTTCAGATCATCAATCAATTGCAGGTCTCTTTTCTTTAGAAAAAAAAAAAAAAGTCTTGAACATGAAATTCCATGGACAACTTGCTGATTGCACATCTTACTTGTAAACTAAGTCAGAATTTTTCATTGACAAGAAATCACCAGAGGAATGTACAACAGGCATGTCAAAAAAATTCGTTATGCAGAAGCCAAAAATATGCACTGTAAATGACAGTTCTACAGGCAGACAAAAGAATCAGAATGTCACTGAGTCTAACAAGCTAAAGTTCGCGGAGCAGGATTTTCAGCTTTCTTTATGCGAACAAGAAATGTATAGTTTCCCTTGTCAGCGAGATAGAGTTCACACATGTCGCCTTCTTTAAGGTCGTTTGCTGCAGTGAAATCTTTCCAGCCGCCGATAAAGCCGGTGAATCTTCTGCTCTCACAATAGAGGACTGGCCACCTTCTCATGACAGGATCCTGAAGCACAAGCACCTTCCTCAGGAGGAACATTTTCCCAAAACTATACGGGATACTGTATGGCAATTTCTGCATCAATGAAAAGACCGACACGTATTTAAGAAATAAGAACAGGATGATCTTGCTTGGCACTTCATATGTCAATTCCATTCGAAAAGAAAATGCAGCACATAATGGTTGTGATTTTCAATCATCTTTTCATTATGCCCTGATGTCAAAGTAATAATAGCATTAGTTCCCGATCTCTTTCATGGCTGGTCTTATTGATAATTAAGCAACATGTGCAAGTAAAGTCAAAATAAACTCAAATTCATAGATGATACATGATATTCAAAGTCAAGAACAATGATACTCTTAGCCACTTAATTTTAGTGTAGTTATTTTTAAGAGACGTGCAACACTATTATAGAACTATGAAATGCCGTTAAGAGCGATTAAATATCACTGTTTCAAATTGAATAGAGCCAAGACAACTTGCATTAGCTACAAAATAAACTTCAGATGCTTTACATATAGATCACCAGCTCATTCGACTAGTATGAAGGAGTGAAATAATTCAAATAGTTGAAAAAAAAAGACTATCATTGACCGAGGACTTAAATAATGCAACAGTATAATGAAATACTTACAAGCCAAGTGTTGTTTGAAGGAAGACGGAATTTGAAAATGAAAGAACTTGATGGGGGGAGCTCCACTAAATTTATGCATTCAGGTTTTAAATCTTCACGCACTGTTACTTCTGGACTGAGACTTGATTTCTTTTCCATTTCTTCCAGCAAATCAACAGGTTTTTTTCCCATCATCAAGCCTCCAGTTTGTACATCTTCACGAGGAGTTATTTCTGAACTGGGATTCGACTTCTTCTCATTCTCTTCCAGTGAAACAGCAGGCAGTTTTCCTGAGATCAAGAGAATTATAAGAAAATTAAGAATGCTATATATATATATATATTTAAGTTGAAAATAAGAGTTTACAATGTGCAGTAAATTGGTTCAGAATATCAGAAACTTTATTATTCAGAAAATCTAAAATTACCAGACTGGGGAACAGGTTCCTCCATGACATTGGCATCATTTTGAAATTCAGGTATATCATGAGCATGGTGAAAAAAACTGTCAGGAGTTTGGAGGCAAGGAACACTGTTGCTTCTGTAATTATGGACCTTGCCTTCCCCTGCCAGACAATTCTTTATTTTATATGAAAAAAGATCTTTTAAAAAAAACAAAAGTGGTAACAATAGAAACAAAGAAATCAAGAACAGATACTAAAACAATATAAACCATGACGCAAATTACTGACCCAAAGAACCCAACTCTTCATTTTGAGGAACCTTATCAAGTCGAACAGAGGGTGATATGTGCCTGCTCTTGTCTTCATTGACTGTGCCATCAGTTTTATGCAGAATGCCAACCTCATCAGCATCACATAAATCAATAGGATTAATGATGCCATCATCAAATTTATCAGTAAATTCTTCTTTAACAATGTAGCAGATTCCTTGCAGTGTACCAAGAAATTTATAAACAACTCCATCAAATGCATTTAAGTTTCCTTCAGTACAATCATCATCAAATGATTCAGATGAGTCAGTTTTGCCACATTCTAGTTTTATCTTTATACCTTCAGCTGTGCTTTGTCCCTGTGGCAAGTCCCCTGTTATCACCTCGTCGCTGATAAGAGGATCCACAGCAATTTCACAGGTTGCTTCAGTCTCATTCTGCAATCCACAACCAGTGCATTCTCTTTCTTCATTCAGCACTAACTCATCTGTTGTCTGTTGGACATCATACGCACTTCCTGTAGCTTCTGTAGGTATCGAACTAACAGAAGAAACTGCAAAATTTTCCTGTGGGCTTTCTCCTTTCAACACACCATCACTAATAAGAGGATCCACGCTTACATTCTCATTCTGTGATCCATGTCCATCAAATTCACTCGCTAACAAAGGTCGGCACTTAACAGGGCTAAGACGATGATGTGGTGATAATTCTTCATTAATCACTAATGTATCTGCTTCTATGGCACCACACAAGTTTCCTTTATCTTCGGAAGCAATCAAATTAACAGAAGAAACTGCAACAACCGCTTGTGGGCTGTCTCTAGTTAAGACACTGTTTCTAATAAGAGGATCCAGAATCATGACACATTCTGCTTCAGTCTCGCTCAGAGATCCAGGCAATGATTGTTCATTAGTTACCAATGTATCTGTTTCCACAGCATTGCATGACTTTTGGTTAGTTTCTACAGCTATCATATCAGGAGAAGGAGCTGTAATATTTCCCTTCATGAATACCGAATCTCCAGAGGCGACTTTTACAGGTATTTGCGCAAGCTTAACATCAGGTGTTTGCTCTCCCATAACAAAATCTCGACTCATGCCTTCACTGATAGAATCACCAACACTGTTACTATTATCACCATTGGTCATGGTCATCACATCCACATCCATATTCACAGGACCAGCAGGGGAAATTTGGCAGGTTTTGTCAACCAGTTCATCTAGTAACACAACTGGTTCTACAATCTCAATCTGTGGCCTTTTGGAGCTTTCACGGTGAACATGAGATGCCCTAAGTGCATTTACATCTTCACCTTTGCGTTTTACACCAGCCTTCCTACTTCTTGTAACCATCCTACTGTATGATGTATCACCAGGAGGGGATTTTGTTGTTTGTTTTTTCTTAATTGACCCCTCATTGCTATCGACAACATCTTTGTCACGGTTTCCAACAGACTGACATTTTTTTAAACTGAGATCATCAGCAAATGCTTCATTTTTCTTTTTCCCTTTACTCTCGCTGGCGATAGACTTTTCAATGAATTCTAATCTTTCACAGCCAGTAATAGCATAAATCTTTGCAGAAAAGAGCAATGTGTCAACATGATTAAATACCACAAATTCCCCAACTTTTATAGAGTGATCCAACACAAAATCCTGCCATCCTTGCTCAAAGGCCAAGTGATTATCCACTAAGGATACTTTTACTCCCCAACGATGTCCATTGAAATCCTCAATATCAACATTCTGATTAAGTAATGCACTTAAGTTTTTAGAAACAATTGGTGGCAAGAACTGAAAATTTAATCCAGAGTAACAGAGTGAGAAAAAATAAATACATACAGAATTGGTAATACAAAAGAGCGAGATCAATGGTACAATGAACAATCAAAGAAATAAACTTTGGAATCAAAATCAGTGGTTTCAGGTTGCAACAACAAGGAAAATTAAACACAGTAGCACAATCACCGACTTACTGGCACCAACCAAAGAAACCAAAAACTCTGGAATCAAAATAGTAGTTTTCAGCTTAATCAACACAGAAACAATGTTAGAAGCAGGATGGAACAAGAAGTAAAAAAAAATAATACTACTACTACTACTAATAATAATAATAGTAATCTCTATAGCACAATGAATAACTTAAATGGAACAAACTTTTGGGTGCAAAACCACTAATTCTCAGTTTATACCCAAAAATATGTTCAAATAGAAAAAGAATAGCCGAATTTAATCGCACTAACACAATGAACAACTTAAAAAGGAACAAACTTTAGGGTATAAAATCACTAATTCTCAGTTTATACCCTAAAATATCTTAAAAAAAAACAACCAAAATCAAACTTAATGGTGCAATGAACAACCCCCCCCCAAAAAAAAAAGCAGAATTAGGGATCAAAATCTTCGATTTCAAGTTTCTGTAATCATGATCAAAACCAATGACACAACGTATATACAAAAAGACCAAACTTTGGTCCATCCAAGAAGAGCTTCAACGATACAAAGAACACAATTCCACTAATCACACACTCAAAACTCAAATTATTTATTAATTTTTTAAATAAAAAAAGACTATATTCTGTACAGAAGAATCTGAAAAAGCCAAACCTTTACATAAGACGATCGAAAAAGAATTAAAAAAACACACACACACATAACACTTTCTGACAACATATCCAACTCCAAAACCCCATACAACCAAATTCAATCCAAAGGAAGAAGAAAAAGCAAAGAAATCATACCAAAGCTTGACTGAAGTCCCCAATCATGACCTTGAAGAAGGAAAGAAGGGCCAAAGAATGATGATTATGGGAAGGAGAAGGGTTTCTCCCATGAGATTTTTTCCTCTCCATGCATGCCTGCTGCTGTTCTTGAGCAGGCATTCCTCTCCCCTTTTCTTTCTCTCTTTTTTTCTTAATTATTTATTTATTTATCTATTTTCCTCTTCTTCTTTGAGAGAGAGAGAAACAGAGAGAGAGAGAGAGAGAGAGAGAGAGAGAAACAGAGAGAGAGAAACAGAGAGAGAGAGAGCGCGCTTTCTGTAGTTGAGCAAAGCGCTTTATTAATGTGGCGCTGTAACTTTTTTTAGTTTTGCAAATCGTTTTTCAGGAATCCGAAATCTATTAAATGCTGCTTTTTTTTATTATCATTTATCTATTTATTTTTTTAAAGATATTTTTGCAATATTTAATTAAATTAAATTTGAATTTTTTTTTTTGTATGGGATAATCTTAAGAGATGATTTTTTTAACGACATTGGTTTATATAATTAATGAAAATTAGTGAGTATATATATTTTTGTGTATAAATAAGGCAATAAAGAAATTTGATTGAAAAAGAGATTTTTATTTTCTGTTTTTGTCGGTCATGGAAGGAGGATCAGAAACTTTATTAAAATGGCCATTCCTAAAAGGAAAAATATCAAACTAAGAGATTTCCAATCAATTCACAGCTAAATTGCTTTCCTATAATGACGTTATTCATTTAACTGTTATTTGATAAAATCTAAAAAAATATATTCCTATTTAAACTCTCAGTGTAAACAAAGACTTTCAAAAGATAACATTATATATATATATATATATGTTTGACCTTTTATCTTTTTTTTTTCATTAAAGAGATATTGAGGAATTATGGGTAATCACCATTCACCTACACACGTGATTAAATTCCCAACTTAACAACATCAAACTAAACAGTAACAAACCAATTGCATCATTTATTTTTATTGCAAACCAACCATTTGTAATTTAGAACAAATTTAATTTGAAATATAGCACTATTACTCACATGGTTATGAACTTGTGACTTGAAAAAAAAACAATAAAAGGTCAAACATATATATATATATATGCATTTGGGTTGTTACTGTTAAGTTTAATGTTGTTAAGTTGGGAATTTAATCACTTGTGTAGGTGAATGGTGATTACCCGTAATTCCTCAATTTCTCTTAATGAAAAATTGATTAAATTAAGATCATGTTCAGATGATAATCATATGGAATAAAAAAAAAAATTGATGTAAGAAAATGTAATGAATTAAAACTTCATTATTTTTATGAGAAACATTGAATAAATCTCATGTGAAATGAAGACCACCATACATAAATTGAGCGCTATATTTCCACTTTTCCAAACTATCAAATGAAACATACTAAGCCACCCCATGGTTACCATCTCATAAAGGATGTAAAATGTAACTCAATATATCCACAAGAATCAAACAAGAATTCATTTGAAACTATACCAAAATATCATTCTCACTTAAAAATAATAATAATAATAATTGTAATAAAAAATAGGAAGTGATGCAACGCAAAGTTGTTTCCTTACTTTAATTTGCAAATGAAGCACACAATGGCAAAAATTTAGCTCATAACACAGTTTTGATTCTCCTGAATGAAATGTTCATCAATATCTATCATGATACAAAGATTACAAACCCTTGGTTTCGGAGCACATGAAGAGGGTTACAAGAATCAATTGATTGAATGCGATCCCTAAGTAAAGGATTGGAGCAGAGAAAAAAATACACGAAAAAAACACTAAATGAATAATGATAGGCGCACGGCAAGATTTATATGGCTGTGATGGTGTTGCTAGCTATCGTACTTTTTCGGTTGGTGCCATTGGAATAATCTTCTTGATAAAGAGCTGAGCAATGAAGCTTTAGGAATGTATACTCTTTTGCCGTATAGATGCTTTCCTCCAAGATCGGAATAATTTGCAACATCTTCCTGGAATCTTTCAATCTGCACAACAATTTATAGAGCTTGAAACAGTAACCGGGAAGGATGGATGATTTCAAAAGCTAATTTTTCTCTGAATGTTGTTTGAATAAACTGGAGCTAGATGTAATGCAGGAGTTGAGTGTGAGATTGATATACATGTAATCTGATGATATCCAGCAAATGTCGGAATACAGCATGTGTAGTTTTCAAAATCAAAGAACAAATTGTAGAATTGATGCAATATGAAAAATAAAAAAATAAAAAAGAAATTGCATATTTAAATTAAAAAATAAGCGCACCTTGCTAAGTTTTCCTTCTCGCAAGTAGTATCTAACTCCAGACCAGTTAATATATTGTGAAAAATGCGAACGGATTGCAGAGATGGGGTATAAGAAATTGTCTACCAGCATGGCAAGAAATATCTAAGCCACAAATATTCCATGTCAGTAAGAGAATCTACTTATTGTAATGCATGCTCAAGATATTTCTTTTCACTCGGCTTTTCAATGACAAAATGCAAAATAAACAAAGATGAGAGGAAGGTGCATACAAGTCCCCAATTGTATGACTTAAGTGATACTCTGGGCCCCTCTGGCGACAACATGTTGCATAACTGAATTTCCACTTTGGTCAAGTTCCACATAGAGAGGAGTTCTATAACTGTGCATATAACCAGGACGCCTGCAAGTGACAGACCTACAAAAATAAACACAAAATATTACATGGTCAGCACTTAAATCCAATTGACCACTCAATGAGAACCTACTCTCCTGCGCAAACAAACACAATCAATCCCTGTTTGTGCCAAAGCATATCATTAGTTTTAACTATTTAAAGAAATATCTACTGAAAATGCCCTTGAAAAAAAAAATTTTACAGCCAGTGTTATCAGGACAAAGTAAACACACTCACCACAAGAAGACACATTCAATTCTCTAGAAAGATGATCACTATATGGTGATCTTAAGGCAGCCAAAAAGTGTGTCAATGCCATGACATATGGCCAAACAAACCCCCAGGATAAATAGCAGTGTGAAGAAAATAATGCACGATTCATCAACCAGTTGACATTTGAAATATATGATTCAAGAACAAATGTTTGCTTCCTTAGGTAATTCCAGTATCTGCAAAAGATAGAAGAATAGGAATGATGTCAAGTATGGATAAGCATCAAGCAGCATGAATCTAGACCTCGATTACCTTGAAAAGCTAAGATCACTGGCAAGAGGATGAGGAAAGACAGCAACTGGTGGTGATGAAATAAGCCTTTTGTACTCCCCTGAAGGGACATATAGCTTAATAAAGACAGAAGAAAAAAGACTAAAGAAACATACAAGGTCTTTAAATTTTCAAGCATCTGGTGGATGCTAACCAACAAAGAATTAAGCACCAAGATAAGACCTTTTCAGTTGGATAATGCACAATGACTTTAACAATTTAACAAGGATGGAATAATTTGCATTTAGATATTTCAAAAGAAAAAGTTACCAGCTATGGCAGCAAGGGTCATATCATCCGAGTATCCACCATCTCTCAGTCCACTCACGACACCATACAAATCTTCTCTGAAATCATTGGCATGCATCTAAGAGGAATAATAAAAGAATAAGATTAGAATTTTCAAAATTTTAATTTGCCTGCATAGTTCAATATAAAGGTGGATGAGATAGATGTACCATCATACAACCACCCCAGAGAAAAAAAGTCTTTCCGCCAGTTGCAAATCCCATGGAGCAAGGCTGACAATAGGTTTTTCTTCAGTACCATTTCAATAGAAAGTAAAAGATAAGAACTTTCTGGCAATACCATTAATATGCGATATTGTAAATTGATACTGTAATATTTATGAAGTTATTTTTTAGTTTTAGTTAATATATTGGAAATTATTGAAGCAAATGCTTACAGGATAAAAACCATATTACCGAAATGTGATCAGATAAGAAAAGAAGAATCACCAATAGCTTGCTTAATAGTGAGTTTACCATATGATATTCATAAATGCAGTAGCTTCCCAAGCTTCCAGAAGGCAGGTCAAGTGGATATCCAGTTTGAATAAATATCTGGTTAATTGCACAAAAATTGAAAATGTAATAAATTTCATTCACAGTAATTTTGAATCCAAAACAGATAATATAGCACCAGATAACAAAATAAAATTAATAAGGTAGAACTCAAACACGGAAAGATCCAGCAAATAAAAGGAAATATTGAGCATACCTCAGGATTTTTCTGCATTTCTGCAGTTAAAGCCCCAATGGACCCAGGATGAAGTCTGACATCATCATCCAGAAATAGGACATATTTGCTGTCTTTATGCATATTTTCAACACCAGCCTGCATTAAATTCACAATATGTCAATCATAACATTTTTTTTAAGCATCTGATACATAGAAGAAAAGGGAAATAAACTCAAGAAAGAAAACTCCTGATAATGATCAATGAAAGCTTGGATGTGTCAGACTTGAGAAAACATGAAAATCAGAAATCAAATATGAAACTTGGAACTCATGGACAATTAAGCGTATACATATGACTACAGTTTAAACTAAAATAAGATACAGTGGCATATGGGACAAATTAGCAGCAAATTTTGCCATAAATAAATATTGTCATTGTCTACTAATAATAGATCCAATGTGCTCTCTTGATAGTCTGAAGCTTATAACAACAACAACCAAACAACAAACATAGATCATGCTTTTGAACCAAGTTGCGCTGGTCATCTACACCACAGAGATGCAAATAAAAGACCAGCTTACTTGATTTTTAAGCATTATGTTACAGTGTTTGGTATTCTTTACCAGATTTAATTTAGGGGAGAAGCCATAACTTAAACTTCATGGCATAAAAATTGACAGGAAAATATAAATAAATTGAGGCAAGGGCGTGTATCAAACCAGAGCGCACCAAAAAAAGAAAAGATCCCAAGTTAGAAATTGTTACATGAGTTTCATAAGGAAAAGAATAGTGCTAGGCAAACAATTGCCATTGGTACTATGTGTTGTGGCAGCGTTGTGTCTATATTCACAAAGATAATAATACGACTATCATGAAGTGCATGCATTCTTACATGCACAATAAACAAATACTAATTTGAGTTCAGATCATCAAAAAATCCAGTACTCCATAGTATACATGGATTCACCACATCATAGCACAAAACATTCAGCTTTTAAGTCTTTATGACATGAGATGATCTTAATCATAACATCGTGAAAATATAAATCAATACCACAAATTTTCTCATGATCCTAATAATTTGCTGATATCATACGAGCATCAATCTTTACACACTAATTGCTTTTTGTCTCTCCTACGATATTTACAAAACATAAACTGTCAAATTGAAAGCTTTAGCACCCAAAAAGGCTCGCACATGACCTTTCAAATATACAAGTGAATAATAAAGTACAATCAAAATAGTAAGCCTTCCTTAAGAAGGACCTTTCATCTAGCCTGAGAAAGTACGGGATATAAACACTTTACATACTAACTGATTATGGATTTTTTGACTGCATGTTGTTGATAAACCCGCTACAACAACCCTTGCTTCCACACTGTCCTGAAAATGATCAGCAAACCAGAGATGGACAGATCATTGATCACAGAAGAAAAAAACAAATAGTTCCACAATATCCTGTCAATACTCAAACTAAAACAGCTGACATGTCTACATATTATAAAAATAACAAATAAAAACTAGTAATAGTGAATGCTTTAAAGGCTAGAGATGAAAATGGAAAAACAGAAGATGTGAGATATGGAGGCAACAATTGACTTCCTAAGTTGGAAGGGATAAAGAAACAGAGAGCATGACAATTGATTTCCTAAGGTGGGAGGGATAAAGAAACAGAGAGCATGAAAGAATACTGATATTTGACCAAGATCAAGTGACCTAATTTTAGAGAAAAAATTGTCGCAACTAGAAGCTAGATAAATGTTTTTACATTTATCAGATATGTCTACAGTAAATTCATACACAAGAAATCCTAGATCAATAGAACATATTGGAACCTTTTAATGACAACAACAGAGATTTCACTTATAAATTTTCACTTAGTCAACATCTAAAACGAACAGATTGCAGGAAGATTTCATAACTCAACAAGGATTCACATCTCTTACATGAAAATAAAAAATATAAAAAGTGCTTCAGGCACTTTGTCCTACCTTAAACTCTGATATCAAACCCGAAACAACATGGTAAGCTGGATCATCAACACTTTCTACAACAAAAAGAAACTCCAAAGGCCCACCATAAAGAGAAGTGATCTGCATTTAAGCATTCTGTGAAAAACAGTTGAAATTGAGCAAGAGTAACCAAAGTAAAGCTTGTAGGTGTTCTACAGTCACATTATGAACCATAGAATACTAAGGCCAAACCATTAAAAAAACAGCATGAGCTTACAAATAAACATTTGACCATCTGTTAATAAAGGATGCATAAGAAAGGACACTGTTCTATAAACTATGCTGTGTCTGTAGCTGCAGAGATGCAGGGCTCAATTTATGGCTCATGCGCAAAGACTTCATGACTATACAAAAGTATAGTGGTCATACGTAGGATATATATAATCTGAAGCAAATTACCATAGATACGATAATCAATAACAAAAGGTGATTTTTATTTGGAACAAAATACTATCACAAATCTTGGCAAAGCATAACCTGACTTCTCCAGTTCTGCAAATTATGCTCTCCCAATCCCTTTAAAGGCATGATGACTGAAACTCTTGGCAAGTTGACTTGAGCAGAATGTTCAAGATCATTTATATCTTGACAAATAAAAGAAAAGCAATTACCACCATCAGCATCTTTCTTCATGCGCCTAATTTCTCTATTCCTGAGAGAAGAAAAGTGGTAGAATTCCCAAGCAGATGAGGAAAGTACAGCATAGAGTGACTGCTCATATATCTAGGTGAAAGGACTGACTGGCTACCATAAAAAATTTCTTTCAATAACAGAATACCTGACATAGGCAGCCCCACACCATCCAATGGCAAGAGTTAAACAGATCACACATCCCTATAAGCAAACAAGAAAAAAAATTATAAATCCAACATGTACAACAAAAAGCTTGATCCATATGTATATAATAAAATGGCAAATCAGATGAAGACAATATCACATGACATTGTTAGGTAAAGCTGCTTGAGGGCATAGTGAATAAAAGTTCAGATTTTAATGAACCAAACTATGCTTTAAAAAGTAATGAGAGATAAAGGCAAGAAAACTGGAAAAACATCCAAGAATATCAAGATAAATAATGATAAACAACTTTTATTAGAGTGAAAAAACCAATTGTGTAAAGAATTCAAACACAAATGACTAAAGGGAGATATGAAGCTTGATTGCCTTCAATATCAAAAGATATAATCAGCATTTTTATAAAATGATGTTTGACTATGGTCAACTAGCCTAACGTCCAAGAATGGTTGCTCATCACCTCAGGTTCTCTAGGTTTCTTATAAATGACAAAGGCCACACAGAAATGCATGAATAGTTCACCTTCGAGATGCAAATACCATTTGGTTTGCATTTACAGCAATGAGAGATGCTGTGATCACTAACTGAGAGGGCAGAAAAGAGATATCCTACAGATATCCAATTAGTGAGAGTATGTCTAGCATTTAAGTTGGGACCTAGGGAAAATTTTCTGGAAAAAGAAAAGAGAACAGCATTTAGAGGCTCTGCTGGTGAGAAAAGATACTGTCCTTTGTGCATTTTGGCAGTGGGAACTTACAGACATACTATGAAGGACATAAAAAGCAAGGTAACAGACAGGAAAACTGCCACTAATTTCAGCAAATCAATGATTTCCTACCAGAATTATCTGTGGAGATAAATGCCAAATTTAATACTTGAGCAAGGTACCTTATTAGAATAATATTCAAAGAAAAACCCAGAGAAACTCCGAAACGTTTGTCATATGCAAATTGTAGATTCCAAGATAAACTAATTATCGCAAGAAAACCATTCTTCAACATATAAATGTTTCTGATGATTCTCCAGAGTATTTACACTGAAAAATTTATTGAAATGCTAGAGAGTCAAAAGAACCCGTTTACAGACATAAAGCTGCTATATATTTAAAATGTGGCCACTGGATTCTATGTCCAAGCATTCATTGAGTTAGAGAGATGTTACATAATAAGTTGCCGCACTGAGTTTCGCAACAAATACACTAGCATGAAGACAATTCTGAGTCTAGACAATGTTTCCGATCAATGTGGTTGATTAACAAACAAAGGATTTGACTAATGGTGATTTTTCAGAGAAGTTTGAATATGCCTATGACAAAAATGTTTATGACAATAAGAATCCCATGTATATATATAGTAAATGCGCAGGCAGTTTTCTTTCACGATTGCTGGATTCAACCTTTTGTTTTACATAATTTCTACTAGTTTTTCTAAGGAAACAGTTTTTCAAAAAGCCAATTGCTTGAGAAAAGACGTACTAACAAGATTTCAACCAATAATACGCAGAGCCAAACATCATTGTCTACAACCAAAATCAGAACAGAAAAATAAAAAAAGATTTTTCCTCTCATCTTTCTTATTTTTCATTCAATCAATGCAAAGTCTAGGATCGGTACTCATCCATCCAACAACTCCACAAAAACCATGCAAACAGAAATTTAAACAAAAGTTAAAAAAAGGGGGAAAAACTCCGAATATGAAAAACTCATCGAAGCCAACGATCAAAATACAAAACAACGAACAAACCCAACACAATGCACCCCCGAAAAAAATTAAACTTTTCAAATCAAGACCCAAAAAAAAGCTCACATTTCCCCACAACCCTAAGATCCAAATACCAATACCACACCAGAGACAACCCAAGAAACAAATCACAACCACAGCAAACAAAAGATCAAACACCAGCAAAACGCACCTGGATCTGGATGAAAATCGCTAGGGGGCTACAAAAAGCCCTGCTGAGCACCGCCAGGAGCGCATCAATCGCCTCCAGGTTCCACATTCCGAGTTCCCCCAAACGGCCAAAACGAATCAAACCCAACCCTAGCTCTCAAATCTCCATTCCTAGAAGCAAAGCGAGAAGAAAGAGAGAGAGAAAGGGGAGCAAATGTGTGGGATCACTGGGTTTTATCTGGCCAGCGATTCACGGTTCCCTCTTGCTCCGCTTGAACCAGAGGCCACGAGCGAAATCCTCAATCTTAATTAATTAACAATAATTGATTGATTCATTAATTGCTTACCATCTATATATTTATAGTTAAAAATTGATTTAAATCCTTAATTTTTTTCCAGTTTATTCATAATTTTATATTTGTTGAGGATATATACGGAAAAAACTTCATTAATTAACCATTGAATACTCCAGTAGCACAAAAATATATAAAAAAAAATTATTGATTTGAATTTTTTTGACAGTATTATTTGGTACCTATAAAAAATAAGTAGTTTCACTCTGAACCATTTTAATTGATGTATTTCTGTATTTATTACAATGACAATCACTCAAATAAGAAAATAATAATATTATTTGATTAATTAAATTAAAACAAAATATTATGATCAAAGTAACGTTCAGATTGCCCGGAGATCGCAATGAAGGAGATCGATTGGACCGTATTAAAATAGTTTTGTTTTATTATTTTGATTTTATTAGAAATAATTAATTCGATTTAGAGAAGCCGGGATCGGCGGAGGATGTGAGTCTTGTGATGTGACAGAGCCAGCGGGGATTTGAGATGATGATGATGATGATAATGTTAGAATCAACCCGAGCCGTGAAATTGCCTTGAGATCAAGTTTCAAAACAGATCTCGAGGTCTCGAACGGCGAGTATTGAGCCTGAGTTAGAGTGATTGATTTTTTATGATTATTTTAAAACAAATCTGGAAAATGTTCCGAAAAGGAGAATATCCGGTTGCGGATTCCCTTCAAAAATTTGAATTTTTAGACAAAAGATGATTTTTTTTTAAAAAAAAAATATAATCCTATTATTGTTGTTGTAATATAAAAAATTGAAAAGTTCGCATGATACAGGCTGGCAAAAAGGCATGTCATTTGGATATGTTTCTTTCTCATAATTGTTTAGAGCTGCGGAACCACTGAAATCATTATCATGGGCCCCAAATTTTAATTTTAGTTAATACTTTTATTTTAAATTTTTAAATCAAATTCTAGTTAGTCTTTAAAATTTAATAAATTGAAGGATCAAAGAAGATCCGTGGAAAATGATTATAGAATGCTGGCTTGAAGCCTCATGAGGAATATATTTAAAATAAAACTTAAACAATGAGTGACTGAGCTGATGCCCTATGCTGGAACCACAAACCTTCATTATCAACATAGCTATAATACACTGGCTTAGAAAAACATACAAAACAAAAGCAAAATACAAGCAAAATACAAGCAGGAAATGGAAGTCCAATGATATTTAACAAGATGGAGATGAATTTGAGGCAAATTTCAAAGGTATCATCTAGTTGTAACCAGAGAACCTGCAAACAAGTTATATGTCAGACATGAGTAACACTGCTGCGATAATGCTACACACACACACACACACACACACAAAAATGTTCCAAATGAAGGAAATGCTATGTATACATAATTAATTAAAAGTGAAAGCAAAATCAAAATAAGGGACATTATAAATAAAGGATCAATTAAGATCTCCATGCAGAATGGAAGTCAATAAGCCAGGCAATCTGGGCAAGATTCCATGTTAGCTTCTAAGCTTGTAAGCCCAGCCACAAACACTTGTAACTTTGATGGTTGGTAGTGACTGGCAATGAAATGAAGTAATTGGCAGGGCCTAATGAAAGCCCAAGCAATTAAACAACAGGGAATCCCTAGCCTATCCTACTCTACCAATGGTATTTGCATTTGCAGCTTAATTTTACAGACATGATGATCCCCTCCTTCTCGAAGTAATTTTACTGCAGAGGTTGTTAGTGTCATCTCCGAACCTTCTTAACAGAATGCCCGGTCTTCCTCTTGTGACGGCTGAAATCAGATACAAACCTGAATGTCTGACCACACCCTGCTTCCCTACACACATAGGGCCGATCACCTGTGTGCACTCTGATGTGCTCTGTTCGCGCCCATGCCCACTTGAAAGTCATCTTGCATCCCTTCCATGGGCATTTGAGTGGCCGGTCATCCAGATGAACCTTCCGGTGCTGCACTAGATACTTGTGAGAGAAGAACTTCTTGCCACATCCCTTGACAGGGCATATATTGCGCTTGTGCAGTGACAGGTCCTGTTTCGTGCTGAAGCTCATAGAGCACCCCTCTACATCACATGGATACTCTAGCTCTTCCTCCTTGTTAATTGCTGAGTTTTGTTCCTGGACTTTGTTTCCTTTCTTCTTCTTAATATGCTTCTCAATTCTGGGCTTAGACTTGGTCACTTCGGTCTTGGTTGGCCGTCTTCGAAGGCGTGTGCTTGGACCTCCATCAGTTTCATCCTCCAGGTTTAGTTTACGCTGGCTAGTGTTCTCATTTTGAGGAGTCGTCGCATTATGCTTATTGCGGCTTCTCAGAAGCCTTGAACACTGTGCAGAGGAATTTTCTTTTGCCACTTCCAAAGAACAGCCTTCAGTTGCAGTGCGTCTAACTTTCTTGATGCTAGCCTTGTTCAATGTCTGCTTTCTTTTCTTCCCAGATTTTCTTGAAGCAACAGTACTCAAAGAGTTTCTGCTCAGACGAGTTGCTTTCTCAGTTACCGCTGTATCCTTCTCCATTTTAGGCTTTTCATCAGATCCTCCAGAATAGATTTTATCAGCAAACTCTTGTTCTTGGGTGTCCTGCCTCCGAGCTAAATATGGGTGGACCTGGTTAGACATCCACACTTTGCCACACCACTTGCCAGCCACAACTATTTTCTTTTGTCTGCCCGGGCGTCTTCCTGTGGCCTTAAGTTTTACAGGGGAGTTTCCAGCAGAATTGAAGCCGAATGCCTTGTATATAACAGCATTATATGGCATCTGCTTGCAGTAAAGTGGGGACTTGCTAAGATTTGCGCTATAATACAGGTTAATGCCCATTTTAACTGCCCAATCACTGTTCATTGGGATGCTTTCTTCATCCTCCATAGCTGATCGAATTCTTAGTTGGTCTTCTTTTTTGGCCTCTTGAAATGGAATGTCCTTCCAAACAATATCACTTCCTAACTCTGTAGCCAACAGTTTCGCTTCTCCTTCTATTCTAGGATAGTCTGCAAGAAATGTCCATAGTTGTGATGCAGATAATGTAAGGATATAAAGAAAGAAAGAATCATCATCATTGAATATAAACAAAATTATTTTAGCAATTCACCTGGATGGCACAAAAGCATGATGTGCACCCCACCAAATGGACAAAGCTGCTTCTCAACCTCCACAGCATGTTCAAGACAAAATACATGCATTCTAGATGAATCCTTGTCAGATCTCTGCATAACTGGCACCTCTGAATTTTGAATCTTGGCACTGTAATTTGTTAACTTCATTTCGCCTTTACCACATCTGCTAGGAGCAACAGGGTCACAAGAGGAATTATGATGCTCTGGAACATCTGCCTCCTTAGTGTGACAGCTACTATCTGTTTTTTTCCCATTAATGCCAGTAGAGTATGTAATTAAGCAATCTGAAGGTGCCAACTCCTCACAACTAACTGCCATTTTTGGGCTTTCTGGCTGATTCCAACGAGAGAACTCCAACTTAGGTGTACATATTTTATCAGGACTATCATTGGAGTCATCAGAACCACCAATATGACCAGAATCTTGGACTGGCAGCTCATTGTAATTGGCTACACCTGACGAAAAATTCCTGTAATTATCGGTCGTTTCCGTCTGGCAGTCTGGTCCAATTAAGTGTGACTCCAAATTCCCGCTCAAGACCTTGGTTGATGATATAGACTTCTGAGTTAGGTCAGATGATAGTGACAAGTTTCTAATTTCATTGCCATCCTCATGCCCAGCTTTGTTATCCAGAACTTCATCCTCTGATTCTGATAAATCCCCATAAGCAGAAGCTAATAGGTCAAGTGCAGAAATGCTTTTCAGATTTGCAGTACCAGAAAAGGCCCCGGTGCTTGGACCTGAGAGGAGCAAATGTGTATTACAATGGTCTAAACTGTCACTTGATCCATCATGGAAATGTCTCTCCATAGAACCTTCAACAAAAAAGGCAATAATAGTAAAAAGTTCAATATTTCTGAAAAGTCAGGTAAAAGGGCAGGTAAAATTTGTATGATAGGGAAAGTCATTAACAACAGACACAATTTTGGGATCAGAAAATACAAAGGAGGCAGCCTTCAATTGAGAACTTCATATGAAGAGCGAAGTATCTCAGTACATTTTCATAACCAACAAGTTCCCATACAAGATTCTAGAAGTGAAGAATACATGTGAATCAATCTATGGGATTATTTCTACAACTTCTATCTACATCCTACATTTGTAAGCGAGATATTAAAATGATCAAGACCGAGAAAGACAGTGCACAAACAAGAAGATAGAAAACAACTTACAGTTTCAGTCATTTAAAAACAATATGATAAAAAAGAACATATACCCAGTGATGTGTCTTCTTGAGTGAGATTCTATCATGAAAATTAATTTAAGTAAAATGTCATTCAACAATATTAGTAAATAGCAACATCATCATCAAAATGACAATATACACCTTTATTTTTAAATTTAGCAGGATTTATTCTATGGGAACTCATAGCAGCTACGACTTTCATCTGAGCAACACTTATTTTTTGATCTTGCTATATTAGCTTCTTTTTACGTTAAGCTCCATAACAAGAAATAACCCAACACTATGATCTAATCATCCTCGTGGGATAGGAGGTACTAAATTAATTTTGTCAAGAAGACAGAGTTAAGTATCATTTACACCAAATGGTAGCTCCAGTATAAAAATCTTCAAGATTTTCACTATGAGAGACCCAGACCATTTAGGTGAGCAGTCACTAATGACAGAACAGAATAAATATTAACTCAATTAATGTTTTTAACCATAGAAGTAGTGATAAACATAGTAACTTCACACGCTGCAATTTCTAGAAAGAAAAGAGCTGAAAAAGAAAAAAGACAAAATAAAACACATAAACATAACAACTATCGAATCACCAATCACTAAAAAAATGAATGACACACGTACATCATAAAAATAAAATCAGTGCATAGGTATAATCTAGGCATGAACAAGTAGTTCACGCTGTGAATAAAGGAAACAATACAAATTTAGGATAAAGCAAATGCAACAAATTGCGTCAAAGTTTTGCTGAATAATTGAGGAAAAGAACTACTTTTACCAGATGCAACAACAGCAATGTCATATTGTGCAATGTGAACATATTTGATATTTGTACCAAATTGCAGGACCAGACAAATTTGAAAGGCAAAGTTTTATATATCATAACCTAAGACTGGCACTGGAAAAATAAGCAGATTATCAGGACAAAGGATAGTACAAATAGAAATATGCAAAAATTTACAGCAAAAAAAGCACATGCATGAGCTATGGTTTGATCTCTCCAAGGTAACTTACCAGAACGAGAAAGATCATAATTGCCCATCTTCTGATTAGGGACATTAGCTGTTTCACTAGTTTCTCCTGAGGCAACAATTTGATCGCTAAAAACACTGCAATCAGAAGCCATCAGGTATCTGGCAGCTTTTTCTCTAGGTTGAATCACAGCCACACAGGAGAAGCTCAAAATTCCACATGTGACACACGACAGTAATCCTTGCTCCAGCAAGCCATCTCCCTGGATTGTGCTCTCTTTTCCACCTTCCACAAATTGTGACTCTGAGCTGGATGAGCAAAAGTCAGATGTTTCATACTTGCTAAAGGTTGCAGGCACCAACTTCTTTCCTTGAAATGCAGACACAGGACTTTCATTCACCGAACAGAAACCACTTGAGTGTCCTGTATCCATGTTTCTGTCGGGCATGACATCTTCAGAAGGCAAAATTCCTGATGCTTCCAGTCCTTCCTGACGGCTGCATAAACCAAGAGATAATCTGGGCTTCACCTTAAGTTGAGGTTTCCCAAGTGAAGCTGAACATAAAGAAATCTCAGCTGTCTTCCGTGGAAGAACTACACAAGTAGATCCTTTCTCAAGAAGAACAGAAAGCAGGTCATTATTTTGGGCCACACTTTGAACAAATGCGGTTTTCACCATCACTTCACCTTCACCTTTCATCTTATCTTTTAATCTAGAGCTTCGCGGTTCAGTACAGCAAACCATTGGCATCCTACAGAAAAAACACATATCTAAAATGCAATCTTAAAGAAAGATTGGGAGTAAATAAACAAAATTTCAGTCAATAAAAGAGGTGCTTTTCATTGAAGTAATGTTAAATGGAAATTTGTGTCATTCTATAATACCTCTAGCACAGAGTATAAGTGGCAAAAGAAATGTTTTGGTATGACATTTTCTGACAAGGGAAAGAACAGGAAAAGATTAACACTTCAAATGCAGACATTTCTCATACTAACAAAGCATACAAAATTCCTTTGGCCACATTAGCTTTCATATATTGCATATATATCACCACGCATTATCTCCAGATCTTTAGAAGGAATGCAATACACTGGATACAATGTCAATATTTTCAAATTCTAAAACTCACAAATGATTTAAATAAATCGGAACCTCTTATGAAACAAGAAAACATTTGATTCTGAGAACAATGAAATAACAAAGAACATTTAAATTTAAACAGACTAAACAAAACGCAACCATTATTTTAGTTATAGGTTTTATCATCTAATTGTAATCTGCCAAAACTATCATCTTCATGAAATTTGTCAAAACTACCACAAGCATAATGCAGCTAGCATAATCGAAGATATCATCAAAATCTGGACTCATTAAATCATGAAGAAATGGATATGTGTGTGAGTGTGTAACATGATTCAAAGATAAACTAATTAAAAGTTAGTATCATCAAAATCTGGATTCAATACATCATGAAGAAATGGAAATCTGAGCGTGCGTGCGTGTGTGTGTGGAAAGAGAAAGTTAAATTATGGTTACATTTAGCAAGTAAAAGCACAACTACAAGTCTGGATATCCAAGCAGTTTCATGATTGTTAACAAGTTGGCAAACAATTGATAAAAATACTATCTTAGAACCAAAATGTTATTCCCATTATGCTTATGCTATGGAAGTAATTGTATCCCAAAGTTAACATTACCCAGGTTTTTAGAAAAAGTTTCTAAAATGTCTTGCTTTGAAATTTAGAGTTTCACAAAACATGTTGACTAACCACCTCCCTTTCCAAAACAACAAATTAAGTCACATGCTTGATTCTCAATCTAACCCCACATGGTCATTTGTTACAACATTTCCCATGCCAAACACAACAGACAAGATATTGATGATTATTACTAGGAAACAGAGAGGAGGCTCCCTCCTAGAGCCAAAAAAAAAATGTTTGGCTCTAAGAAAAAGGGATTAATTGTACAATGACAAAAGGATCTCAAGTCATCTCAAAAACCACTTATTTTAGATGGAAAATTCAAACAAACCACTGCTGATAAGAGGAAAAATTAAATGCAAGAATTCCAAAAGAAAATATAAATACATCAATCTTGAAATTATATACCCTTTTTCACAGAACCATATAAAATTATGGTAAAATCTGGTTATGAATAAGATTGAGTTGAGATGGATTGCCTTGAATGATGATCTACTCTTTACTAACAGCGATTATTGATCTACTACTCTCCTTATTTTATACAGTACACGGCACATAAAGAATCTGTCTAGGCCAATTCCATAACCAAGATGAGGTTGATTATACCCTAAAATGGATCATTTATAACAACACTCTATGACAAAATTTAGTCAAATGGTCTCCTTTAAGAAAACCAGATTTGAGGAAAATTCTGATATGAAAAGGCAAAAGGCAAAACCCTCACCTATATAACCAAACTTTAGTCATTCTGTACTTTCACCATCTACAGAACCTAATCACATGAAATTACTTGCACTCCAGATAAAAGACAAGAATTGGTCATACAAGATGTCAATTTCACAAAGTAAAACAAAAAAATTTAAAGTCATTATGCAACAATTGTAAATATTTAGAAATCAGAAATCCAAGGTCCAACAGCATACCTTGAGCCTAAAGATAGTGCAAGAGCATAAAGCAACTGAAAATGAGAAACCATGGGAGGAAAGTTGGTTGAAGCTCTACGAACTGCAGCTTCCTTGGCAAATCTCAACCACTGAGGTGTAGCAATATTTGCAGCCTCGCCACAATTAAATCCTACCAAGAAAAAGAAATACATCCATGATGTGCTAGTGCAGATTTAGATGAGTAAAAAATTTGATGGTTGACCAGTGAGCAAAACAGAATGATGCAGTTTAGGTGTGGACAAAGACATACAAATAAATAAAGCATGAATAAGCTAAAAAATAAACAACATCAACAGAATAATGTTTTCTGCTTATAACCAAATATCACACCAGTTACAAGCGAAGCTACACTATGAGAAACCTCAACAAACAAATGGCATATGCCAATATTACCCTGTGAACACTGTGATAAAAGTGCCAGATGCATTTGGGCATGTTTTGATAAAAAACAGTGGAAATGAAAAAAAACATTCTAAACCAGGTTTAAGCCCTACCATGACTGAAACCTGTATGATAAGCTCCAGGGAATGTGACAACAAATTCTCCAGCATTTTGCACCAACCTGCTTTAAAGTATAACACATCAATATAAAAGAATTCCAACCAATATTTTAGTTACGAATCAAATGAAAAGACCAGTAATGCAACAAAAAATCACCTGCAGCATGGAATTCCAGCACCAACAAGGATTTCAGGAGACATGACAGTGGTTTTCTCAGTGAGGATAGCAAATGTCACTGGCATGAACCAGAGTGTAAGCAAATGCTGTAAGAAATTATATAGAAAAAATATTTAATATCAGATTGCCCTGAAGTTCAGAGCCATGAACTTCAGGACAAGGCGCAAGCACTCAGCATACATAAAATCTGTTTGCAAAAATCAATTAGCACAATATATATACGCAAACTTTGTTGCAACACTGCAAGACACTATATACAGTATCCATCTGGTACTTCCACCCCTTGTTCCTACCAGGACACGTATCTCTTTCTCTTTAGATAGGCTAAAATACATCAGGTACAAGATGATACATTCCCCATCTAAACCTATTTTATCTAGTTTATCTTGACCAATGGGTTTTCAAATGCAATAAATAGAAGATGTGATCATATGTTTCCCGCGTATTTAACCTATGGACAAAACAGTTTCACTATAATGAATTAGTGATAATACCACATATTTCCCACTTGAAGTTATTTTACCTCTGAAAAAGATTTTCCCTATGATCTGATTATACCTCTAAAAATATTTTCCCTACGATGCTCATGTTTCCTACATGAGTCATATTGGACAGTTTATAGGAATAAAAGGTTTGGTTTCCCTTCCATTTCTCACTAAATCTTAAGTTTAATCTCAAACTTCTTTTTTTTTAAGCGTATTAACTTGTTTTTAATCAAATCTTTTTAAAATCCATTTCTGTTATCTTTTTCTTATCTTTATAAATTGATTCCCATCTTTCTAATATTTTTAATAATAATTTCAATAAATTTTCATGATTTCAAAAATACTATTTTACTTTAATTTAAATTCTATTTCTCTAGAAACAAACTTAACCACAATTTTCTTCATCCTTCTCAAATCAATGTGATTCATTTTTATACAAATCCGGTTTCATTAAATTCACATGTGGGATACTTCACAACACCCACATCCTAGTAAATCAATAAACCATTGTTGGCATAACTAGTGATCCAAATGAGTCTACATCCTCCTGGCTTACCAAGAAATCCCAAAATTTATGATGGCAAATCAACAACAGAGGACTAAATTGTGGCCCAATTGCTAATCTGGGGGCAAAGACAAATTAGAACTTTTTAATAGCACAATGTAATATCCACAATTCAATAGCTCTATATCTATTGACATAATAACCAAGTTATAACATAAATAAAGACATCAGAAACTCTGACTAGAAAACAAATATCCACAGCAGCAAGAACAAACATACGCAAGGCACCGTTATGTTAACAAGCCATCTAGGCTAATTAATTATGCAGGGACATCATAAACATTACTTCCATTTTCCAAACTAAATTTAAGGGAATCACTTCTCTAAACACAAATTTTGACTACAAGATTTGGCAAAGAAGAGTTCCCATTTAACGAGCTGCAATTAGTAATTCTCCCAACATCGAGAATTTTGTTTGGAGAGGCACTCAAGTCAACGTTTTACATTTCTTGCTTTTCATAAAGCTACATAATAAAAAGAAATACTAAGTCTGGGGATCCCATCAATATCAGAGTTATACAAAGGGGGATTGGAGGAGAGAAGGTTGCAGAACAAGTGGGTTCAAGCAGGCTTCTGTACTTACGTTAGTTTCTCAGCCAGCTGAAAGAGAGGATGACGTGCACAAAACAGTTATTTATTATCTTAATCAATCAACTGTGTGGTACGGTCTACAGATTACAAGATTGTCCTTAACCAACTAAAGGTATGATATAACTAATTTAAGAAAATTCCCAACAGAAACAAATCCTTCAGAGCGGAAAAATCATGTCCCTAGATAGGACGTTTCATGTAATTGAGGGAAATGCGCAACAATGTCAGATACAAATAAATAAAGCGGGTATTTGGACCAAACTATGACTACTAAATTCCAAAAAAAAACTGAACTACAGACAAAATTGCTTGCTCGTCAACATAGAAGGATTGAGCAGATTCTGGTGCCCTTAATTTAAGGGATTTATAAGCATTTTTGCTTAAGACTTGTAGATGCAATTGGCGGAGGCATGTGGAAGATCCAAAAAACCAAGTAACCTTGACCCAAAAATACAGAGAAAAAGAAAACTTAATTATAATAAGAAGTGCAAAGCTTGGTATGGCATGTAGCCCAAAAATGAATTTCAGCATTGACTCAAAGAAAGGGCGAGACCTTGAAGTGGACCAGAAATGAGAAGGTAGACAGTCAAGAAGCGAGGATGGGATCTCCATACTATTCTTTCTAGTTGCTTAGGCTACGCAATTTACAGAATCAAAACTGTAAGACTAATTTTAGATCACAGGAAGCAGAAAACTTGAAGTTTTGAACTAAGCAAAAGCAAGGCTATCAAAACACCAACTACGAAATCTAGCAACTCAGTCCAAATGCGGGAAAAAGGTGATAAAATTAACACACTATTCGGTTGCAGAGCTCACCGAGAGGATTCACCTCCCCGCAATACCCATGAACCCGGATGACATCCTCCAGAGCAAGCCTAGCATCCCTGGGCACACCATACCATGTCTTCCCAGCACCAAAATGCAGGTAATTCAAGCTATGCAAATCATGGTCTTCCACATGCCACGCAAACCAGCTGAACATCATAGCAATATACACCATGGGCGAGGTCACCCCAGGAATCTCCTCCTTCATGAACCTCAAAAGTGAACCCTTTGCCCTAGAAACCCCCCTCATATTCCACGCTGTCTCTCCCACATTGGCCGCCTCATCCTCCCTCCACTTCTTGCCAGAAGCCAGAGGAACAAACCCAGACCCGGGCATATCATTGGCATACTCCACAGAGAAGGGCTTATCCGCACAAGCCTTCCAGAACAAGGTCTCGATCTCAAGCGGTGACAACCCCAACGCCCGCTTTCCAAGCCTCCTCAGATGGCTCTTCTCGAACTGCTTCGCCTTCGCCTCGAACTGCTGCAGCGTGTACTGCTCCCCACTCTGCCACACCGGCTTCTGCACCGGCCGCGGCCGGCGAGGGCAAAACCCTATCTGCTGCTGGCGCGTGGTAAAAGTCGGGGGTTTCTTCGGGTTAGGGTCACGAGCCGCGAAGGACCTGTTTAGGTTCGCCATGGTCGTCTTCTTCGCTGCCGGCGGCAACGGCGGCACGATCTTGCAGATGCCGTAGGCCGAGGCCTCCTTCTCGATCTTGAGTATGAAAGCGATGGGGTCCTGGAACTCAGCCAGTGTCGGATGGTACTCCGGCGCCATCGGAAGGCTCTTCAGCCATGAAAGGACCTCCAGAGGAGGTGGTTCAGCCTGTGAGTTGGCCGCCATTGGAAGAGAATGAAGGAGGAGGCCGTGAAGGAGAAGAAAAATGGGGGTTTCTGAACTTATCCTCCTGAAAAGTTTAAGTATCCCATTGGAAAGAGATTCTCTGAGAACCTGAGGACTCTTTTATAATTTCAAGTTTTTTGAGGGTCTTTTCGTAAAACAAAGTGCGGAGCTTTTTAGTTTTCAAGAACTTGAGAAGCACTTGTGCTGCTCTGCAAGTTCGGGGCTTTTGGAAAGGGAAGAGGATGGGGACTTTAATGGAATTTTAGGAAACTTCAGGGGGTGGAATTAAAATGTGTTCTCTTTTTCTAATTGTGTGGTATTAAAATATTAGGGATTAGTTTCAGAAATAAAAAAATTAATTGAAAATTAGTTTTTGGGGGGAGGGGCTCAGGGGGCCTTATTGATTGTGCCAGGTCAGACATGGGGTTTACAAATTTATTATTATTGTTTTTTTTTAAAAAAAAAAAGGAATTTTTTTTTGGGGACCATGAACATGAAGTGTAAATATTTTTCTTTATAACAATTATATAATATGTTTTTTTTCATGATTTTCTATTTTTTTTTTAATTGCAAAGATTCCAAGACTTATATTCTTAGTACAATGATTAATGCTAATTAATGTGAACAAATAATTAGATTTTGCGATGTAACGTCAATTGTTTTAATAAAAAATGGACATGTGGATAAAATTAATGCCAAAATGATAAGCACTAAAAATTATTTTTTATTTTTATTCCCCTTAATTATTCCATTTTTATTTTTTATAATTTCAAAACAAATTCCAAATTTAATATTTGTTTTTAAATGGACACCCATTTTTAAATAAAAAAATAAGATTAATATCGGTGACATCAAAATTCATTAAAAAAATTAATGGGTTAATAATTGGACATGAACCACTTTTTTTTTGCCATTTTATAATAAAAAAATATTAGATAAAAATATAAAATTTTCATTATATATATAATTTATATTTCACAATTAATGGCAGCAGTGATTTTATGCTGAGATTTGATCAGTGTGGCAAATAAAATAATAAATAAATAAAACAAAATAATAATAATAATAATAATAATAATAATAATAATAATAATAACAATAGTAATTTTAAAATAAAAGTTTTACATCCAAACAACAGTACAATACTTCAACAAACAAGAAGAAGAGAGTGAGACTGAGAAAGAAAACAACAACAGCAGTCAGCAGCATCACAATTAATCAATGAAACAAGAACCCTAGAACAAACCAAATGCCATGAAAACAGAAGCCATGGAGAAGAAGAAGCAAACCCTAGAAAACAGTGAAAAATAAGAAAGTTTCACTCCATTGCTATAATCAGAATCAGTAGTATGATCATTAGAAGGTGATCTTGTAGGACTCTGCTCATCATCATGTGCCATAACTTTGATCATCATCTTTTGCCCTTTCTCACAGTGCCCTAAAACTCCACTTATGAAGTAAAACATCCCTCCCTTTTCAAGCTTGTACTCAGTCCTTCCAGTGTTTGAGAAGAAGACTGGGTGAGAAGAGTTGCAACTCTTGTACTCCTCTTCACTACTCACAACCATCACTGAGTCCTTCTTGTACCTAAAGTCTTCACATTTTATCAATAATTAATTAATATGGTGACACACATATGAGACATAATTAATATTATTAATGAACTTACTGATGGTGTCGCCGGCGGTGAATCGGTTTTTCGAAGCCCATTGGTTGTAGATGAGAGTGTTGTTTGGTGGAGGGACTTTCCAACCGGAGCGGTCGCCGACTTCGAAGTCGAAGGAATGGATAGAGTTGAGAGATGAGGAGAAGAAGAAGATGAAGAAGAGAGTAGTGAGGAGGGGTTTGGAGTTGTTCATTGTTGTGTGAGAGAGTGATTAGATGGGTGATGATGAAGAAGGGGGGAAGTGGGGAGGTTTGTTTTAATAGTGGGGAAAATGGGGAAGTGGAGATCATGGGGGGAGAGTTTCACTGCTTGCATGCATGCAAAGGAGGGGGCTTTGACTTGGTTGAGATGGAGTTTTTCACCGTTGGATTTGGATCTAATGGTTGATATTTATTTTAACTAGCTTCGTAGGATTCATCAACTGAGATGTCAAAAAGAAAAAGTGAAAATTGCTAATTATATACCTCTATTAAAATAATTTGATATGGGATTGGTGTTTTGAACACCAGGGCTGCTTGCTTGCTTGCTTACTTGCATGCATGCATGCAGAGGAGGGGGGGTTTGACGTGGTTGAGATGGAGTTAATTTTGACGGCTGGATGTGGATCTAATGGTTGATATTTGTTTTAACTAGCTTTGTAATATTTATCTGCCGAGATGTCAAAAATAAATGAATGAGAACTTGCCAATATGCCATTGTTAAAATAATTTGATCTGGGAGTGATTTTTTGACGAAATTAATATGATGCATGTATTTTATATTTTTTTGCTTTTTATGATTTGTTTGTTTTCTATGTTACATTTCTGATAAAACACTTGACTATGTTAGACATAATTAATCTATGTGATTAATGTGCAGCTTTTTTATTTTCCTCTGTTTTTAATCATTTTTTTTTTATATTGTTGTTTTTTCAGTTATTTTATATTCATTGTGTTTCTTTTTATTTGGATGTTATGGTGTTGAGAACCAAGATCCATATATATATTTCATGCAACCATTAATTATTGATATATCTCTTGGGCATAATGGTTCTTTGTATCTTTATTATTGATGATTAAGAACTGGAATGGGTGGTTCAAGTTAAATGCGACTAAAGCCAATCTCTCTACTCTCTAGGGCCCCAATTTTGGGAAATGGGAAGGCTCTAAATAATTATTTACTACAATAAATAAAACACATGTATCTTAAATAATAAATTGAGATATTAAAATATTTTAATATAATGTTTAGCCAACTCTATATCTTTCTTTCAACTAATTTTCTAATTTTGTTTATACTTTCAATTAGGCACTTCCGCTTTTAATTAAGATAATCTACAAATTTTATAATCATAAAAAAAAAATTAAACTTTCCTATTTAGTATATTTTATTTTTAAGTTCTACCTGTACATTTAAAAAAATAACTACTTTAGTGATAACAAATCTTAATCACCATAGATTAATATCTCATATAAACATTTTTTTAATTTAAATAAAAATTAATTTTTACAAAAATACGTTAATAGCCCGTTTTGAAGCTCCCGAGAACTAGGATCTCTTTCCATGTATATATATATAACCATCATTAAATTTATCTATATCAAGGTTCTATTATTAGTATCATTTGGAATGATGATTCTCGGATTTTCATTATTATGAATCCGGATCCGTTTCCATATATATAAATATATCACTGTTATTAATATCTCTTCATGATTATTAAGAGCCCAGATTCTCTTATATACATAAATATATATAACCGTTGTTAGTATCTCTGAGGCAAAAGGCATAATGGTTATCGGATCTTCATTATTAAGAACCCGGATCCGTTTCCATAAACATGAATATATGACCGTTAACCTGGATCTTCTAAACTAATTAAGATCTTTAACCGTTACTGCTTTCCATAAATTATCTTTTGGGCAACGGGCAAGGAGCCTCTTAACGGATTCAAATCCAAGGAATGATGGCACCCGGATCCGGTAGCTTCTATTTAAGCAGACCCCCCTTGTTCGTGCTTCTCCCCGCTCTTCTCACTGCCTCCTCTTCTCCTCGCCCTCTCAAATCTCTCTCGTTTCTCTCCCCTTCGCTGCTCCCATGCCCTCCGCTCCTCTCCTTCTCCTCTTTCCTTCTCTCTCAAGTCCAATCTCAGCTCCTTCCCTAGCCGTCCCAGCCCTCCATTGCCACTGTCTATGCTGCCAAGATTCACAAGATGAAGACTCACGAGGCTCTCTTCCCGATCTTTTCACTGGATTCTTGCTGGCGGAGATCGTTACCTCCAATGTCGCTCGCGGTGGCTCGATCGATCATCCATGGCCAGCTGTAGAGAGGTATGCTCCTCTCCATAGCCTCTGAGTTCTTTTTTTTTGTTGTTTTTGACTCCTTTTAATGCTTATTTTCGTTGCATTGTGTCAATGGTGTCCGTGGGTTGAGAGGCCTGTGAATCGCTGGTTGGATGATCAGAGCTGATGAGATGGATCGTGGTTATCTCGAACCTTATGTGTCTTTTTTTTTTTTTAAATCTTGAATGCATTTGGTTTGAAGGAAAATTTTGTCCATTTTTCCGATTTATCATGAATTGCCATCACATTATGGGAGTAGAAAATCTCTTATATGAATTATCATCACATTATGAGAGAGCAATACATCAGGTAGTCAATTGCTAGTTTTGTTTCTCTGAGCAGTCCTATGAACTTCTATTTCTTGATAGCTGCATTCTTTCCTGTGAAGGAACAATCCATCTGGATTTTCCCAGCCCATGGGATTACTGCTAAAATCTTTTGCATTTATATATGTTACATAATTTCTGATTGGCAATGCAGTAGGTTTATGGAGGCGCCCTCTTTTTTTTTTTTTGTGAATTTTTCTGTTATTTGTCGAGCTGGTAGCAGGAAAATGATAGTCATAAGTTTCTCTAAAATGTTGAGGGGCATGTTTGGAGGAAAAAATTAATCATGAATTTCTCTGGAAGATTGAGGATTGTGTGGTATATCCATTGAAATCTGCTTAAGATTAACTTGTCTTATGTATCACATATTAAATATTTCAAAAAAGGATAATGAGTTCAGTTCACTAATTTTTATTCTTCTTTTTGCGTTAGTTTTCGGCATGAAGTCATTCATGCAAGAATCAACTAGTGCTAATATAGTTGTCTATAAAATGGAATTAAAATGCACACTCGTTTTGTGTTAGTATATTTTGTGATATTTGTAGCCCATTTAGATTTCTTCTACTTTAAATTTTGTGAAAACCCTTTTGTTTGCAGGAGACTGCCAGTGATTCGCATTCAAGTGTTTAGAGTTCCCAAGATGCTATAAAATAAATAAACATGCAGCAGGGGCTACAATGCAGGTTAATTACCCTCGGGTTCAAAAGAAAAGCTTGATGGGTATGAAGAGGGTAAATTGAGAAGTATGCTGAGCCAGGTATGCTATGTTGGCTATATGATATATGATGCAGTGGTTTTTTATCCTGTTAATTCAGCTCGACATCGATTGGATAAAGTTATATATCATTTTCACACACTATCTATACTTTGATAGCATAGCTTTTGAGTTATACTTGTGGCAATTCTTTTAAAAAGAAAAACATTTTCTAGATGAAGCAACTGGTACATGCAATCAATTTTGGTGTCTACAGAGAGTTATGTAATCAATATGTAATTCATCCTGCAGTTTATCGAAAGTTGGTTATGTAAATTTGTTACATAATTTGTCCTGCATCGAGAATCATTTTTTACTTAAAATTTAAGTATCCTTCCAATCAATTGTGTTACATAATTTGAACATTCTGCAATGCCCTTACACCTTGCAGTATGAATTCTGTATATTGTTTTGCCACATCTGGTTTTCTTTAAGAGGATGTGGATTGAGTGTCTAATGGAGTGCTTTGTTTCCTGATCTTTAGTGAGCTCCCACATTATTTGCCTGGAAATTAACATGTTTCCCTTAGAAAGGTCAACTTACAACTTAAAAAGTGCTACAAAATGTGAATACAGTGTATAATATGAAATACTACATGTTGAAATTCACGTACCAGCTTTACACCTTATATATGTCCTTTTCTTTTATTGTGATACATTTGCAGCCTTTTGTGATTGAATTTTTGCATTTAGCCAAAATTTTTTTGCTCATTAATTATGATTAAAGTTTCTTTGATTCGGCAAATATACAGAATAGTACGGCTTTAATTTTTTCTGTTTGAGATATTTTATATGTCCTATGACTCCTTTGTGGTTGTTAATGCACATATTTGTTTTCATCCCTGTGGTACAAGATTGTTGCATTTTGCTTTCTTTTCTGCAGTTATGGCTTGTTTTTGGAGAAATGTTTACAAATCCACTTGTTTGAAGGTGTGTGTGAAGTTTTCCAAATGTAGTTTTTGCTTGATAATCTGGTTGTAGTTGTCCTTTTTTTTTGTGCTTATGCTCATAGATTTCCTAATTGTGCATTTTCAGTTGTGTCTTATATTGAAAGTAATAATTGGCACATTTATGGTTAATCTTTGTTTTCTGGTTTGTAAATCAAACTGCATATCTTGCTTCTTATGCTTGAAATGCTTGGATTGAATTTCTGGTGGCTTTTCTTATAACAAACAGAAACACAGTTAATCTCATTTCATTGTTCAATAGCTGCGTTTCCACCACAAGGTGAAAGGCTTGGTATGATTTTGCATCTCAGGTACATTTTAAAAGAGGATAATAGATTCACTTCATTAATTTTTTTTCTCTCTATGTTAGTTTTCTGCATGAAGTCATTGGCGTAAGCATCAACTTGTCCTAATACAGTTGTCCATCAAACGAAAGTAAGATGCACACCCTTTTTGTGTAAGTATATTTTGTGATATGTGTGGTTATTCAGTATTCTTCTCCCTTAAATTGTTTGAAAGCCCTGCTGTTTTCAGGAGGCTGGCAATGATTTGCACTTAAGTTTGGAGAGCTCCCAAGATCCTATGAAAGAAATAAACATGCAACACAAGCTACACTGAAGTTAATCAACTTTGGGTTAAAAAAGAAAGCTTGATAGGTATGAGGAGGCTAAATTGAGAAGTGCGCAGGGCCAGGCATGGTATGTTGGCAATGTGGTTATATGATGTAATGTTTCTTATCCTATTAATTCAGCATGATATTCATTAGATCATGTTATATTTCATTTTCATGCACTGACTATTCCTTAACAGCCCAGGTTTGATTTACTCTTTCGGCAATCAATTTTGGCATCTATATAAAGTTACCTAATTAGTAATATCATCTAGTTTGTTAGTTTAAGCCATATTTGGCTAGATAGATATCTTACATAATTTCCCTAATGTTTAGAATCTTGTTTTGACTTATATTTAAGTGTCATGCTTCACCATTTTGGTCAAGGAAATAAATATTTACTTTGTCTGAATGGGTAGTATCCACATACACCACATACATTTATTTTGCTATCAATAGAGAATTATATAGTTAATTATGTCATTTGTCCTGTTAGTTTAAGCTATTGCAAGTTAGATTATGTGTGTAATTATTTCTGTTGCGTCCATGGTGTTAAGTCCGGTCCACTTGCACCACACGCATTTATTTTTCCATCAATTGAGAATTGTATGGTCAATTATATCGTTTGTTCAGTCAGATTAAACTCTTACTAGTTAGATGATGCGTTAATTATTTCCGTTGCAACCATGGTGTTAAGTCCGGTCCACTTTTGTGTGGTCATCCATAAGTTCAACAAGTTATTCAGGATGCAATGGTTATAGACACCTTGCTAGGGGCAAATGTTCTAATGATTGGAAGCTTAGTTGTACAAAGATTGGTGTATGGAGAATCTAGATCATACTGAATATTTTGCACTTCATATTTTATTTTCATTTGTCGATATATTCAATTTTGGAGCATGTTTTTGATGCTAATGGTGCAAAGCAGCTGTAGCTGCATTTTGTAGTTTCCCTCACTCTAAGCAGTTGTAGGATGTTGACAAATTACTTAGAATGCTTTTGTATATTAAATTCGATTCATCATGAGTGTGTATGTGTCCTGCGTGGTTGCAAAATATTTTTTTGGTCTCTTGTTAATCAAAGTGAATCAATCTAGCTCAAAATCGTCAAAACATTGTTTGCGAAACAATTGCAATGATGATTTATTCAAGCTTGAGGCATTTAATGTTAGATGACAGCCTTATCAATAAAAGCCTGCAGTAAGAACAGCTTTAGTTATGTTTTTTCTATTGCTTGTTTCTGTATAGGTCCAATGTTGGTTGGTCATGCTATATTTTATATTATATTTCTGCCTTATGCTATTCATGGGTTTTCATGTAGATATTTATAATTATGCAATTCCTAACAATTATGTAATTTTCAGGATTTCATTTTGCAGCATGTTTGTGTACAGGATTTTGAATGATTTGAAGGCCATGTATTCGCATGATAATCTTTTCTGGCCCTTGTGGTATAGGTTCTCACCTTTTAGTGATTAGATGTTGCTCATTGGTGCATTGATCCCTGTCAATATTTTATAGCTTTTTGTGGTGTCTATTTGACTTCCTCTTTTCCATATACACATTTCATGGCATCACATAAATTTTAAATTTGAACTATTCATCACTATCAATATCATAGTTCATAGTTCAATTAATATTTCTTGAATCCATTGGCAAAGAACTTTGCAGGACATTTTATTTGTGCTTTGTGTCATTTTGGTTGAGTGGCTTCCATAGCATTTCTAGCACGGTATCAATGCTGAATGTTTGAATTGCTATTCTTGCCTTTGTCATGGAACTTTTCCAGGAGTATTATAAGTTACTTATTGATGTTTCCACTTCATGAATTCTTGACTAATTGCTTATGCATAATAGTGAACCATGACAATTCTAATTGGTTGTTTCTTGAAGGATGAGAAAAAGATTTACAAAAAAAAAGGAAAATTAGAAGGCCATGGCATTTGCGAGAGATATTTAGGGTCAAGTCCTGGCAGAGAAGACAATTCTTAGTATTGCTTTAGAAAAACATTTGCTCTTCTAGCATATTAAATTCTTCTGTAGGTTTTCACACTAAAGAAGAAATGTCTCAAAAATATTATTCAATTATTTTTTTTTATTTTAGGGCCTCACCAAAACCACAACATTTTTTTTTATTAAGGAATTCTTGTAGGTTTAGTATTTCTTGTTGGAAAATTTTCAGCTTTACAAATTCAATGATTGCCTTGTTTTGCTATATTTGTCACCATTATGTGCTTGTATGATAATGAGTTCGTTGGCTTGACATATTTGGTACTGTTGACAATAGTATCTTGTAAATTGAACATGATCAACAAACTTCTTTCCTTAGATTTGCTATTTTATATTATACAACACTAAATATGACTCAAGTTACTTGGAATGATATTGAAGAACTAAAAAAGATGTTTGAGCCATATGTTACTAATTGATAGCTTCGATTATCTGCTTAAGTATGACCAGACTGCGAGACTTTCTATTCTTGTTTCTCTTTCTTTTTGGATTAGGTTGCTGGAAGAAACGCACATGGAATATGTCAATGAGCGAATTCAAGATGGAATTTTGGAAAGTTCCCCAAAAGCTGTGGCGGAATTCAAAAGTGAAACCGCAATTCTGGCTCTTCTTTAAACACCTTGTCAACAATTCAGGCTCTTCTTTGAGTACCTTGCCAACTTTGTTCTGTATTTTGTTCATAATGTCTATCACTTCTTTTCAGGTACCTGAGATATCACTTTAATGTCTGTGTCCAGAGGCAGATCTTGCAACTGGTCAGTGAAATGGAGGAATTTTATCTGGGGACATGAAGCTTCTCATGGGGATATTTAGAAGATAGGCTTGCCACCTGTGCCATATGATCTTGTTTTCGCAGTTGCATATAAAGCTCATTTTTAACAAGGTAATGCTTCAACTGTTGATTGTTTCACATCCTTATTAGCTTTTGTTTGTTCAAATCAGAGCACTTCTATAACTTCTAGTTTGGATATTTGGAGGAGATGCTTGCCATATATGATGCACATACACTCTTTATTTTATTATTTTTTTATAATTGCATATATGGCTGCCTTTTAACAAGGTGATGCTTTATTTCTTGATTGTTTCAGATCCTTCTCAAATCTGAATTTGTTTGAACTACTATATTTTCTCATTTCTATGATGCTTATTTTATTACTGGTTGACTCTCTTTGTTGTACCATTGATACCTTAGGAGCTTGTGCTGTCTCATACTAACCAGGAGGATCCTGTGTATATATTTTTTGTCGATGGTGAAGCTTCAGGTAATGGTGATAAGAAAAACTCATCGTTTATTGGCTTGGATTAAACGTGGTCATTGTTTTCTGCTTAGAGGATTATCAATGTAGATCTTATAACATCTTTGAATTGCCTGAGATTTATGTTTTGAACAAGCTGAAGAGCACTCATTTCAAGCTCAATAAAATTTTGCCTGAGCCAGATGGTGTTTTCCCCCTTCAATTTTGGGATTCTTCTATGCAAGTTAGTTAATATTTGGCATGTGCTGTGTAGTGTTTTCATCAATGTTTTTTGTTCAATTATTTCCTGTTATATAAGATAAGATGACATATATTGTACCGAGATTTGACTTGGATTGGTGCTGGTGCACAATTTGGGTTTGCAAATCGTGAACCGATTTGTGAATGTATTTAGTACAAGATGTCTTAAATATCATTATGCTGCTGCTCGTTCACCAACTTATTAAGTTTACTTCAATGGTCTTTCTTCAACTGTTTCTTATCATGCATGATAAGGCAACATATTGCACTCTTTGATGCTGTTGTGTTGCTTTCTATTTCCAGCTCTTATCATATTTACTTGTCCTAAAAGATGCATATTATTCATGATTCAATAATTTCTGGTGATTTATGGGTGATACTGTAGAATTTGCAAATTCTTTTGCGAGAAGTGGATGCCGTCTTTATTGTTTCAGTCATTCAAATTCAGTCCTCTTGTGTGTGAAATTGCTTGAAGATTCAGCAGCTCAAAAAACTCACAATGTGCGAATAGTTTTCATGTTTGAAATCCTTTTTAAATGTTGTTTTTGCTGTGAACTAATATCAAAGTTTATTTATTTGGGAAGATCTCTTGCGTTTTTATAGGTTGCCTTGGTTGACATGGACAAGAAGCGGGTAGCAGAAGATCTCTTACATGAATTGACATCACATTGTAGGATGGTAATTCAGCTGGCAGTCAATTTGTCCTTCTCTTTCTGTGCGCTCTCCTCTGAATTTTTTCATCTTCTATTCTGAATTTTATTTGCCTCTCTAGAAGTCTCAAGGCTTATACAATGGTCGAGACATATTTAGGCATGTTAAATGAGAGATAAAAGAGGAAGTTCGGTTGATTTATGATAAGTTTCATTTTAACTTATGACCCTTTTATTGGTTATTGATTTTTCTTTTATCTTGGAATTTTAAGGTTTTTTTCGAGTGGTTGTATCAACATGATGAAGGTTAGAAGATGGCAGTTTCGAAAGAAGTCCAACGCATTCGGCAGCTGGAACTTGTAGGTGTTCATTAATGATTTTCTTTATGGATTTTAGGGGGTTTCAAGTTTCCTTCTTTGCATTTTTGAGTCATTTACTTAGTCTCATTTGAGGTACAATTAAATAAAATTGATGGAAAACCGAAACTTTTTTACTCTTTGTCGTGGATGAAAGATGTGTAGTGTCTGTCTCTGTTATTATTTTGTCCCTTTTTTCTAACTCCCATTCACCATTTTTTCTTATGTTTGCTATTTTGAACTGCATTTCTTTTAGATTTTTTTTTAAAAAGAAATCAATGAGTTTTTTTCGCAAATAGTTGAATATTTCTCCAATTATGCTGGTCTATGCTGGGATGAACTTTTCAGGTTCCAGTTGTGGCAGCGAATGCATCCATTTACCGCAGTTGCAATTATGGGGCAGGTTCTTTTCCAAATTTAATATGTTAGCTTTCCTTTGAATTCATGACCATTTTATCGGTTATTGATTTTTCCTTTCAATTTGGAAATAAGAAAGATAATTTATACTTTTTTTTCCAATTTACGCATGATCAGGATAACAGTAAGAAGATGGCAGTTCCAACTTCCAAGAGATTTTCACGGCATCCAACAGCTTGAATTTGTCGGTATTCATTAATGAATATTTTCCTTATGAATTTTAAGAGGTTTCAAGTTTCTTTCTTCGCATCTGGAATCATTTACTTACTATCATCAATTCGGTGCACTGGTGATTATTAAATACTTCCAGATATGGGATTATGTGTATTTTACTATGCCTACATCCTTTTCATTTATATACTGCATGTGGAAAGGCCTTTCACGGTTTTACAACTTACACATCCTTGTATTTTTGTTTTGATGCATTTACAGTTTTTTGTGATTGAATTTCTGCATTCAGGTAAAATCTTGAGTATCATAAAAATTTTAGCTGGGCATTAATGGTGATTAAATTTTCCTTTGACTTGGCTGATATATAGAATAGCACAGGCTTAAATTTTTCTATTTGAGATATTTTATATGTCCCAGTTGTGCTACAGGACTGATATATTTTGCTTTTTTATCAACAGTTATGATTGAAGTATGGACAAATGTTTACTTATCCCCTAGTTTCAAGGCACATGTGAAGTTCTGCAAAGGTCATTTTTGCTTGATTAGCAGGTATTAGTTGTTCTTAGTTTTTGATGGTTATGCCGATAGTTCTCCATAATACTGTAACCACATCCCGGGTATAGCTATATATCTGATCTGCAAAAATTCTTCTTTCGTAGAGTGCATTCATTTTTTATGCAAGGATTGGGCTAAAGCTCAGGAAAAGTTTTTTTAGACGAAATTAACTAATGGGGCAACTTGTTGATGTTAGATCTAAGGAGAGTGAGCATTGCCTAGTTTTAGTTGTGGTAGGATTCTTTGGTGAGCATATTTCCATTCAATCGGTTTTTTTGCAAAAGTAATCACCATGTGTTTGTGGTAAATTCTCTATTTCCCAAGACTGATATATCGAATGATGAAATGACAGGGAATTAGGCAAGTGACAAGATTTAATTGAGCCTCCAGCTCAGTATTTTATCCGGTTTTGTTTCAAATACTTCATATGCATGTCCTTTCAATTCTCCATTTTATGTTTCTCTCCAGTTTACTTTTTTTTGGCAAAGGAAGTTGTAAATGGAGGACAATGCTATGACTTGCGTGTGGGATGGGCTCAGGAAAGGCTCACCGGTTTGGTAAGAATCTATGCGGTTTTTTTTCTTTGCAGAAAATCCATTGAAGAACTAAATATTCCACTTGGATTAGGTTGCCACAAAATATGAAATCTTTGGATTAGTTTGCCGCAATAAATCCATATTTATTTTTGTTGCATATGATTTCTATTGTCAATACATGGGTGCAGGGAATAGCATGTATTTTGCTGACTTACAATATATCTTGATGTTTAATACCAGGTGTTATATTTTTATCTTGGTCATTGTTATTGTTCAAACACTAGCATGAATTTTCCTTTTAGCTGGTTAATCTATGTGTCATGGGTTGGAATTTTTTTGATTCATTCTTTAAAGCCATCTGTCACAAACAGAAGCATTTTGTGATAAAGCATGTTCTGCCGCGAATTGATATTTTATTTTTCTTTCAGTTTTCAATATGTTGCAGTAATTGCTTTTTCCTCAGAAACTTTTGCTGGGTGATTTTAAAAACATTATCTGTTTGGAAAAGTTTATTGCAAGACATTGGATTTGGTCTACATGAACATTTGTTATCAATTATGTTTGGATCATCTAATATCATAAATGATGACTAGAGTTTTGGCTGGATTGTGTAAGTCATGACATTATTTTTGTCCTTATCTGTAACTAAGAACAAGCATATCAAGGTGCAATTTTTTGGTAAAAAGTTTTGAATTCCTTGAAATTCAGAATTTTCTTTCTCAAGCAATCTTTATCTGGGGACTTATAGCTTCTAATGATTATATCGCGAAGATAGGTTTGTCACAACTATGCAATATGTTGCATATGTGACTCATTTTAACAAGGTAATGTTTCATTTGTTGATCGTTTGGCAGCCTTTTCAGTTTTTTTTTTTATTGAAATTGGAGGACTCATAACTTTTAGTTTGGATATTTGGAAGATATGCTTGTCATACCTAATGCGCATATGCTCTTTATTTTGTTATTTTTATAATTGCATATATGGCTGACTTTTAACTAGGTGATATTTTATTTCTTGATCACATCCTTCTCAAATTTCATTAATTCGATCATCTTGTTAGAATCCTGCTAGGGTCACATTATGTTTGATATCAAAAAATCCCTATGCTACAATGACTTGCATTTGGCGGTTATATTATTTCTCATAGCAAATTCCATTCCTTAGCTGCTTGTAGTGGGCAATGATACATATGACTATCCTTTCTAATCCATGTATCCTTCCTGAGAAATGTTTTATTCTACCACTTGATTGTATTTTAAGTAGAGTAAATACCATTTTAAATTGATGCCTATGAGTTCCATGTGTAGTGGGCTTTTAGTGCCTGCTCATACATATATCATACTTGACTGAGTTTTTTTTTGTTTCTTTGAATCTGACAATGGTCTTCATTGCTTGTAGCTATGCCTTTCAAATCCTTTGTTTCCAAAATGTACTTAGTATCACTTGGGCAACATATTCTGTTAATCTTGCCCATATTATAAGAGCAACAACTGTTAGCTTATTACATGTGGAAAACAAGATTTTCCCTCATTTATGATAATAGTTGTCATGCAGAAATTTTGCTTGTTGATTTCATTGTTTGGTAATTGAACTTTGGCCTTGACAAGTTTAGTTAATTGTAAACGTATAGTTTCTTTGTGGAAATCCATTATCAAGTTCCTTCAATGGTTGATCTTCATCACAGTTGTCATAAGGTTTCTGCATTTATGGTTCTTAGACATATTTGTTGAGTATAGAGCTGCAGTTTCTAGCACTTCGACATGAGTTGACATTCAATATTTCTGAGTTTTCTTTATTATTGAGTTTCATTAATGAATTTATTATTTGATTATCAAAATAAAATGTCCTTCATATCTTGGGAGTGTTGCTAGTTTGATGGGCACTGTGCATGATGCATTCCACCATTTCATGCAATTGGTTCTATAGAAAGCTTGATTTCACCATCTTTTTCATCTTATGGCATGGTGTGGTTGGTGGATGTGTGCGCATATACATGTGGTTGGTGGTTAGATGATTTGGGCAGCTGGGAAACCTAACCAATCATTCTTAAACTTGACTTGTGAGGCTTGAGTTGACTCTCTTTTCTCCTTAAGTATTATGAGGTGATGATGATGTCAGAGAGACTAGATTCTGTATTTAATGGCTGCTGATATAGACTAATTATTGATTAATTCTTTATTCACTAATTAATAGATTTTGGATTTTATGGAAAATTCTTTCTCTTCTCCATGTTGTTAAAGTGCTGTTTAGTCATATATCTGAAGCATTGAAAGATGAGCAGGCCTTCCAAATGGAGTACAACATCATTCCTTGTCATCTTATGGCTCTCAGCAAGTACCAATAGCAGATGAAGAAGCAAGCTTACTGCAGTGAGCATGTTATAAATGTGTTCTGGTGGACTGCTTCTAAACTAAAAGTTCATGCATTTTGCAATATAGTGCTTGTGTTTTGATTTCTCAGTCTGATTAATCTTTACATGAATAAGGTGGTGGCGTCCATTGGCGTGAAATCAACTAGTCAAAAATGGACCCAAAGATGCAACCTTCTGTTGTGTCCTGATGCTTCTTGTTGTCTTGGAAAATCCTCTTGTAGATTTTCTGGACAACATCTGGGAGGATCTTATTGATGATTTTATTTGAACTTTTTTTTTGTAAGGTATTTATGCTTTTAATCTATATAAATAATCCCCTAGAAGATATGAAAGAAATTTGAGTGCCTCAGGCACAAGCTATCATCTCTCTCTCTCTCTCTCTCGCTTTCCCCTTGCCTATATATAGGTATGTTTTTCATTATTGAGCATTTGGCTTTCTGTTCTTTGTGATAAGTTTTCTGTTGTATTCTAATCTTGTGTTACATGTTCAGGTATGAGGTGAAGATTTCATGCATCCCTTGAATTGTGTGAATATGTACCTGTGAAAGATGCACCCAATCTTGGATGTAGAGCTATGGATATTTATGCTGCTTTACCAGAATTTTTGTTCTCTTCTTGGTTGAGCACATCTGATCTCTAGAGTTAAAGGTGATAAACTAATTTTCCTTTGTTCAAAACAGTTACTTTCTTAATATTCCTGTACCTTAGCCAAGTATAGCTCTATATCTGATCTGTGGAAATCCTTCTATTGTGGAGTTCATTCATTCTTTGTGCAAGGATTCACCTAGAGTTTAGGAGTCGGGACATACCTCTGGTGTTATTAGTGGTATAATCCTTTGGTGAGCATCTTTCCTTCCAAGTGATTGTTTTACAAAAGTAATGTTACGTCTGCTTGCTTGTGTTTGTGTTAATGCTCCATTTCCTCAGACTGTTACATCAAAGGATGAAAAGATTGTATCCAGCAAGGAACAAGGTTTAATTAATCCTGCTGCTCAGTTTGTTACCCGGTCTTGTTTCAAATTCTTGATATACTGGCCTTTTATTTCTCCATTTATGTTTCTTACACGTTTGTTGTTGGAGAAAATTTATTTTCATTCATGATTACAGGGTTTTCACTGCGGTTTTTTCCCCATGAAGCAATTGAAGATGGTGGATGCTGTGACTCATCTAAAAGCATGGCTCATGAATGTTTCATTGGTTTGGTATGAATCCACACCATTCTTTTTTCTCTTATTTTGGGGCAAAAACTTTTTTTTTTATTCCTGTTGATTAAGTTTTCTACTGATTAACCTATGCTCGTCACTTCTTTTATTGTGTGGAGCATTCCCCCTCAGTTTGTCCAGTGCAACCACTTTATTAACCTTTTCCTTGTTAGAAGCTCTTGGTGGTTTCGTTGCCTACAGGTATGGCCAATCTGAATATCTCTTTTCTTCCTCAACATCCGGCTGTCCTATACTTAATGCTAAAAGGCTGATTCTTAGTTCTGTGCAAGTTCACAGCTTACACTCGTGTTCTGGATTTTACTGCTAAAATCTTTTGCATTTATATATGTTACATAATTGTTGATTGACAATGCAGTAGGTTTATGGAGGCCTCCTCTTTTTGTTGTGAATTTTTCTGTTATTTTTCGACTGGTAGCATGAAAATGATTGTCATAAATTTCTCTAAAATGTTGAGGGGCATGTCAGGAGGATTGTGTGGTATTGTCATAAATTTCTCTAAAAGAATAATTATAAATTTCTCTGAAAGGTTGAATAATTGTGTCGTATATCCACTGAAATCTGCTTAAGATTAACTTGTCTCATGTATCACATATTAAACATTCCAAAATAGAATAATGAGTTCACTTGACTGATTTTTATCTGTTCTTTCTGCATTAGTTTTCTGCATGAAGTCATTTGTGCAAGCATCAACTAGTGCTAATATGTTGTCTATAAAATGGAATTAAAATGCACACTCTTTTTGTGTTGGTATATTTTGTGATATGTGTAGCTTATTTAGAATTCATCTCCCTAAATTTTTCTGAAATTATTGTTGTTTGCAGGAGACTGGCAGTGATTCGCATTGAAGTGTGGAGAGTTGCCATGATGCTATGAAAGAAAAAAACATGTGAAGTGTGCTGGGCCAGGTATGAAGAGGTTAATTAACTTCGGGTTAAAAAGGAAAGCTTAAATTGTATGAAGAGGGTAAATTGTGAAGTGTGCTGGGCCAGGTATGCTATGTTGGCAATGTGATATATGATGCAATGTTTATTATCCTATTAATTCTGCTCAACATTCATTGGATAAAGCCATATTTGGCTAGATAGATATCTTACATAATTTCCCTAATGTTTAGAATCTTGTTTTGACTTATATTTAAGTGTCATGCTTCACCATTTTGGTCAAGGAAATAAATATTTACTTTGTCTGAATGGGTAGTATCCACATACACCACATACATTTATTTTGCTATCAATAGAGAATTATATAGCTAATTATGTCATTTGTCCTGTCAGTTTAAGCTATTGCAAGTTAGATTATGTGTGTAATTATTTCTGTTGCATCCATGGTGTTAAGTCCGGTCCACTTGCACCACGCATTTTTTTTTTTTTTGCATCAATTGAGAATTGTGTGGTCAATTATATCTTTTGTTCAGTCAGATTAAACTCTTACTAGTTAGGTGATGCGTTAATTATTTCCGTTGCATCCATGGTGTTAAGTCCGGTCCACTTTTGTGTGGTCATCCATAAGTTCAACAAGTTATTCAGGATGCAATGGTTATAGACACCTTGCTAGTGGCAAATGTTCTAATGATTGGAAGCTTAGGTGTACAAAGATTGGCGTATGGAGAATCTAGATCATACTGAATATTTTCCACTTCAAATTTTATTTTCATTGGTCGATATATTCAATTTTGGAGCATGTTTTTGATGCTAATGGTGCAAAGCAGCTGTAGCTGCATTTTGTAGTTTCCCTCACTCTAAGCAGTTGTAGGATGTTGACAAATTACTTAGAATGCTTTTGTATATTAAATTCGATTCATCATGAGTGTGTATGTGTCCTGCGTGGTTGCAAAATATTTTTTTGGTCTCTTGTTAATCAAAGTGAATCAATCTAGCTCAAAATCGTCAAAACATTGTTTGCGAAACAATTGCAATGATGATTTATTCAAGCTTGAGGCATTTAATGTTAGATGACAGCCTTATCAATAAAAGCCTGCAGTAAGAACAGCTTTAGTTATGTTTTTTTCTATTGCTTGTTTCTGTAAGGTCCAATGTTGGTTGGTCATGCTATATTTTATATTATATTTCTGCCTTATGCTATTCATGGGTTTTCATGTAGATATTTATAATTATGCAATTCCTAACAATTATGTAATTTTCATGATTTCATTTTGCACCATGATTGTGTACAGGATTTTGAATGATTTGAAGGCCATGTATTCGCATGTAAGTTCACAGCTTACACTCGTGTTCTGGATTTTACTGCTAAAATCTTTTGCATTTATATATGTTACATAATTGTTGATTGACAATGCAGTAGGTTTATGGAGGCCTCCTCTTTTTGTTGTGAATTTTTCTGTTATTTTTCAAACTGGTAGCATGTAAATGATAGTCATAAATTTCTCTAAAATGTTGAGGAGCATGTCATGAGGATTGTGTGGTATTGTCATAAATTTCTCTAAAAGAATAATTATAAATTTCTCTGAAAGGTTGAAGGATTGTGTGGTATATCCACTGAAATCTGCTTAAGATTAACTTGTCTCATGTGTCACATATTAAACCTTCCAAAAGAGGATAATGAGTTCACTTGACTGATTTTTATTTTTTCTTTCTGCATTTGTTTTCTGCATGAAGTCATTTGTGCAAGCATCAACTAGTGCTAATATAGTTGTCTATAAAATGGAATTAAAATGCACACTCTGTTTGTGTTGGTATATTTTGTGATATGTGTAGCTTATTTAGAATCCATCTCCCTAAATTTGTCTGAAATTCTTGTTGTTTGCAGGAGACCGGCAGTGATTCGCATTGAAGTGTGGAGAGTTGCCATGATGCTATGAAAGAAAAAAACATGCAGCAGGTGCTACAGTGCAGGTTAATTAACTTCGGGTTAAAAAGGAAAGCTTAATTGGCATGAAGAGGGTAAATTGTGAAGTGTGCTGGGCCAGGTATGCTATGTTGGCAATGTGATATATGATGCAATGTTTATTGTCCTATTAATTCTGCCCAACATTCATTGGATAAAGTAAGATATCATTTTCACACACTACCTATACTTTGATAGCATAGCTGTTGAGTTATTCCTTCGGCAATTCTTTTTAAAAGAAAAACATTTTCTAGATGAAGCAACCAGTACATGCAACCAATTTTGGTGTCTACAGAGAGTTATGTAATCACTAATGTAATTCGTCCTGTCAGTTTAAGCAAAAATTGGTTATGTAAATTTGTTACATAATTTGCCTTGCATCAAGAATCATTTTTTGACTTAAAATTTAAGTATCCTTCAAATCGATTTTGTTGCAAAAGAGATCATTATGTCGGCTTGCTTGTGTTAGTGCTAATGCTGTATTTCCCAGGACTGATATATCGAAGGATGAAAAGATTGGGAATTTAGGAAGCAACAAGGTTTAATTGAGCTTGCAACGAAGTATTTTATTCGGACTTGTTTCAAACACTTAGTGCCCTTGTGCTTTAAATTCTCAATTTTATGTTTCTCTCGAGTTTATGGATAAAATTTTATTTTCATTCAGGCTTGCAAGGTTTTCATGGGATTTTCTTACCAAGGGAAGCGATTGAAGGTGAAGGATGCTAGGGCTTGTATAAAGGATAGGCTCCTTGAAAGGTTCATGGTTTTGGTTAGAATTCAAATTTTTTATTTTTTTCTCTTCTTTGGTGGTAGAATTTAATTTTTTTTCCATTACTTCCAAATCTGAGAAAAATACTCCCTGCTGACTAGGTTGTTCTACAGACCAATGCTTGTTGCTTTACTTGTTCTGTTTTGCTTTTTTTTTTTTAACCTTTTCCTAGGAAGGAACTCTTTCTTGCTTTGTTTTCTATCAAATATTGTGGTTAACTTGCATATCTTTTTGCTTGCTCAACATCCATTTATTCTTAATGTCTGTGTCCATAGGGAGACCTTGCAACTGGTCTATCAATTCTTTTGATGAATTTGCTCCAGTTAGCGTTGGACTTTGTTGCTTTGTAATTTTTCGAAAACAGTTGTCCAGGTATTTCTGTGGCTATTTTTGTGAGCATGCATGGATAGCTGCTCTTTCTTTAAATACATATCATAAGTTGCAATATTTTTCATTCATCTTTTAAAGCCATCTCTCATTGAAAAAAGCATTTATTGATAAAGCATGTTTTACTTGTGAATTGATATTTCATATTCATTTCAGTTTTGAATATGTTACAGTAATTGCTTTTTCCTTAAAAATATTTTGCAAGGTGATCTTAGAATTGTTGTCTTATTAAAAGCTTATTTCAAGCAATATTGGATTTGGTATACTTAAAGGTTTTCTCTCAATCTTGTTTGCATAATCTAGTAAGTGGACTATATATATATATAGTTAAGCTAATAAATGTAAACAGGTTGTTCAATTCACCCTCAGTGGTGCTGTACTTGAATAACTTAATGGCACTATCCAACTTGGTGGAATATTCGTTTGGAAGGTCAGTAAGTGCTGAATCTTTGCTACATTTCTGGCTTTTTATTTGTTTACCCTTGCATCTGGGGATTGGGCATTCTCACAATGCTTAGATTACCTGGAAAATGTAAGCCCTCTTTTGTTTTTTTTGCTACATGTAAGGTGCGTATCTGGTCTTCAGTTTCACTTGTTTGATACATAACTTCTATTACTTGAAAGTGGCTCCCTTTTATATGGAGGAAACATCCACATGGATTTTTTTAGCCCACTAGATTACTGCTAGTCTTTTGCATTTAAATATGTTGCACAATTGTTAATTGACAATGAAGTGATGTTTATGAAGATGAGCCCTTTTTGTGGTGAATTTTCCTGTTATATGTTGAGCAGGTACAAGCATAAGAATTCTCATAAATTTCTCTAAAATGTTGAGGGTCATGTTAGAAGAATAAGAATACCTAATAAATTTCTTTGAAATGTTGAGGAATGTGTAATACATCCATCAACATCTGTTTAAGATTTAGTTACCCTAACTGGTCTTAGGTATCACATATTGAATATTTCACAAGCGGATAAAGTTGAGGAATTCAGCGAAAGTCCAGGAGAAGTATTTTAGATGAAAATGAACTAATTGAGCAACTTGTTGATGTTATATTTAAGACTGTGAGCATGTTTCCTTTCAATCGATTGTGTTGTAAAAGTAATCATTATGTCTGCTTGTGTGTATTGTGCTCATGCTCTTTTTCCCAGGACTGATATATCGAAGGATAAAATTATTTGGATTTTACAAAGCTACAACGTTTAAATGTGCCTACATCTCAACTTTTTATCGTTTCAAATAGTTCATACTCTTGCCCTTTCAATTCTCCATTTTATGTTTCTCACGAGTTTGTTATTGGAGAAATTTATTGTTCAAGCTTGCAGGGTTTGCACCAGGATTCTTGCCAAGGAAACGCTTGATGATGAAGGATGTTGTGATTCTTGTAAAGGATAAGCTTGTTAAAGGTTTATGGTTTTGGTGAGAATTCATATTGTTATTCTCGCCTTAGGTGGTGGAATTTAATTTTCTCCATCTCCTTGCTGACTAAACTTTTCTACAGGCTAAACCAATGCCTGCCACTTTAGTTTTATTTGTTTCTTATTTTGTTTTCTGTTTTTTTTAACACCCTTTGTTTGCACTCATACAACCATTTAAGCCTTGTCCTAGGTAGAAACTCTTTCTTGCTTCGTTGTCTATAGAATCTGGCCAACCTGGATATCTTTCTTGCTCGACATCCTTCTATTTTATGCTTGAAACTGAAGGTGATTCCTAAAATGTACAACTTCACCGTGTGTGCTTGTTGTGTTCCAGATTTTATTATAAATGGGAATTTTAGCTACAAATCCTCTGCTTTCAAGCATATGCTTTTCAAAGAATTATTTTGCTTAATTAGATAGCTTTAAACCTGCCACCTGTTGTGGACTTCTTCTTTGTTGCTTTGCTGATTTTTTTCACTTAAATGATTCTTTCAGAAGCATGACTTCTTTATGCTTCATAATAATGATGATATCGCCATCTCTTCTCTCAATTCATTTATTTGCATATAAATCATGATTGTTATTTGCAACAATGTCTTCTTGCGCCTTTTGACTCCATTCTTTTCTTGGTTTTGAAATTACTTTGAGGGATGCAGTGCTTGATGATGTCATACTTTTTGATAGTGTGTCCCATATTTAGTACTCATCTTCTATTCTTGGTGGATTCAAAGGAAAATGCCTTTGCTAGAGGCATTTGTATTTCACTTTTGATCCTTTTCATTTGAACATTCTGCAATGCCTTTATACTTTGCTGTATGAATTCTGTCTACTGTTTTGCCGCATATGGCCTTCATTCGGAGGATGTGGATGAAGTGACTAATTGAGTGCTTTGCTGTCTGCAGTTTAGTTAGCTGCCACATTGCTTGCTTGGGTATTAAAATTTTTCCCTTGGAAACGTCAACTTACGACCAAGAATATTATAAAATGTGAATGCAGTGTCTAAAATGATATACTGCATGTTGAAATTCTTTTACCGGCTTTACAACTTATACATCCTTTTCTTTGATTTTCATGCATTTGCAGTTTTTGTGATTGGATTAGGTTTTGATGATAAATTGACATTGTTTCGTGTTGCATTTTTTTTAATTTGCTATTTTGATCTGCATTTGTTTTAGCTCTTTTTTGAAATAAATAAATAAGTGAATTGATGATTGTTTTTTCCAATGGTTGAATATTTCTCCAATTATTCCAGTCTATGTTGTGAAACTTTTCAGGTACCAGTTGTGAAAACCAATTTTCCCATTGACCTAGTTGAAATTATGGAGAAGGCTCTTTACCATGTTTCAAGGGATTAGCTGAAGTCTATAATGTTTGATAAAATTGGCTTTTTTTTTTCTTTTTTTGTAGAGAGCGATTTTTATGTTGAGCAGTGCCTGATTATGTGCAAGTTTATGGAGTAACGAATGGTACACATGCTCCGAATCAGTGTTTTGGCTCTGGTGGTCATAAATATTTTCAGCTTTAAAATCTGATAATGTCAACCGTCGACAAGATGCTGTAAGCATTTGTTCTTTATATGACTTATATGCCTCATCCCTATCATGGGTAACTTGTCATTTAGTCTAGTATGCATATCAGGGCATATAAATCCCTCTAAATCCTCATGATATGTTAGAGGCATGTTAACTTCCTATTGACATGAGTTTGCAGATACTGAACTCTATCTGTACCTTACAAGAGTTGACCAACATATGTAAAAAAGCAATGCTTTGCAATTATTTTACTCATAAGCTTCACCGTACTCCATATTCACCCTTCTGATTTCCAATTCATGGAGACACTTAGTATTTGATCTGTGAGGTATTGATTCTATAGTGGTTTGATGCATGGTCGAAATAGGAAAACAGATAGCAAAAGCAAGCATTTTACTGATTTATATTCTTCTGTTAAAGGATAATTTTGCATTGGCATTAATCGTGAATTGGAGAAGGGAAAATTTTCCTATTACAAGATTTTGTTGGTTTTAGAAACATGTTCTATATTATTACCAAGAACTTCCAGATTCACAATTTTGTGCAAATTGTGGAATAATTCTTTGGTTTAGCCACACCTTGGTAGAAAATCATTGAGACACCAGTAAAAGAGGATTGAGAATTTGGGAAGCAACAATGTTTAATTGAGCCTGCAGCTCAGTTTTTTATTTGGCCTTTTATCAAATACTTCATACACACGTCCTTTCAATTCTCCATTTTACGTTGCTCATGCGTTTGTTGTTGGAGAAAATTTATTTTCATTCAAGCTTGCAGCGTTTTGATGGGGATTTCTTTCCAAATGAAGCAATTGAAGATGAAGGATGTTGTGGCTCATGTAAAGGATAGGCTCATTAAAGGTTCATTTTTTTTTCTCTTGTTAGGTTGCTGAATTTAATTTTCTTCATAAATCTAAGCTTGTTTTACAGGTTAACAACATTGCCTGTCACTTCACTTCTGTTCTTCCTCAACATCGATCTATTCTATGCTTAAAGCTGAAGGTGAACTTCACCGTGTGTACTTGTTGTGTTGTAAATTTTACTATAGATTGGATATCTGCTTACAACTTATACATCCTTTTCTTTGATTTTTGATGCATTTACAGCTTTTAGTGATTGAATTTCTGCTTTTAGCCAAAATCCTGAATATCATATGAAATTTATCTGCTCATTAATGGTGATTAAATTTTCCTTTGATTTGGCATATATATGGAATAGCACAACCTTAATTTTTTTCAATTTGAGATATTTTATATGCCCTGTCTGGTTGTTAATGCGTATATTTGTTTTAATTTCATCCCTTTGCTGTTGTGCTACACAACTGTTGCATTTTGCTTTTTTATCAACAGTTATGGTTTACGTATGGACAAATGTTTACTAATCCACTACCAAGGCGCATGTGAAGTTCTCCAAAGGTCATTTTTGCTTGATAATCAGGTATTAGTTATTCTTAGATTTTGATGCTTATGCCCATAGATTTCATAATTGTGAATTTGTTGTTTGGTCTTTTTATGAAAGTAATAATTTGCATGCAGTTTTTTTTCTTAATGATATTTGTAATTAATCCTTTTTTTATTTCATCAATTAATCTACATATCTTGTTCGATATTCTTGAAATGCTTGAATTGAATTTCTTGTGAATTTTCTGATAAAAAAAATAGAAACCCAGTTAATCCTTCGTGGACATGCATGGATAATTGCTAGTTCTAGAACAGAGTTAGAATTTTTTCATTCATTCTTTAAGGCCATCCCCCACAGGTGGAAGAATTTATTGGTAAGGCTTGTTCCGCTTGTGAATGGGTGTTTTATTTTCATTTCAGTTTTCAATATGTTACAGCAATTGCCTTTTGCTTAAAAGAATTTTGCACAGTGATTTTAGAATTATTATGTGTTAGGAGAAGTTTATTGCAAGTCATATTGGATTTGGTATAGTTCCGTGTTTGTTCTCAATCCTGTTTTAATAATCTAATCTCATAAATAAATTTGAGTTTTGGCTTGGTTGTACAAATCATAGCATTATTTTTTCCTTATCTGTAACTAAGAACAAGCATATGAAGGTACAAGTTTTGATAAAAATGTTATGAATTCTTTCAAATTCGCAATTTTTTCTTCTCAAACAGTCTAAGTCATAATTCTTTAGACGGGGTTGTTTTTATACATAGGATGCTTCATCATTTGACTATGTGAAGGATGATTCATTATCTGATAAGTAATTAGTTTACATTATATCCAGTTGAATATACTAGGTTCAAGTACGTGTTTAAACTTAATTAGCTTCTTCTAGGCACACGGCCCTTGAATGATCAGGAAATGGAAAAGAATTAATTGCTTTAGGATTTGGTTTTGAGTATGTAGTTCACTTTATTTACAGAGGTGGGATTGTCTTATTCTGATTTTCTATACTTGGATTACAAAATTCAAGTTCGAAACTCTATTATTGTACTCATTTTCTTGTTTTACTCTTTGTAGCTTTCTTTCTTGTTTTGCTCTTCATTACCTTAGAGACCATAATGTTGTGATTATTGTGGGGACCTAAATCTTAATAAGCAATTTGTTTTTCTAATAATGGTATCATTGTTTTCTATGTGCTGGTTGTACTACTTTACTAATTTTTGTCAAGGAGGTTTCCATTTATAGAAGCTGCAGGTAGATGGAGTGAGGTGTTATGAGAGTCTTGATTCGACATGATTGTCTTAAACATTTTTTATAAAGTTACTCCAATTTTTTGCTACTTTGATCTGATGTAAATGGAAGGTGTCAGTGAACTATAGATGAAATTTTGTAATGTTCCATTGAAGCTTTAGCAGAAATCAAACATGAAACTGCAATTCAAGGTTCTCTTTGGGTGCCTTGTCAACAATTCAGGCTTTTCTTTCAGTACCCTCTCAGCTTTATTCTTTATTTGGCTTATAATGTCTATCAGTTCTTTTCAAGTGCAGACTTAGCATCACATTAATGTCTGTCTCCCAAAGTAGATCTTCCAACCACTGGTCATTGAAATGGAGGAAATTTATCTGGGGTCCTATGTTGTGTAATGGAGATATTGAGAAGATAGGCTTATCACACATGTGAACATGCTCTTTTCTCTACAATTGCATATATGGTCCATTTTAGTAAGGTAATGTTTTATCTGTTGATTGATTCACATCGTTCTCAGCTCTTATGTTTTTAAATCCGAGGACTTATAATTTCTGGTTTGGATATTTGGAAGATATGATTGCCATTCCTTATGCACATATGCTCTTTATTTTATTATTTTTACAGTTGCATATATGACTTTACTTTTAACTAGGTGATGTTATATTTCTTGATTGTTTCTCATCCTTCTCAAATCTTATTTATTCAATCAGTTTAGTAAACTCCTACTGGGGTATATTATGCATGATATCGAACAACCCTTGTGGTATAATGACTTCCATTGGCTGTTATATTAGTCCACATGGCAAATTTCATTTCTTAACCGCAAGGAGTGGAAAATGATACATAGGACCATCGTTTCTAATGCGGTGTATGCTTCATGAGAAATGTTATGCAACCAGTTGATTTTATTTCAAGTGGGAAACAAACTATTTCAAATTGGTGGTTATGTGTTGTTGCACAACCGCAAGCGCACGGTCATGCCTCCTTTTTTGGGAACTACATGCACAGGGCTAACCCACTCGCTATCGGAAATTGGGTAAATCACACCGGCATCTAGCAATTTGAGCACTTCTTTCCTAACAACCTCTTTCATATTAGGGTTCAATCTTCTTTGGGGTTCAATAGAGGGTTTGTAATCAGGTTCTAACAAGATTCTGTGCATACAAACTGAAGGTTGTATTCCTTTCAAGTCATCTATGGTGTATCCTATGGCCTTTTGGTGTAATCTAAGTTCGTTGAGAAGTTTCTCAGATTCTGTCCTACTTAGATCAGCATTAATAATCACAGGATATGTGGAATTGGGTCCAAGGAATTCATACCTGAGAGTGGATGGGAGAGGTTTTAGTTCTACCTTTGGGGCTTTACAGCCTTCTGGGTTGTGTACTGTGAAGACTGGTTCCAGAATTTCTGTTCTGATTTGCTGGTGTTTTAGAAGTTTCTTGGACTGCAATAGCTGTGTACACTCCTCGCTCTCACCATCCTCATCATTTTCTTGCTCGTCCTGTACCAAACACAACTGGATAGGGTCTTTGGAAATGTGTTTTGGCAACTCCTCTTTGATGGTTTGTTCAAGTAGATCAACCCTACAACAGGAGCTTTCAACAAAGGAGCGTTTAACAGAGTTAGCCAAATCAAATTCCACTTTTTCTTCACCAACAGTTAAAGAGAGCTTGCCATTTTTGACATCGATAAGTGCCCCTGCAGTTGCTAAGAAAGGCCTTCCAAGGATGATCGGAATTTGAGTGTCTTCTTCCATTTCTAACACTACAAAATCAGCGGGTACAAAGAACTTACCAACCTTGATTGGGATGTCTTCGAGAATACCTATTGGATGTTTAACGGATCTATCTGCGAGTTGCAAGGAAATTGTTGTCGGTTTCAACTCTCCCATATCTAGTTTCTTGCACACCGACAAAGGCATTAAGCTTACACTTGCGCCGAGATCACATAGAGCCTTCTCAAAGCTCGCTGAACCAATTTCACATGGAATTGAGAAACTGCCCGGATCCTTTAGCTTCGGAGGTAATTTGTTTTGAATTAAGGCGCTGCACTCTTTGTTAGTGCCACTGTTTCATACTCCTCTAATCTCCTTTTCTTGGACAAAATATCCTTTAAGAACTTCGCGTATGATGGCATTTGTTGCGGAGCTTTCCGTGAAAGGAACATTGATGTATAGCTTCTTAAGAACTTCCGGAAACTTTCCAAATTGTTTGTCCAACTTAGCCTTGGCTAATCGTTGGGGAAATGGCACGGGGGTACGTAAGGTTTTGGAGGTGTGTATCTTGGTGCCTCATCAATTTTTTCTGCATCTCCACTGTTGTGTTCAACCATTTGTTGTTGTGTATCATCTCTCTCGGCTGGATTCACCCCAACATTTTCATTTTCTGCTTGTTTTGGCTTGGGATCTTCCAATTGCTTTCCACTCCTCAGAGTTATGGCTTTGCAATGCTCACTCGGGTTAATTTCTGGTTTTCCGGGAACATCCCTAGGGGTCCGGATGAAGAACTTGCCTGTTGAGCAATCTGATTTTCCAGCATCTTGTTGTGGGTTGCCAAGGAGTCGACCTTGGAAGTAAGCTGTCGAATTGCTTCATTCATGACCTGACTTTGTTGCTTGAACTCTTCATTTTGCTTGGTTTGTCCTGCAACAAAGTTCTCTAACAAAGCTTCCAAATTTGATTTCTGCACTGGTTGTGGATTGGAAATTCTTTGCTGAAATCCTGGTGGCTGTCTAGGAACATTAGAGCTGAGGTTTTGCTCAAAGTGGGGTTGATTGCTCTTGTAGGAAAGGTTGGGATGATTTCGCCAACCGGGGTTGTAAGTATTTGAGAACGGATCATTGACGGGTCTTTGACTGAAATTGTTAAGATAGTTCATTTGCTCCATTGATGGTTCTGAAGAAGGGGACGCGATCAACCGACAATTCGCAGCCAAGTGTCCTGTGGACCCGCAAATTTCACATGTAACATTGGCGGCGCTTGGAGCATTCGCATTCGTTTGTCGAATCTTTGAGTTAGAGCATCCACCTTGGCTGCAATTAGGTTTAAGGTCTCCACCTCGTGTCTTCCTGCAGGTTTTGGAGTGGCGTTTCTTTCACTTGCCCATTGGTAGTGGTTGAGAGCCATGTCTTCAATCAATTTATAAGCGTCATCTACACTTTTATTCATCAAGGCTCCTCCCGATGCAGCATCAACCGAAAGGCGAGAGTTATAGTTTAATCCACTATAGAAGGTTTGCACAATCAGCCATTTCTCTAAGCCATGATGTGGGCATAATCTCATAAGCTCCTTGAATCTATCCCAAGCCTCATACGGTGATTCACCATCCTTTTGATAAAAACCGGTGATTTGGTTCCGAACTGGGTTGTCTTGCTTGGTGGGAAATACTTAGAAAGAAAAACTTGGAGTAACTGATCCCATGTTTTGATGGAGTTTTCAGGAAGTGAATGTAACCAAGCTCGAGCCTTGTCCCGTAATGAGAAAGGAAAAAGTCTGAGTCTAACTGCATCTTGTGGGACTCCATTGATCTTAACGGTGTCACGGTATTCAAGGAAAACAGAGAGGTGCGGGTGTGGATCTTCTCTTGGTGAACCTCCAAACTGATTCTGCTGAATTAATGACATAAGTGCTGGCTGCAGCTGAAAATTGTTTGCTTCGACGGGTAGTCTTGCGATGCTGGAATGCAATCCTTGAGCACTCGGGGCTGCAAACTCCCTCAAAGTTTTAGTATTATCCTCCATGTTGGATGCTTGTGATGATTCCTTAAGCTTTGTTCTCCTTTGGTATTGAAGCCGGAAATCCCTCTCGAATTCTTGATCTGGTTCCGATAGGCTTCCAAGACTTCGATTTCTTTGCATAGAATGAGAATTGACCTGCAAAGAAGTTAGGGGTTAAGGAAATTGGACTAAATGGGGAAAACAGGAAATAAAATGCCTAGTCTAACCAGGTTGCAATTCAATTAATATCACACTATGGTCCCCGGCAACGGCGCCAAGAACTTGTTGTTGCACAACCGCAAGCGCACGGTCTTGCCAAGTAGTAAATAGATATCGATCCCACGAGGACCAAGTACGATTACCAATCTATTGCAACAATAGGCTATCTAGACAGTCAAAGATGATGGAAAATAGAAACAACAAGCAACAAGAAATAAAACACAACCGAGAACACGGGAACACGGGGTGTGGATTAAAATCAGATTTTGATAAGCTTAGATTTGGGAACTCACCACAAAGTGTGAATGAATGATGTGTTGGATCTAGACCGGGTTTGGGTAGATCTCTTGAAGGGTATTAATCCTAAGCTACTTGTTACTCTCTTTCAAGAGATAACAAGTTGGTCTTGATTAAGGCTATCTCCTACCTTCGTGGTAGATAAACCCCTTTCAAAACCCAAATGAGTTCGGTGATCAAGTGGTGAACCCTCAAGAATTACCTTTCAGCAGATTCGGGGTGATTTAAGAGGTTCCAAGGCCCGGTTATCTTTTCAGCAATCCTAGATCTTTAAGATAAGCAAGTAATGCTTTCACAATTACAAGTGTGTACTCAAATCAGAAATCAACTCAAGAAACCTACCTTTAAAGCACAAAAGATCCGTACAAAGTGTTAACACATCAAACAGTCATCACTCTGGGCTAATCCCAAACCTAAGAAAAGTTTACAAACACATTGTCTCAATTACAAGAAAAGGAGAAAATAAGAGTAATGCAGGACACAACACGGCAAGGCTGAGTAGACTCCCTATGATGCCGGGGATTTTAGCCTCTAACTCTTCTCCTTGTTCTTCCTTCTTCCTCCTCTTTCCAAGCTTCAGAACTTTCTCTCTTTCTTTTCGCCGCCAGCCCCTACTGTTTTTCCTTCTTTTCTTTTGGCCCCTTTTTATAGTTAGAGATAAGCGTGGGGCCCGGTTGCTTCAATTGCTTTACGGACCACAGGTCGTTACGGACCACGGGCGGGTTGTGCATTTGTTTTTGGAGAGGCTGATGCACAGTCTTCAGGGTTTCTCGGTCAGTTCCCAGCTTTCTACAACCAAGAATACTGAAAAAGAGTAGTTTGTACAAAAAGGAAAGAAACACTACAAAGACTAAGAAAAGTGCATGAATAATGATGGATCATTAGTTAAATGCAAGGCTATAATAATGCAATTTTTATATACAACATTATGAGTTCTATGTGTCTAGGGCTCTGGGTGCATGCACATCCATATATCATGTTTGATTGAGTTTTTTTTATTCTGAAAAAAGTCTTCATTACTTGTAGCTGTGGCTTTTAAACCCTTTGTTTTGAAAATGTGCTAAGTATCATGTGTCGACAAATTCTGTCAAATTGCCATCGTATAAGAGGAAAACATATTGACCAATTACATGATATATTTTTTATTGCATGTTTGTCTTTCAGCTGCTGATGCCTAGCTATTACTGATCACCTATCACGAAGCTTCGTGCTCAATTCTTCTCCAAACAGGCCTTCTTCTTGGAGTCGAACTTTTCTTTGCATAAACGAATTTTCCTATAAGAAAATTTTACTTGCTTTAGATATGTCTTCTATATTATTACTGATTACTTCCAGAGTAGCTATTTTGGGCAGGTTATGGAACAATTCTTTGGTTCAGTCAACACCTTACCAGAAAATCATCGCCACCTGTAAAAGAAAATTCTGCCATTTGTGATAATAGTTGCCATGCCAAAATTTTTGCTTGCTGAGTCCAAAATTCAACTTGAGATTTGATAAGTTTTAGTTTATGTATACATATACTTTCTTATAGAGATCCATTATCAAGTTCCATTCAGGGGCCGATCTTCAACATTGGTATCATAAGTTCTCTGCGATTCTTGTTCTTAGACTTATTTGGGTGTAGAGCTGCATTTTCTTGCGCTTTGACATGAGTTGACCTTCTATATTGTGAAATTTTCTTTACTAATTAATGAGTTTCATTACTGGATTTTCTTTTATTTGGTTATCAAAATAACTAGTCCTTATGTATATCTTGGATGGAGTTACCAGTTCAATGAGCACTGTGCATGATGCGTTCTGGCACTTCATCTGATTGGTTCCTCCTTTTTCATCTGATGACATGGTGCAGTGGGTGGTGGGTGTATGTGCATATACATTATGTTGGTGGCGAATTGGTTCAGGCAGATGGCGAACACCTAACAAGTTATTCTCGATCTTGACTGGTGAGTCTTGGGTTGACTCTTTTTTCTACTTAAAATCTTGTGAGCATGAAGGCAGGGCAACTACATTCTGGATTTAATGATTGTTGATTCGACTAATTACTAATTAATCATTGACTACTTACTACATTCTGGATTTGTTGAAAGGTCCTTTTTCTTTTCCACATTGTTAAAGTGTTGTTCAGTCACATATTTGAAGCATTAAAAGATGACCCTACCTGCCTAATGGAGTACAACATCATTCTTTGTTATCTTCTGGCCGTCGATAAGTACTTATAGCAGATGACTGAGCAAGTTTATTGCAGTGACCATCTTTTAAATGCGTTATGGTCCACTGTGTCTAAACGAGTAGTGTATGCATTTTTCGATGTAATACTTGCTCGCGTTTTGACTGGCAGCCTAGTTTATCTTTACACGAATAAGGTGGTGGCACCCATTGAAGTGAAATCAACTAGTCATTATGAACTCAAAGAGGCAATCTTCCATTGTGTCCTTATGCTTCATGTTTACTTGGAAAATCCTCCTGTAGATTTTCCAGATAGCATCAGGGAGGATGTTATTGATGGTTTTATTTGAATTTTTGCTCATGAAGGTAATTGTGATTTTCATCTTTTGCAAATAATCACCGAGAAGGTATTTTAGAACTTTTCAGTGTCTTGAACACAAGCAATAATTTCCAAGAAGCTCATGGATTATGGTAATATGTACCTTTGAAAGATGAGCCAAATCTTGGATGTAGAGCTATGGATATTCATGCTGCGTTACAAGAATTTTTTTCCCTTTTTAGTTGAGCACGCATGATTGAGAGTTAAAGGTGCTGAACTCTTTTCTCTTGTTTAAATTAGTTTCTTTCTCAATATGCCTGCACACCCCAACCCCAAGTATAGCTCTATATTTGATATGCAGGAATTCTTCTATTGTAGAGTTTATTCATTCTTTATGCAGGGATTCAGCTAAAGCTCAAGAGGAGTAATTTCGATGTAACTGAACAAATTGAGCAACTTGTGGATATTGTATCCAAAAAGCTGGAGCATAGCCCTAATGTTAGATAGTGGTATGATTCATTGGTGAACATATTTCCTTCCAATCTCATATGTTGCAAAAGTAATAATCATTATGACTGCTTGTGTGTATTTCTGCTGATGCATTGTTTCCCAAGGCCAATTTGTCGAAGGATGAAAAGATTAGGTATTTTGGAAGCAACAAGGTGTAATCGAGCCTGCAGCTCTGTTTGTTGTCTGGTTTTGTTTCAAATACTTTATACACTCACCCTTTCAATTCTCCATGTTATGTTTCTCGTGAGTTTGTTGTTGGAGGAGATTTGCAAATCCTCAAGCACATAACTTTCATGATTATGGTAGTTCCAAAACATCATCTTGCTCAATTTGGTAGCATTAGACCTGCCATCTGCTTTCGTGGTTATGGTCTTCCAAAACATCATTAGGTATATGCAATCCTATTCATCATTTTCACTTGCTTTAAGTAGTTCAGGATGTTGACAAATAACTAAGAGTGTTTTTTTGGTCTCTTGTTACATCAAAGTGAATCAATCTAGCTCAAAATCATCGAAACATTTTTTGGTTGAATAGCTATGATGACTAATTTAAAGTTGAGCTGCACTTAATGTCAGAGGGCAACCATATTAATAAAGGCCTGCAGTAACAACAGCTTCCGTTATGTTTTCTTTATTGTTTGCTTCTGTATAGGTCTGATGCTGGTATGCTTATTCCATGTTATTGTCATATATTATATTATATTTATGCTTTAAGCTACTCATGGGTTTTCTATGCAGATATTAGTGATTATGTAACTCTTAAAAATTGTTTAGTTTTCCAGATTTTATTTTCAGGTGTGTGTATACATGATTTTGAATGATTTAATGGCCATGTATTTTCATGATAATCATCTATAGTTGTTGTGGTATAACTTCTCACCTTCTTAGTGATTAGATGTTGCTCATTGTGCGTTGATCCATGATGATATGTTGTATGCTTGTCCAATATATATATATATATTATGTATTTGTAGACTTTTGTGGTGTTTATTTGACTTCCTCCTTTCCATATGCATATTTCATGGGATCACATGGATTTTAAATTCGAACTATTCATTGCTATCAATATCACAGTTCATAATCAAATTAATATTTTCTTGAATCCATTTGCACCAAGCTTTGCAGGAACTTTTGTATGTGCTTTGCTCCATTTCAATTGAGTCGCTTCCACAAATGCATGTTCTACTTCTGGCCAGGTATCAATGCTGGAGTTTTCAATTGCTACTCTTGCCTTTTGTCATGGATGTTTTGTAGGAGTACTGTAAGTTACTATTACTGTTTTCCATTTCATGAATTCTTGACTAATTGCTTATGAAAGATATTTAATCTGGACATTTCTTATTGGTTGTTTCTGAAAGGATGAGAAAAATATTTACAAAGAAAGAAAATTAGAAGGCCACGGTATTTATGGCATTCATTACTATAAAAATTTCACGGAAACATGTTGGAAAAAGTTATATGTGCCTATAACTTGCAGCTGGTTTTTAGTTCATTTAATGCTGCTTATGAAGAGTATAGTGGTTATGAATATAGCCTTAATGGGCAACTTTCCGAAGTGCGGATAGTGTATTTGAACTGTTTTGTGTAGGAGGTATGTGTTTGGATTTCTGTCATCTTCAGATCTATTCTTTACATGACTATATAAGAGTGATATACAGGTTCTTAGTTACTTTATGGGTCTTGCACCACGTAATGTTCAGAGTGTCATTAAGCTGAAGGATCTTAGAAGCAATTCGGAGAAGTGGGTCACAACAAGTGAAATTGAAGCAATTGTATTGGTTTTGCAGTTATTTAAAACTTGACGTGCTTTATTTTCTCCATGCAGTACAATGCCAAACTGATTTTCTCCATGCCTCATTTTATTCATTTTACTTTTCATTTGTCTCTTATGAATTTCTGTTGAAGCAATTCTATTGGTTTTGCAGTTATTTAAAACTTGACATGCTTTAAATTTCCATTGGAAACACATTTCATTGGCTTGGTGGTAACAAGAATGATAGGAATGCTGTCCATATGGAAATATTGACAATCAAGGTAATGTAAATTTATAATCCCCAGCATTTATTTGTTTTGTTTGTCCATGGTAATAGAACCTCTCTTTATAAAATCTAAGTTTTGCTATGACTTGCCTAATAGAACCACTGAAAACATTTAGTTCTGATTTGCGTTAGTGTATCATTTTGGTTTTCGTCAATGATCTTCATATTGTTGTCCATCATAATCAAATTAACTACAACATTGGCCACTGCAGATTAAAGACGTCAACCTGTCAGTGGGCCTTGACTCAGTATCAGTGGAAAATATTATTCAAGATGTCAAAGGCCTTTCTGTTATAGTTCAAAGGTCTCTGCGTGAATTGTTGCGTCTAATTCCAACAACAGAAGCAGCCATCAAGGTAATTGATATCCTGCTGGAAGTTCTGGTCTACTGGTTAAAATGTTGTGAAAAACTGTGGTCTTATCATCTCTTTTTATTTTCAGTTTATGTCGAATAATCAAATTGAGCTATGTTCTTTGCTTGACAATGAGGTTTATGGTGTTAGGTTCTAGTGATTTTTCAATGCGGTGTTCTAGAGGATGGTTTTTAATGTAGTTCCTGTTAAGCGATTTCATGTTTATGGGTTCAAATGATGGTTTAGGTGATGTGGAACTGAAGAACATACAACATAGGCCAGAGGCGCTTAATGCTTACGAGAGTGAAGACTGGATTCCTGGGGTCTGTGAAGATTAAGGTTTACTGTTTTGCTCTTTTTTGTGTGTAATTAAGTAGTTTTATGCTAATTTCGTTCTCAATCTTGTAATGGTTTATGTTGTGCTTTTTGGTTCCCTGGAGCCAGTTAGGGCAGGAACCGGTTCTAGTTGCTTTAGACGGCATATTGATATTAGCTGAGCCTGCACTACAGGTTGCAGGCTCGAGTGAAGATGCTTTACTAGAACAAAAAAAGAATGGAATACGAGTAAGTAGGCTGAAACGTTGGTGCCTTCACCTTTTGATACTGAATTCAGAACACTCTTTCTTTGTTTTTTTTCTTTTGATGTAGGAATTGGAGATGAAACTGTTGGAGTCTCAGCAGCATCTCAAGGCAGAAACAGTAAGTTTTGACTTAGGAAAACACTCTTTTGCTAGACAGGTTCTAAAGATTTGATTCATCACGTGATTCAATTATCCATGATCTTTTATTTGACCACTGCTGAAATTGAAATCTTCTTTCCCTCTTTAATACTTGACTAGAAGGTTTTGTGTAATGCTACTGCAGAGATTTCTTTTGTGAATGTTTGTCCCTGCCCCTTTAATACATGTTTTCTTGTTTACTTATAATTAGAATTTTTTGCTGCTGATTTTTCTTGTTTGATGGATGTTTTTGGTTTTGTTTAAATCAAATTTAGAGATTTTTTTAGCCATGGTTTTTCGGATTGGGATATGACAGAGTTTCATGTTAAGATTTAGACTTGTACTTATGTTGTATTTTCACATTGAATTACAATTAGCTTCCAAAATCGCAAGATCCATATACTTTTCTTATTGATATTCATCCTTATTTGCCATGTCTTACTTTAATATACATACATTTGACGTAATCCGGTTTACAAAAAGGATTTTAACTATGATTTTTTGAGTGTGAGTGATGGTGTTTGTTCTCTTATTCATAATTCTAATACAGATTTTTTATCTTATGATATTTTGTTTGCAATCATGCGTGCTTTTATAGTTCCAAGATTTTATTATTTGATGTGTTTCTTGAATGCATTTCTTGAATGGCTTTTGGGATTAGACATTTGCCTTTTAGAAATTATCTCCCACATGGCTTTCCCCCCAATTTTTATGTCGAGATCAGGGTTTGATTTTAACTATGGATTTGTTGTGATTATTTATTTCCTGAATTGATGTTATACATGTGTGACATGAGATGGATTTTCTTGTTTATATAACTACAGCCTTTAAATTAAGCATTGTTGTTCATGTCTTTGTTGTATCATTGGGAGATTATATATCTTCAATTATGTACACAGGTCATGTAAATAGTTTTTTTAGAATTTAATCATGCTAGTTTTTTTCTTTTTGAAGCTATTTTATGCAAAATTAGAAGCATATGTGGCTTGGTTCTCATATACCTTTGTGTGATCAAATGCTTCTATCGAATGATTTTGATTTTATTTATTTATTTATTTTTGGTTTTGGTGGTATATAAATGTGAATTTGTAGCTATAATTTTGCTTTATAACTTAATCATAAGCAAAGGATTAAGCATATTTTTTGCCATATTATTTTTTCCCTTTTATTGTCACACATCATTGGTTATCTCAGGTAGGGAATGGGCTCGCCTTTTGCTATTAGTAGAATTCTGCAAGATTATGCGGATTTTAAATAGTGCTAACCAATCTTGATACATAAAATTCAAACAACTATAAGCATTTATGATGTCATATGTGTCATATTTATTGTGCCAATGGTAAGTCAGTTTTAAGTTTTGAATTTTTATTTTTATCGGATGAAATGCCTTATTATGTGGGGAGATAAGGAGGGATGGAATGGTTTACTATGTGGGGAAATAAGGAGGGATGGAATGCTTTATTATGTGGGGAGATAAGGAGGGATGGAATGTTTTACTATGTGGGGAGATAAGGAGGGATGAAATGCCTTATTATGTGGGGTGATAAGGAGGGATGGAATGCTTTACTATGTGGGGAGATAAGGAGGGATGAATTGCTTTACTATGTGGGGTGATAAGGAGGGATGGAATGCTTTATTATGTGGGGAGATAAGGAGGGATGAAATGCCTTATTATGTGGGGTGATAAGGAGGGATGGAATGCTTTACTATGTGGGGAGATAAGGAGGGATGGAATGCTTTACTATGTGGGGAGATAAGGAGGGATGAAATGCCTTATTATGTGGGGAGATAAGGAGGGATGGAATGCTTTACTAGGTGGGGAGATAGGGAGGGATGGAATGTTTTACTATGTGGGGAGATAAAGAGGGATGAAATGCTTTATTATGTGGGGAGATAAGGAGGGATGGAATGTTTTACTATGTGGGGAGATAAGGAGGGATGGAATGCCTTATTATGTGGGGAGATAAGGAGGGATGGAATGCTTTACTATGTGGGGAGATAAGGAGGGATGGAATGCTTTATTATGTGGGGAGATAAGGAGGGATGGAATATTTTACTATGTGGGGAGATAAGGAGGGATGAAATGCCTTATTATGTGGGGAGATAAGGAGGGATGAAGTATTTTTTTGTGTTTCAAACACTACGAAATTAATTTTTGGTTATATTTTCTGGTTGTTTCTAATAATAGTTGCAGGCAAGCAAGAGTGTGCTTATTTTGCGTGAGGGGGTTTCCATCTAAATTGCGTTAAGAGGTAATGAAGTCAATCTTGTTTTCTGAAGTGCTTTTTTTGTTTACTTAAGCTTGGAATGTTTCCATTGCTTGGATTAATCCTTTTTTGGTAACAATTCAAGATTGCTAATCTTGACACAAATTCCTGCATGCATGCCTCTTTAAGTCATTTTTTGTTTGTAGATAATAGATGTAGTCTAGAATGTTTAAATTATAGGAGAATTCTTAAACCATTTTTCGTCAAGATGTATGCCTTAATTTATTGAACAACATATAGCTTGCGGCTTTTGGTGCTTGTGTACGTGACAGTTGTTATGGTGCGGTACTTGATATAAGTTGATAATCATTTTTTCTACATTTATTAATGTGCTTTTTTTAAATAAATTATTTTACATATTTATGAGGTAAACATTTTATAAACACATATCTCAAGGAATACCTATCTATGTGTTTTTTTAAACCCTAGTGAGTTATGAATGATGCATGGGCCTGCTATTTAGCATACATAAAGAGACACCATTTAATTCTGCATCTTATAAGTGCTTATCGTACAGTAACTTCTATGGTTGATTCAGGTGATAAAATTTCTTGATTATTCTTTTCTTGAAATTGCACTTTGTAAGTTTATTTGCAATAATATGTCTAATCATTTAAAAAATTGAAATGGTTTTATTTGATGGAGTTTCGTTTTCTTTTAATGTCATAAAATCATTGGTTGAATTAATTAGTCCTATTATTTTTTGTTGGGTTGCTTGAAATAGACTTGATGGCACTTGTGGAGGCAATGACATGCACCCTTCTGCTTTTATGTGCCAGTTAAATGCTTTTATGGCACTTGGGGACATGAAGCTTCTCATGGGGATATTTAGAAGATAGGCTTGCCACCTGTGCCATATGATCTTGTTTTCGCAGTTGCATATAAGGCTCATTTTTAACAAGGTAATGCTTCAACTGTTGATTGTTTCACATCCTTATTAGCTTTTGTTTGTTCAAATCAGAGCACTTCTATAACTTCTAGTTTGGATATTTGGAGGAGATGCTTGCCATATATGATGCACATACACTCTTGATTTTATTATTTTTTTATAATTGCATATATTGCTGCCTTTTAACAAGGTGATGCTTTATTTCTTGATTGTTTCAGATCCTTCTCAAATCTGAATTCGCTTGAACTACTATATTTTCTCATTTCTATGATGCTTATTTTATTACTGGTTGACTCTCTTTGTTGTACTGTTGATACCTTAGGAGCTTATGCTGTCTCATACTAACCAGGAGAATCCTGTGTATATATTTTTGTCGATGGTGAAGCTTCAGGTAATGGTGATAAGAAAAACTGATCGTTTATTGGCTTGGATTAAACATGGCCATTGTTTTCTGCTTAGAGTATTATCAATGTAGATCTTATAACATCTTTGAATTGCCTGAGATTTATGTTTTGAACCTGCTGAAGAACGCTCATTTCAAGCTCAATAAAATTTTGCTTGAGCCAGATGGTGTTTTCCCCCTTCAATTTTGGGATTCTTCTATGCAAGTTAGTTAATATTTAGCATGTGCTGTGTAGTGTTTTCATCAATGTTTTTTGTTCAATTATTTCCTGTTATATAAGATAAGATGACATATTGTACCGAGATTTGACTTGGATTGGTGCTGGTGCACAATTTGGCTTTGCAAATCATGAATCGATTTGTGAATGTATTTAGTACTAGATGTCTTAAATATCATTATGCTGCTGCTCGTTCACCAACTTATTAAGTTTACTTCAATGGTCTTTCTTCAACTGTTTCTTGTCATGCACGATAAGGCAACAGATTGCACTCTTGGATGCTGTTGTGTTGCTTTCTATTTGCAGCTCTTATCATATTTACTTGTCCTAAAAGATGCATATTATTCATGATTCAATAATTTCTGGTGATATATGGGTGATACTGTAGAATTTGCAAATTCTTTTGCGAGAAGTGGATGCTGTCTTTATCATTCAAATTCATTCCTCTTGTGTGTGAAATTGCTTGAAGATTCAGCAGCTCTAAAAACTCACAATGTGCTAATAGTTTTCATGTTTGAAATCCTTTTTAAATGTTGTTTTTGCTGTGAACTAATATCAAAGTTTATTTATTTGAGAAGATCTCTTGCATTTTTATAGATTGCCTTGGTTGACATGGACAAGAAGCGGGTAGCAGAAGATCTCTTACATGAATTGACATCACATTGTAGGATGGTAATTCAGCTGGCAGTCATTTTCCCCTTCTCTTTCTGTGCACTTTCCTCTGAATTTCTTGATCTTCGATTCTGGATTTTATTTTCCTCTCTGGATCTTTTTTTTGGCAAAGTGGTAAATGGAGGACAATGCTATGACTTGCGTGTGGGATGGGGTCAGGAAAGGCTCACCGGTTTGGTAGGAATTTATGGGGTTTTTTTTCTTTGCAGAAAATCCATTAAAGAACTAAATATGCCACCTGCTGGTTAATCTATGTGTCATGGGTTGGAATTTTTTTGATTCATTCTTTAAAGCCATCTGTCACAAACAGAAGCATTTTGTGATAAAGCATGTTCTGCCTGCGAATTGATCTTTTATTTTTCTTTCAGTTTTCAATATGTTGCAGTAATTGCTTTTTCCTCAGAAACTTTTGCTGGGTGATTTTAAAAACATTATCTGTTTGGAAAAGTTTATTGCAAGACATTGGATTTGGTCTACATGAACATTTGTTATCAATTATGTTTGGATCATCTAATATCATAAATGATGACTAGAGTTTTGGCTGGATTGTGTAAGTCATGACATTATTTTTGTCCTTATCTGTAACTAAGAACAAGCATATCAAGGTGCAATTTTTTGGTAAAAAGTTTTGAATTCCTTGAAATTCAGAATTTTCTTTCTCAAGCAATCTTTGTTGTTGGGGTTCTTTTTGTCTTTAAGATGCGCCACCGTTTGACTTTGTGAAGGATGCTTTGTTATCCGATAAGGACATTTTTTAGAATATATCTAATTAAAATTAGCAGGTTCAAATGCGTGCATGCCTAAACTCAATTAATATCTTCAAGGCAGAGAGGCCCGTGAATGATCTGGAGAAATAAAGAAAATAATTGGGTTGGGGTTTGGTATTAGGTTGCAGTTGACTTTATTTACTGACGTGGGGGGGTGTCTTCTTTTGATTTTCTATGTTTGGCTTGCAAAATTCAAGTTCAAAACTCCAGGATTTTACTCAATTTCTTGTTTTACGCTTTATAGATTTCACTCTTCTTTTGCTCTTCATAGCCTAAAAGACTATAAAGCTGTGATTGTTGCAGGAACCTGCGATCTTAATGAGCAATTTGTCTTTTTAATACCCGCTTTGCGCTTCCTCTTTATTACAGGAAGGTGTCCATTTTTGCAGACCGCAGGTAAATGAAATAAAGTGATACGAGAGTGTAGGTTGAAACATGATTTTTTTATACCTTTTTCATAAAGTCACTATAATTTTAAGCTTCCCTTTTGCCTCCGGAATCTTTTATTTACTGTCATTAATTATGTCCACTAGGAATTTATTGAACACCTTTACATTTAGAATTGTCAATATTTCACTGTGCCCACATGACATGTTGATTTAAATGTGAGACAACCTGATCTGACATTCCGCGTTGTAGTGTGCTTGATTGATTAAATACCTTGGCAGTTTATGTTTGTCAAATAGTTGGTTCATCTAAATAATCGTCTTCTGAAACTTAAAAACTAGTAGGACAAGTTTTGTGTGCACCTGAAATATAACCTATTGAACCCCCTTATGTGCGTGCATGTGTATGTCTATCTGCTAACATTAAAATAGATAATTCTATATTATCTATTAATTTTTTTTACAAGTATTTAAAGATTTAAGTAGTTTAAATCAAACATGTGGGATGGGTTCAGGAGAAATTTGGAGGATGTAGGAATCCAGGTTGAAAATCTCAAATGGTTTGGGATGGATTCAAATATTAAAAAATTAAACTGGGTCAGTGCTAAGAATATACTTTTTCATGTATACTTGATGTATTGCCAGCGGATGAAATTAAACTTCTTCGATTTGAGATCCTCCCTGTGGGGTGGGTTCAGGAGAAATTTGGAGGATCTAGGAATCCAGGTTGAAAAATCTCAAATGGTTTGGGATGGATTCAAATATTAAAAATTAAACTGGGTCAGCGCTGAGAATATACTTTTTCATGTATACTTGATGTATTGCCAGCGGATGAAATTAAACTTCGGGGTTCGATTTGAGATCCTCCCTGTGGGGTGGGTTCAGGAGAAATTTGGAGGATGTAGGAATCCAGGTTGAAAATCTCAAATGGTTTGGGATGGATTCAAATATTAAAAAATTAAACTGGGTCAGTGCTGAGAATATACTTTTTCATGTATACTTGATGTATTGCCAGCGGATGAAATTAAACTTCGGGGTTCGATTTGAGATCCTCCCCGTGGGGTGGGTTCAGGAGAAATTCGGAGGATCTTGGAATCCAGGTTGAAAATCTCAAATGGTTTGGGATGGATTCAAATATTAAAAAGTTAAACTGGGTCAGTGCTGAGAATATACTTTTTCATGTATACTTGATGTATTGCCATCAGATGAAATGAAAAAATTCCTAATTCCTTCTCATTGGGTCTTGTCTACAATAAGTAGCTAATATTATTTGATGAAGCTTTTGATTAGTTATATTAATACAGTATCTAGTGAAGCAAATTAGGTATGGATAAATGAGATTTGTGGAAAACTAAAACTCTTTTATTCTTTGCTATGGATGAAATGGGTGCAGTGTATCGCTTATTATTTTGTCCATTTTTTTTTAACTCCCATTTACCTTTTTTTTAATTTGCTATTTTGATCTGCATTTGTTTTAGCTCTTTTTTAAAATAAATAAATAAATAAATAAATAAGTAAATTGATGATTGTTTTTTTCCAATGGTTGAATATTTCTCCAATTATTCCAGTCTATGTTGTGATAAACTTTTCAGGTACCAGTTGTGAAAACCAATTTTCCCATTGACCTAGTTGAAATTATGGAGAAGGCTCTTTACCATGTTTCAAGGGATTAGCTGAAGTCTATAATGTTTGATAAAATTGGCTTTATCTGATTTTTTTTTTCTTTTTTTGTAGAGAGCGATTTTTATGTTGAGCAGTGCCTGATTATGTGCAAGTTTATGGAGTAACGAATGGTACACATGCTCCGAATCAGTGTTTTGGCTCTGGTGGTCATAAATATTTTCAGCTTTAAAATCTGATAATGTCAACCGTCGACAAGATGCTGTAAGCATTTGTTCTTTATATGACTTATATGCCTCATCCTTGTCATGGGTAACTTGTCATTTAGTCTAGTATGCATATCAGGGCATATAAATCCCTCTAAATCCTCATGATATGTTAGAGGCATGTTAGCTTCCTATTGACATGAGTTTGCAGATACTGAACTCTATCTGTACCTTACGAGAGCTGACCAACATATGTAAAAAAGCAATGCTTTGCAATTATTTTACTCATAAGCTTCACCGTAGTCCATATTCACCCTTCTGATTTCCAATTCATGGAGACACTTAGTATTTGATCTGTGAGGTATTGATTCTATAGTGGTTTGATGCATGGTCGAAATAGGAAAACAGATAGCAAAAGCAAGCATTTTACTGATTTATATTCTTCTGTTAAAGGATAATTTTGCATTGGCATTAATCTTGAATTAGAGAAGGGAAAGTTTTCCTATTACAAGATTTTGTTGGTTTTAGAAACATGTTCTATATTATTACCAAGAACTTCCAGATTCACAATTTTGTGCAAATTGTGGAACAATTCTTTGGTTTAGCCACACCCTGGTAGAAAATCATTGAGACACCAGAAAAGATTATTGAGAATTTGGGAAGCAACAATGTTTAATTGAGCTTGCAGCTCAGTTTTTTATTTGGCCTTTTTTCAAATACTTCATACACACGTCCTTTCAATTCTCCATTTTACATTGCTCATGCGTTTGTTGTTGGGGAAAATTTATTTTCATTCAAGCTTGCAGCGTTTTGATGGGGATTTCTTGCCAAAGGAAGCAATTAAAGATGAAGGATGTTGTGGCTCATGTAAAAGATAGGCTCATTAAAGGTTCATTTTTTTTTTTCTCTTGTTAGGTTGCTGAATTTAATTTTCATCGTAAATCTATGTTTGTTTTACAGGTTAACACCATTGCCTGTCACTTCACTTCTGTTCTTCCTCAACATCGATCTATTCTATGCTTAAAGCTGAAGGTGAACTTCACCGTGTGTACTTGTTGTGTTGTAAATTTTACTATAGATTGGATATCTGCTTACAACTTATACATCCTTTTCTTTGATTTTTGATGCATTTACAGCTTTTAGTGATTGAATTTCTGCTTTTAGCCAAAATCCTGAATATCATATGAAATTTATCTGCTCATTAATGGTGATTAAATTTTCCTTTGATTTGGCATATATATGGAATAGCACAACCTTAATTTTTTTCAATTTGAGATATTTTATATGCCCTGTCTGGTTGTTAATGCGTATATTTGTTTTAATTTCATCCCTTTGCTGTTGTGCTACACAACTGTTGCATTTTGCTTTTTTATCAACAGTTATGGTTTACATATGGACAAATGTTTACTAATCCATGAGTACCAAGGCGCATGTGAAGTTCTCCAAAGGTCATTTTTGCTTGATAATCAGGTATTAGTTATTCTTAGATTTTGATGCTTATGCCCATAGATTTCATAATTGTGAATTTGTTGTTTGGTCTTTTCATGAAAGTAATAATTTGCATGCAGTTCTTTTTCTTAATGATATTTGTAATTAATCTTTTTTTTATTTCATGAATTAATCCACATATCTTGTTTGATATTCTTGAAATGCTTGAATTGAATTTCTTGTGAATTTTCTGATAAAAAATAGAAACCCAGGTAATCCTTTGTGGACATGCATGGATAATTGCTAGTTCTAGAACTACATATCAAGCGTTAGAATTTTTTCATTCATTCTTTAAGGCCATCCCCCACAGGCAGAAGAATTTATTGGTAAGGCATGTTCCGCTTGTGAATTGGTGTTTTATTTTCATTTCAGTTTTCAATATGTTACAGCAATTGCCTTTTTCTTAAAAGAATTTTGCACAGTGATTTTAGAATTATTATGTGTTAGGAGAAGTTTATTGCAAGTCATATTGGATTTGGTATGGTTCCATGTTTGTTCTCAATCATGTTTTAATAATCTAATCTCATAAATAAATTTGAGTTTTGGCTTGGTTGTACAAATCATAGCATTATTTTTTCCTTATCTGTAACTAAGAACAAGCACATGAAGGTACAAGTTTTGATAAAAATGTTATGAATTCTTTCAAATTCGGAATTTTTTCTTCTCAAACAGTCTAAGTCATAATTCTTTAGACGGGTTGTTTTTATACATAAGATGCTTCATCATTTGACGTGAAGGATGATTCATTATCTGATAAGTAATTAGTTTACATTATATCTAGTTAAATATATTAGGTTCAAGTACGTGTTTAAACTCAATTAGCTTCTTCTAGGCACACCAGCCCTTGAATGATCAGGAAAAGGAAAAAAATTAATTGCTCTAGGATTTGGTTTTGAGTATGTAGTTCACTTTATTTACAGAGGTGGGATTGTCTTATTCTGATTTTCTATACTTGGATTACAAAATTCAGGTTCGAAACTCTAGGATTGTACTCATTTTCTTGTTTTACTCTTTGTAGCTTTCTTTCTTGTTTTGCTCTTCATTGCCTTAGAGACCATAATGTTGTGATTATTGCGGGAACCTAAATCTTAATGAGCAATTTGTTTTTCTAATAATGGTATCATTGTTTTCTCTGTGCTGGTTGTACTACTTTACTAATTTATGTCAAGGAGGTGTCCATTTATAGATGCTGCATGTAGATGGAGTGAGGTGTTATGAGAGTCATGATTCGACATGATTATCTTAAACCTTTTTCATAAAGTTATTCCAATTTTTTGCTAATTTGATCTGATGTAAATGGAAGGTGTCAATGAATTATAGATGAAATTTTGTAATGTTCCATTGAAGCTTTAGCAGAAATCAAACATGAAACTGCAATTCATGGTCCTCTTTGGGTGCCTTGTCAACAATTCAGGATTTTCTTTCAGTACCCTCTCAGCTTTATTCTTTATTTGGCTTATAATGTCTATCAGTTCTTTTCAAGTGCAGACTTAGCATCACATTAATGTCTGTCTCCCAAAGTAGATCTTCCAACCACGGGTCATTGAAATGGAGGAAATTTATCTGGGGTCCTATGTTGTGTAATGGTGGAGATATTGAGAAGAAAGGCTTATCACATGTGAACATGCTCTTTTCTCTACAATTGCATATATGGTCCATTTTAATAAGGTAATGTTTTATTTGTTGATTGATTCACATCGTTCTCAGCTCTTATCCTTTTAAATCTGAGGACTTATAACTTCTGGTTTGGATATTTGGAAGATATGATTGCCATTCCTTATGCACATATGGTCTTTATTTTATTATCATAAGTTCTCTGCGATTATTGTTCTTAGACTTATTCTGGTGTAGAGCTGCATTTTCTTGCGCTTTGACATGGGTTGACCTTCTATATTGTGAAATTTTTTTTACTAATTAATGAGTTTCATTACTGGATTTTCTTTTATTTGGTTATCAAAATAACTAGTCCTTATGTATATCTTGGATGGAGTTTCCAGTTCGATGAGCACTGTGCATGATGCATTCTTGCACTTCATCTGATTGGTTCCTCTTTTTTCATCTGATGACATGGTGCGGTGGGTGGTGGGTGTATGTGCATATACATTATGTTGGTGGCGAATTGGTTCAGGCAGATGGCGAACACCTAACAAGTTATTCTCGATCTTGACTGGTGAGTCTTGGGTTGACTCTTTTTTCTACTTAAAATCTTGTGAGCATGATGGCAGGGCAACTACATTCTGGATTTAATGATTGTTGATTCGACTAATTACTAATTAATCATTGACTACTTACTACATTCTGGATTTGTTGAAAGGTCCTTTTTCTTTTCCACATTGTTAAAGTGTTGTTCAGTCACATATTTGAAGCATTAAAAGATGACCCTACCTGCCTAATGGAGTACAACATCATTCTTTGTTATCTTCTGGCCGTCGATAAGTACTTATAGCAGATGACTGAGCAAGTTTATTGCAGTGACCATCTTTTAAATGCGTTATGGTCCACTGTGTCTAAACGAGTAGTGTATGCATTTTTCGATGTAATACTTGCTCGCGTTTTGACTGGCAGTCTAGTTTATCTTTACACGAATAAGGTGGTGGCACCCATTGAAGTGAAATCAACTAGTCATTATGAACTCAAAGAGGCAATCTTCCATTGTGTCCTTATGCTTCATGTTTACTTGGAAAATCCTCCTGTAGATTTTCCAGATAGCATCAGGGAGGATGTTATTGATGGTTTTATTTGAATTTTTGCTCATGAAGGTAATTGTGATTTTCATCTTTTGCAAATAATCACCGAGAAGGTATTTTAGAACTTTTCAGTGTCTTGAACACAAGCAATAATTTCCAAGAAGCTCATGGATTATGGTAATATGTACCTTTGAAAGATGAGCCAAATCTTGGATGTAGAGCTATGGATATTCATGCTGCGTTACAAGAATTTTTTTCCCTTTTTAGTTGAGCACGCATGATTGAGAGTTAAAGGTGCTGAACTCTTTTCTCTTGTTTAAATTAGTTTCTTTCTCAATATGCCTGCACACCCCAACCCCAAGTATAGCTCTATATTTGATATGCAGGAATTCTTCTATTGTAGAGTTTATTCATTCTTTATGCAGGGATTCAGCTAAAGCTCAAGAGGAGTAATTTGGATGTAACTGAACTAATTGAGCAACTTGTTGATATTGTATCCAAAAAGCTGGAGCATAGCCCTAATGTTAGATAGTGGTATGATTCATTGGTGAACATATTTCCTTCCAATCTCATATGTTGCAAAAGTAATAATCATTATGACTGCTTGTGTGTATTTCTGCTGATGCATTGTTTCCCAAGGCTAATTTGTCGAATGATGAAAAGATTAGGTATTTTGGAAGCAACAAGGCGTAATCGAGCCTGCAGCTCTGTTTGTTGTCTGGTTTTGTTGCAAATACTTTATACACTCACCCTTTCAATTCTCCATGTTATGTTTCTCATGAGTTTGTTGTTGGAGGAGATTTGCTTTCATCTAGGCTTGCAGGGTTTTCACGGCAATTTCTTGGGAAGGGAGCGATTGAAGAAAGAGGATGTTGTGATTCATGTAAAGGATGGGTTCATGAAAGGTTCTTGGATTTGGTGAGAATTTATATTGGTTATCTTTCTTTTTCTTTTTCAGGGCATAATTTTTTTTTCATTCCTATTGATAAAATTTCTCTAATAGTTGAACCTATGCTTGTCACTCGTCCATTTTGTTCCTGGTTTTTTTATTTTTTTCTTGATAATCATCTATAGTTGTGGTATAACTTCTCACCATCTTAGTGATTAGATGTTGCTCAGTGTGCGCTGATCCATGACGATATGTTGTCTTCTTGTCCAAGATATATATATATATTATATATATATATATATATATATATATATATTATGTATTTGTAGACTTTTGTGGTGTCTATTTGACTTCCTCCTTTCCATATGCATATTTCATGGGATCACATGGATTTTAAATTCAAACTATTCATTGCTATCAATATCACAGTTCATAATCAAATTGATATTTTCTTGAATCCATTTGCAACAAGCTTTGCAGGAGCTGTTGTATGTGCTTTGCTCCATTTCAATTGAGCTGCTTTCACAAATGCATGTTCTACTTCTGGCCAGGTATCAATGCTGAAGTTTTCAATTGCTGCTCTTGCCTTTTGTCATGGATGTTTTGTTGGAGTACTGTAAGTTACTATTATTGTTTTCCATTTCATGAATTCTTGACTAATTGCTTATGAAAGATATTTAATCTGGACATTTATTATTGGTTGTTTCTGAAAGGATGAGAAAAATATTTACAAAGAAAGAAAATTAGAAGGCCACGGTATTTGTGAGAGAGATTTAGGGTCCATTTCTGATAGAGAAAACAAGTTTTAACATGGTTTAAAACAAGTATGTCCTTAGCATCTTTGTGAGAAAACATCAAGAAGAAGTGATTTTACCTCCTGGATTGAGTGGGGCTCCAGAATTTTGAGCTCTACAAGCTATTTCTCCTTTGCCACTGATAAATTACAACTATGCACTATTTTCACAGTAAAGACAAAAAGTCCCAAAAATTTTCTTCAATTAGTATTTTTTTTTTTAATGTGGAATCATTGTAGATTAAGCTTTTCTTATCGGAAATTTTTCATTTTTATATTTTCAACAATTGTCTTGTTCTGCTGTACCAGTCAACATTATATGCAAAAATTGATAATGTGTTTGTTGTCTTGATATATTTGTTACAGTTGACAATTGCAGCTATTGAGATAGAATGTGATCAACAATCTTCTTTCCTTAGAATTGCCATTCTGTATTTTTACAACAATAAATATGCCACAAGATACTTTGAGTGATAGTGAAGAATTAAAGAAGACTTTGGAGGCTTATGTTACTGTTTGATAACTTCCATTATCTGACTGGACTTTTGTTATTGGTAAGTACGACTAGACTGCTAGATTTTCCATTCTTGTTTCCTTTTCTTTTTGTTCTTTTTTTTTTTATATTGTTTATTTTGGTGATGATACATTTACCTTTGAAATCCATTGTTATGGTTTGGCAATGTGCAGTTGATTTTCTCCACGGCATTAAGTTCTTGAAATTTAAATGTGAGATTTCTTGGCTTGCCATACCATGTGTCTTGCATGACCTGGTAATTTTTTCAACTACAGTTCAACACCTAAACTTAGCAGTATTGGGCGGCTTGACAATTACTTCCAAATGGAATAGGTTGCCATTTATCTTGGATCTAGGGCTATCGACTAGGTGCATAACCAACTGTAGTCATCTCCCTAATTCAAGAATTCCACTAAGAGAAAGAAGATGCTATTATGAATTAATTTTCTGCTTATAATGAAACTATCCTATTAACTCTATTGGATCCCTTAATAAGGATAGATTGAAAGAAATCAAGGGAATTACCCTGTATATCTCTAGGTGGTCTGCCGCATCTTACAGAGCTTAGAATTTTGGAGGCAGAATACCTCAATATGAGAATTCGCAAGAAATCTTTTGTCAAAAATCTCTTTGCCAAGCTGCTCAATCCTCTAACATTCTAGGATAAGATTTTCAGTAGAACAAGGAATGAATTGATGGTGTTGACCAAAGAAAAGGTCTCATTGGCCCATTGGGTTGTCCAATCCTCCCAGTTTTAAGGTAGTGTATGTAAGTAATTAAAGGATATATCCTTGTGATTTTGTGTGTTAAGCGTCAATGCAAGAATAAATTTGTCAAGTTGAACATTATTCCATTAAAAAAAAATAGGGGAATTAGTAATAATATCTTTCGAAGGTTCTAGTACACTTTTCTTCTCAGTGAAGTTGGCAGCTGGATGAGAAATCTAGCCTCCTTGTCCCATCAAGCTGATGGTCTCTTAGGACGTCCATTGCGGTGGGTGGCTGAAATAACCAATGAGGATGGCGGAGAGGAGATAGGCTTATCAGTTGGTAGTTTTGGAGGAGGGTTTCAACTTTTTGCAGGATATCTCTTCTTTGTGGCCCTCTGCATTTCGATTACTGGAAATTTCCTCATTGGAGTTACCGTTGTGCATATCATTGAAATTGGAAGGATAAGTTGGGTCACTAATGACTTCATCCCCCCAGTAAGGGATTCTGGGTTTTCTTCCTCTCCTCAGTTGATGATGGCATCATTCGCTAGGTAGAGACCTACGTTGTAATTAAAGTACGAATCCAACTATCCAAGCAAGCAAGAGGTGAGTGCCCCAATAAGGGATTGTGATCATGTTGTGTGCTTGGGCTTGTTTTCACTTGCATGGAGTGGGTCTCTCTTTTCTTCATATGGGGAACGAGGTGAATACCCCACGGAGGCTTTCATTGCATGGGAGAAAATCACCTCAACCACAGTAGGCAAAAAAAGGCTTGGTGTCCAACTAGGGAAGACCCAAGAGTGACGGACGGAGATGAGGTTCGTTGTTGGGGACCTGCACTGGTAGTGTTTTAGAACATAGATGGAGGGGCACCAGAGCTACTAGCATTGTAGGCATATCTGTGTTGTCTTATCATAGATGGAAAATATGATCTGAGGTTGGGTCTTGCTTAATTGCAACATTTAAATTTTATCCAACCATCAGTGAAAAATGGCACGTAAAAATAATTTCTATCACCTATTACTATATTCAAGATGCGTGACTGAATTCTGTTATTATACCACTTGATATATGGTTAAGACACTGATTCTTAACGTCTAGCTAGGTTCCATTTGCATTTTGCTCAGCCATCACTGAAAAATGGCATGCAGTATTTTTCCATCATATCTTACTATGTGTTTGAGTTGTGTGATTGGATCTTGTATACTATCGTCGATTTCTTTCTTTATGGAGTAGCCTTTCAAGACTACCTTTTGTGAAAACCTTGCTTAGCACAGTGAAGGTGTGTATAATGGTTTCCAATGACTGCCTGATTTGCTATTATGGAATTGTCTATTTTTCCCCCCTCTGGTAGTCTCGAGGCTTATACAATACAATGGTTGAGATATGTATCAGGCTTGTTGAACAAGAGGTAAGAGAGGGGGTTCAGTTGATTGCTCAAGTTTAATACAAAATTTTTTTTTAAAAGTCATGACCCTTGTATTGGTTGTTAATTTTTCTTTCAACTTGGAAATAAAGGACATGACTCCTGTGTGGTTTTTTTTTTTTTTTAATTGGTTGTTTGAGCAGGGCAAAAGAGGATGGCACTTAGATGTCACTTCCAAGAGACTTTTGTATGTCTTGTGTCTGTGTTTCTATGTTTTGTGTCTTCTTTATGTGTGAGTGTTGCGTGTCTTCTATTTGTGTGTGCGCATGGGTGCTGTGTTTTCTTTATTGTGTCTGTGTTTCTGTGTTTCTGTGTCTGTGTGGTTTTTTTTATTCTTTCCGGACAAAACTTTTCCATGAGTTGATTCAGCCCAAAAATACTGCTGCACATTTAATTTTATGAAAGAAAAATTCAATTTTAAAGTTTAAACAACCTCTCAGCCTAAACCTGTAGAATGATATTGCCAGTCTGCTCCACATTATGATGGGATAACAAATACATATATATATAGAATTGAATTTAATTGAAACTAATAACAATTAAATGTTTCCAAATTAAAATTTTTATGTTTATTAAATATAATCGGTGCTTATACTATTAACAATTTTAACATTAATTACATAATTATTTAAAAAATAATGTCTTTCTTTGAGGTGAATTTATTGTCATTGTGATCAGGAATCACAACCAACTTGCTTCCTTCTACAGCCAAGAGATGGAAATTCATTATGGAAGACCACGCAAACCTAAAACTTTGTCTTCTGAATTTGTGACGGATATAACAAACCTTGTCCTGAATATTAACTTTGTCTTCTGAAATGATGAAAAATTTAACAAATTCAAATATCCGAAATAACTTTATATGTAAATCACCCCTCACTGTCAGACATACATCGCTGACATTTTTGCTTTTATTGCATGGTTTTATTTTAGACTCAACATAGGAAGCATAATGGCTACAGGCAAACAGTCAAAGAGTGACCCTGTACTCTTGTTGCAGATAAATTAGAGATTTCTGCATCATTGTATAGTGATCATCCCTTTCATATCCATATATCAGAAGTGCAGTCACCCCCGGGATATCGCATTTCATGAGCTAGAGATGGTCCATCAGGTTCAGCTCCAAAATCCACAAAGAAGTTAGGGTTTACAGAAAGCCCTCCTTGCTCGGTGTTGACGTCAATTTGCAACATGTGAGAACCTTGCTTCATGAGCTCAGGGTAGAACTGCTTGTCCCATTCGCTGAAAAGTGAGTTGGTGACATAAAGTCGCTTCCCGTCCAAGCTCAGCTGGATCATTTGTGGCCCTCCTCTAAGCCCTTGGCCCTGGTTTTGTTAAAAACAGGTTAAAGAATCAGCAATAAAAACTTCAATCTGCAGCAATGTTTCACTCTGAATCATCTCAATAAATTGTTTCAGATATGTCTATTCTGATCTTCAATTTAATGATGGCTCTATTAGGTTTCATGCTAAGTGAGAAGGATACGATCTTTAGAAATAATTTTAGCAGTTATGATATCACATTCAAAAACCTCCACCTCGAAGATGAAGTGAAAGCTTGAAGTTAAAATGAAACACAGCATCTAATGTATAGAAAGAATGAATAAGAGATACCTGTATTTCTGGAACATCAAACTGTGATTCAGTACCATTTTCGGTAACATACACCACTTCACTTCCTTTCTGAAGTTGACCTCCCACCCATACTTGGCCAGTCAAAACAGGCTTTCCAGGATCCTCAATGTTGTATTGCCGCACATCCCCATGCAGCCAGTTGACAAAATAAAGAAATCGGTCATCAAGAGAGATAAGGAAATCAGTTATCAGACCAGGCATTTCAGGGAGAATCCAGTTGCGCACTTTAAGTGGTTCCACTGTTATCACAACCTGTAAAAAAGTAAATACAATGGATTTTCATAATGTGGTCTAAAACCAGAATTGTGTATTGGCAAAAGATCAAGGCAAGCAACTTTAATTACCTCATGATTCCAAGATTCATCTGGGGTCTTAAAAAACCTCACCATGCTGCTGCTCAGAGCACTCCCCACAAAGCCAATGGCCTTGGTAGGATCATGAAGAAACCGAATCTGCAAAGAAAATTGTAACTTTTATCTTGTTTCCCGAACATATCCACTTCAATTTGGATTTTTTTGGATGTTATATTCACCTCTAATGGCAAGAGACCAGTGCTGCCAAGGTCCAATGTCTGTTTCAGTTCACCATCAGGCCAACTGTATACATACAAATGCTGTCCATAGAGTCCATCAGTTACATGCTGGAGGTCAAATCCTTTACTGAAAGCTGCCGGAGCACCCCATGATGAACTAATCATGGTCTTGTGCCGAGGTTGGTACCAGAAATCATAGCCAAAGGCTGGGCTGTGGCCTGGCTTTTCCCACCTGAACAAAAAGCATATGATATCCAATTGAAAATGATTAAAGAAAGAAAAAGCACAGATCTTTAACCATAATCGTTTCCAGCAGCAATTTTTTCCTTCATGAAGTTGCGAGTAGTATCACGATATTGTAACATATTTCAGGAATTTTGATTTTTAAGTATTGGAGATTGCATGCACCTGACAATCCCTGATCTAGCAAGTCTAGATGAAAAATTCAATTCATTAATAACAAAACATACAGTCACTTGGCCCACAACCATTAACTTGTCAACATAGGAATGCCAAATCCAGAATATTCTCTAAGCAAATACAACAGAAGTCAAAGCATATAGCTTGAATTGCTTAAATGCAGAGAACTATTAAGATATCCAACCATGTGATTGTAAAGACATTGCCACTGCTGCAGACATAATGTCTCATAGCTTCATTTCTTAACTGCAGAGAAATAGATAAAGAGTGCACCTTCATAAGAGAAGAACTTCCAAATAAACATACCTTCCTTTAACATTGAAATTTGAATCAAGGAGGAGGAAGCCACTCCCTTTGGCGTTTCCATCTTTGTCTCCGAGGCAAGACACCAGAATGTCACCAGATGCAAGGCAATGGGAAGTATGAGGATATGCTAGTTGAGTCTTTTGAACAATATCAGTGGGCTCAACAACCTTATGTAAACATGGCGCTCTTGGATTGCTAGCAGTGTCAACAGCATATATGCGACTTGACCTAAACAGATACAGCAAACCAAAATTAAATTAATTTCAGAGATGATGGAGCATGATGACAACTAGACAATGCACTCAAGTGCATGTTCTGTCACATTTAAAAATACTAGAGACTCCGTAGTCACATAAGTACAGACAACATATATTTATTCACTATACTAGTTAAATCTTTATTATCCCATACTACAAACAGAGCAACTTAACATCTGTTTGACGATCAACAGGATCACAAGTTGAAGGGGTAAAATGATATAAAATGGGGCAGTTGGTGAAAATTAATTTCTCAGAGAGCAAGATGAAGGCCATTCATTTTACACTTTGACAGACTAAAATTATTGAGTGCAAGGAAAGGCTCATACAACAGTGAAGGTAGAATGAGATAGCGCCTAACTGCTGAAGGGTCCCCATGGCAAGAGCTGCAGGAATTCCAACCAGAGTGATGTAGCTCATCACCTACATAAGGCATTGGCAGCCTATGGATGACCTTTGAATAAGTTGCAGAGTTAGGATCAACATCTACAGTTGCTAAGAAATCAGGCTTCTCTATTCCAGTCCCTGCAACATAATAGAACATGATCAAAGATGTCAATGCTTTCATTTTTTTAGTGATTACCAAGCAGCTCAGTCTTAGCATTTCTGGAAAAATAAGAAGTTATTAAATCTAATCAGTGTTTATTGAGTTTAATCAGACACTTACAGTACACGAATTCAAACCACAAACACCAACAATGTAGACTTAGTCAAAATCTTCCAAGTTTCCAATATATCAATTCAAAATGGATAGGACTCCCAAAAAAAAAGGTAAGTAGATAGGCGAACAACTCCCAAGGCACCACAAGAGTAGCCATCAAAGCTTATAGCCTACTTTTCTTCAACAAGGCAAACAGGTCATCATTCTTGACAACACATGAAAAAATATCAGAGATATCAAAATCACTTATTCCACCATTAAATAAATAAATAAAAACAAGCACTTCAATTCAGAGGTGAAATTAAAATTGGAAAAAGTTGAGCAATTGCAGAAAACGTACACTAACAAAATAATGTCTATGATAAAACTCCAAATAGCCTCCCTCTCCCTGCCTTGCCACTCTCTTTACATTTCTACAAGTAAAAGAACAAAGCTTTCCTGACTAAAAGATTTTTGCACTCCACAACGTAAACCACCTACACCTCTTCGAAATTATAATCAAACTTCACTGGAAATGAGTTTTGTAGAACAAAACTCCACCGACTATATTTCCTTTAAATCAGTTTAAGAATATTGACAATATATTGACAATATAAATCAAATCAAAATCAGTAACTGGTTTCCACACACACACGCACACACATACATATATATATATACACACCCCCACCAACCCGTTTTCATCTTAGAAATAAACACCAAGGAACCAAATGAGACCTCTTCGTTCCTGTCATAGTTTACACGACAAATCACTAGACTCTCCAGGAACAAGCTTCTAACAATGAAGATGCACAAATCTCTCCAAAGCTTTAACATGCATGGATAGTGGATAGGAAAACTGAAAAAGGAGTACCAATCTCTTTATCATTGCACAAGTTAAAAAATCAAGCTTCCCTGACTTCAGGATCCAAATCACTTGCACTCCGTTTGTTTTTCCAAGACCACATCAAAGTGAAAAAAAAAATGCAACGACTTCCACCAAAATCACATCCGGAAAAAAGCACAAAAAAAAAAAATCAGACATAAAATTAAACAAATAAAACTATCAAACCACTCCACAGCATTCTCCCCTCTTTCCCACTCCCTAAACTAAACCCCCTCCCTTCTCATCCATCAAACAAAACTCAAACACTTCCAGCACAAAGATCAAACTGCCAACCAAATCTCCCAAAATGAATCAACAGGAACGACAACCATTACCGTTATAAACGCAAGTAACATAGAGGATCGTTTCTCTAGGCCCAGACATGGCTTCCAGCGGCGTCAAATAGCCCGGGCCAACACCACCGCCGCCAGCACAGCAAGAAGCATCCTTCACCTCCGCCATCACTGTGTCCTCCCAGATCACCCCCAAGAATCCCCGAGAGAGAGAGAGAGAGAGAGAGCAAACGAAGAAGCAGAAGAAGCGCAAGAAAGCGAAATGCCAGTCGGAGAAGACGAGATGATCGCTCTATTCAACGTGGCGTGATAAGATCGGACGTGGATAGAGTGTCCAGGAGGGATGAATCTGGAAACATTGATATTGCTTTGAGATCAGCGTCTGAAGAAATGAACGGTGGATGATTTGGGAGGACGTGAGGTCACGTGGGTGAAGATCTTCACAGGGGGTTTTTCTTTCTTTCTTTTTTTATTCATTGGTATTGCTTTGAGATCAGCGTCTGCAGCAATGAACGGTGGATGATTTGGAAGTTGGGAGGACGTGAGGCCACGTGGGTGAAGATCTTCGCAGGGACTTTTTTTCTTTTTTTTTTTATTTTAAAGTATATCACTCCTTCTATAAAATTATTACTTTATTTGTACTATAATTGATGTCATGATGATGCGCTGCTTCTAAAAATATATCACCGTATCTCAAACTTTAATATTTTATTTACTTCAATTATTTCATTGTGAATTATCACACATAATATACTTGAAAAAAAGTAATATACATATACAATGTCTTTTTCTTATTTTTTATTTGGGAAATATTGATTTTGATTTTTAACATAGACCTCAAAGTTTACAATGTCTATTTTTTTTTTTTTATTTGTAAAATATTGATGTCGATGAATAACATACTAATTTTGTTACAAACCTAAAAAGAGGGTGGGAAAACCAAAGGAAGTGATATGTACTAGTTTGGACATATATAAAATTATACAAAATATATCAGACATCAGGAACGTGGAAGGAATAACTATTTTTTTTTTTTTTTACTTATTTGCACTCAGAATTTTTTAAAGGAAATAAAAGAGGTACAAAATAGAAGATACGAACAAATAAAGAATATTGGATACCGTCAGAGTAGCAATTGAGATCTCTGCTTCATATATGAATTTAAAAACTTAACGTATTGTTTGATTCTCGGAATATTCTATTATTATTGTGAATAGGATTAATAGGAACATGATTCTGAAATAATGTTGAGAAAATATATGTAATTTTTATCTGATTGACAACGTAGTAATGTAACTCGAATGTATCATTCATGCATTTAGTTAGCTGAGAATCTTTTGCTAATGAATAATTTTTTAATAAAACACCCTTACCTCATAAGTATCAAACATACTAAAGTTAATGATATTTTGAAGTAAACATCCAAATTGTTTAATAATAAATATTAATTTCTAATATAGTAAATTTTTATTAATATTAGATCAGAAGCATCACCAGTCATATTATATCCTTTTGATATTATAATCAATTATATATATTTATAGAATGTTTCTAGGGGAAGTACAAAATCAGGAGTCATGTATACCATCTTTGGATCTTTATTCATATCTAATTCGATAGATTTTATAGTTGCTTTTGTCATTGAGTTTTTCTATCTTAATCCTACTAGGTTCACTAATAATTTTACTCCTAGTCTTTTCTAATGAGGTTCTTCTCCTCGTCTATAAAAAGGAACCCTCTTCTTTTCTAATGAGGTTTCCCTCCTCGTGTCTCCTCACCTCTTCTTCCCACTCTCCTCTTTCATGTTCGCTATGATCTAACCTTTACCAATGCACTCGCTTTTTTGGTCCAAAAGGGGGGCCATCTTGAAAGTATCATGCCACTAAATTAAAGTGAACAGAGAAAAAAGGGAAAAAGGTACGAAAAAGAAGATAGGAGACACCAAAGATAAAAAGAAGAATGGGTTTTTTGGTTGGGGGTAATATCAGATTACTTTAGTAATATGGACTATATAATCTTACATTACTTTGTTTGATTATTTAGAGTGTAAATATCATATTCCCGGAATGTGATAACATGACTAATATTACTAGGAATGTGATAACCAATTCAATAGATGACAATCTCACATTTTAAACAGAATGTAAATTTTTTCCCCGTTATACTCTTCAAATTCATATTGTTAATCACTTCAATAATATAAACATTTTAGAGGATTTTTTTTTTAAAAAACAATATAAAGTTAGAGGAGTTTGTGTTAATTAATATTAATAAAAATTAACTACACTAAAATTAAAATTTTTATATTTTTAATAACAACAAATATTTATTATTATACCATTCCAATAATTGTTTCAAAATATTACGAATTTTAATATATTTTGCATTTTATGAATAAAAGTATTTTAGTAAAAAAAATAATTTGTAATGAAAGATATGGCACATTATAGTGAAATTAACCAAACAAATATGGCACATATTCCCCTCAATATAATTTGAGAATCATATTTCTAGTATTTTTATTCCCAATGGTAATATAAGATTCAGTAAACCAAATGATCTATATATAAGGGAAAACAAAAAAACCATGTGATAACATCCATGTATAATAAATCATTCCATTATGGCATCTCTCATTATGTGAGAATTCTTCTCAGCGCCATATGAGCCTACATTCAAGCACCCCTTTTAAAAGTACAACATTGAAGTTCTAGGCCCATCAAGAGTGGAACCATGATACCCCCTTGACATGTCACCTAATTAATATGCATAAAAGCCACTTGGTTGCACCGGACCGGATTGACAAGGTTAATTGTAGAACATTGGGCACAAAGGGCCCTCTGAATCCTCTCATCGTTGCATGGTCCGTTAGAGGACCTTTTGGTCAGTGCATTGCTCATCGGTAGGTGAGTCACATCAACTGAACGGTTGTGACATGAGCCATCCTCAACAATCATCCGAGTTTTAACGGGCCCATTAGGGATTTCGTTCTTCTTGACAAAAAAAAAAACAATCATCCAAGTGCCTTTGCTCAACAATCACTTTTGCACCCTTGGCATGACCAAAGCTATGCTCAATGGTCATTTTAGCATCCTAATGTTTTGTGTGTAATAAATCCAAACAACACTTTCCTGTGCATATTTTAGCATGCTCAATGGATATTTTAGCATATGTTTTGTGTGTAATTAATTTTATGCTCAATGGATATTTTAGCATGCTCAATGGTCATTTTTTTTTAAATATTTTCTTGTGCATATTTTAGCATGCTAATATATATATTAGTCGAACAGCATGGAAAGCACGTCAAATTATTTTATTAATAATATTCAATTAGGTCATGTTTGGATGCATAATAAATTTTTCCATAGGATATTAATTTCATAAGATTCGAAGATAATTTCTTTGAAATTTACTACATAAAAAATTCCTATAAAATGATGTTTGAATATGCACAGGAAAATATTTCCATAAGAATTCAATTTTGAGAATAAAATTAATTGTTAGATTCCAACAACCCAAAAAACAAAAACAAAAAAAAATTGATTTTCACATCTTTATAAAATTAACAAAAAATTATATGATTCCATAGTAATTTTATATAATAAAAAAATATCTAAACAACACTTATTATAATTTCTTACATAATATTAAATTCTATAGGAACTATCACCGTTCTTATAGAATTTAGTGGTACTTAAACAAGATTTTAATATAAAAGTCAAAGTAGAAAATAACGCCTATATAACCTACCTCATAAGTAATTTAAAAAAAATGAAGCGATGATATGTTTTGGATCATTATATATTTATATTTAAATAGAAACTATATTTAAAGAAGTTTATTTCCACTATAGTGGAGTTTGCTCAATGATGACGAGCAGCTTTGAACTTTGGGATGGGAATATTGCAACTATCTTGTTCAGTGACTGGCAAGCTTTAAGTAGTTGAGAGGAAGTTGCTGCACCCCTATAGTAATTATTCAAAGGAACTTAGGGATGGGAATACAATGCTAGACAATTTATTTTATTTATTTATTTATTTATTTATTTATTTATTTATTTATTTATTTATTTTTAAATAGTAATATTAATAATATTTGTCATTAGCCAAAACATTAAAAATTTAAGTTTAAAATAATACATTTTAATTAAATCAGCATGCTATCAGCTCATGTAAAGATTTTCTTATCAAAAGCAAATTCTTTCAAAAATTTACTTTTAAATATGCTTTAATTAATCAATTAGACACAACTTAAACAAACTACACAGTATTATATTAAATTAAAGCATTAAACAAAAAAAGACAAAAGAAAAAAAGAGGCTTCATAATGAAGGATGAACCATTTTGATAACCCTACAGATCTAAAAAGAGAGCATTAACATCATAATAACACCCACAATTCATCAATTAAAAGGCATTGTCATACAGCAGATCAAAGGACTTATTATTCCAAACAACATGCATGGCCCTTGGCCCTTCGTGTGAAACTTCATATTGAGGATAGCAGGAGTATTTTATACAAAGTAGGAACTACCTACCTAGGTAAAAGTTATAATCTTAGAGTCAACATGATGGGTTATAAATCTTTTTCAAAACTGTGTCCAAGGAATCAGTTTCAAAATATAACAAATTTCAATGCATTGTGTTTATCCATTTTTTAAAAAGTAAATAAATAAAACAAAATTTAAACTATTTTTTTCCATTTCCATTTCTATTTCTTTTATTTTTATTTTGCAAATTATATATATAGATGAAATCTGCTGATATTCTCACCCTTCACTGGAATCTTGACTTTGGGAAGTTGACAAGACTGAGGTATATGATAATAATAATAATAATAATAACAATAATAATAACGCCAAACGCGTTGATTGCTTATTAGTATGCCACAAACAAGTAAATTTTAAGTTCCTTATTAGTATGCCATCAATCTTCATTTTTTTTTTTTATTTAATGCGGATTATTAGAGTTATGTGGTACATGATACACATAAATCAAAAGCATGCATGCATGCAAACACAAAAATCTCCATGTATTCAATTAATTAATTCCCAACCTCCACTCCCAACGGTTGAACAAAAGCCCTGGCAAAACCAGCTAAACACCCGACCTTTTATTCAAATCTAAACATCACTCTTGTCATTCTTACAACTTCAAAAACTTTCATTGGAGTAAAAAGTATCCAAAGGTCACCATCCAAACTCTCTCCTCCCAAAACATATTGCCTCTTTTAATCACCTTCCAATCCTCACTCCCTCCTCTTCCCATCTCCCACACTAATCACCATGTCCTTCCTGTTTCTCCTCTTCCTCCTCTCCTCTCTCACCCCACAATGTAAGCCGCTGCTCTATTAATTGATTTATTTATTTATTTATTTATTTATTCCCTTTGTTGATTGTTGATGTACAGTGGATGCAGCAACCGTCTCCCTACGAATAGGAGTGAACTTAGGACAGTTAGGAGACAACTTACCTCCACCGGCGCGGTCCATCGAGCTAATCCGGCGACTCCGAGCCAAAGCCGTGAAGATCTACGATGCCAACGCAACCGTCCTTTCCGCCGTCTCTGGCACCGGCCTCCGCGTCTCCGTCATGCTCCCCAACCAGCTCATCCCCTCCGTCGCCTCCAACCAATCCTTCGCCGACTCCTGGATCTCCTCCCAAATCCTCCCCTTCTACCCTAAAGCTCGCATTCGCTACCTCCTCGTTGGTAACGAGATCCTCTCCGACTACTCCATCTCCAACTCCACCTGGCCGAACCTCGTCCCCGCCATGGCCAATCTCAAGCGCTCCCTCCGATCTCATTCCATTCACAACATCAAACTCGGCACTACTCTCGCTATGGACTCTCTCAGCGTCTCCTTCCCCCCTTCCGCCGGCGCCTTCCGTCCGGACATCGCCAGCTCCGTCATCATCCCTCTCCTTCGATTCCTCAACTCCACCAAATCCTTCTACTTCGTCGATGTCTACCCTTACTTCATCTGGGCCGCAAACCCGAGCTCCGTCGATCTCGATTATGCTCTTTTCGCTGCGAAGCCGAGTAAGTATTACACCGATCCCGGCTCCGGCCTCACCTACACAAATCTCTTAGATCAGATGCTGGACGCCGTCTTCGCCGCCATGGCCCGGCTAGGCTTTGGCCAGATTCCGATCTTCGTCGCCGAGACCGGCTGGCCTAACAACGGCGACATCGACCAGATCGGCGCCAACATCTTCAACGCCGCCACCTATAACCGCAACCTTGTCCGCCGATTAGTCCAGAAACCACCGATCGGCACTCCGGCGAGGCCAGGGATGGTGATTTCAGCGATGATCTTCGCTTTATACAACGAAAACCTGAAAGGGGGGCCAGGGACGGAGAGGCACTGGGGATTGTTATACCCGAATGGCACTAGGATTTACCCGATTGATCTGGCCGGGAAATTGCCGGACAGGAAGTACCCGCCGTTGCCGGCGCCGACGAACAACACGCCGTACAAGGGGAGGATATGGTGCGTGGTGGATGAAGGGAAGAAGAATGGTGTGAATGAGAAGGCGTTGGAGGCGGCTCTGGCGTATGCTTGTGGGCAGGGGAATGGGACGTGCGACGCCATAGAGAAGGGGAGGGAGTGCTTCCGGCCGAACACGGCGGCGGCGCACGCGAGCTATGCGTTCAACTCGTATTGGCAACAGTTTCGTTACTCCGGCGGCACTTGCTTCTTTGATGGCCTCGCCGTGCAGACTACTAAAGACCCTAGTGAGTTTTCTTCTTTTTTTTTTTTTTTTCTCTTTGCCCCCCTTATTTTGGATTTTTTTTTTTTATCTGGGTTAATTCAAGCTCCAATTAGGCAAGCAGGAAAATGCTTACCTTTGAGCTGGGTTAATTTTAATTTTGATAAGTTTGTCTCTACTCTATTAGACTAAAAATTTAAATTAGGTTGATTTATTTTTTAAGCCTTCAATAAATAATATTAATTATTAATAATATTTGTATTATAATAATTACTTTCTCTATTCTGAAATATTGGTGGTTTTGGGGAAATTTTTTTCATAAATAATTATTGTTTTATAATATTAAAATAATATTTATTTTTTTAAAAAAAATTTTCAAAGTATGTAAATAAAGAAAGTTACATATATAGTTTCAGTAATTTTTAGTTATTTAATAAATCACAAAGAATCATGAACAATGGGTAATGATGGTTCGCAGGTTATGGATCTTGCAAGTTCCCAGCCTGAAGAAATGAAACGGACGGTGGAGAGTGATTTGTTTCCCAGCGCTAGTAGTGGATGTAGTTTCACACAGTGTAGGTGTGTGTTTGTTTGTTTTTTTTTTTTTTTAATTTCTTTTTTCAAAAAGAATTGACTTATTTACTCCTTATTAATGAGGTGTCTCGTCCATTGTGTTGACTTGATTATTTATTTTTGGAAACTACGAGAGTTGATTTATTATGCTGAGAAGGTTCGTGGACCCAACATGTTGGGTCCGACTGTGGGCTTTATTTTTTGCCTTTAATCAATTTGTCCTCTGTTTTTTTGGTTGAATTGCTCAGTGCATTCATTATTTGTTATAAATGCCCACACCGCCGGGTTGGGTCCTGCCAGCGGCAGCACGTACTCACATATGAATTTTTTATTCAGAAATGTTATTCTAAGGTTCTTTTAACTCACCAATGCCATCTTTAATTATTTGACTATTTGAGGAGTAATTTTTTTTTTTGCTGGGTACTTAATTTTGTCTTTGTTTTATTTTGAATACCAAATTTTGATTTGTATCAAAACAAGCACTCAACTTCGATTTTCTTTCGACGGGGGTACCAGAACTATTCTGGTGAGAGAAAGCTGACGTGTACGCCGGATTTCTAACGAGGCCTTTGACTCACCACGTCAGATGGCCGTGTAAAGTTCCACGTGGACAACTTAACGACGTGGCTGAGCCCTTTTCCACGTGGGATGCCACGTCAAGGGCTTCAACGCTCCTTCTCCCCCCCTCTCCCTTCTCCCGACCCATTCCCTGCACCGGCGACCCATTCCTGCACCTATCTCTGCTCGGCTAACCGCCGACCGTCTGCGGCCGACCTCGTTCATCCCCCGCGACTGCTTCTGTCAGCAAGCAACCAAGAAGGGATGCGGGAGATTGGCGGAGGCCTGCAGATAGAGCCCTAGAAGAGGCCTGCAGAGATACGAGCATCCCTGAAACTGAGCTAGGAAAAGAAATCGAGCTGGAGGTTGAAGGAGGAACGTGTACTTGTAACCATTGTTTATGTTAATTAACAAGTGTATTTGTAACCATTACAATTTTTTCAATGAATTTCTATTAAGTTTGTGCTCATGTACTTTCAATACATCTTTCGAATGTTAGTTAACGCTGTATTTTCAATGCACATGTACTGTATTTTTGCACATTCTCATCAGCCTCTGTTTATTGAGAAACCTATGGAAAGAATTTCAATCAATTTGGAATACAAATTTGGGAACAATGTTTATTGAGTATGTTCTGGAACAATGTTAGACTTGTAACATGTCACCAAGCTCTGAAAACATCCAAAAATGAAACAAAATTGCAAATCAAGACCAAAATTTAAATTCAAGTGTCCTTTGCAGCAGCAGAGGCACCACCAACACCTGGTGGAATCCAGCATTTCTTTCTCTTGGTTGGAAGTCTATCTCTCTTCTTATCTTCCAAATGCTTCTCCTTTGTTTTGGACCTCAACACAGGACCTCCTGAAGTTGTTGGATGCATATTACTTGGTTCTTTTTCTTTCTGTTGAGGTTGTACCATCTTTCTGTACAATTGCTCCATCCTTTTATCTGTAATAGTTAATTCATGGCAGCTCCAACTGTGCACATGCCTTTTCCACCTCTTGTCTGAATTTTTGGTTTCCTTATCCTCATATCATTAGCAGCAGCTGAATTAGGGACAACTTGCCCATTTGTGTCAATAATCTGTAACATTGAAGAACACAACTCCTTAACATCTTTGGCCAAATAAATGCATTGTTATTACATATGAATAACATTACCTGTGCTACAGGCTCCACCTGAACATACTGAGTTGATGCATATCCTTCACTCACTCGTGCTTCAACTAAGTTATCAATCTAATTAACAATATAGGCTTTAGTTTGTGAATTTGGAATAGAAATTAATCACAACACATTCATACCAGTTGCTAATGGTCTTCCAAAACTTGAGGATCAATCCCTTCCATAGAGGCATTGCCACTTATCTGTGAAAGTGATAGAATTAGCTCAGCCCTAATTTACATTTCACTGAGATTTACAACATAAATCACTCACCTCATTGGCAGTAGTTGGTGCAGAAGGCTCAGATCTCGATCCATATCCTTCAATCCCTGCATGGGTTTCTTCCATAACTTCTTGTGCTATGTCATCCTTGCTATAAGCCTTCTCATGCATAGATGGTTTAAAAAATTAGAGCTGACCATAATAGCAAATAGAGAAAAAACCAAGCTGGAAAATAAGCACATACAATGAATTGCCTGTTGTGGCCATAAAATTCAAGTACCTGTACTCCACGCAACCTTTTGTTGTGGCCTGTAACACTACATATACTGCAGGTGATTATTTATCCCTTCCTGCTCACCTTTCCTTTGGTGAATCCAGGCTCCTCAGTTGCATCTCTCCTTCTCAGTAGAGTTTTTTTTCCCTCTTTTTCTGTTGACAGGTTGAGGTGGGGTCATAGGGCTTTGATCACTTTTAGGCCAGCAAGTCCTGTCCTGTGTAGGGTATAGGATGTGGCTATATGTACTTAAAAATGTGGACACCTTGTAACAATCATCTGCATAATTTTCTGGCTTATCCTAGTTGTAATATATGGTAGAAATAGCATGAGGGCAGGGCACTCTAGTCAATTGCCACCTTCTACAGGTGCATGTCTTCTCTATCTTATCAACCACAAATTGCCCATCATTGCCAATAACCTGGTATTGCCCACCTCCTGACCAACTAGTGCTATGAGAGAAAATCAGACTCTTTGCCTTTTCTAGCTTTTTTAATTATTTTAGGACATAACATGCTCTCACATTTTTCCATTGAATCTCTTTTTTTCTGAATTCTGCACATCAACTTTGTTCTAATGGTTTCATTCAGTGTGACTATACCTTTGGTCCTAGCACCAAGTATTAGACTATTAAAACATTCGCAGAGATTATTCAATAGCATATCACACTTGAATTCAGCCTTGAAATGTGACCTGGTCCAATGTTGAGGGGCTATCTTTTTTAGAAACTCACAAGCATCAGGTGTCATAGAATTTAAGGTGTCAATTTCCATGTTAAATTTAGGGATGTAACTGGCCCTAGCACATCTCCATAATTGGTCTTTCACGGCCTTCCCCTTGTAATTACTTCTGAAGTTGGTGTGGATATGCCTAACACGATATCTATCTTCACTGTTAGGAAATAGTTCCTCTAATGCAGGTATTAGACCCTAATCATAGATTTATTTTGGGACACAAGTTCAGTTGATAGGGAAACCATACACCCAATCACAAAAGAAAAAAACAAAAAAAAAATAATCAGCTATCACTACATCAATATTTAGACTGATTGAATTAATAAATTGAAACATATGTGAAATTTGTTCACCACTTACCTTTTGTCTATCACTCATGAAAGCCCAATGGTGGCTGTTGTTGATCTCTAGATCCACAGCCAACAACTCCAAGAACCAGTTCCAGTTGATGTGGTTCTCCTTCTCAACTACAGCCCATGATATAGGGTAGATGCAATCATTTGCATCTATTCCCACAGCTGAAAGGAGTTGCCCTCCAAATAAACCCTTCAACCAGCATCCATCTAATGAAATGATTGGTCTGCATCCTGCCAGGAACCTTATTTTCAATGGAGCCAAGCAAACATACATACCTTGGAATGTACCTTCACTGCACTTAAACATAACAGTTGATCTTGGGTGTGTCCTCAGGAGTTCTAGTCTGTAGTCATATAAACTCCTCACTTGCTCATGCTCATCTCCATCTAATATCTTGTTTGTGTGAAAGAAAAAAACCATTCTGCTATAAATAAATAAACACATTGGGCCAACAATCAAGAAGAAATATAGTCACTCACCTTTTAGCAATGCATTTTGCTCTCCAAGCCGTGACCCTGCTGATGTGTACCTCTTGGTTGCTTTTGACAGCTTGAATGATGCCTGCCATAGACCATGCAGGGCTTCCCTGAACTGGTCCAGATAATTCTGAGCAATCCATTTTGAATTCACATGCTTGACATTGTGCTCCCTAGTGCACTCATGTTTGAGTTTCCCAGATTTGATTTGAATTGTATTCTTATCTTTAATTATATGGGATGCCCATAAATAAAAAGGACAACCTTTCTTACAAATTGCCTTGCACCTTTTTTTATTACTAGGCCTGAAATTCATGACATATCTGTTCTTAATTCCATAATTCCTCACAGCCTCTCTGAATTGTTGGAAGCTACTAAACTTCATCCCAATTTCAAAATGTGGGTCATTCATGTCAAATTCCTCATACAAGTCTGCATATCTTGGCTTAGTTTGGCCATCTCCTTCCTCATCTGTCTCTGAGCATGATTGTAGCTCCTCTGATCCACCATACTCAGATTCAGGTTCCTCAGCATTGATACCTTTTCTCCCACCCTCCTCATCCAAAATTCTGTTATGTCCTGGTTGTGTCTCTATCCCAGTGTCTGTGGCATCATCATTATTTTCAATGTCTCAATCTTCCTCATTACTGAAACTGTAGTCTGAATCATGCAATTCACTGTCCTCATCTTTATCTTCCTGTTGTTTAGGGGAATCCACTTGCATGTCTTCATTGTCTTCCATGACTTGGTTTTGCACACTTTCCCCCATATCAGCACAATCCCCATGTTCAATGGCATGTGAGACTTCACCTGTATTAGCTTCTGGCCTTACCACACTGTCAATTGAAACTGAATTGGAGAGCTTGGCATATAGGTTCACAATTCTGGATTTGTTAACACTTGCAGCCAAATCCAAAACATCAGAATCATTTTTTAGCTCCCTCAGTCCTAAATTACCTGCTGCCCCATGTAGCCACCAAAATGACATACCTTCTACTTGCAATTTGAACTCCTTACCCATATTTACAATCTCTAATCTAGACATCTTATCAGGGCAGCAGTAATCAACAAAACCAGCAAGTGTTCTGCCTTCCCATTTTTGCACTTCATTAGATGTGTAATATAGTCTTATTGTGAAATAGTCACTATTGGGTGCTGACATGAAAATAAGCAACTATCAATCAGTGTGAGCACAAGTCTTACTGTGTAAAAGTGCATGTGAAAATGTGTACACTCCTAAGGAATTTCATTGCTAAAAATATCAGAAATGTACACTCCTAAGCAACTACCAACCATTGAACTTGTAAGAATATCAAACTTCCTAAGGAATTTCATTGCTAAAAAATGCCAATAAGTGTTGCTATCTTTAGTCATTTAAAAAATGTATTAGATCCTTTTATTAAAAATGCACCACAAGGCCAAAAGATTTTATCCAATAAATTTGAAATTATGTCACTTACTTACTGGATAGCATTATGACTAATTTATATATATATATATATATAGTACTCGTTGATATTTATTTAGTTGTTATAGCACATTTACAATCCTCTGTGGGCATGTAAATTACAACACTGTTAGTTGTTTTAGTTCTTCTGAGATCTATTGTCTGCAAACTTTCTTCTGTTAGGATGGATTTGATGGTGATGAATCTGGAGGTGTTTCACTTTCTCAGTTCTCTATATAATTTTAATCACTTATGCTAATAATAACAATAATTGGTTTGGGCATTCAGATTTGAAGCATTCATTGACTGTGGAGTAACAGAAAGGAGAGCAACAGTTATTGCAAGAGGTGATAATGGACTAATGTTTAGGAGTGTTACCAAGTGTTACAGTTATTGCAAGAAGAGCAACAGTTATTGGTAAGGACTTGCAGATGGAGTTAAGTATATTAATGGGAGAAATATACTTAATTGACTACTCTGAAACTGAGCTAGGAAAAGAAAACCTACGCTTGATAAACACTGCAAGTCCCACAAAAGCAAATTCAAAATTGCGAAATTCCCACAGTTCAGACCACAAACACAATTTCAAAAGAAACTTCAAATCAATACAATCCTTTGCACAATAAACAAATATATGCTCAGTAGATGTGTGTATGTACAATGTGAAGGTTAAATTTGAAACTACAACCCACAACCACAGTAAACTTAATTCATTGAACACTTCAAAATTCATTATAGAAATTTATGTAATCACTTACAATAAACTGCTTCTCTAGCATATGATGGTCTTATCACCCAATCAACCTCCATCAGGGATGCTCGTATCTCCGCAGGCCTCCTATAGGGCTCTATCTACAGGCCTCCGCCAATCTCCCGCAGCCCTTCTTGGCTGCTTGCTGACAAAAGCAGTCGCGGGGGATGAACGAGGTCGGCCGCAGACGGTCGGCGGTTAACCGAGCAGAGATAGGTGTGGGAATGGGTCGGGAGAGGGGAGAGGGAGGGGGGAAGAAGGAGCGTTGAAGCCCTTGACGTGGCATCCCACGTGGAAAAGGGCTCAGCCACGTCGTTAAGTTGTCCACGTGGAACTTTACACGTCCATCTGACGTGGTGAGTCAAAGGCCTCGTCAGAAATCCGGCGTACACGTCAGCTTTCTCTCATCGGAATAGTTCTGGTACCCCCATCGAAAGAAAATCGAAGTTGAGTGAAAGTTGAGTGCTCATTTTGATATAATCAAAATTTGGTGTTCAAAATGAAACAAGGGCAAAGTTAAGTACCCACCCAAAAAAATTACCCACTATTTGAGTGTTCAATATTTGTTTCATCTTATCACCTCGGTAAATTCTTCTTTATTAAACTATTTTTCACAAAAATTATATTATAATGTGTATTTAAAATAAACATTTCATTTTAAATATATTTATCTTATAAAAATATTTTTTTTATTTTAATACAGAAATATGATACAATTTAATATAAATCAAGAGTGATTAAAGATATTACATAATTAATAATATTAATAATTAAATTTTTAAAATTGAACAAATAATAATGCCAAAAACACTAATTTTTCATATCCCTCACTCAAATGCCGTTAAATATACTCGATTGAGTCTGATTGATGTTGATGGTGCACTCTTCAATCACGTAGTCAAGTGTTTTTTTCTTAGGTATTATTGAATGTCTCATTTATGTGCCATGCTTTACAATTACTGTTTAAAGTAGGGGGAGATCATAAGAGAATACGGCATATATATATATATATATATATTTATAGAAGTAGATTTTAAAATAATTAATAAATAAATAAAAATAAACGTTGCATTTTTATGTTGCAACGGTCATTTAATTTGAAATGTGTATGTGCGGTGTTTTTTTTTTTTTTTTCTCTAAAAAAAGGTTTGGGCTATATATGATTAAAAAAATTGGACCCCCATGTGGCCACCGAGTTAATAAAAGCGTCCATTAAAGATGCCGTCAGTGGTGGCATAACTTTGTAACAAAGACCACCTTAGAAGGGTCCATGCCTTTGGTGTTTTAAAATAATATTTAAGTTAACATAACGTTTCTAATGTGTCATTTATGGAAAAAATATATTCTTCATTACTCTAAAGTTACATGGATTTTTTAATATATTATTTTGAACTTATGGAACAGATCTTCATTGCTTCGTGGGTTATTATACACCGCATGATTAATTTTTAAAATTTATTAAGCTACCATAATTAATATATTTCTGTATTTATTTATTTCTTAAATATCATTAAAATGTTAGCGTTTGTTAGTTGTTTATTAAAAAATGCAAAGCATATTTATTTAAAATATTTAAATAAGTTTGAAAAGTACATTTAATTCATTTTTGAATAAATTTAATATTTTTTTTTATTAAAATTGAGATATTTTAAAACAATTTAGAAAATTTAATAATAGCGCCTTTCTCCTGTCAAGTCTCATCATGCGCTCATTGAAGTAATCGCCCCCACCCTCTTCTTCTTCTTCTTCTCATCATGCGCTCATTGAAGTAATCGCCCTTCTTCTTGCTCGTTTGTTTCAGTGTCCTCCTCTAATCTCACCTCGATTCAAGCTTTGAGAGTTCAAATGGAGGTCGGTGTTCTTTCCAGCACTAGTCTCTGCTTGATCGATCGTAGGAGGAGTTTTTTGGCGGCTGGCAATTCCCTCCTGGATCGGCGGCGGCGATCGAGTATTGTCTGCAATTCAGAGGTTTGTTTGTTTCTTGAGAATCTTGGGTTCTAGATATTTAATTTCTTGTGTTTCTTGATGAGTTTCTTTACCCTAATGGTTGAATTACTGTGTTCAAATTTGCTGTAATTTTTCTTTTCACCATAGCCCTGAACAATTTTCCTCAATTGTTGGAGGTTTGGATTCAATTATGTTTTTTTGGTGCTCAAAAACAGCCTACATTTTGAAGAATGTACCACAGTTGGTTTATTTAAGGAGGTTGTGCAATGATATTTGTAACTGCATAATCATAGATTAAATAACTTCTGGAAATTCATAGAAAATCTCATATGATCTAAAAGGAACTTTATAGATTTACCTTTATTAATTTGAGGATCTTTTTATCCCGTATATTAGGTCATTTCATGATTTCATTTATAAAGACATAAATGATGGTGATTTAAGTGATGTTGCTATTTCTAAGGATGCTTGTTGCTGTTGAATTTGGAGATCAAATTCTCAGAAACAGTGGTTATATATTCTTGCGTGGTTTAATTAGTTGTATAAAGCTATGTGAATCAACTGAACTTTGAAATGCGTTATGTGGCCATTTCTCATGTTTGGATGGCAGGTAGAACAGCGGGTTATTAGAAGGTGCTCACCCTTTCTAGAGGGTGTAACATTGAAGAGCGCCACTAATTTGGCCACAAATGATTGGAAGGCAGTTCCAGATATTTGGAAGTCATCTGCGGACAAATATGGTGATAGGGTTGCACTTGTGGACCCTTATCACGAGCCACCATCAGAGATGACCTACAAGCAGGTACATGTTTGCATCCTTCATAAAATCATCTCAGTGAAATATATTCTGTTGATCGTCTTCCTTTTATTTTCTCGGTTTTTAAGCAAACAATCTTTATGCATTCTTGGTTATTGGAGGAATGAAATAATTTTGAGAACAAAATTGCGCATCCTTATACTCATGATCTTGATGTATAGTTTTATCTAGAAAGTTGTGTGTTCTATTTCTTTTATGTTGTGTGCAATACAATACACAAAAGAATTGATCTTATTGTAATAGTTGGTTATCAATGTGCTCTTCACAAGGAAGTTGTATACCATAATATTGTTGCCTATGCTTCTAGTCTAATTGTGTCTGCATTTTGCCTGCTTCCATTACTAGTTTAAATCTTAATAATTTTAAAACAGATAATCATAATTGAGGGTTAGGTTGATAGTTTTTTGCCTCCAGATTGGTGGCTGCTTCAGTTTCTTGTCAACCAATCTCCATTCCATTTTTTAAGTACACTGGTAATTATGTTTATTATTGTATATTAGAGTTGTCATTACCGCATTTTTTTTCTGGTGGCACCTCTTGAACCATTAATTTTCCATGGTCCTATCTTTGTTATTGGAATTAATATATGTGGCTGACTAAATTCAATGTTTGGGATTATTTGGCCGTGTAGTTAATTCCATGGTTCCTTCGTCAATAAGGTTTTTAATATCTGATGAAGAAAATTATGTACCTTGTGCTTTTAATTTACTCAATCTAAAGATATGCATTTGATCTCTCTTTTTGTAATGTTAGCTTGAACAGGAAATTTTAGACTTTGCCGAAGGCTTAAGAGTTATCGGAGTTGTCCCAGATGAGAAGCTTGCATTGTTTGCTGATAACTCCAGCAGGTGGCTCGTTGCAGATCAAGGTACCCAGCACAGGGATAATCTGTTGATCATAAATTTAGTCAATTAATTATTTGAATTTTGCTCTAAGTTATTCTGCACATTGTCCTTTAATTGAGCTTTTCATTTATCCTCTAAATGAGTTTTAATTGCTTTAATTTCATCATAAAACTCCATGGAAAAAATAAATCCTTCCAGAGAAATATTATTTAACCATCTAAACGACTGTTTGGAAGGATTTTATAAAATATTATTTGATAAAGTTAATAAATGGACTCAGATGCGTCAAAATTTCAAGGTCGGCCAACATAAGTCTTGAGTCAACCAACCTTGCGTACAACATCTCCCCTGCAGAAACTTTATAGGTGCAGATTCCCCATTTGAGCATTGCTTTCTTGATGTGCTTATTCATTTGTAGGTCATTGCTATGATTGATGTTTGGATTGATATGTTATCATCAAATAAAATGGACCGACTAATAATCAAAATGATATTCAAAATCATGTATAATTTTAGAGTTGTGTGCATGGGCAATCATGTTATGTAGATTACAAGTGCATGCAGCTTGGTTTACCCTGCATTCTTCTGGGACAATAAGATATTATCTGATTAGATCTCCTTTAATCTTATATTAAAACTTCAAATACATATTGTGTGTGTGTGTGTGTGTGTGTATGGTTTTAACATCAGGATGATTTCTCTAATTTTTCTATTTGCATTAAGGTTACCAGATGAAACCTAGCTGACTACTATAACAGTTAATCTTTCTTGAAAGTGAGCATACATACATAAATACATGCATGCATGTATAGACACACACACACACACACATAACTGTAATTGACATCTAAAATAAGAGAGCGGTTAGTCTAATTGGTAATCTTCATGCTTGTACTTGATTTAAGTACCAGTTCTTCATACTTGATTAAAAAATCATTGTGTTTGAGTTTGCGTTGTTAATTGCTATATAAATTTCGATTTTACAGGCATCATGGCTATGGGTGCAATTAATGTCGTACGTGGTATGAGGTCATCTGATGAAGAATTGCTTCAAATATACAAACATTCTGAAAGGCAAGGATATTAAGCTCTTCCATCATGTTAGTTTTCTGCCCATTTTAACTTTAATTTATAACTCTTGCTTTTTAACATACATCGGCCATAATTTGAGACTTACCCTCTGCTGCACTGAAATTTTTGACAAATGTTGTTTTACTGCAATCAGTGTGTTAACAATTGTTACTCTTCCTAAAGTGGTTGCAAGACTATTATGTTGGCAGCAAGGAGCCCATCTAGCTGTAAATACCTAGATTGCTGATTCAATCATTTGTGAAGGATTCATAAAGCATGCAGCTTATGGAAAATGTTATATGATACAAGCTGCATGCTACAATTGCACATAGTGCTTTGAAATGCGCCAAATAAAGTGCAAATGATTTCCGGAGAAAATATAAAGATTGGGAGCCATTGTTGCTGCCTGTAAATAATGTGAGAACTTATTTGAGTTTCACTTGATTGGACCTTGTAATTCCTTATTTTCAACTCAGCATATCAATGGTAGAAGGTGATGCTTTCTTTACATGGACCTTATATTCATCTGGTCTATGAGATTGGAGCTACCATTGATATTTGAGTTTCACATTAATAGCTCTGTTTAGTTCTCATTTTATTCATCTGGTCTATCCATTGATTCTTTTGTTCTGGCAGCGGTTGGTAGCCATCATTTGACTTAGGAGAATAGCACTCGGTATTGAATTTGATTGACTATATTATAGCATATTAGTTTATTTTTTTAATTGATTATTTGCTTGATGTTGTTGATCATGTCAAAGACCTGATGGATTTTATTTTTTTAACAAGGCTAAACATTGGTTTTTGATAAACCATGATTTGCCACATTTTAATTAATATTTTTTTTTATTATTAGGTATCATCATGATTAATCATTTATATCAACCAGGTATCTACTTCATTACTTTCTCACACACTTCTTTAATTGCTTCTCCTTGTATTTGTCATCACAGTGTTGCTCTTGTTGTTGAAAGTCCAGAATTTTTTAACCGTCTAGCGAAGTCTTTTATTTCTGAGGTGGATAAAAGATTCATTATTCTCTTATGGGGTGAGAAGACATTACTAAATAGTGAAAGCATAAAGAATATTCGATTGTTTGATTACAAGGAGATTATAAAGTTGGGTAAAGAAAATCGCGATCTGTTGCTCCAATCTTGTGTAGAAGGTGATGCTTTCTTTATGCTTATTATTGGTTAAGCTTTTAAGAATATACTTTCCGCTAGACCAGGTGTTATATAAATTACAATCACCTGAATTGTTATGACTGAGAGGGTGCATATCTTGATGTGCTTTGAAATTGTGATTTGATTTTCTTGTATGATCCCACTGTCTGGGCATTCTTCTTTCCAACATCAGTCCTTAAATTTCATTTGCAACATGTATTTTAGATTGTAGGTTTTCATATGGATAATGTTTTCTATATCCAAAGTAAACCGAATAGATTGAAGAAGAAGAAACCATAAATTCATCGGTGGAGCTAGAAACTTAAAAAGTAGTCTTCAAATAACAAAATAGAGGTTACCACATTCTCATAAAGGGAACATAATGATTATGGTTAACAACATAATTCCGAACAGCATTATTACCCTTTTAAACTAAACTAGTATAAACACAGAAATGACTGAATTATTAAATGATACTACTTTACAAGAGTTTACATTTTTATATATTTCTGAATATGATTTGTCTACTTTAAAAGAAGAAAAGGGAATAAAATCACTCATTTTACTAAATATTAGATCCATTTGCCTTGCTCTAATATCTTTTCTAAATTCAAACTCACTTGACTTACTGGTTTCTCTATTTCACTTCATTGATTTGCTAATCAACCTTGATAAGAGTGTCTTCTCAATATTCGTTAAGATCTTATGCCGGGGATAAGGCACACAATGACCAAGCATGACCTGAGGAAAACTTCAAGCATTACCTATCATGACCATTCCTTCACTTGTGGGAAATCTACTTTGTTAATTTTGTGTCTTGAATGACTAATGGCATAATTATAAGAAAGCTTGCATCAAACTAGCTGGTTTTAGAAGTTTGGCGTAATGTTTAGCTGGACACCATGAGCTCGGTCTACTCTCAAGTTGCTGAATTCTGGAAGTGCTGGGCCTTTCTTATCAGCACAAACTAGGAAAAAAAACTAGAACATCTTGCATCCTCCACCTGTTTTGTTATTATTATTATCATCATCATCTTTTCTTTTTCATTTTTTTTAAATATTGCAACTTCTTCATTTTGAGGAATGTGGACAAGCTACAGATTGAACCCTTGGCCTCTGATTAGGGTGGGGAATGAAATACCAACACTCCTATTGTACAAATGCCGTAAATCTTACATGTTCTGCTTGTCCTTCAACTCATTCACTTTCATTGCAATGTCAATTATTTAACTATTTGTATTTAATCACCAAGAAGGTGGCACTAATTTCACGAGGTCTTCAGTTTGCTAGAATTATTCATTATTTATGTGCAATATATTTGCTTCTTTTTGTTCAAAAAATTTTACAAATCGAGGGAATGTCTTATGTCCTTGAATTGTTTCTTGTATTAATGCCTTGCATCTGTTGCATTTGACTGGATAGTTTTGCCTGTCAAATGCTCCACATTTTGACGAACTTAATTAAGTGGCATATTGCAGGGAAAGACGAAACGTATGAAGCCATCAGCCCTGATGATGTTGCTACACTTATGTATACAAGTGGAACTAGTGGCACACCAAAAGGTGTCATGCTTACTCATAGAAATCTTTTGCATCAGGTATAAACAGCAGTCTGGCTTGTATTTTATCCCTCTTAGACCTTATGGCGAATAATAGTTGAATGTTGTGATCCAATGTGACATAAAATTTTTCATATGTAGCTCTGTTACTATTAGTTCGAATATGAAAGTCTGATTGTTATGTGGTTCATTATTTTGAGAGCCCATTTAAGCTTCTTTTTCTGTATATCTACTTCAGAAGCATAAGATAATGATATGAGGAGGAATAAGGGAACGGGTACTCTTGGTCCTGATGTTTATTTTATTGTGGGGGAACTTTTGTTGGGTACTTTTTGCATTCCACCTGTTGGAGCTGCAGTATCTGATAGACGCTAATATGGTATTTTAGATAAGGAACTTGTGGGAGATTGTGCCTGCAGAACCTGGTGATAGATTTCTTAGCATGCTTCCATCTTGGCATGCATATGAGCGTGCTTGTGAATATTTCATTTTCACCTATGGGATCGAGCAAGTTTACACAAATGTGAAAAAATTGAAGGTAAAGATCTTTCTCTTATGACTTTTAAAAGTTTCTCTAATATTGTTCTAGAGTTTTTATGTGGGCCATTTTAATGTGTTCATATGTTTGTTGCTTAGATAAATGTGTTACTGAATTTTCATAACTGTAATAACTAGAAAAATTATGTGTATGCCTTTTTAATCTTTTGAATCTGCCTATCTTTATCCCTTTCCCTTTCTGCAGGAAGATTTGAAACAATATCAACCACAGTACCTTATTTCAGTTCCACTCGTTTATGAAACTCTTTACAGGTTTGGTACTGTTCTGTAAAAGTTTGTCATGCATCATCTTGTGAAGAGGTGTAATTTCACTTGGCACCATGACCTTTGGATGGTCCCATTTATCATATTTTGCAATCCCATTGTTGTAATTTGTGTGATCGTTCCTTCTTGACATGGGTCAATGCAATTAAGCATTAATCTATTTGTTAGCTTAACGTTTCATATTAATAGAGGAAGTTGAAGTCAATGAGTACGCTAACCTGTGTCTTGCTCATCAGTTTGTGGTTTCCTACCAGCCATTTATTGCACTCATTGAGATCTGGCCTTGTCATTTCTAATGTGCTGGTATCTTGAACTATGCGGGTGTGTTTGGCAGATGGATAAACTTTGGATAAAGGGGTATATCCAGGGTTATCCATGGATGAATTGCTAAACAACAATTAGAAATTGTGGATAGGTGTATGAATAGTTAACCAAGTCAAGCCAAATATTTTTGGATAAACCTGATACAAGAATAAGTTATCCGTCCCTTTATCCATGCTTTTTGAAATATCCTTTATCTTTATTTATCACACACCAATTTTGTTTTTCTTAAAAACATACTTAACCTTTTGCCTAAAACAGCCCAAGGGAATTTGCTAATTTCTGGAGATTTGAATGCTGAACATTCCTGCTTTAGTAGCATGCTGAACAAAGAGAAATTGTGGATTTTGGAAAGAGAAGGGAGCAGCTAAGAGACAGCCTAAGGAAATTCTATAAAGAGAAAGAGGCAATTTTACTCATTTGATGGCTTTTTCATGTATGAACCTTTGACAGTGCCCTTTCTTTTTCCTTTTTTTTTTTTTTTTCTTTTTGTTGTTTGGGGGGGGGGAGCGGGAGCGTGGGTGGGCTGGTCATATTAATGTGCATCCACCAGGCTCAAGAAATTCTCTTGTATTTTCTCATTCTATTCAAAATCATTTTTGCATTTAGAACTAAGTATACATAATACAAAGTTTTTAAGAATTCATCAATGTTTGGTAAAATTCCAATCTGTTTCTGCATCTCAATGCAGTCTGCATCCCCCAGGCTAAGGAAATGCTCCTGTCTTTTCTCATTCTACGCAAAATCATTTTTGCATTTATAACTACGTATACATAATGCAAAGTCTTATGAATTCATCAATGTTTGGTAAAATTGCAATCTGTTTCTGCAGCTCAATCCAGAGGCAGATATCTTCAAGCCCTGCAGCTCGGAGATTTATAGCTCTCATGCTAATCAATGTCAGTTTGTTATACACGGAAACAAAAAGGATTTATGAGGTTTTTATATCATTCCCTTCTATATTATTCCATGTGCAACACTGACATAGAATGGTTCTAATTGCATCACTTAAAATTCTTCAAGGATAATTCTGCTTTCATTAATTATTTGACCTTCTTCTGTGAAGGGAAAATTTCTCCTGGAGAAGCAGATGAATTATCCTTACATTTTTGTGTTTCTTGACTGGTTGTGGGCAAGACTTGTTGCAACAACTTTATGGCCGTTGCATAATCTAGCACTGAAGCTAGTCTATAGTAAAATTCACTCTGCAATTGGAATATCAAAGGTACCAAATGGAAAAAGTTTTATTTTTTTAACATATCAAATCATGTTGATGAGGGTTTTATAAAAAAAATTAATTTAAAATTCTCTGACACCCTGCAGGCTGGTATAAGTGGTGGTGGAAGTTTGCCTATTTATGTGGACAAGTTTTTTGAGGTTAGTATGTTCCAGTACACTATTGCAATGCTGTTGTGAAGGCCGTCAATGACATAATAAATTATGTCTGTGCTTTTAGGCTATAGGTGTGAGGATACAAAACGGCTATGGTCTAACTGAGACTTCCCCTGTACTTGCTGCTCGGCAACCTACTTGCAATGTATGGAATCAATTTGGATAGGACTTCTATGGTATAATCTTTTCATCTTCATGGATAGATGGCCTCTCACTAGTGAAGTTGGTTTTCCATAATAACTTGTTCCTGAACTTATTGGCATCAGACATAGTGCCTCCTAGAAATTTGAATTTGCTTGGTTGGCCACTCTCCTGCCTAACCTCCTTTGGGTACTTCTTTGTCCTATATGTGCAGAGTTAATAATAAATTCTATTGTTTTGGTCACACTTAGAAACCTTCTTGGCTCAATCACTCAAGTTTATGCTCCAGGCATGTTTTCTTGGGGGCCTTGGTTCATGATAGCAAAGAGAAACTTTGTAATTATTATTGGTTTCTTGTTATACTGTTGGTGTGTGACTGAAAGATTCTAGAAACTTTGTTGAACAAAATTAACATGCAAAAGCTAGCAATCAGAAGTCAATCATGAGGAAAATGACCTCGTCATGGGATCTAAGTTAAGCCAGGTTGGAGCTTTGCGCAATCAAACATTTTTAACTTTCCTGTAAGCCTCCCAATTAAAAGTTAGACGCCATAGAGGAGTTCAGCTAAAGTTTCAAATTTGAAATTTCTTCTAATAGACTTCTCCAGTTAGACTTGAACTCCAAGTGTCAATAATTCTAAGAATTTTTCAATGTACCTAATGAACACTGAAGTTTCCGTGGGTTGAATTTGTTGATGTACTTGAAGAAAGTTAAGATAGTCTGCAGTATGCAAAAATTGTCACTGAAACTTAATGACTGTAGCATTAAACCGCTGAAAACTAGTGTGAAAAGTCAAGTTATTTATGTCTGAGGAACTTATACGTTTGTATTGTAATGAAAAAGGCAATTTAAAGAAATTTTTTAGTTATAGATTTTCTTAGCACTAAATATCAAAGACAATGCTTCAGCAAAAAATTAATATGAACTCATGACTAGGGCTGTAAACGAGCCGAGCCGAGTCGAGTATCACCAGGCTCGAGCTCGGCTCGTTTATAATATTCAAAGGAGCTCGAGCTCGTTCGAGCCATGTTTTTTGTGCTCAAGCTCGGCTCGTTGAAAAGCTCGAGTAGATCGAGCTCGGCTCGTTTAAAAATTTGATGTCATTCAAAGATGTCTCTCCTATCTGTCATTAAGCTAAATAAAAAGCATTTTCATGTTGCAATAAAAACAAATTCAAAATATAAACTCATATAATCCCAAAAAACTTTCAACTAAACATAAGAGTACTTTTTTTATGTATTTATATATATATCTACAACACTACACTATATATATATATAAAAGCTCGTATAAGCTCGCGAGCCTCACGAGCTGAGTAATTTTGGGCTCGAGCTCGGCTCGCCAAACTAAACGAGCAGCTCGAGCTCGGCTCGGCTCGTGAAAAGTCGAATCGAATTTGAGCATGGACCGAGCTGATCTCGAGTAGCTCACGAGCAGCTTGACTCATTTACACCCCTACTCATGACAGATTGACCAAATCTAAATGATAGTTGTCATAGCTCGATAAATTGCTAATACAGGTCTTTTTGTTTAGGTGCAGCTATGAGTTTTATTTTATTTTTTTATTATTAGTATTTTCTTTTGCTGTGCCAGATAAGTTTTCTACTTGGAATTGCCTTTGTCATTTATTTTTTTATATAATTGGGTTCAGTTAACTGTGATGTAGGAACTTAAATGACTTTTAGTGCATGTCCAAAGTTCTTAGTACAGCCATTAGGGAGCATAGGTTTCAAAAAAATATCAGTGCTAGCTAAATTGATAAGTGGGTTATACAGACACAATTGTAGGTGTTGACATCCGAGTGAGGTATTCAAACCAAATAATTTTACTTCACTATATCAGTTTATGTATTTACCCATGTGAAAATATAATGTGTAAATACAAGTCTTACATACCTTTGCTTGGATTTGGTGATTTGATATTTAATCCTTGATTGAACCATAAGTTTTTTTGGTGATGTAATCTGTAAATTAAAATGCAGATTATATATTGATTTATATAGGGCCAATTTCGGAAAGGGAAAAATCAGCCAACAAAAAAAAGAAAAAAAAAAGAAAAAGAAAAAGAAAAAAAGGTTCAGTTGACTGGCAAGAAGCCAGCATTTCAAATGCAAGATAGGTATAGAATGGTCTGAAGCTAGTCACTGAGAAAAATTCTAAAATTGATAATTCTATCATTAGATAAATATAAAATATAAAATTTTATAATTTGTGCAGCTTTTAGGATAGAAAATAATTGTATTTTATTCACACATCAATTATACAATATTTTCTAGATTGCCACTACTACAATAGAAGAGTTGATAATTCATTTTTTCTTTTAGGTTGATGGTTCGAATACATGGGGTTGTCAAGGCCACATTTCTCCATATATATATATATATATACACACACAAAATTTGTAGAGAAAACACTCCAGTAGATTTGATATATAAATCCTTTAATTATAAGAGGTCCTTATCTTAAGGAATCTTTTGAATTTGAAAGAATGATGCTTCTTTTCTAATTTATCTTCAAATTAATTATTGACCAAATTAGGTGAATAACCTAGTCAATGATTCTATCTTTAGTTTCCTTATTTGAACAATTTGGAATGATTTAAATGGCTAGTTTTGGATTAAATCTATTTATAAAAGTTTTCAATTATTCATGTATTAACAGTTGCAACTGCATGACCTTCCAAAAAAAAAATTGAGAATATGTCAATTAATTAGAATATTATTTGTTGGGACAATTTGATTTTTTTGGATGGCGTTAGATACAAATTGAGAATTTAGAGGATAGATATGCATCTATAATCATTTAAATTATTCTAGATATAGAACATTATATTTAAAATTAATCACTTGAGATTTAGTTAAAAGAAACTTCGTTTTTTACTTTGGTTGTAAGCCCAAAATATGTTTTAGAAGTTGGCATCTTAAATTGTGGGGTTTAGAAGTAGGGTTTTGTTTAAGAAACCAATATGAGTTGCATTTCAAAATGCTTTTTAGACATTTTTTACATGAGTTGAACATGGTTTCTTGCCACATCACCCTGGTGAAAGTTGAAATAGGTGTTTTATCTGTTTTTTATTCAAAATGTTGCCCTTTATTTAGCTGTGTTCCTTGTAAAACTCAATTTTACATTTTCTTTATTTTCATTTTCTCTTTTTTATCTTGAAGGTTCTTGGCACAGTGGGACACCCTCTTAATCATACCGAAATCAAGATCATAGATGCAGAAAATGGTGAAGTTTTACCAGATGGCTTGAAAGGCATTGTCAAAGTCAGAGGCCCACAAGTTATGAAGGGTTACTTCAAGGTAACATTTGATCTATAATTGCATGCCCTGCATTTTTACCATATGCTATGACCTTTGCTCATTTTTATGTAAGGATTAAGGAAAAAAAGAAAGTTTTCCCATATTTTATTTTTGAATTTTAAAATTGAAACCCTTATTATGGATTGTATCCATAATTCAGTGGTAAAATATTGTCATTTTCCAAGAGCCCTTATTAACAATTTGTGTCTATTGTTGGTATGAACACTTGGATGAATATGACAAGATTATGATTTAATGTGATTTATATTCTGTGCGTATTCATCTCTATGCGTACAACTAGTGATTGATTTGCTGGTTATTTATTGGGGAATTTTTGTGTTGCATCTTTATGTATGCTTTGCCATTACTTAAAGTGACCGTGATTTTGTTTACATCTATGTCAATGTTATTTTGATAAGAGAACAAGACTTAGTATCTAAAGAATATCATTGGTTGTGAAGAAATTGTGGAAGAAACTTAGCAAAAGGAGTTTTAATTACAATAGTTAAAGTATGGCCTATATAGAGAGATCATCATGTCAACAGGTCAAAAGGTCAAAGAAATATAAAATAATTTCTCTAACAACACTCCCCCTCAAGCTACAAGCTAGAGCATGTAAATCTTGCATGCCTAGCTTTTACAAAGTCGTCATAAAGTGAGCCTTTGGAAGCACCTTTGAAAATATTAACTAGTTTCGATGATTGAAGGAACTGGAGTGCATGTCTAACCATGCATCACGACATCACAAATGAAGATATATTTAGTGCGTTCATGAAATGCAAGATTATTGGCAATGAAAGTCACTACCTTGTTGTCACAATGTGTAGGTATAGGATGTTAGATACATATACCCATGTTAGTTAGCAAGGAAGAATTCCATAATAACTCACAAGGAGTATGGGCCATGTCCTGGTATTTGAACTCATTGGACCGAGAAACGACATGTTGCTTCTTATTCCACTAAGTGACAAGATTGCGACTACCATACATACAATATCCACTGATTGAACATCTATCTTTGTTGTATCCTGCATAATCAGCATCTGAAGAGGCAACAACGTTAAGATGCCCATGAGATTTAAAGCACACACCGTCACCAAGGAAAAACTTCAGATAGCGAAATATAGGGTACACCATATTCCAGTGGATCTTTTTAGGCTTGTCAATGAACATACTCACTCTACCAAGAGTAAAGGATATATTTGGTCAGGTAATTGTAAAGTACAATAGTTTTCACACAAGAGCCCGGTAAAGCTCAAACCATTACCTAGGGTAGACTTTAGATAGCAAAGTATATGATACACCACATTCCAGTGGATCTTTTTAGGCTTGTTCATGAACTTTCTCACTCCGCCAACAGTAAAAGATATATCTGGTTGGGTTACCGTAAGGTACAATAGTTTTCCTATAAGAGCCTGGTAACATCAACTTTTTGGATAGTTTGGACTAATAGGATTGTACAAATTCAATTTTGGATCCATTGGACATAGGCTTTTACAACACCTCTTGTGCGTATGCCGCAAATGCACGGGTCACTTAAGTAGTATAATGTACCTGAGAATCGGGTAGTCGAATGCATAGGGATCAGCTCTACTAGTAATAATTTCTCCTCTATTATCTAGCTTGTGAGCTTGAGTGAAGTTTACTAATCTTGATTGTCAAGAATGAATATAAAGAAGAAGACGACGAAGTCAAGGTAAATCAAAGGATAAGGCGATGCCTCAGACTCACTCCTCTTTAGACTTCCTTGTAATGATTTCCTATATTGGCTAATGATGGAGTACTCTTGGATTGTGGGGATTCCCAAAATAGTTGAACCTTTTGATCTAGGTAATCAACCCTAATCCCATAGGGTAATCTATCATTATGCTATGATTACATTAACCTTTATGGATCCCGCTATTAGGTTTTATTAAATCACAACCCAAATACTTCATGGTTACAATGAAAGGGAGGGTTATTTATAGCCCTCGAACAAGGTGTGAATAGCTGAAAAATTAACAAAGTGTGGACATCCGTAAAGTTGGACCATAAATGTGGAAAGTTGGTGTATGGGGCTTGATCCTGCTAGATGTATTTTCTTTTTAACTTCTAGATGAATGTTGTTGAGCATCTAAGTAGCAACCAGATCATTTTATTCCCTCCCAAAGAGCATTCATTCCAGTCTCCAGCTCAGGTTCTTCCGTGAAAAACTACTTCACTTTATGTTGAGAATTTACAAACCATTGAAAGGAAGTCAACCAAAGCAAAAAATTGGTACCATCCAATTTCATGGTGGCACCTTGATCGGCTGCGGATGTCGGAGTTGATGTCGGCTATTAAGATTCAATGGCAAGGAGGGTTAGCTATCAGAAGGGAAGATGGCTGTTTTGGTGCTCTGATACCATGTGGAAGAAACTAAACAAAAGGATTTATAATTACAATCATTGGAGTTTGGCCTATATATTAAGACCATCCAATCAACTAGTCAAAAGGTTAAAGAAATGTAAAATAATTTCTTTAACAACGGAATAGTTTGTAAGTTATGATATTCATTTAAATTTTCGCATTTGGATCAGTCCATTTGATGAATTTGAGAAATGGTTGTTTGTGTTTGGGAGCAAGAGCAACTTTTTGAAGTGTAAAAAAGTATATAACTGAGATTCAGGCATTTAATGCTTTTGTATACTTTTTTTTTGTTATGTGATTTGTTGAATAGGAAAGTACACAGTATTAAGTCAATAAGGAGATCATGGACCTAGGTATGTTGCAAGACATCTTGCAAAACTATTTGTGAACTTTTAATTCAAATCCTCTGTTGCTAGAGATATTAGCTCTTCAGTTCAATATCTAAATTTGCTTAAATCTTGACATGCAAGATGCATAGTGTGCATTACACTCATAGATTGTGGGATGAGGGTTAGCAACAGGAATTATCTTATCAATAGAAGTATGACTTGGTGAGAGAAAAGGTCTTGCCTACTCGTTTTATAGTTGTTGGATTCAAAAAATTCAAAAAGTTGTGTTATCATGATAAGTTTAGTTGGATGATTTAAAATGCAATATATCTGACTTTGCTGTGCAACAAAAATATGCACAAAAACTTGAATAAATTTATCCTACAACCCTTTCTGCTCTGTGTGCTTACTAAATAGTATTGCTCGCTAAGGTGCCAATGGACGTTATGACCATGCAATCATAAGTAATTGCTCTTTTTTTTTCTAACTCAGAGCCAGGACTTGACTTTTTTTATGATGTTTTTCTAGACTAGGCTTGTAATTCATTTCCTAAAAGCAATTTTATATTTGCTGGGACAACTTTGATCATTTCCATATTTAGAAAATGGATCATTGAGAACCCTTTCTTATATATGTTGTGTTTATGTACTTTACATTTTTTAGAACCCATCAGCTACAAGTCAAGCCTTAGATGGCGAGGGTTGGTTCAACACAGGTGATATAGGTTGGATTGCTCCAAAAAGTTCCATTGGTCGTAACCGGGAATGTGGTGGGATGCTTGTTCTTGAGGGTCGTGCAAAAGATACAATTGTTCTAACAACAGGTATATCGTTATTTTGATGCCTTTCCAATTGATATCATTCTTTTAATGTCAGGACTTCAAAACATTCTAGCTCGATATAAATTTTTCTTTTGTGCTTCTTCCTGTTGTATGTCATCCAACGCACAGGCATTCTTGGTTGATCTTCATAATCATATACATTGTGTTTGATTGGATAAAATAAATTGGGATGAGTTGGAATAGGAGTTTGGAACTTGAATGTCTTGACGGTAAAAACTTTATCCCAAATTATCTGTGAGATTTGACTTGGTTGATATGTATTAAAAAAAAAAATCTATATACTCTTCTGCTTGGTATTATGATGGCATGTGCTTTCTATGGGTATTATTTTTTGCTTCTCTTAGCTGATATGTTTCTTGTTTTACTAATTGATTCTGTTGTTGTACTGCAAAAATATTCAGGTGAAAATGTTGAACCATCAGAACTAGAGGATGCTGCCTTGAGGAGTAATTTAATTCACCAAATTGTGGTCATTGGGCAGGTAAAACATGAGACCCCATATTTCTTATTTTCTGATATAATTAATTTGAAGTATTAAAAAGATGTTGTCCATTCTTGATGCGTAAATTTCTATGAATTATACATAACATCATCCTCAATTGATATTACAATCTAGGGGTGGAATCGAGCTAAGCTGAGCTGAGCCAAGCTTTGAAGAGTTCAAGCTTTGCTCGGCAGACTTGGTTCCAAGCTCGAGCTTGATTCAAGCTTGAACTTCCAAATTCCTGCTCGATTCAAGCTCAGTTCGAAAAATATTCATTAATAATGGAAACAAGGAGGGCTCAAACTCGTTAATGAACTTCTTAAACATGCTAAGCTCGAGCTCGAGATCGAGATCGAGATCAAATTAGTACAGCAATAAATTCATTCAATACAAACCAAAATAAAATTTAAAAATATTTTCCACAACAATATTTCTAGCTTGCAAGAAAGCTCTCAAACAGGTTTGTTTAGCAGGCTTGCGATCCTTAACATGCTGAATAGTTTGAGGCACAAGCTTGGCTCGATTAATTATTCAAATTCAAAAGTCAGGCTTGAGCTTGACTCATTTGCTTAGTGAACAAGTTCTTTCAAACCGAGCTCCAAGTAGCTCACAAACAGCTTTGTTTGTTTGCAGCCTTAATACAATTTAACTTTTAAACATTTTTTTCCTTAACATCTCACTGACTAAATGCTTTGCATTGTTGTTGATAATGTTTCTGCTCTTTTTCTTTTTGTTTAATTCTTTTAGTCAACAGAAAATATGAAGTTGATCGTGCTGTTACTCATCTTTTAAGCATGAAACCTTGGATGTGATTCTGTTATATACTATTGAAGCTAATAGTAAGAATTCAAGAAAATATCTTTTCAGAAGCTCTTTCTATCAAAAATAGTAAGAATTTGAGATGGTATGCAAATGTAGATGGAGAATATTCAGTTAGAAGAGTAATTTCGGCATCTCTAGCTAATTGAAATGACAGTGTTGTTGACTCAAATGGCAGTATCATCAATTAGAAGAGTAATTAGAATCTTCAATTCAGTTTAACATGACTAATGTGTATTGCTTGACTGCACTTATTACATTATAATTCTCCGACAGGCTTTCCTTGCAAATGCCTGAGATCCACTGCCACAATGTATGTTTTCCTTGCGAGTGCCTCTTCAAAGGCCATTGACTCTTTTGTTCTCCATATGATTCTTCAGCTAAAATGAACATATTCATCAGTATCTTGTTCATTGTTGATTTGTCTGTTTAAATATCTTGTATTTTTCCATATGGTTTTCCAATTTTTCGAGTTACATAAATTTTCCAGTAACTATTGTAGGATCAACGTCGTCTTGGTGCTCTCATTGTTCCAAACAAAGAGGAGTTTCTAGCTATTGCAAAGAAAGATTCAATCTCAAGTGATCCTTCTGAACTTGATGAGATAATGAATTTATTACATCATGAACTCAGCACTTGGTAAGGATATTTTTATTTTTGCTTAGCAGATAACTCTCTGGTTTTTGTGCTTTCTGAGTAAATGGCTGCTTTTTTGATGATTTTATGAAATACTCCACTGCATTGAGCCTGAAGTTGAAGGAGTCATTCATCATGGATGCACACACACACACACACACACACAACACACACACAAAGACACTTTTGCATGCATTTTATTTTAGCTTGTCTTTGCAAAGGTAAATTGCCCATTAATATGTTTGTGGCTTTGTATTGGTTGGCATAACATGGACCAAAATTGAATTTGGCAGATGACTGCTTGTCTATGCGAAGGTATATTGCCCATTAATATTTTTGTGGCTTTGTATTGGTTGGCATAATATGGATTAAAATTGAATTTTGCAGCTGACTAATACTAGTAATTCATGCATTTGAATATAATCATAATTTTGAAATTGAAGTTACTGGTGGATGCCTCGTATTGAAATAAGGACCTAGTGAGTAACTTCTCACCAGCCAACTTGGTCTTGAAATGTTCTTCTTCCTTGGTGATAAATTGTATTAATTTTCCAATATCATGAATTTTTTATCATCTTATCAATTATGAAGGTGGCTTGAAGGCTCTGCTCAGAGTCGCATTTGTTGCAAACTGAACAAGTACCCAATTCAAAAAGTTTAAGCTTATAGGATGCTAAATCTAGACTTGTATATTCAAGTTCAAACCTACTATATTAATCAATCTATGAACTTTACAGACCACCCTATTGTTCAAAATATCACCTTGTTTTCTTTGAGAACACCCACACGAATGAGCGTGTAAAAGTGATGGTTCAATACATACAACAGCCTAGCACATAAATATGCAGGCAATTTTACATGGAAATGGTGAAGTTCTTGATCTTTGCTTTATGGACTTAAATTCTTTTATTACTAGCACTTGAATTCAGAATAAGAATCTTGTGTTTTGAGCCTTCATTTATTCATTATTGCATCCATTTTGGGTTCTCTACTTATTCTGATACATCTTAATCCATAAAATTGTGTCTTTAAATTGCCCACAATCATGTAAATAGTAGTAGAGAAACAATGTCTTACTGGTTTATCCTGATGCAGGACAGCAGGTTCCTTGCACCAAATAGGACCCATTTTGATTGTGGATGAGCCGTTTACAGTAATCTTTCCTTTAAATTATTATCACTTTCATAGTTATTCTACCATTCATTCGGATTCTCACTTCATTTGATTGTGCAGATTGAAAATGGACTGATGACCCCAACAATGAAAGTACGAAGGGACAGAGTTGTCGCCCGATACAAGGACCAGATTGCAAAACTCTACAAGTAAAATATACTTCACAGGTCTTTTCTGTTTATGATGACATGCACATAACAAACTTGTTAGTGTTGTGTACAATATCTATGTGTATTGTTTCATATTATAAAAGTTAAGTGACTTCTCACTTACGAGGCATAGTATTTTTACGTGCATCACGAAAATAATATATCAATAATATGAGTTATGTTTCACGCAATTCTTGTGTGATTGGAATTTCTGAATGTTCCATTAGTGACAGCAAACAGCTCAAGTGTAAGCCCAACATTTTAAAGTGTTTGTGAGAGTGGAATAGAGAAGGGATGGTATCAGGAGGAAGACAGAAATGAAATATGTTTTGAGATGCTAAACGTTTGTATCAGAGTTTGCTAATTTATCTAAATTGCCTAAGGATATGTTTGTTAAGCCCCATTCCCTTGATCATGATAAATCCAACAAAGATCAAATGTATTAGAATGTATTTGTGTTTGTTATATATAATTATGGTAACTTCTGTAATGGTAATCTCATAGACTTGCCCTAAATGCTGCAGTTCATCACATCTAGTTATTTCATCTCTCTATTGAGTGGCAAACAAACCCAAAGTGTTTTGTTATTTCAAATTACTGTAATTGACTGCTTTACATGGTTATCATTTATCAACTACTACAAACTGTATCTTTCTTGTTTAAAATTATTTTAAATTGACTGCTTTGCTATGAAAAATTTGAAAGCCTCAAACTTATGGTACTTGATGTCAAGAGAGAGATTTTTAGAAGGTTTTGGAAAAATCTCAAGATTCAGGATTACTCAGGATGTTGAGAAGCTTGGAAGTTTTGCTTTGTAAATTATAGGTAATGTAAGATGGGTAAGTTATGCAAAAAGGAGATGGAGGTACAGACTGGAAAGCTAGAGAAGAGAATCATGCTGCTTCAGATTGACTAGATAAACAGAAGTTAGACATCAATTCAGTTCATCTTTTTTCCAACATTTCTTAGTTTGCTTTCTTAAAAGGGATTTACTGCAAGAATAGAGAAAGCTGAAACTCTGACAATGGCTATCAAAGAGCACAAATAACTACTCTTGAAAACTTTTATAGCTTTCTTTTGTCAATAACCAATAAAATTGTAGCAATTATAAATGCCTCAAAGACATTTTTCACATTGTGTGATCTTATAATTAATCATTAAAGTCTCATTTATTTCACTCTCCGGTTACCTCAAAACCTTTTAAAAATCAAATCACAAGTGTCATCATATTAGTGGATATTTTATTTTGAAATGAACAAAATACTATTTATATGATTCAATCAATCTCCTAATCTCTCACATTAGACTCCATGTACCGTTGGACAATGCCATTGCCAACATTGGCATTAGTAGTGGACATACTTAGATATAATGGTCAATATTTTAAATAAACACCGTCATGTGAGCATTACTATGTTCAAATGTCCGAAATGATTCATTTAAAAATACCACGCACCAAACATGGTAAAAAAGTTACATCAATTGAGTTTCGGTTACACAGTTTCACAACATCAGGTTGGACAAACCAAAGTCACTGTATAAACTGGCAGAATTCAACTTCTCTGTTCAACTCTGATGAGCCAAAAGTTCTACAAGAGAACACAACAGGCCGGCATATGATTTGACAGCTTCCATTATGTTAGACACACTACAAACTACACTATTTACAAAAATTAGCCATTTAGAAGCGCATCAAAGCAAGCTCCTACTCATCATCATCTCCCAATGTCAGAACAAGTCAAGCAAAATGAAGGCATCCATCAGCAGCAAAACACTACCTACAATATCATTCATCACAACAAAAATCCAATTGGTAAGTGGGAGCCAAAGATAGTACAATAATAACAATGACATCAACATCTCATGCAAGATAAATGAAATGGTGATCTAAATTTCAAGTAGTTTATCAGGCATAAAGAGAACAAAGGAAACAGAATCCAACCATGACGAAAAAGATGAATCACTTGTTGGCCTTTTTGTTTTTGTGAGGGGGCACAGAACTCTTTAATTTTTCTTCAGCTTCACCCTTAACTTCACTCTCATTGTTGGCCCTGACCAAGGCACAAGAATCAAAAAAGACATCTGATGACACAAAAGTTGCAGCCATGTTTTTAAGGAACTCACTCAGAAGATGTGCATATCTCAAAATCCCTTATGTCATGCATAAGTGCATGTAGAGCCATCTTTTTCACCTGAAAGAATTTGAAATTAATGATTTAAGCTTTATATAGTGGGGACAATAGAATTTTGGACGGTTCACTGGATGATGAGCTGACCTCAAGTTTGTCTACTTTGGCAAGGTGATCTTTAGGAAGCAGACGGAACTCTTCACTCAGCTTAATGCATTCATTAAAGTTCTCCGGAGATACAAAGTCAAGTGCAACCTTTATGCATGACTGTTTAAGAATGGCAGCTTCAGAAAGCCATACTAGAATTATAGACATCCACTTATGCAAGTACTAGGAATTGAAACAAATAGCTACCAGAGTGATGTAATTTACCTTGAGATTTCGCACTTGATGTGGGCATCCAGCTGGTATGAGAACAGCTTCTCCAAGATGTTGCTCAAAAGTCCAAGGCTCAATTCCTAAACATAAAGAACATACCATAAAATTAAGCAAAAAGAGAATAGCTTAAATATAGCACTCAATAACGAATTGGATAAATGTTTGCAAACCAAATTCCTCCTTCAACTTTCTCTTATGATCTTTGGTCAAGTAGAAAGCCTGATCATGAATTGGATGAGCCACCTGAGACAAAAAAAAAAAAATTCAGTGTCAATCATGCAAATAAAGGGATAGGATACGATTCAATGAATGATAATACATGCCTCCTTTACTCGACAGCAGAACATGTGCCGGAACTCCGTTGAGTGCTTCTTAAGATACTCTTGTAACTTAGTAGCATCTTCTCTTCGGAAAATGTCCCAAAGGGCACCACCAACCACTTGTTTAGGCTCATAGTCATCAACTTTATGCCCAAGTTCTGAGACATCAGAAACCATCCCATCTTCCTTTTTGATTTCCACACTCTCAGAAGATTTTTTCAAATCATCAATGATGTTAATAGCTTGGTTTCTAAGACCAGTATCAACTTGTACTTCTCCTGAATAATCCGACGCAGCACCGTTTGCCGCTTTGTGTTGCTTTTCTCTTAGACTGGGCCTTCCTCTCTTCCTTTTCTGTGGAATAGGAATTTCCTGGGCAAACTTTTCCTGAGAATTACTATTTCCTGAATCCAATGCTTCACCAGTATCAACTTGTACTTCTCCTGGATTATCAGATGGAGCACCGTTTGCTGCTTTCCGTTGCTTTTCTCTTAGACTGGGCCTTCCTCTCTTCCTTTTCTGTGGAATAGGATTTTCCTCAACGTTTTCCTGAGAATTACTGCTTCCTGAATCCAATGCCTCACCAGAAGGATTTGTAGCTAAGCCCACTGAAGCCTCCCCAGCCACATTTTCATGAATGTAGTAATTTACTTTGTGCTTCGGATTGTCATTCTCTGTAGGCTGGCACTCACTACAATTTTGTTGCTGCAACAATCGCTCACTGGAGACAACTGGCCTTGGCCTTTCAGAACAATCTAGATATATGGGTTCCATCAGACTCTCCTCTTTCATGTTTTGAACTATATGTTTCTTTTTCAATTCCGGAATAGCAGCAAGTTGCTGGGGTAACGGGGTAACTTCACAAGTATGAGTCAAGATGTTCACCTGAACAAAAGTAATAAAACATATCACAAAATTTCACCAGTTCCTTCGCACAGTAATGCTAAAGGATTTCCAAATCTTTAGCAATAAACAAAATATAAGCTCACAAGGAGTGTCATTGTCAAGCAGCCAACCAGTCACACCATGTTTAAGGAACTTCACTGGCAACTAAATGTATAGAATGAAAAAGGCTATGCTGTAATCCTGATGCATTGAAGCATGCACATGGTATGATTCTCAAGTCTAAATCCTGCATGTGTGTATATTATTCGCGAAGAAAATGGGACATGTTCACTGTGACTCGCAATACAAAGAAAGGAAGTAAATAAACTGCTAGAATGACCACATAAGATTTGTACCATATGCGCAACCATCAACAGAGCTCAAGGACAATTTAGTGGCATACCGCATCTGACATATCACAGTGAAGCTTTGTGACAGAGTCGCCTCTTCCTAACTCATCCGCAAAACCATAAGCAATATAAGTTTTTGGGCCCATGTCTGGCTTCAGAACATCTTCATCCAGCTTAGTTGCGAGATTTAGAATGCCACACCTGGGATCTGTATACTCCTTAAATGGCAAAGATGTAATGAATTCTGCACCATGGCGTGGTAATCGCTCTTCAAAGGAACTAGATGGGGGCCAGTCCTTGAGCTTTAGCATCTCAGGCCAGTTATTGAAATGGCTCCGTCCTTGAGAGTAGCCTCTAAAAAAGGTGGCAATGTTTATCTCAACCTGCAAGTAACCATATATGCATGGATTATAAACTTTTTAAGTCAATCCCGAATAACATATCAAAAAAGGCAAAATTTAACAATGCCACAATGGTTGCCTATACAGTTGGTTTTAGAATCATAGCAGCCCATATGATTGTCTCACTCAGCTATTTTCTGCAAACAGAATACACTCTAGCCTAACATTTGCAAGCATAATCATTAATAGGATTGTTATATTAATCACATCATATGCTTCAAAAAATAAATAAATAACCAAACAGGGAGGAAGAGTAACAACCTCACACCAATCCAGGCAATCAATTGCCTGGACTGCAAACTTCTCTACTGCTTGCTTAGACTCTGCCCTCTCTCTAAGAGCTCTCCACATAACCATTGGTGCCCAACTCAGACCATGAGTGAGCTCCAAAACATCCCGAACAATCACTGGTTCACCTTTAGCCCAATGTTTTTGGAAGTGCCCAGTATCTCCAGATTGAAGGTCAATAGCTTTCGGGCAAAACAGATAATTATCATTAGAATCTTTCCTGCAAGCTGCTTTACGTAGCATTGTACTGGCAGAGTTCAGTTCACCAGTAGCAGTGAAGCATGGACACTGACTACAAAGGTCAGGGAGCCCTGCCGGTTTTTGTCGTGCAACAATTAAACCAGCCTTCTCTTCTAGGTTCTGAAGATTACTATCACGAAAAATGCACTTTAACTCCAAAATAGAATTTCCACAGCCACCAACTTCCTTTGGGGGGCAAGGAATACTTCCATTACTATTAGCCTTCCATTCCCTCAAAGCATTTAACCGCGCCTCATTATTCTCATCATCGCTAGCATCTAGTACTGACCCAATCCTTTTGCTTATGGTCTGGGGAGGGCCTCCATGCAAGTAATCTTTACCCTTGGTTTTGTACTTGTAAATTAATCTCCCATCACCTCCAGGCATGCTACCATCTCGGAGCTCTTGACAGCAACGAAGGCACAGATCAAATGTGCAGTCAGGGCAGCTCCGATGATAATCAAGAATAGAGGTTTGGCAATTGTCACTGTGCAAATCATTTAATGAAGGATCAGGTTAAATTAGCTTAACTCTTTTTTTCTTAACTAGATGAATCAATTACATGATAAATGGAAAGGACAAAGACATACCAATACACACGTTCGTCAGCATCACATGGAGCTTGTGCTATCTCCATTTCAGCAAATGATAGTCCTGGCCACATATAAAAGGAAACAGTATATTTGCTGGACTAAAATGAAAGACCATACAAAAGATCTAACTATCCACCATCTTGTACCTTTTATTCGGGCCTCAATTTCTTTCTCCTTCATTTGCTCACAGAGAAATGCTTTCAGCCAAGGAAGCAATGATTGTATGACATAATATGCATAGCATACTCGCTGAGATTTTTCAATCACCTTCTCCGGAGGCTATATTTTGCCAATGAGAAGAATCAGCCAATAAAATCATATGGTTAACAAATGCAGTTAATTCAGTAACCAAGGCCACAAAAGTCACAAATAAGTAGTGCTGAATAAGACCTTTGCAACCCTGATCATCCGCAAACATCCTTTGCAATTGCAATTGTTACAGCAATAAGGGCATTTTTGCTCAAACTCAGCAATCGTCAAATTTGGGTACCTACCAAACCATGGTAGAATCTGTCACCCACATAAAATAATATGATAATATTTATCAAGCAGCCAAACAGTCACCACGACTTCATGAGAAGGATTAAATTTTTGGGACTCAATGAAACAGTCTAATTTATCAAAATATTTATTATGTGTTCACTAGGCACAGCCCTCAAGCCCATTTGTAAACAAAATATGGTCAAGCAGGTCTTTCTCAATGAAGTCAAAATGCAGTCAGATCATTTTTCTTTTACCATGTAAAATGGGCCCATGGGTCTGACTATAGCCTTATCATTAATTATAACTTAGATATGGTTAACTTAAAGAGTGTTGACTTAGACATATAAAAACCACAAATATCTTTCCACAGTTTTGCAAAATGACTTTGCAAAAACAGTATTATTAGCAACATTATTATCAATTAAACCATTTGAGAACAATTCACCCACATACAACAATTCTTTTTATTAGAAAATCTGGCATTATCATGATCAAATCGGTACTAAAAAGTTTATTTTACCACAAACCAAGTGACTTGAATTACTAGAAAAAAGAAGTGAACCAGAGAAAATAACAACTAATTTAAATTATATACAAGCTAGCATTGCAGCAACTTCTCAATAGAAGCAGTAAATCATCTATATATCATAACTGAGCACAAAATATGGTCATATAAAAACTTCCCAAAATTAAGCAAATATAAACAGGAATACATCAACAAGAGGAACACCCACCAGCGCTTAATGCATGGCATACAATATCGTTTCTTTTTACAGGTCAAACACCACACAATTGTCTCTTTGTATTTGCTCTGGCACTGATGGCACATCCGCGCTGCATCACCCGTCAATATCTTCCCCCTCAGTTCCTAAACCCCAAATTCAAAACACAAAAAAAAATCAACAGCTATTACCAACACAAACAAAACAAACCAAGGAATGATGGAAGCTAGTGAACCTCAGGGTTGAAAGCCTTATTGGAATCACCAGGAACACTAGCTTTTGGAGAGAATTGGTCGTCAGTAGACCCTTTATCTTGCTTCTCAACTCTAATAGACTTGCTTCTTTGCCTCTCGGATTCATTCCTCTTCCGCTTTCCAGCATTTCCATTTTCCTGCTTCACATACAACCCCAATATTGCAAAAGTACAAATATAAATAAATGCGCATTATTAATATTATCAAACATACCCGCAAGAACAATATCAATGAAGAACAAGACAAAGGCAGAAGCTTTTTCACATTGTTCAAACACTTATCTCAATCAAAGAAGCAATATCCTTCTCATCAATAGAACTAGCAAAATAATTAACTCAATGACAAAAACATCAACCCCGAACTAAACAGAGGCACAACCATTTTAGCAGCTTTCAAAACCCTACCCTCAATCATATAAGCATCATTCTCCTCATCAGTAAAATCAACAAACAAAAAACCCTCAACAACAAGATCAACCAAGAGCAATACAAAGACCCAAACTTTTTAGCATTGTTCAAATCCCCACCTTCAATCAAAAAACCATAATTCTCCTCGTCAATAAAATCAGCAAAAAAATCAACGAGAAAATCAACAGAACACAAGACGAAGGCCCCAAACTTCTTAGCATCGTTCAAATCCCTACCCACATTCAAAATAGTACTTTTCTTCCCATCAATAAAACCGACCAAAATATATATATATATATATATATATTAAGCAGGATCAACCAATTATATGACAAAGGGCGAACCTTTTTAGCACCATTCGAACCCTTAGCCTCAACCAAAGAAGTACCACTCTTCTCCTTCCGAGGACGACCAGGCTTCCTCTTTTCCTTGACCTCCGCTCTCTCCTTCAACAAAAAACACTATCAAATCAGCAGCAGATCTTCTCAATACCCTAGAAAACACACCAAGCGAACAATAACTCATACCTTGCTGGAATTGGCGACCATCTCCTCGTAGTGAACCTCGCAGAGGCTATGGTTCCCCCATTTCTCATTCCCGCACCTCAACTCCTTCCCGTCGGCCCACTGGCACCGGAGATCATCCTCCGGAACGCTCGCCACCACATCCCGTTCCTCCTCCTCTCTCTTCTCCATCACACCAACACCAAATTGCTTCGATAGCACGGACAAACTTTTATATTTACATATATATATATATATATATATTACAAACGAAGGGTTGAGATTTTTTTGGCGCCAAATCGAAGGGCGGGAAATTTTTGAATTTGTTTGAAATCAAGATGGCTGGAGTTTTCATAACCGTTCATTCGCCTCAAGATTCGCGTCGACAGATGACGGGGCCATGTCCCCACAGTATCACTCTTACCGGGGGTCTTCACTTTTACAGAATGTCAGGAGAATCGGAGCCGTCGATGCTTGTATTTATCTCCGAGGTGCTAATCTCAAGCCAGGTTTGACGGTCTAGATGTCTCAAGAGTAGAAACGCTGTTTTGGCTTGTAAACTGCCTGCCAACCCCTTGTTTTGGGAGGACTGACCGACACAGCCTTCTGTTTTTGTGATTAGTCCATCCATCCTTTTCATTTAAATAAACATGTTGGGGGGTTTATTGCAAATAATATACCACTGAAACCACAAGTATAAAAATTGCAGGGTGTTTACTGTATAAACAAATGCCAGAAATATATATAAATATATATACACCGAAATGACTATGCTATAATTCAAATACAAATTACTTTTGCTTAGCTAAAGACCTCTAGATCAAGTGGTATAGAGAGTCCTTAGTGTGTGAGAGAAGACCCAAAGTTGATCTCTCGAAAGCACATACATAAAGAATTACTTCTGCACAGAATTAACTCTACAACTCTGCTAGGTGAAAACACATGTAGTATGTGTTGAGAGATTAATTCCATACCTGCGCATGCACACCTCTTTGACTAGACTAGTTGGCAGCAAGTGTGGAGCAAGCATTGAAGTGACTAACTTTACTTGTCAACCTCATCAATATATATATATATATATATATATATATATATATATGCTTATCCTACATGTTATCCTCGCAGCAACAAACAGGAATAAGTGACAAACACAAGTTATTATGAGCTTCAAACAGCCAAAAAAAAAAAAAAAAAAAAAGTCAGAACTCGTATTCACTGAACTAAAAATGGAACTCAAACAATGCACTATCGATTATTAACAATAACAAATGAACAATAAATAAATGAACTAACTCAATCCAAAAAGGATCTGAGAAAATCACAAGAATAAATACACAGAAACAAGAACTGATTAACTTATTATTTGCAGAAATGTTGGTGCATACCAGAGCATTGCAAGCAATGGGAAGCACTGGGGGGAAGCATTGAGGATTCAAACAGTGTGATTAGTGTCAATCAAGGTGCTTTGCTCACTGTACTCTGTCATGGAAAAACTGGGTCCAAACAGCAGCCCGTTGAATTGAGGAAAGTCATAGTCGGCACTGGATGGTAAAGAGCCAGAAGGCCTCCATTGCTCCTCAACAATTGAACCAAGAACATTGACAGCATGGCTCATCTCCGGCCTGTGTTGGGGATCCCGGGCTGTGCAATAAATTGCAAGTTCTGCAACTTTGCATGCGCAGGCATAAGCTTCATCGTCGTCGAGAAAAGTAGGGTCCATGAATTGCATGAAATGGTTTTCAGATTCAAAGCTTTTGTTGAATATAATTGCTATATGCTGTTCATCTTCAGGAAAGGAAGGATCTAGTGCTTTTTTGCTTGTAATTATCTCCATCAAAACCACACCAAATGCATACACATCAACCTTTTTCGTTACCTTCCCATTAACTGAAAGAAAAACCAAGCAATTTAAATCATCAGAAATAATCCTGCGACATCAAAGACACACCAGTTAATAACCATAGTGACAAAAAAAGAAGCAAAAGATGAATGAATCTGACCAAAAAAAAGTAAAAGGTTATAGGAATGTTAAGAGTGGGATTTAAGACAAAGAATCAATAAATGAATGGATTTCACCTTATCTAATCACCTTCAATCACACACAGTTAATAAAGGAAATCTAAGACCATTGTCATGCTCAAGGGATGATTATTCCACTGAGATCAAAGAATCAATCACATAATCTTGTTTGTAGACTTGCAGCCAAAGAAAATTTTCCAATTAATTAATCAAGAAATTCCAAAATAATCCAAGAATCAAACACATCTGTTAAGTCTTCCAAAACAATCATTCTTCCGAAACACATGTACAGGGTGTAAAACAAGTCTACTTACAAAGAAGTGGCTTCTTTTGGATGTTAAACACTTAAGTTACTATATAATTATAAATTAACTTGCACTCAAGGCCTATTTTGCAGCAAAACCACTTGCAGCAGATTAGACAACAAGTTGTTTTGCGGCATCTGTGAAGATGCTTATTTACACCATAATGTTAGAGTGTTCTCCAATTTCTTATATTCATACATAATCCATTAGAATATGTATCCTTAGTTTTTTATTCCATAAAAATAAATAAATTGATGTGCAATCGATTTGTATAGAATGAGACAGGGCCAGTCAACCTTGAAACTTTTTATTTTTATTAGTATTTGAGGAATACCTAATTAAAAGTACTAATCCATAATAAGTATTAAGTAAGAATAAATGGGGAGAAATCAGGAAGATGCAAAGCTGTTCATCTGATTGGCTAGTTCAAGCATGAGTTCGTATGGGGGTTTATTTATGTAAATTTTCTTAAAACTCGGATTTCTAGATCATTCCAGTAGTCCAACTGTGGAAATTCTTTAGTATTTAGGGGAGAACAACCATTTCCATTTTTTATTTTTCTCTACCAAAAACCTAAAATAAGTTTACATAAATACCTCCACCACAAATGACGATGGTTTGACATAATTAATATAATGAAGGGGAGGGAGTTGTTGTCTTTTAAAAATCTAAAACATTCATTGGTAAGTAGGACACTGCTTGCAGGATATTTTTCATGGACTCACCAGGTTTTCTCATTGACTCCTGATAATTTGTCAAAATTTCAAAATAGGGATTCTCCACTAAAACAGGTTGATATGTTCCTAAAAGCACATCAGGATAGAATGCGCATAGCTACCTTAAGGCACAGGGAAACCTACAATTTGAAGAAATTATTCTGAATAAGTGGAACGAAGAAGTAAAGGATGACAGACAATTTGCATGTATAAGAGTTCATCCTGAACTCGAGAATCCAGAAAAATAACCATCACCATCTTTTAGGGGCAGGGTCATACGCTAGGGTCATACATTAGTTCAGAACAAAAGTAGATTCACTAGAACAGAAGGGAGTAGTAAACCAAAAAATATTAATGTGATACAAGAGCTTATCAGAGGAATATGAACTCCAGTGGTGATATATGCATGAATTTAAGAGCAACATTATTAATATGACATTTAAAGACCAACAATTGATGTTAAAACTGATATATATTAAAGAGAAGTAAACCCAGTTGAATGTAATAGCAATATAAGAAGCAAAAGTCAAGGCACTGTGGTAAGTACATGACATCGATTAAGTATTGCATTACTTCCTTGACTGATTATATATATATATATATATCAAGAAAACAACTATATATAAGTAGTACGAAAGCTAGAACACTCACATGCATATTCTGGTGCTAGATATCCGAATGTACCAGCAATTTTGGTTGTCATAGGGTGTGTTTTATCTACAAGCTTAACCAACCCAAAATCGGAAACCTTGGCCCTCAAATCATCATTCAAGAGAATGTTTGATGGCTTCAAATCTCTGTGAATGAAAGACTCCTGTGCCAAGCTATGCAGGTAATCCACTCCTCTAGCCACATCAAGTGCAATGGTGACCCTCTGTTTCCAATTAAGAGGATAGCTTCCCTTACATGGATCGAACAAGTGATCGGCAAGAGTGCCGTTCGACATAAATTCATAGACCAAAATCCTCTCACCATTCTCCATACAGTAACCTAAAAGGGCAACCAAATTCCGATGCCTAACATTCTTGAGCGCACCAATCTCAGCATTAAAAGACCTCTTATTTAGTTCACCACAACTGCGACTGCATCTCTTCACAGCTACAATGGTTCCATTGAGCTCTCCTCTATACACCACACCAAAACCACCACGACCCAAAAGATTAGTCTGACAAAAGTTATCCGTGGCCTTCCTCAGTGTCCTAAAGGACATGGGATGGCCTTGAGTTTCCATCAACGCCGCAACCTCACATTCTTTCTCAACATTCTTTCCAGTACCCAAGCCATTGCTCAACTTCTTTCCCAGAATCTGGATCCCTTTCTCATAATTTTCACAATCAGGATTAATCCTGTCAAATTTCTTCCTCCCCTTCCTCCAATGCCATAAACTAAAGAGTAGCACGCCAACCAATAAAACAAAAAGAATTCCGAAAACTAAAACATCAATGACACTGGCAGACAATGAATGCAATCTATGCACTGCATCTGCAGGAGGGCTTCTATGTGATGGAGGAGGGTTGTGTATAATAGGATTGAATGGTGGAGGAGGACTCACCACCAAAGAAGAAGGAGGACTCCCTCCGCCTCTACTTCCACCTCCATGGATGATCCTAAGTAAAGGATTCCCAGACAACATTAAGGTGACATTAGGGCTGAAATTTGGCACGTTACCACTGAGATTATTGTTACTGAGATCAACATACGACAGTTGCTTCAATCCAGGCAATCCCATTGGAATAACCCCGGAGAGATTATTGTGGGAAAGCCTCAAATACTGCAAAGATGAAAACGAGCCAAGAATCACCGGAATGGAACCAGCCATGTTAGCTCTCATAGCAGACAGCCTTTGAAGATTCACACAAGCATTAGCCGCATTATATATCGACCAAGCAGCGAGCGGATTGTAGTCGAGGTTGATTGTCTGGATGGCGGTGAAGCCGGAGAAGAAATCATCAGGGAGGGAGGAGAAAGAGTTGAAATCCAAAAGCAATTGCTGGAGGTTTGAGAGGGAAGAGAGGGAGGGGAGGGGGCCGGAGATGTTGTTGTGCTGGAGGTGGAGGGCCGTGAGGGCGGCGAGGTCGTTGATGGATTCAGAGAGCTCGCCGGAGAGAGATAGGTCGGCAAGGTTGAGGGAGACGACGCGGCCGGCGGCGCAGCTTACGAAATCCCATTTTGGGTTGCAAGGGTCGTTACCGGGGATCCAGCTCGCCGGGACGCCGGTGAGGGACTCGGCGATGGAGGCCATGGCGGCGGTGTCCACCGGCGAAGCGTGGCAGAAGATGAGCACGTCGGCGGCGAGGAGGAAGAGGAGGAGAAGGAGGCGAAGGAGACGCTGGAGAAGAATCGCCATTTTTTATTTTCCTTTGCTTTTCGATTTCGAGAGTTTCCAAATGGAAATGAGAAACTTATAATTTTGGTAGAGTTTCTGGAGATCGGGGAATTTTCTCTTTGGGCGGGAAATTGGTTTTGGTTGGTTGATGGTCGTCCATTTGCCTTGGGATTTGAATTCTAATTTTTTTAATTATTAGTAATTTTCTAATTAGGAAAAAATATTATCTTTGATTATCAATATGAATTTTATTTTATATTTTTTTACAAGCAAAATTTTATATATATATATATATATATAAATCAATTAGAATTTTGTTGAATGTGAGATTTTAGCATTTTTTTTCTTGATACACTGTAAAAATTAGCAATTATTAATATATGTAGATGATTTTTATCTACTTATATGTTCATAATTATAAATCAATTTAAACATTTTTATAAGAAAAAAAGTAAATTAGCTCTGGCTCTATTTTTGTAAATATTTCCAGTTGGGTTTTAAGTATAAATATGCATCAGGTAATAAATATGTGATTTTAAATAATTCCAAAGATTAAAGTTTTCTTATTTACTGAAGTAAATTATCTCTAAAAAATAAAGTTTAATGAATCCAAATGTTTTTTTAAAACTTATCCTTATTTTGAACAATATAGATAAGACTGTAGTTTAGATATTTAGTTGAAAGTTAAGAGTGATTTAAAAAAATATACACGTGTTAGATTCTGGTTATAGTTTGTTAATGAGCTTTTAAAAATAAACCAAATTAACAGACAACAACCTTGAATTCATTAAATAATTTCATATTTACTTCATTTCAAATCTTTTGATTATTTTTTGTTTTTATTTCTTCAAAAATATAGTTCAACATCAATAATTTTTTATTTAAAATGGAAGGAAGGAGGATAAAAGCAATTGCTTTCTTATATTTTCTCTCTAAAATAGGTTAATATGTGATTGTTGTTGGGACGCAATGGTTAACTTGATCTATAGTCTCACATTACCAATGGGACACTCTTTCTTTTAGTTCATATACTTTTAGTTCATAATCTCACATCGCTTGTGAGATGCTATTCCCTCTAATTCATATATCCTTACCAAATTTTTCCCTCAACAAGTGTTACGAAAACATTAGATTATTTGCACAGTCCAGTAACATTATTATTGACCTAGGATGTCAACTTTGTCCTAATCTATTCATCATTCTAGTAACAATGCAATCCACTAATTGTTATTATAAACATTATATTTTAAAAAAAAAACCTTCTAAATACTAACAAAGATCCCTCCGAGAAAATAATACCAAAACTTTTTTTATAATCACAATCCAGCCCCTTGATTATTCTCCATCCAAACATCAATTGAACATATAATAAACCCCCCAGCAAGACAAGGACACAAAACATATCTACTTCAAACTCATTGAACCACCAACACCACCATTATCATATTTGGTGTCATGACTACTCCTTCCATTGATGCTGCTCAACAAATCCATTGTAGTTGTGCAATCACCATAATTCCATCTCTCAAGCCTTTCTGTTAATGTCATGCATGATACTAGATGGCTCCCGGACGGGGAAGGCAGACCGGCCGGCTTCCAGTGATCGAGAAGAGGAGCGAGAACGGACACAGAATGGCTCATGTCCGGCCTCTGTGCCGGATCACTGGCCGTGCAATGGATGCTGAGCTCAGCCACCTTCAAGATTTCACGGCGAGATACATCATCGAGCTCCATCGATGTGTCGATATTGTTGAGGAAATTTTCCTTGTCTTCGTAGCACCGATGAAATGTTGATACTAAATGTGTGTCTTCCTCCGGTCTTGATTCATCTAAAACTTTTCTCCCGGTTATTATTTCCATTAGAATCACACCATATGCGTACACGTCTGCTTTTATTGTTATTCTTCCTGTGACTGCAATATATGATAGAAATTAATAAATATGGATCTAAACAAATATATAAATATAAGTTTTGACTTCTAATATATATGTTATATATACATCTTTCAAGAAGAAGTGAGCAAGACTGGGGAGAGTTTGAATAGAAACTTAATCAAGTATTGTGTTTAATTCTCCCATAAAAAAGAAAACATAATAGAAAAACTATTTTGAGTAAGAATTATCTAAATCACGTAAATAAGGGCATGCATGGATATGTAAAAGATCACCTCAATGCAGACAACTGGTGTACATACATGCATGCATGGCAAAGTAAATCTACAAGATCACGTAAAAATAACTTACTTGCATACTCAGGAGCCAAGTAGCCAAAAGTCCCAGCCAACCTGGTCATCAAAGACTTCTCAGTATCAACAAGCTTCACCAACCCAAAATCCGAAACCTTTGCTCTCATCTCCTTATCCAACAATATATTAGAGGGCTTCAAATCTCTATGTATAAAACTCCCTTGTGCCATGCTATGCAAGTACTCCATCCCTCTTGCCACATCCAAAGCTATCACCAACCTTTGTTTCCATGTCAATCCTTTCCTCCCTTCTTTTCCAAACAAGTGTTGCCCCAATGTCCCTTCCGGCATGAACTCATAAGCCAACAACCTCTCATTCCCTTCCACACAATACCCTAGTAATGCTACCAAATTCCGGTGTTTCACCTTCTTGAACACTTCTATCTCCGCGTAGAATTCTTCTTTTCCTTTGAGTCCTATCGCGTCGGAGGTTCCCTTTTTGACGGCGATCGGAATGCCATTTATATCACCCCGGTAGACAATGCCGAAGCCACCTTTGCCAAGAATGTTGGCATCGGAAAAGTTATTGGTTGCTTGCTTTAAGGATTCATATGATAACATAAATCCTTCCTGGCCACCAGAGCTAATAGGTGTGGTGGTGATGCGGAGTTGTTCCGTCCTTTTGCTGTTCTGGTCTGTGGTGTTGATTAAATGAAGTTCTGAGGCGGTTTTCTTGCTCCTTTTCTTCTTCCGGAACCAAATGAATCCGGCTACAGGTGTGATGACAAGAAGAATGGATAAAATTATGATGAGTGCTAGTTCTTTTTTAGAATTTCCAGAGGAAGATGGGGTTGTGGAGGAGGTTGCTGGAGAGGAAGAAGCATTATTGTTGTTGCTACTGCTGCTGTTGCTGCTGTTGGTATCAACATTATCATCAAGGGGAGTGTCCTTGCCAATCAAGGGGTTTCCATCTGTCTTGACCTCAACCATGGTGTTGAAAGGAGGGACTCGGCCGGAAAGGTTGTTGCGGACGAGCTCAACAGTTTGGAGTTTGGTAAGGTTGGCAAGGCCGAGGGGGATGGGACCAGAGAGGTCATTGTAGGAGAGTTTGAGAGTGGTGAGATTGGTGAAGGAGGAGAAGAAGGCGGGGATGTGGCCGGAGAGGGAGGTGTTACGAGCAGAGAAAATGGTAAGGCTTTGAGAGGATTGGAGCTCATCAGGAATGGACCAAGGGGCGAGAGGGTTGTTGTCAAGAGAGATGGTGGTGAGGCTTGAGAGGCGGGAGCAGAAGTCGGGAGGGATCGAGGAGAAGGAGTTGGAACCAAGGAAGACGGAGACGAGAGATGAAAGGCCTGAGAGGGAAGGAAGAGGGCCGGAGAACTGGTTGTTTTGGAGGTTGAGGGCAGTGAGGCCAGGGAGGTTGGAGAGGGAGGAGGGGAGGGTACCGGAAAGGGCCTTGTTAGCCAGGTTCAAAGAGACAACACGGCCGCTCCGGCAGCTGACAAAGGGCCATTTTGATGATTGATCGCAGGGGTCAGTGCCGGACTGCCATTGGGAAGGGTAGGCCTTTGATGCCGTGGGAGAAGGCAGCCATGGCTACAGCGTCGGTTGAGGCAGCGTCGGCAATGGCAACAGCAAGGAGGAGGAAGGAGGAGGAGGAAAAGCATGGCCGGAGATGAGGGAGATGGAAAGGAGGAAGATCTTGTTGTTTTCTTAGTGGCTGGGAGGATAACAAGGAGAGGTATAGGTGCTAACTGGGAACAGCTTGAATTCCATGATATGATTAGGAGGATTTTCAAGATGTCTGCCTATATTTAGAGGATAGATATAAACTAAGCTATTTACAGTGTTTCTTTCGAGTTTTTCAAAAGAGATCTAGGGGTACGGTTTCGTTGGATGCATGGAGTATGGGCAAAACAAATTAGCAAGCTTACATCAATTCAGAGTTCAAATGTAGAGGATGGTTCACTCTCATGCCGCCTTGTCGATATTCATCAGCTCCGGCTCCTTTGTTTCCGGTTGGCCTCAGGTTGTCTTATATTCAAGAGAAGACAAGATGATTGATTAGCTTCTTGTTTTTCAAACTTTGATTAGTGATAAGAGAAAATGGCTTACACTGGCTTCTGTATGATCCGATTTGTGCAGCTTTGCAAACATCTTGCCATAGAATTCGGCATCTCTCTTGTTGTATTCTTTAATCTTCTCCTTCAGTTTTCGGTATTCCAATTTCAATTCCCTGAAGTTGGCAGCAGACAAGTTGTTGATCATAAAGGCCACCTCAGATGAAAACAAGCCAAAAGTACAGCCAAATGCATACTTGTCACCAGGATCTAAATCCATTGCTTTCTTAATGTCAAGCTCAGCTAAATCAAGATCAATAAGATGAGTGTATGCCTGTGCCCTCCGGTAAAGAGCCTTCACATTGCTGCTCTCTAACTGCAACACCTAGAAATTCGACACATTTTCTACAAAAAGTGAACATCCAACATCAACAACTACCAAAGTGAGATTAATTAAGAAAGATACCTTGGTGCAGAGCTTTTCAGCCTGTCTGTAATCCTTAAGCTTTAGCAGGCAAGCTGCATTATTTAGGTTGCAAAACAGCTTCAGCACCTTCGATTGCTTCTTTTCCTCTTCAGTGAATGAACCAGCATGCTCTAAAAGAGTGGCCCCCTGAATTAAGATTCATGTTTAAGTTGGTTCATGTTGGGCAAAGTTGTGAGACTGCCTGTGAGTTGTAGACATCAATCAAAAGAGACCTTTGCATATCTTTTAGAGGCCTTTGCGTACTTCTCCTGCTTAAAGAGCGCATTTCCATTCTCTTTCTTCTTAGCAGCCGTTTCAATCTTCTCCGCAGCGCTCATATTCCATGATTCTGTCTCCTAGAGATGAGGGATGAGCACCAAATGTCAGTTTAAGAAAAGAGCGTAAAAAGTCACCAAATCACACTGCACCAAAGAGCAATATCTACCTTAACAAAAGATACAAGCTCAACTTCATAAGTAACAGTTGAATTGGGAGGAGCCACGCCGAGGTCCTGTTTTGATTCAGTGGAGCCAAATGCATGTTCAGGAGGAATGGTCACCAAAGCAACTTCTCCATTCTTCATTGTCATGACAGCTTTGTCCAGTCCTTCAAGGACTTGTTCTGCTTGTGATATTCAGCTTCCAGTTGTGAATCACTACCATAGCGCATAGCTTAACAATGTTGAGAATGATAATGAATCCAAGCTAACCTTCATCCGTTGTAAACTCAAATGGTTCTTCTTCATCATGGCCCCTCTTCAAGAATACACTTCCATCTTGCAACTTTCCGATCAATTTCACTGTAAAAGCACAATTTCTAATCTTCAAAACTTAGATTATGACATAACAGATTCAAGAACCAAAATCAAGCTTATGCTGCCATTGTCACCTTTCACAGCAACTCCTTCGTTTGGATGGTTATAAGCTTCCCCTTCCTTGAGAATCTTCTTGATGATCTTCTTATCATCACCAATGTCTGTCACTGTTTTCCAGGATATCAATTCAAGCTCAATATTGAGTTTTGCATCTGATGGCACCGCACCTTCATCACCAGAGGCAGGCCTTCCCTTATCACCTAAACCATCTGTCAACATTCAGAAGAAAAAGGAGCTATATTATATCTTTGAAACCCACTTCACAACCAAGTTTAAAAATTAAAAAATAAAATCCTTAAACATACAATCTTTCAATGCTTACATGGTGGATTCACAGCAAGAAGCACCTTCTCACCCTTCTTCATTGTTTTCACCGCTATAGCAAATGCAGGACATAAAAATCCTGGTTCCAAAATAACTCACCATCAGAGAACTATATTCATATTTAAAGATTAGGAGTATCATAAAGGACTATATTGCAAAGCCACACCATCTTTAATAGCAAATTCTACTCCCTCAGATTTAGAGACCACAGTACCATCCTCAACCCGAGCCTCATATTTCACTGCATAGTTGGAAGCCAATGGCCAAACACGATAAGATCATACCAAATTGCAAATTTACATAGCAAAACAATGTAACAGTAATGCAATATGTACCAAGGACTTCATCAAGGTCTTTCGGGTTCACCCATTTCTCTCCTTCCTTCAATATTTTCTTCACAACACCACCATCTTTGCATATATCCTCGATGCTAAACCAAGAGAGTAGCTCAACATCAAACTGGAGGGTGGCGTTTGGTGGAATAGTTGGTAGAAAACCAGATTCACCATAGGCCAACTTTGGAGGGAAGGTGAAAATGGCATTCTCACCCTTCTTCATGAGCTTAATGGCCAGATCGAATCCTTTAATCACTTGACCTATAAACAGGATACATGCATGTTCCATCATTAATCAAAACAAACAACAAGCCAATACTCCCTTAATGTACTTTTCACCATGCAGACTTGTTATCTATAACTTGAAAATTAATAAACAGGACATCTAATATGTCAAATGATGAGAAGAAGAATCTCTGGAGATAATTCAAAACTTTGACTCCATAAAATTTTAAAAAAAAAAATGCTAAACATTTTAGAATGCAACCTCAAGAATGCAATTATGCAAGTATGTCACGCCACTGATCAACAGAGGCAGTACAAGCCAACACCTAGAAATGTATTTAAGAAAAAATAGACACAAATTTGAGAAATTCCCAGTATCTCTACGTTCCTAAATCTTTCTCCACAATTCAAATTATAACCACCCCCACGACATCAGAGCTTGTATTTCATTTTCCTCCAACATTAATGGTCGAGGGTTTGATCCCCAGCTTGTCCACATTTCTTCAATATATATATATATATATATATATATAATGGCAAAATATTCACATCAGTGCAAGCATCCAACAGTGATATAGTGAACTAGAGTTGATAAATTCAACGAAAAAGAAAAAAGAATGTGAAGCTCCAAAAAGCACCAATTCAATGTGTGGAATCTAAATGCCCAGAAATATTCAATCGTTTTCAAATTGCTAAATTATCAGCAGGTAATGAGCATCAAACAAGACAGCAATGAATCAACAATTAGCAAGAAAACCAAAAAAATCCACAGCTAGCCTCAATCAGAGCAAGAAAACAACCTTGGCCGAGTATGAACCTGAACGGCGCCGCACGATCTCGGCTCGAGTAGAACTTTGTCCCGTCGAGCAGCATCCCGGTGTAATGCACTGTAGATTCACAAGGGTGAACAAGAGATAAATGAAACAAGAGACGATCGATTGATTTTCCTACGAACGCACCTTCGACCTCGTCGCCAAAATCCGGGGTATCCCAGCCCTCGCCGACCTTGACGAGCTTTTTCTTGAGGCCCTGCTTCCCTATCGCCTTCTCCTCGCCGACCTCAGTGATCGGGTTGATGCCGGAGACATCCATCAGGTCATCGTCCATCATCTCCTCGTCCTCCTCCCCCGGAAAATACATGTCGTCCTCCATCTCCGGCGATCGACGTGCTTGGAATGTTATAGAACCGATGAAGAGGCCGGGTTTTATAGGAGGTGGAGTTCTGGAAACTTCTAATCAAGAAGATGATGATGATGATTCGGGATTAGGACATTGTTTAAGCTTCTTAATTAGGAGTTTAGGATTTTAATTTGGGGACTTTGTACTAAAGCAGTTTATAATCATTTTTCTTGAGTTTCGCGCCAAAGCTTTAACGCTGTGGATCACTTTCGCGCCAAAAGGCTTTTGTAAGGTTATATGAAGAAGATAATAAACATTTTTTAATTTAAATTAAAATATCATGACATTGTCCAAAAATTAGTAATAAAGAAAATTCAATTAAAATAAAATTTTTTTTAAAACAGTAATGTTGTATAAGCTGACTACATTCCACAAAATTTTAACAAGACTGACATGCCATATAGACATAATTTATGTTATGCCTATATATATATTAGTCCCTGTCATTAATTGATAAAATATGAATAACAAAATTTATTTCAGAGAAAGTTCATAAATAATTATGTTTAAATATTTATTTTATTTTATTTTTAATATAAAAGAGGGTATGTTAAAAGTGTGCATAGGTTTTGCTGAAGTTTAAACTCGTATTTTTAAAAAATAAAAAAAAAAAAAAATTTTTTTTTTTTTTTTTAAACAACACAAATATATTCATTTATTTTTTTCATATTCACTTAAATTAAAATTAGATTTATTCAATAAATCAAGCTAGTATGTCACTAATGTAAGAGACAAGAGCACTGAAATAGCTATTTTTTGTAATTTAACCGATTTTTATTTGAGTTTAAACCCCAATTAAGCACTTTCATCCATATTTAAAAAAAAATAATTTCAAAAGAGTTTTGAGATGCTCCATAAAATATTTATTTGGATTGTTAATAATTATTTAAATTAGATCAATGTAGGCAATTTCTATGTTAAGAACTTGCATAAATGCGGAATTAATATATCAATGTATTTGTGCCATTGCTCTGAGTGGGGCATGAATACCATAGGCACGGATCTGGTTTTAATATTTTTTTAAGAATAATATATATATATACACACACACATTATTAAAAAGTGAAAAAATCATTAAAGACATATTTTATTATTATTATTAAAAAAAAAACTCCAAACCCATATAAGTATATAACCTCTCCTTCGCTCGGCCGCATTCCGTCAAACATGTTACGCGCGCTCGCAGCTCTCGCCACTCCTCGCGCACACAGCTCGCCACTCCTCCGCGAGCTCGCAACGCTCTCGGCCACACCATCGCTCACTGGCGCTCGACCGTCCAGATCCACCGACGACTACTTCGCCGCCGTCCATCTCATCTCCAACGTCGTCCGCACCGACCACTACCTCGAGCGCACCCTCAACCGCCTCCGCCTCCCTCCCCTCTCCCCCGATCTCGTCTACCGCGTTCTCCGCGCCTGCGCCTCCGCCCCAATCCCCTCCCGCCGCTTCTTCTCCTGGGCTCGCTCTCGGCCCTCCTACCGCCCCACAACACTAGAATTCGAGACCTTGCTCCAATCCCATGCCCGCGCTCGCCTTTGGTCCTCTATGTGGCGCATTGCGGACCAGATGCGCTCTCTTGAGCTCCCCTTTTCCCCCTCACTCTTCTCTTCCATCATCCTCTCCTACGCTCACCACGGCCTCGCTGATCTCGCCGTCGATGTCTTCAATCGGATGCGCCACTTCAACTGCCCCCAAACCACCTCCGTATACAATGCCCTCCTCACCGCCCTCTGCAACGTCCGCAACTTCCACGGAGCCTACGCCCTCATCCGCCGCATGGCTCGGAAGCAGGTCGCCCCCGATCGCGACACCTTCTCCATTCTCGTCCGTGCTTGGTGCTCCACCGGCAAGCTCCGGGAGGCGCAGAAGTTTCTGGAAGAGATGAGCCAGCGCGGGTTCTCTCCTCCGGTCCGCGGCCGTGATTTGCTAGTCGATGGGCTTATCAATGCTGGGTATCTGGAGTCAGCCAAGGAGATGGTTGTGAAGATGACGAAAGAGGGGTTCTTGCCGGACGTCACCACCTTCAATTCTCTTGTTGAGGCTCTCACCAAATCGGAAGAGGTTGAATTTTGCATTGATCTCCTTCACGATGCAAGCAGGTTGGGATTGTGCCCCGATATCTCTACTTACAAGGTGTTGATCCCGGCTGTGTCAAAGGCTGGGAGGATTGAGGAAGCTTTCAGATTGCTTTACAGTTCCATGGAGGACGGACACAAGCCATTTCCAAGCTTGTATGCACCAATCATCAAGGCATTGTGCAGAGCTGGGAGGTTTGGAGATGCTGTGAGTTTCTTCAGTGATATGAAGGTTCGCGGGCACCCGCCGAATCGGCCTGTGTATACTATGCTTGTGAAAATGTGTGTGAGAGGAGGAAGGTTTGTGGAGGCTGCAAATTTTTTGGTGGAGATGACAGAGATGGAGGTGATGCCGCGGTCACAGAGTTTTGACATGGTGGTTGATGGATTGAAGCACTGTGGGAAGCTTGATTTGGCAAGGAGGATGGAGCAGTTGGAGGTCTCACTGAGGGGGAATTGATTGCATAAGCGTTGTCATTAACCAGAACAAGTTCCTGCTCCTGCTCTGCCTGCAATATTGATTACTGAGTGAAGATGTGGTTTTAGAACCTAGAGTCAACACCGTTATGCAGATCAGAAGCGCCGCACATGTTTGGCGGCTGAAACAGTTGTGGCTTCTGTTCTCCCTGTCAGTAGGCTTCTCCTTGAATATTGAGTGAGTACAAGGAGGAAAGGTATCATTTTGAGGATTCTTGCCAATGTTATATGGCAACCTCTGATCAACTCCATGATACACAACGGAACCACTCCCTTGCTCCTTTGTGAACTGAATGAGTTTGTGGCTTCGGCTTACCCTGGCATCAGGCTCTCCTTTGTCAGTTGCGGGTGGGTACAAGGGGTAAAGTTGAGTTTGAGGTTCTTCCCAATGGCATGTGGCAACTATACTTCACACCTCATACAGAATGGAATTAGTTGTTTCTGCTGTGCATGGCATTAGGCATCCCCATGACAATTGAGTTGGTACAAGTAAGAAAGATTTGACTTTCAGGGTTTTCTTATCAATGTATGCAGCATTCTATAATCCATACGGTCATGCAACACTGACCTAGGTTTCCTATTCTGACAACAGAATCAGTTTGCATTTTCTGCTCTCACCGCCATCAGGCACATTCTTGATCTTCAAGTGGGCACGTGGAGGAAAGTTGTGATTCTATGATGTTGCTGCAATGTATGATCCCACACCGTGAATGCAGAACTGTGAGGAGTCCCTTGCTCCTTGTACACGTGAAATCAGGTAAAACTTCTATTCATGTTTTATATTATTTTGTAATTGTCTTTATTTGATAATTATGACTATGAAAGTATAAGGTGCATGGAAATGCTGGTTAGTTAAAATATTCATGGGATTAACTTAATTGTTTGTTTTTTACCAGTGGTAAGAAAGTTGGCCTGCATGGACACTTGAGTTGGTTTGAACTATAATGTCTTTATACATCAACATTGTTCTAATCACTGTCACTGTTATAGGTTTGGTTTAAGTGAAACAACAGCACTAGTTGCTGATATCTTAATACGAACCTGCAAATGGGCACTATTAATGCTTTGTTTAATCAGATTAGTTTTTTTAAAGAAGCTTGGAAACATTCTTTAGTTATTATATTTCTTCTGTCATACTGATACACTGACATTCAATTAATATAATTACTTTGTCAAAGTGGCTTGAATTGGGACTTAATCACTCATGTTTGATATATTGTCACTCGAGACATTAACATGGCATGGAAAGATGATGTTTACGGACACTTTTGCTTGAACAAACACAGGACATTGATGAGGATGTTAATAGAGGCAATAGGAATTCTAGGCTTATGTTTTTCCTACTGTTCTTGAGTTTCAGCACGCCAAACATATGGGTTTGAATCTGTTTAATGAATTTACCTACTAGCTGTTTGACTCCTTGGTTATTGTGTTGTTTAATTATTACAAGGTTATTTCTCAAAACCTGTTTTTTTAAAACTTTTATTTGAGCTTCAATGTGAACATGTCCTTTAGGATGGTATGATTGTTTCTGTGGAAGTCTTAGTATGAAAACTGGATTAAACTAGGGACTTCCCTGGTTTCAAAACCAGGGAAGATGAGCTCTGAAAACTGATCATCAGATGCGTTTGAATGACGATTGTAGTTTCTCATTTCTGCCAAAGCACAGTAACTAGCTTTGATGAGTTTCTTGAACTGAACATGGCTGTTTTTCTTACTTCAGAGACATCAATCTTGTGATTTCACATCCTTATATTAAAATCCTGCTATTATGGTTTTGTCGTTGATGATAATTCAGGTCGGTCATTGCCATTGGACAATTCAGAGGCAAGAACTTACGTTATATATACATACAATCACTATGTTATGTTTGTTCTCTGCAAATGCCTGCATTGCCTTCAGTTTTAAAGCTTTTAAGGTGTTTTTCTTTGAATATTCTCAAAGTCATAAATAGGATGTTGATAATAGAGGATGACGAAAGGAACTGAGAAAATGCTTTATTGGCATGATATGTAATTCATTCAATTAATCACTTTTTAGGAATGAACCAAGAGAAAATTTGAATTTTGGTTTTCATTTGTACTCATTTGCCCTTTATTCTTTGAAAAATTCATATATAATTGTTTAGATAAAGGCCCTGGTAGTAAACAAAGTTCAAGTTGGATTGATAATTACTTTGTCAATAATAATTACCAATCCTTGGTTTTATTAGCCACTGTTGTTGGATGTCCTGGTGTCTTCAGTTCGATGTATTCTAGAGTTGTACTTGTATATATATATATATATATATATATATATATAATTTTAACTGAAAATGATGTCAAGATTGAGATAAAAATAAAGGGTTGGCAATATTTTTTTGTTATCTTCAACTAAAATCAGTGACTATATAAAACATAAGTCAAACATACATCAGCTTAAGTTTGTTGGTTGGATCAGAGGGAAATCCTTTCAAGTGATAGAGAAAAAACTTAAATTCTAAGCCAGTTTCAGGTTAATCAATGAACATACCAGTAGCATTGGAGTTAATTTAGTGTGACCAATAAAACAATTAATTGGTGATGATGAGTTGATAACCCCACATGGGGCATGTATGTAATTTTCTTCAAACTGAAATTTTGATAGTCCAATATTAAATAAATGTATTTTTAATGTATGACCAAAGCTGTGATTTTTAATTTATATTTAATATTTTTAATATAATTTATAAGCAAAGCTGAAATGTCCGGGACTTGAGCCTAAACATCCATTGGTTGGCAGATAATAGTACCATGCTAGCAAGTACATAAGGACAACCAAGACTGACGCAAGTCATGAATAGCAATAATCCAAGAACCTCCCAACTTAATACCACGTCCTTCACATTATGCGGCGATGAAACTGTTGTTTCAAATGCCCGTTCCATCAAAATTTAGAATAAAAAAATAATCCTAACAAGGATTATTAGTGGTAATGGGTCTTGTCATTTGGTTAAAAATACCAGTATTAATATAAGCAAAGCAGAAAATAGAATAATGAAGTGTGGGTTATTGACACCGTGTTTTTTACAGTGGGTATTTATGTTTTTCAAATTTTAACTCATTTAAAGTGAGGACAGGCATCTTGTGATTTGCATACATTAAATAAATAAATAAATAATAGAAAAGAAATTAAAGGTGTGAGGATGCTTTAGAGGAGATAGGGAATAATAGTGATAAGGATGAAGGAAAACGCCAACCAAGACGTTCAGCCCTATTGTTCATACGCGGCAGCCCGTTCCCTGTCCTCCCTTAGCTACGTGTCCTTCTATCCTCTATTTTTCCTTTTCTTTTTCCTCTATATATATACACACACACACACAAGATCACCAGTTCCTTCATATACCCATGAAATTTCTATTTCTAATGGCATCATCATCAACAAGTTCTCATTTATTCTGCATTTTTCTTATGATACTTGTTCTTAGCACTAGTACAATATGTTCTCAAGAACTTGAAGAAGAAGAAGAAGAAGAGTACTTGTTGATGTTGAAGCAAGTGGGGCCAAGAAGAGTAGGAGGAAGGACAGAGGTTAGAGATGTGGAGAAGAACATGGAAGTTCAGGAGCTTGGACACTTTGCTGTGAAGGAGTTTAATAGAAGGAGGAGGACTTGTGATCATGAGATGTTGTTGTTCTCTAGAGTGGTGCATGCTCAACGCCAGGTTGTGTCTGGGATTAAGTATTACCTTACTGTTGTTGTAAAAGTCCAAGCTGCTGCAAGGAAGGATTGTGATGATCATGATGATGATGATGGTGAAAATGGAGGTGAGAAGGTTTTTGAGGCTGTTGTTGTGCTTAAGCCATGGCTTCATGATTATAAACAACTCCTTTCTTTCAAACCTTCTCAAGTTAGATAGATTGTTAATCATTTCTTGTTTTCTCTCTTTCTGTGTGTCTGGAATAAAGGTGTGCATGTTTGAAGGGGGTTGTGTAGTTAACAACTTCAAAATGAAAAGAGGAACTTTTTCTTTTTCTTTTTCTTTTGTTTTGATTGTGTTAGTTTGATAGCAATGGTATGAAGGTATGAACATTAGAATTAAGGAAGCTGTGCAGTTGGAGAATTACTTGGCTCAGTCATGAAACAATATATTCTGAAAGTCAATATAGTACTGTTTGCTTTGCTTGGCTCTTTAAACTAAGTAAGTAAATAATGAAGACAAATTTTGGTATTGAATAAATAACACAAGTGAAGAAGATGATGCTGCAGTTGTCTGAATTTTCTTACTGTACAACGCTGCCTCTTCAGTCTTTATTTTCCAGTATGTATCTTTATGTATATTTTCCCGTATGTATTTGTGTGTATATGTATGTGTATGTATGTGAATGATAACGCTGGGGACATTTTTGCAGCCACCTTTTGAGGCTTTGATGTTATGGCAAAGGCTTGGCTGCCCTTCCTTTTTATTTTTATTTTTATTTTTATTTTTAAATTAAATCATTGTTTATTTAATTAGTTCTAATCAAAATAAAAATTTTATAATGTTACAATTTATAATTTTCTAATTAACAAATAGTTGTTTATTTATATTTAATAATTTACATTTCCGGAGGATTCAGGTTTTCAATTAGATATTGTTTTTCAGGGCAAATCTTTTCTCTTCTTGCATTCAGAATTTCACAAATATACCTGCGATTTAATCATAAAATTTGTTTGGATCCTTCTTTTGTGACTCCAAAAAACTATTCATAAACAAAATAAAGGGAAAGTTATTTTTTTTTTTTTAACAAATAAATGACAAACCCCATTTAAAAAATTGTGAAAGGATAAGTAAGAGGGAAGGTACATCAATTACCATAACTTATGGATTTTTTTAAGAAAATACTGATAAACAATAATATAAGAAACAATAATATTCGGGGAAAGATTCAAACTTTAATCCTCTATTCTTGCACTTTTGTATCATACCATTGGGCTATCCAATTATTGATGGAAATTTTCTTTCATTCTCAACAACACCGCCAACAAAAATAAATAAATAAAATATTATTAAAAAGAGAAGGAAAACAACAACAATCATAAACCAAAAGAAAATTTCTCCAAAAAGAAAAAAATTCTAAAAGAAATCAAAATTTCACAGCTGAAGCAATACACCAAAAAACTGATGAAATCTCTCCTCAACTCCCCATGAAAATTTTCCACAGATCATATCATAACCCTCCAATCTTTCCAGGCTGAAGAACCAAGTACTGAGTTCATTTAAAAAAAAAAACGAAATACATCAGTTTAAAAGTCTAGTATATCTGCATAAAATTATATGTCAAACATAAGTATAAAAAAAAAACACTCACCTTAATTTGAGTCCTGTTGTAAGTATAAGTAATGTGAAGCAGTTCATCCCTTGTTTGTATAACAGCAGGGTATGAGAATTCCATCTCTAAATTTTTCTCCAATGTCATCACTTCCTTCCACGAATCACCGTCATCTTCAGAGTATGCCACCTTCAGAACACCTCTCGATATCGTATTATAGACGAGCACAAGCCGACCGTCTTTCAACTTAGCTCCATCAATACCTGCAATTCATCACAATGTTCATCTAATTCTATACACAGGCAGATATAACGAATAATAAATGTTATTGATCTTTAACGGATTCAAACATAAACTTTAACCGAAGGAATTGTGATCGAAAGACCTGAATTCGGATTCTGCAATTCAGTAGGCTTTGCATAAGTCCAGGTAAGACCACCATCAAATGATTCAGACATGCAAACACTTCCAATGGTTTCAAATGATCGGAGCAAAATACGGAATGTGCCATTTGCAGTGTGATATGGCACAGGTTGAATCACACTTAAGCTAGTGTTTTCTATATATATCGGTCCATATTTCTTCCAAGTATGACCACAGTCTGATGTTACCTAAAATAGTTGAGCACCCTGAACATTAAGACATTACCGTTATCAATAACAATTGATCAATTTAGTTACCTCCATCCATGCTCCCCATGAATTCCAGCTCTCCACAGATGATCCACATAGAAGCCGGCCGTCATCAAGCAAAATTGGCTACAAATCGACAATGAAATACACGATATAATATATATATATATATACATTATAAGGTAACATACTAAAATATTGAAACATGTTAAAAGACGGCGAATTAATTGGCATGCCTTGTTCTTGATGGGTCCAAGAATTCCTGGTGGAAGTTGTTCCCTATCTTGCCATGTATATCCACCATCAAATGATCTTCTCATACACCCACTCCATCTATTTTTTTTTTTTTTTTTGTGAAATTTTCACACATCAATCAACACACAATTCTCATTTTGAAACACAAATTTAACAATCAAACAGACAGAAAAAGGAACAAAATGAGGCTCACTTCTGCACATCGAACCCGATTTTGTAAAACAACAGAAGTTCCTTTGAAGGTAGCATGAATAGAACAGGATTCCACATAGGAACATCTGATTCTTCATCAGCAACAACTGGAGAGTCCCAAATCCCATCCTGAAAATTATCAACCACAATTGAAGTATGAAAAGAAGATCAAATGCATTCAAATGGTTTTTATTCAACATTGCTCACACCTTGTACCTCTGCAACCATATCTTCACATCTGGAGCCCCTTCCATAGATCCCCCAAAATAAGCCACCAAAAAGTGATTTCTCCCAATCTAAACAAAAAACACACACAGATCACAACAAAATCAACAAAAACAGAGACAATGGAAAGAATCAAAGAAAAACCTCAACAATGGTGGAAGCATGGCAGGAATTGAAAGGAGCAGTTTCAGCAGCAAAAGTGAAGTCCTCCTTCACTACTTCCCAACCAATTTTTTCATTATGTTTTGTACTCTTGTCCTCCATGGTTTCCAAGAGTGAAACTTTGTTCCTGTTTTGACAAGCATCTGTGAGAAACATGTCCAAATATGATGAGATACTGAAAGCTGAGAACAGGGTCAGTAATACCTGGTGGGAATGGAGAGAAGTAGAGTGGCTGATGGAGAAGAATATGAAGGTATGGAGTTTTTGGAGCTTTTTAACAAGAGCTGTTGAACTTCAGCAGTGAAGTAGAAGAAAAATGAGCCAATTGTAAAGGCCAGTGCACAGGCCTTGCTGGCCATTGAACAGAGAGAGAGAGAGAGAGAAAAGAAGAAAGCAGACAATGGAATAGGGAAGAAGCTTTATCTTATGGTATTTTGGTTGATTTTGGTGTTTCTTTGATTGACAGTGACAACTGGAAAGAAGTGAATTGGAGGTGGATTGGGTTGAATGAATTTTTAGAAACTGCTGTGTGCTGGTTATACTCCTGTCATCTGCAGCAGTGAAGAGGGGACCAGGCCAAAAACACAGATGACATTGAATTATTAAAATTATTATTATTATTATTTGGTTACTCACTCTTTCCTTGTAAGGGTTTATTTTTATTTTATAATTAAAATATCTTATTATTAGATTTTCGCATTGATACACATCGTAAGCGTACATATAATTCTAGTAATACAGTTCCACAGAGGCCACCAGTTCTATTAGTACTAAGTGAGATAGCTAAATTTAAACAAAACATAGAAAATGTCGATAATTTGGAAAAAAATCCTTCTAGGTGAGACGGAGCTTTAAGACTCATTTCTCTCTAAACTAATTTGCAACGATTTTGTAGTTTCTATTGGCTAATACTTGAATGCTCTTGGACCGTGGAGACTCTTGAACTAGCTAATCCCTATCTTTGGGTTGTCAACACTAATCCCATATAATGATGTATAGAACTATCACCTTACGATTGCATAAAGTTCTCTAAGTCTCGCTATTAAGTTTTACCCTAATTCAGATAGTTTAACATCATACACCCTATCTCCATGTTTGCTTTGTCTTTTACAGAGTTGCACGGCCTAAAGCACACCTGTGCTTTTGAGTATGGTAGTGTTATGGACATTAGATTTATGCTTAAGATTGTGCTCCTCAAAATAATGATCTCCATGCCCTAAACAAGCTAGTTTTACCGCAGTGCTTATCTCTGGACTTGGTGATTTTTTCAATCAGATTTGTTTTTGTTCATTTTTACTCTACAAGTTGATAATCTACGTAACACACTAAAAATACCTATGAAACACTAAAATAAAACATTTAACATCAAAATCCTCGATGAATGCATGCATTACAGACGAGAAAATCATATATCTCATGCCCTCATTAGGCATGTTAGTAACTTTTTAAATTATTTAAAAATAATAATATTTTTTTAATGTTTTTATGATTTTTTTAGATGTTTAATTATAATTATTTTTTATTATTTTTTTTATTTTTTTCAAAAAACAACAAGCCCCTGCCTCATAAGGGTTAATGGGAACATGGATCATGTGAGCACCTTCAAAGCATATAGGCCAAAATAAATATTTAATAAATAACTAGAAGATTTTTGATCCAATGATTTACGACTTCTAAATATACTATTTAAAATTATCATTTGTGATTGTAGACTTACAACTTTCATCATTATCAGCTAGATAAAAATATATAAAATATTTATATCATATTTTATAAAAAATATATATTTCATAAGAATAAACATCAAAAGTAATTTTATTTATTTACTTTATTTATTTATTTATTTATTTTTAATAGTCTTATTTTGAATTCTACTAACAAAAACATGGCGGGGGTTGTAACTTAAAATAATAATAATAATAAATAAAATAAGATAATTTTGAAAACATAGCCTTTGAGAAAACGACAAAGGACTTGGTAGTAGTTCGTTGGCAAGCTGTTGCTTTCATTAAAAACAAGCGCACCAAGTGTTTTATTAAATAAAAGAACGGCGGTGCATGGCAGACATGAATCAATTATTTAATCATCATTTATTTTGTTCCCCTTCCATCAATTTGTTTTTATATCAAATTTCGTTTGGACCATTCTACCCACCTTTTTGAAACAATTTTATTTTATTTTAAAATTTTATAAATAAATCATCTCTCTTAAGAGAATATATACTAGTATCCTCTCTCAAGAGAGATGTATTTATTTATAAAATTTTATAAATAACCCAAAATTTCATTTGTTTCTTAGAAATCATTAGTTATAAAAAGCTCTATTAAAAACTAGATTTTTCTCAAATGGTATTATATTTTTATTTAAGTATCAATTAAAATATTTAATATTTTTAAATAATTAACATTTGTGGAAAATGTTAGTAGGATAATTCTTGAGCGTTTGATTTAGAATCGGGTTTATGCAATAATTAGAACTTGTGTTTGAGAATAAACAAAATTATTAAGTCAAAATTTAATTTAATTTAATTTAATTTAATCAACATCATCAACAATAGAAATAACAATAATAATTAAATATTGTTAAAATATAAACTCACTCTTCTAGTTAAAAATAGGCGTTTATTAATATCAATATATTTTTTAAAGTCAATGACTATTATTTATTAAACTAATTAAATTCTATTTAATTTTAAAATATAACATATATTCCTTATTCAAACACAAAATTTGTGCATAAAATAAAACATTACAAAAATTTTCAAACTATTATTTATATTACAAAAAACGTCATTTATCAAAACATCTGCAATGCAAATGATAAAAAGTAAAAGAAAGATATGGGTGAAAGCGTACAGGTGAAAAGAATGGACTAGAGTCATTGGATTAGATTCAACGTCTCCTCTCCTGCCCCGCATGTTTATTATCAGGGAATATAAGAACATAGGGCCTTTGTAATATATAATTTTAATAAAAAAACTCATTTTAAATTTTTTGCCCAATAAAAAAAATAAAGCAAGGAAACTGCAAAAATAATGCCATGTACTCCTAACAGGGAAATGGTTCAATGATTTGAGAATTGTGATCCGAACCCGAAACTTATCGGGTCGGGTTGTGGATCCGATAACAGGGGATCCGCTTATAGCGCTTCTCCTTCGCCCTTGCTTTGCAGCCTCGACTTCCAACGGCTCGGTGCAGCGCTCCAATGGCGCCGAAGGTCTTGATGGTGAGCATCATCACTGGCCCTTTTTTTTTTTCCATTCATCAGTACTCTCTCTCTATTGACTCTTGTTTTCATGTGAATCTCTTCTTGGTAGGTGGCGGAGAAGCCCAGTATCGCGCTCTCTATCGCGTCGGCACTATCTGGGGGCCGGGTGAGTCTCCTGAAACTGGAATCCCTTTTTTTTTTTCAATATCTCTATGTTTCTTGGTGTTAGATTCTTTGTTATCTTTCGTATGGGTTTCATTGTTTGAATCGCTAGAAGAAGCAGACTGATTTTGGAATTCTTGTATGGTTGTTGGATTGAAGAACAATGATCAAGACATGATGTGTTCTTTAGGGTACATTGTTTGCATAAAAAGGAATTTTTTTCTTCCTTTAATTCACTTGGTAACTGTTTGGTTTGGAGATTTCTTACATCATACTGCTTGAAGGAGCATTAGGGTAAGCAAGGATTGAGGAAAAATAGAGGAAAGGATTAAATGAACGAGAAATATGGAAATAATTCCCTTTTTTTTGTGTTTTGTTGAATGGAGGAAGTGATATAGTTTAGCAAGTCTAGGAATTTTTATTTTATGCTTATTTTCTGTTCTCTTTATATCTTTAGTTGATGTACTGGATTCAAAAACACCTGCATGTGGTTTTACTGGCTGATAAAGTACAAATGTGTTCAGTTTAGTAAGACGATGTAAAATGACATAAATCTTTTAACTTTTATCGGGGGAAAATCTATTAGTGTTGATAATGAAGACTGGAGAGATTAAAATAGTGATTTTACTCGTCTTTCTTCTCTTAAAAATTGACATGCTATGGAGTATTTGCTCACATCTATTTCGACATATTTCTGCTTTTTTATTAATTTAAGAAGTGAAAGACAAGTGGTTAATTACATAAAAGTGTGCGTCTCAATGGTTTATTTATATACAATGAGTGAGAACAACTGTTAATTATTTGTGGTTTGCCTGATTAAGCAACATATGTTTCTCTTTTGATACAACAGTAGCAACTAAAATTTCTTGTGTATTTGGCATTTTCCAGCTCTGCATTGAGATTCAATATTCAGGCATCATTTTATGTAGATTGGTACAAATTAATATGTTATTTGCAAACCATCAAACTATACCGTTCTAACTCTTTCAATTTTTATTATTTTTCTCTTCCAAATTCATTGGTCAAGATTTGCACTTTTGAGCAATTGATGATCATGAAACTTATGATTATCCTGCACTTAGAATCCCATATATTTTTTTTATCAAGTGTTTGAGATCCGCCCAGCCTTTATTAATGAAAGTTTTAGAGGAAGTTATGACACTGAGTATTGTTTGTGAAATACACATCATTGTCATTGTCATTATCTTTTTTTTTTTTTTTCAATTATTGTTCTTGTTTGTACTTGTATAGTTCTAATTTCACGAACAATCACAAGTTTGAACCTCATGTTTAATAACATGGGCAAATGAGTGATACTTGACAGTGTACATGTATATATATGTGTTTTTGTCTCTATCTATTTATCTATATTTGGATTTTAATACTCATCCCTTTTCTACATGATTTTTATCTAGATGTCTACACGCAAAAGCAGTACTGATGTTCATGAGTTTGATGGGACATTTATGGGATTTCATGTACATTACAAAGTGACGTCTGTGATTGGACATGTTTTCAGGTCACTTTTTTTTTTTTTCTTTTTCCAATGAACTGATTAGTGTTGTTCATACACCTTAAAGTCTGTGTAGCTATCCAAATTGAAAAGGTAGATATTCCACAAGATTACGTTTTTTCTATGTACCATCTCCATGTTTTTAACTGGGGTTAGCGGACTGGATTTTGCTTGCGCTACTTATATTGAGCATATAATGTAACAAAAGGAGTGTTTACTTTTTTGCTCTTCACTACAAGCTTATGTGGTATTTTGTGGCTATTACCTCAAATTCTATTTTAGCCTGTGCTTGGAACGAATATAAATTGAGCCTTCATTCCAGGGATTTTACCCATCTGCAAATATCAAACCTAAATAATTGATGTTGCAAGATTTTTTTAAATGCCACTATGCTATATTCTGGTCAATATGTTATTGTATTAATAAGTTATTGTTTTATCTTAAATTGGTCTACGTAGCATAATATATTGTTTTCTTATATGAAAAAAAAAGGATATGTTTTTATGTGAAATAGATGACACTTGGTATTTATTCAAAATTAAAAAGATTCACAGTGCTTCTTTTTGAGATCTTCCATTGATTGCCTAATCGAGGAAATTTTTGTGTAATATTTAGTGGATTAGACAATGCATTTTTTAACTTGTTTCTTCTGAAATGTTGACAGTTTGGATTTCCCACCAACATATCAAAATTGGGAAGTAACTGATCCTATGGATCTTTTCCAGGTGCCTGTGTTAAAGTCTGAATCAAACCCGAAGGTATTCTTCTATCCTTGTCACTTCTAGACTTCTAGTTTTTAATGAGAAAAACATAGCCATCCTTATTTGGTGCTCTAATTAGAAACTGTACTTTTTAGATTTGTGACAGTTTTGACCAAAATGGAAAATAAATCCATTGTCAATCAGTATATTTGTTTTTTGATTGAGCTTTTGCAATGTAAGAATTAAGAAGAAGGGCTGTCAAATGAGCCGAGCTGTTTGTGTTTGGCTCAAGTTTTGGTTTGCTCAAGCTTGTTCAATTATAAACGAGGGGAGCTCAAACATTCGCTGGCTCTTTCAATAAAACTTGATTACATATGGATCATATCAGATATCTTAACTTTTATTTTGATGAGGGATTATATTCTAGTTTAAATTTTTATGGAGCGCTTCGATAAAAATGTCTTAAAATCCTAAATCCCAATCAAATGAAAGTTTAAACCCTGAACTCCGGCCTAATTGGGCTTGGTAGTAGAATACATTGGTATTTACTTGATATTCTTATTGTTGTAAATTTTGAGTTTATAGTCTTTAGCTTGAAATTGCAAATAGGTTTTTGTGCTTTAAAATAGCTGAGTATATTTTTTAAATTTTTATATATTTTTAAATATTTTCACTATTTTATAATAGTTTTATATTAAAAAAAATCAAGATAAGCTGGAATTAAGGCTCAGTTACTTTATACGTGATTTGTTTACACCACTACCGAGTTGATAGGACTTGGTGTGGTTCAAAACCACAATTACCAGTTCTTTCTACTGGTATAGTTATTTTTAAGAGTTGTTGGCTTCCTCCTTATCATGATGATAATGTGTAAATGAGCATGATGAAGCTACATGGCGGAGTGAACTTTCCATTTAAACTAGTGTAGCTAGACCAAACCTTCCTGTTGTTCCTTTTCTTTTTATTGTTCATATTTTCACGTTTACAAGTGTGATTTGAATATTTAGCATGACCATGATCGTATATTCATGCTAAATAGTGGTCCTAGGTGGCTGAACCCAGATGTTATGTGTGTCAAAGAAGTTACAGAAGCGTTTAAGATATAAAATAACCTTTGAAAAATTCACATGAGTAAACATATTTGAAATCATCAGTTGAAGACAAATGGTTTCTTGAGAATAACTCGTCAGCTATTCCTGTATTTTAGTTCAAAGACTGTTACTTGCAATTTCTTAACTTCCCAATCATCTCTAAGGTGCTTTTGCTATTTCTCTTGCTATGACAACCCATAAATATAATTATATCACAAATACATTATTCTTCAAGTATTTTAGCAGCCACTTTCATCTAATCTACATATTCTTTGTGCTTGATTAAGCAAATATTTTCAAGAATTAATGTTGGGTAGGATGCTGTAAGACATGTATGAGCACATTGTTAAATTTTAATGTTGAACTCGCAACTCAAGCGAAAATTTGGGTTTGTGATTGTATGATATCCAAAGAACCAATCCATTGTTATTATTTATCTATTTATTTTTTTTGTAATATGATGATATTTTAATGCAAGTTTGCGAGCTCTTATGATGCTATTATATGTATGAGCCTTTGCTAGAGAGGTAAACTGCATCCAAACCTTGTTTAAGATATTAGAAATCTCAAGTACCTCTTGGTTTGAGATTTGGCATAACGACACTGGAACCAAAACTTTGTTGGTTTTTGTTGGTGTCTCCCCTTTTGATTTTTGTTGGTGTGTTTCTTGTTAGCTTGGCGGGTCTATGTGTGTTTTGTTTGGTCCCACATTGGAAAAGTAGTAAAGGATTCCCCTGAGTGAGGTGTAAAAAGCCTTTTCAAAGGACTGTAGAAAATAAGCATATTGAAAAACTGTTGAACCGACAGAGCTTATTTCCTCTTCTGGGGTTAAGTATCCTTGGTTTAGCCAGCCATGGTGGTCCTTTTCAACTAAGATTGGTGTTTCCTGATGTAATAGCATCACATAAAGATACTAGAAAGGTTTGCTATGTTTATTTATGAATTGGCTTGTTGGAATTATAATTCATATAATGATACATATAAATCTGATTGGACATCAATTAAATATAAAATAGAATTATGGAGCAAGAAGTTTAAAAAATATGCTAGAAAGTTTAGATAGTTCAGAAAGTTCATTTCCCATATTTAGATTTGGTATCTGTTTAATAGTTATGAGAACCCATGCACTTTTTTGACATTTTGGTAGGAGCTTTCAAAATACTTTTTTTTTCCTATTTCTCGATATTGCTGATGATGTAGATTAATGAGTTGTACTAAGATTTTTGGATAACACAATGTACTTCAAAAATTTGTCATGACTAAGTTTTGTTTGTTACCTGCTAAGATCCTAGTTCCTCAATGGACATTGTATGTCTTTTAGAAAAGAATTCTCTTTTTTGCATGATTTTTACTCTAAATTATTTATGCTGTTCAGTTTTTTTTTTCTTGGATACTTCTACTTAATCCATTCTTTTAAAATCATTCGAAGGCACATATACGTCGGCATTTGTCTCAAGAGGCTAGAGGTTGTGGCTATTTGGTATTATGGTTGGATTGTGATCGTGAAGGTGAAAATATCTGCTTTGAAGGTATTGCATATGTCTTTCTCGTTTTTAACAAGAAACAGCCTAGTAATAGTCAATATGTTTTTGTGTCAAACATGTCTTTTGACCATCAGTGTGATGGGGGCATTGATTATAAACAACTGTATATGTAAACTATGCCTGCAAAGCTGCATATCTTTTTACCAGAATCATCCAAGTTATAAACCTAAGTAGAATTTCATAGTTTCTTAAAACATAGCAGAATTTCTGATTTATAAATGGTATTTTATGTAAATAACTTTTTTTTTTAACATTTTTGAGTTGATTTCATAGTTGCGCTCAAAACCAAAATTTCTTAAGGCAAAAATGTCCATGCCGAAAAAGGGGTGGTTGAGACAATCAAGAAAAGATCTTGTTCAACAATACCAGACATGTATGATTGGAGGGAAATACTTTGATTAACCATAGGTGGTGCCCTTGATTTATTCCTAGTATCATTTAGGACTAAGAGATGTGTATTTTGTTCTCTCCATGCAGTTGAAGACTGAAATTTTAACTGAACATAGTTGTTCAATCTGAATGCTTTTAATGATAATTACAGTTATTGAATGCACTGGAATCCCTGAAACCGAGTGTGGAAAGAGGATTTATCGTGCTCGATTTTCATCTGTGACTGAAAAAGATATTTTAACTGCGATGGACAATCTTGTTAAACCAAACAAGGATGAAGCCCTAGCTGTAGATGCACGACAGGAGATTGATTTAAAGGTTGGAGTGGCCTTCACACGATTTCAGACGCGTTATTTCCAAGGGAAATATGGAAATCTTGATTCAAGAGTCATTTCGTAAGATAACTTTTCTCTTCCTGTACCACATTCTCCTTTCCTTTATTTATTTTTTTTAATTCCAATTTACCATTAGTTTAAGAAAGTTCAGGAAGGGTTGCCTTTGCTGCAAATGCTCTTGTTCAATATATATGTAGGGTGGTGTAGCTCATTGGCATTGTTCTCAATAATGTCATGCCCTTTTTATTGAATTTTGCTTGTTATTAGGCAGGATAAGCTTTTCATGCATAGAAGTTGATGTGGGTTTTCAGTGACAAATAACAGCATAGCGTGAAAATTCTGACTCATTTTCCCGATGCATTTGGTAAAAAATTTCAAAAATATTTTTGTTCTTCTTATATGCACATTCAGCAAGAATGCTATCACCTGCTATTTTTATATGCATTCTGGTTTAAATTGTATGAAGGTCAAGTGATGCAACAATTAGTAGCACAGTAAACATGTATACTGCACAACCTGATTATCAGTATGAACGTGGATGGATAGGTTGATGCATGAACTTACACTAAAGATTCTTTTCTAAAATTGATGCAACAGCTGCATAACTTGTTCAAACACGCAATATGTCTCAAGTTATATAATTCATACAATGACTGGGGTAAAGTAGTTCCAACTGTACACTCTTTAAGAGTTTGCGTGACATGGACTGATTAGACTTGTTAAGGAGCTGCTGTGGCAAGATTGGATGTTAAAGATACAACTTTAATTTTTGGAAAGCATGTGAGTAGGTTTTCGCAGAATACAATTTGTAACTTGACAAAGTATCTGATGTAGAACAAATGTGAAAACTAACAATCAATAGAAGCGATGTTTTCACTTATCAACCTATTTTAGCAGCAGCTCTCTTATGAAAACCCTTCTATAGATCTAGAAGAATGACGTTGAAAAAAAAGAAAATAGGTAGAAAATAATGACAATAATCAAAGAATATAATGGAGAAAAATAACTTTATTTATGAATTATACTAGTTCTTGCAGTGATACTTGCTTTATTTATAAACCTAAGAGATGCCCTAAAAGTAGCAAAAGCACTAATTATAAAACCACAAACAAGTGAGATCTATAAATTGAATCCATTAACATAAATAAAAATATCGTAAGATAAGCATAGTGAACTATCAGCATAAATATAAATATCCTAAAATAACCATCTCCTTACTGTACTGTTAATATAAATAAGATCATCCGAAGATAGCAATCTCGTTATTGGTGATTAAGAAAGCTCCTCTATCCTATTTAGGCTTTTCCTCTTTAAATAAGCCTTATTGAATTTAGGATGATCATGCCTCTTAGTGGAGCTACATCTTCAACATTTGTACTTTCCTTATGCACTGCAATATGGTGGATATGCTTAAATTTGTTCTAATAGATGTAAGTGTTTATTGATTTTATAAGTCTGCAGTTGACTGTCTTTCATACCATGAGTATTACTAGTTTTCCTTTTCTTGAACAGATGATTTTTTTTCTTTATTATCCTCTATTATTGTTCTCTCCCTCTCACACACTCATTTAAATAAAGATGTTACATAATGTCAGCTTGGTTTTCTAATAAGTGTCTGCAATTTTATTTAAGCTTCACATTCTGTTGTGTCAAACACTACTTGAAGTCCATTTTGCTTCTTTTATTAGGAACTGTGCGTCAAAATTTTTAGGATCAATATCTCAACTATACCTTTTGGTTAGTGAAGTTTTCTTCAAATCTATATTTGCCTTGGTTTATATTCTCAAACTCATAATGGTCACCTTATTTGTTTATAATTTTACATTCTTTTAAAATGTTTGTTGACTTATTCAGATTTCTTGAATCAACTGTTTTTTTATCCAATACAGCTATGGACCATGCCAAATCCCAACTCTTGGGTTTTGTGTGCAGCGTTATCTGCAAATTACTACGTTTAAAGCTGAGAAGTTCTGGTCTTTGGACTTGCATGTGATAAGAGATGGTTATGAACTTCTTTTAGAATGGGATCGGAATAAAGTATTTGATCATGAAGTGAGGTCCTCTGTTCTCCTGCCTCTTTCATATCTTCTACTTCCTTCTGTGATCTTCTTGATATAAATAAGTTCTTTTTCTAAATTTTAGGTTGCCTTGATGTTTCAAAAACTAGTTTCTGATGACGGCAATCTAAAAGTAATAGATGTATCTACAAAAGAAGAATCGAAAAGTCGGCCCTGTGGCCTGAACACAGTGAACTTGTTGAAGGTTAGTTACTGTCTCTGATTGAAGCATGGCATTCATTATCACATATGAAATAAGTACTTTACTTTCTTGCTTTTTCTTAATTATGAATTATAAATGTTTGGACTTTAATTATTTGATGAATTAAACGTATTTGTAAGGATTTTAGACATGAAAGTGTTTGTCAGTTCACTGGTTTGTTTGTGAGCTTAAGTTGTAGAGGGATCTTAGCTATTAATGAGTTGACTACATATAGCAACTTTGTATGAAAGACTATGTCTGCTAACGGCAAATTTTTGAAAGGGTTTTTCTGCAAGTCGCAATTTTATTTAGTGTGTGTCTGCAAATATCAACTTTATGCCTGGTGTGCTCTGTGCTCAGAAAGTAACTTCAAGATCTAAAAAAAGACATGTAGAAAATAAGTCCAAGTTTTTCAAATAACCAGACTTATCATGTTGTTTCTAGGTTAATTTTAAGAACGAGAAATGAAAACATTCTTTCAAAGAACCCATTGTTTTCACATTCACTTCTGTGTACAATTGTGAGATATTACAGGACTAACAATATCGTGTATGAGCATCTGGAAATAGTAGTTATATGGTTCACCTAACATGAGGGATGAGTGACGGCATGAATGGGAAGGTATGCATCATTGGGTAATGGCTTGACTGTATATGATAACAGAAAGGCATTTCCAATTTTATAATATTGAATTATAGACTTTTCATTTGAGCTTCTTATGATCTCAGATGTTCACAGTTTCTAGAAGTGTTAAAGGATTGATGCATTAACTTTTTTCTTTTTAATGAACTTAGTCTGGCTTGAACCCGCATTTATCATTCAGTCATACCTTACAGTAAGCACTCTCAAGTGAAAAATGAAAGTGAATTTTTTAAATTAGGCTGTGGCTAAATGTATAGTGTTATTTTAGAAGGTTTGTGCTACATTAAAGAATTTCGGGAGAATGATATTAGTTCATAATACAGTGCCACTTGAATGACCTGGTCATTGAGATGGCTGATTGCATGCCGGCAAGCTATGAATGGATGTTAATTGAGGATTGTTTCAAATAATTATTTTCAATTAACCACGAGATCATTGTAGCATCTAGTAAAGTCGTTCATGCCTGATAACTTGGGAATGCTTGATTTTCCTATAATGGCCCTAATCTTTTGGGGTTTATTATTTCCACTTCATTTGTTGATAGTAAACTGTGAGCCCTTTGATTGCTATTTGAGATTAAATTAGTCTGTGGTGTTAGTATTCTTACATGTCTTCAGGTTGCATCAAGTGCATTGGGGTTGGGACCTCACACAGCAATGCAACTAGCTGAGCGGTTGTACACTCAAGGTTTTGTCAGGTGTTCATCTCACTCAGTAACTAGTAGACTATTGCTTCAGCTGCCTGTTTGATTTTAATGTCGTTTCAGTCTTCAAGTATCAATATTGCAACATTCATGTTTTAAGATATGGCCTGGGAGTTGCATATGTAGCCACAAAATAACTATATATGCATTATTTGATTCTTCCTTTCAGCTAATTTTTTTCAGAATTTTACCCATGTGAAGGCCCTGCTGGGTATTAAAAAACTGTGTTTTAAAGATCAATAAAATATGTGAATTTTGTGTTGCTTTATGTTTAAAGCTTTCTTTCTTTTCACAAGAATCAAAGCCCCAAATTTCTAATTTGCACCAACTTATCATGTAACCATCTGCCAAATTTGTGCAAGCAGGATACATCGAATTTGAATATCTAATCTTCATCTAATACCATTTGAGTTTCCCACTACTTCTGTTTGGTTCATAGTAAGTTTGTGCCATCTGTCTAAATTCTTGACTGTTTTGTATCGTAGTTTGATGATCTTGATCTTAGACTTATGCCTTTCTTTTCTGGGGTGACATCTTTAGTTATCCACGTACAGAGAGCACGGCATATCCTGCTTCATTTGACTATAGAGGCACTCTTGGAGCACTACAAAATAATCCTTTATGGGGCAGTGATGTACGTGCTCTACTAGCTGATGGTTTCCATAAGCCACGATCAGGATCTGATGCAGGTGACCATCCTCCCATTACTCCAATGAGGTCAGCAACTGAAGATATGCTTGGAGGGGACTCTTGGAGGCTTTACCAATATATTTGTCAGCATTTCATTGGTAGTCTAAGTCCTGATTGCCATTATACAAGGTTAATCGCTGTTTCTTCACCTGCACAATATTAAATTACTTTACAAATATCTGCAATGCTTCTCAATAGTCAGAACTTCTCTGATTCTCTTGCGTTATTCTCTTTCCATGTTGTTATTTTTCTATGTAGTTGTCCGTGCCATCCACACAAATTAGTTAAATCTATATTTGTAGCATGACAGGTGAATCAAGTTGAGTAGGGTACCATCGTGATTATATTATGTAGACTGATTATTAGAGGCTCATATCCAAAAGAACCCGTTATTAAGAACCTGTTATTAAGAAAGCAACAAATGCGGTAAAACCACATCATGCATGTTATTGGTCTCTAAGAAAACCAAAGTATCTTTCTGATTCATCTGAATGATGATGACACTTTTAATGAGCCTCAAAATGTAGTTGCCCATCCTATCTCCCATACCTTTTTTTTTTTTTGGTCTTTTCCCTTTCTTGACTTGTTGTACCTATTTGCACAATGAAGAAATCTTTGCACTTAAAAAGAGAATTAGATTCCATTCAAGTGAATATGAGGAAGATCTAGGGATCTTCATGTTTAGCAAGAAGCACTTAATATGCAATAGTTGGGTGCTTAAACCCACAACTTCAATCTAGGAATCTGGCATATTCCAATAGAAAAATGATACAGAATCCAAAAGTTGAAAAGAGATTTCTAGTTTTGTATATCTGAACAAATATCTTATCTTAATTTTGATATTCAGCGATCATATTACAAATATGAACATAAAATCATTCTCGTTTTAACAGTGTTCAAGACTTGGTTTTGCAGACTCATAATTTTTTAGACAAGGAATGTTAAATCAGGTGTTTATTTTGACTAATGAAGACTAAATTTACTTATTTGATAAATAAATTTAAATAACCAGTTGTTGCCATATCAGGAATCGTCCAAGCTTTTAAAGAATTCCTTTTTTTCCAAATATTTACTACTGGACATATTCCAATCCTCTTCCCCAGACCAAGAAAGCTTTGCTAACAAGATGAAAATCTCATTTTGTTTCACAAGGAGTTGGATTGCAGTGTTGAAAATCTGAAATCACAATATTTGTACGCCTGCAACTAATTCTCTCTTAATTTTTTTAGGTTTTTCCTCTGATATGTTACAAGTCTAATTTCTTGTAGCAAGAAAATGTTCATCATGTTGTTGATAGTATCAACCTTCTTTTTGGCACTTCTGATAGTTGGCGGTAGGCTTGTCCACAATCACCTCTTTGCATGCATTGTGAGAACTAATATCCTCATGTTAGTTTTGGGGATGATGCTAAGCTCTTTGTGCAGTTTCAGTTTAAGCACTCCTTCCTAGTTGCATTAGATCTATATTAGTCATTACTTAAGATATTTTTCATTTAAACCCCATGAATATCATGAGTAGGCCTAGAAAATTTTTTTGCTTATTGTCTAAATCTAGTATGAACATGCCAAACTACTAGGTCAACACAGGTTCTCGTAGCTTTGGATTTGTGACAACATCAAATGTAACTGAATTATGGTGTTGTTAACAATAAGAACTAACAGCAAATTTTGCTGTGAACAAAATCACATTCTATGTTAGCACCTTTATCTTCCTCATATTGTCCAATAAATTGCTTAATCATTTGATCAATGACCTTTGTTAAGCCATGGGTTTGAGGATGGCATGGCTTAGAAAATTTTATGCTGTTACCCTTTAATAGGTTTTCTGATAAATTTAACACCACCCTATAAACTGGTAACACCATGTTATTAGTTTAATATAAAGGGTATATCTCTCTATCAATTTAATAAGATAGTGCACCTTGCATCTGTGTTGTTCAGAGGGCTGCCTTATGAGAGTTCATTGTCATGGATTAAATTTTTTGTCCTGAGAACTATTCATTAACATCTTCTGATTCCCATGAGATAACACTGTTTATGATTGTTTTAGGACAAAAGTAGAGTTTTCAGCTGGTGGAGAGCTGTTCCATTGTATTGGGCAGCATGTTACATCTAAAGGATTCACATCTATCATGCCTTGGATGGTAGTTAGTGAGAAACTTATCCCTCGATTCACAGTGGGTGAGAAAATCAGTATCATAAAAGTTGAAATATATGAGGTAGATCTTCCTACATTCTATCTATGCATGGTCTTCTCCTTCAGCTTGAGCATTAATATTTGTAACTATCATGACTATCAATCAATTCCAGGGAATGACGAGCCCCCCAGATTACCTTAGCGAGAGTGAGCTAATCTCTCTTATGGAAAAGAATGGTATTGGCACAGATGCATCCATTCCTGTACACATCAATAATATCTGCGAACGGAACTATGTTCAGGTTGTAAACTATATGCTAGCTGGATAATGTGGTCATTTATGCCTCAATTGGAGTTCATATGTTAAATAAATAAGATGGTTTATGAACCTGGGTTATAACCATATAAATGTGCATTTATTTTGTTGGTTAATTTTAACCTTTCTATCTTTCATTTGCACTTGAAGGTCAATTCTGGGCGGAGACTGGTTCCAACTGCCCTTGGAACCACACTGATACGTGGGTATCAGTGCATTGATCCTGACCTTTGTTTGCCAGATATACGTGGTTTTATTGAACAGCAAATCACCCTAATAGCCAAAGGGCAGGTGGATAATACTCGGGTTGTGCAACATGTTCTTCGGCAGTTTACTGAAAAGTACACTTATTTTGTCAAACAGGTACTTGCCTTCGATATGCGCATGTAATTTCTTTCAAACTACATGGTGTTAAATTTATCAACTCTATGCTTCTCAAGATGATGATAGGAAAACTTTTAAACTCACTGAGAAGTCATATGATTTTAGTGAGTAGACTTGATAAATGAGAACATGATTACTCAGTCTAAGTTTTAAGGCTTAGGAATATGTATAAACAAAAGTGCAAAACTACATGGAAGTTACTTTTATAGAGTGCAGACTTCCCGGTATGTGCAATATTATTCTCTGCAGATGCCATGCATGGTGTACAAGTCTATCATAAGTTCAACAAAATATCTTCTTTTATCCTTCATTTCTCTCCTTGCATTGATAGCTCATAGCACCTCTCTGGAATTTTGAGGTGTGAATGTCTATGCTTGGTTCATTCCATATGACCATAGAGCAAAGCTGTTATTGTCCCTTTGTAATTTTTTCGTTTACCTTAAACAGAAAAATAATTTATAGCCATGAGATATAGGAAGACTTCAAACATCTGGTCAGTTTGGGTTTTAGTTGTAGTTCATTATCACCGGGCAGGTTTTAATCTCCATGTTGATTCTCTTTATTGACATGTAACCAATGCGATTTATTTCACTTTTAGTCCTTTATTTTCATCTTTCGTACCTACCAATGATTATACCAATTACTTTTGTTATTAAATAAGATTTATGTTGCAGATTGAGAACATGGATGCATTGTTTGAAGCACAATTCTCACCTTTAGCAGACTCAGGACGTCTCCTAAGCAAATGCGGAAAATGCAGTCGGTACATGAAATATATCTCCACTCAACCAACACGATTATATTGTGTCACCTGTGAGGAGGTTCATTGCCTTCCCCAAAATGGCACCATCAAGGTAATTAACTTTTAATGGCAATACATATGATTCTGTTTTCATGCCTTTCCTTTCCCACATTATCTGATAACCAAAAGATGTTTGTGTTCTATATATATATATATATATATATATATATGGTGTGCTTTTTTAGAATATGCTGCCATTGGCTCTGCATATCTTTCATCTGCAAATCAAATTAGCTTTTGTTTTTAATCTTTCAAATCACATGATACCCTTAAGATAGGAAATGATATCTGCATGTGTAGGTTTACTGATCACCTTATAAATAATGTTGAAATTTTACTTATCAGCCAAGCTTTTTCCATGCAGTAAATTTGATTATTTCTCTCTATTGTTTTCATTTATTGTGAGGTATTACCATTTACTACCCTAAAGCTCTCATGAGCATAGGATGTTATCTTTAACAACTGGTGGAAGATGATCTAAATTTTGTCTCAAATTAAAGTTTGGAAATCGAAGGCATGCAGAGCAAAGATCTTGGAATATTGTTATTTTTGATATTTCCTTTTTTTTCCCTGCAGCTTTACAAGGAACTGGCATGCCCTCTAGATGGCTTTGAGCTACTGCTCTTCTCCATGTCCGGCTCCGATGCAAAGTCATTCCCACTTTGCCCTTATTGCTACAACAGCCCTCCATTTGAAGGGATTGACACTCTATTTGGTGCTTTCAAGGGTGGAAATTCTGTTAAGTTAGGTAAGGGAGCAGGCATGCCCTGCTTCCTTTGCCCTCATCCAACATGCCGGCATTCTTTAATAACACAAGGGGTCTGCGCATGCCCTGAATGCAGCGGCACACTTGTACTCGACCCGGTCAGTGCCCCAAAATGGAGAATCTACTGCAACATGTGCAACTGTGTAGTGCTGCTTCCCCAAGGTGCTCATCGGATCTCAACCACCGGCAAGAGGTGCCCCGAATGTGATTCGACAATCATTGAGGTGGACTTCAACAAGAAGACAACACCCCTTCCTGATGGAGCCACTCTGCATGCCGGTTGCATTTTGTGTGACGAATTGCTACACTCCCTGCTAGAAATGAAACATGGGAAGTCTTTTTATCGTGGTCGAGGTAGAGGACGAGGCAGGGGTCGGGGTGGCAGACGAAGGGGACAAGGTGGAGCTAGACACTCTGACCCGAAAATGAGCTTCCGGGATTTCTAATCGGCCTGTTCTTTCTCTACCAAGCATTTTTCTTAGTTGATGTACATTGTTCAATTGCCTTAAGTATGTACATTATTCCAAACAAAATGTGTTACTACTGATCACCTTCCTTTCTAATGTGCCGCTATATTTTGACTGTAATATTTGATCTTGTTTCCTGTATTTTTTAAGTTATATTCAATGCAGCCTTGGTCTTAAGAATATAACTGGGCACGGACCAAAATTGGAAAATGTCTAATCATCTAATAACTAGTAAATTGATGTTCATAAATAGAAAGCCTTACCTGTTGATGTTCATGGATCTAATAACTAGAAAATTGATAAACAGTTCCTTCTACCATGGTTGATTTAAAAAAGGGTAGAAGAGCAAATAATAATTTGAAGGCTTGTAAGCGTACATATGTCACATAAACATATATTACTCTTTACTTCATGCTCCTTTCATCATAAAATCTCAGTGGAAGTCTAAGCACATTTGTGAAGATACTAACTGGTTTCATGAGCTAGTTAAATAAACAAACCAGCAGCCACACATCACCAAAGATGGTTCAAAATCTGGTTTCAGCTTAACATCAAAATAAACAATACATCTCAACATTTTCGGAACTAAGAACATCAGTCCAACTATAAATACCTGCTTAATGCAGTACTACCCTTGAAAACACAGACATCGGATCAAAAACTATGAAAAGAATAGCTCCTGAAAAACATAAGAGAAACGGAGAAACAACAAAAGCCATTAAAGAGCAGTTCACTCATCCTCCTGGCTGCGCAGCCTCGCAAGCTTGTTGGTGACAACTATGTCAAGTTGCGCAGCTCGCTCTACGATCTCCTTACGTTTCTTTGTGGAGACATTGTGCGCAATTTCAGCACAGTAAGTCCTGGATATTGTTTCTTAATTAGAAAAGTAATACGTAAAAAGCCAACAGCGTTGTGATCAGGTCAAAGATGACAAACCTGTTATGCATCATGAGTAACTCCAACTCGGACACATTGTGGACAACAAACTTCTTGAAACGGTTTGGCAGGTAGTGACGGGTCTTCTTGTCAGAACCATAACCAATATTGGGCATCAAAGTGCATCCCTTAAACTTCCGCCTAACTCGTGAATCAATACCCTTTGGTCGGCGCCAGCTTGGCTACAATGAGAGAGGGAAAAAGAAGCGGTTCATTTTACACTGTATGAATGCTGCCAACAAGAAAAGCGTGATAAAATTTTACATACTAAAATGTGATATAATGAAATAATCATACTATTTGGACAAGCTAGTTTTCCCGAATGGATTTCCTAACAGTGTCCGCATTGTGCTTGCTGAGAAAAAGTTAGTGGTTACTAAGTTGGGAAGTCCAGTTTGTGTGCAAATAGCATTACTCACAACGGAATCCACTAAAATAATTTTAAAAACCACACCTTAATAAGCCATATCCAAGCTGAAATGTCATAAAATCGAAAAACTGAGCATTGGGCTGACCCACTAAAAACACACAATTCAGTTGGTCAGTAACAATGGATTTCTTATAGCACCATCAATTATGTTCATTCTCTTCTCTTTTGATCAATAATGATAACTACAGATGTGATCTTCATCCAAAATCTGATTATTTTGGGCTGAGGCTAGAAGATAAGAAAAAAAGGGCCCTCACAAGATCATGGTACAGAGGAGAAAGAAAAAATCACGAGATCTAGGAATGCCAAACCACTGATGTTCAGATGAATGACTCTCTACTTCTCACAGCTAAGAACGAACAGAAGGACAAGAATAACTACTGTGATTTTCTGAACTAATTCTTGTCATACTATATGAAATTCATTATTATAAAACAATTGATTCTTCTCCTAAAATACCAACAATTCACTCTTCTAGTTTAATCCTTTCACTAAACTTCAAAATAACAGTACAGCCTTCGTCATAGCAACTTAAATACTAAATATATGATTCTTTACAACCCAATAAGAAATAAACTTCACCATGAAACAAAGAATCTAAGATCTTCAAAAATCTTCTCAGCTAAATTCATATACAAAAGAACTTTGCATTTGAAGAATAACACTTTTTCTCCACCTTTCACAAATCATAACTCCATATGCAAATTCACAATATAGCATCCAACAATTAGCATGCATTAACCAAAAGAGACAAAATCATACCGCTATAGTTTAGATCAAGAAAAAACCAAAAGAATAATCAAGAAAGCACTATAATGAATGCAGCACTTTCTTCAAAAAAAAAAAAAAAAAAAGGAAAAAAGTTCTGATGTTTCTGATAGAACCTCAATGAAGGGCACAAAAAATACAAACTTGATCATCTGAAAACAACCAACTAAAATTAAAAAAAAAAAATGTAGAACTACAATAGTGAAATTATACATCTCATGCAAACATTAATCAACAACATACACAGAAATCTAATCATAAAACATTACACACAAAAATGACAACTTGAAGTAAAACAAACCTTGACACAGATCTTGCGATCGCTCTGCGGCCTTTTGAACTTCTTCACCCTCTTCTTCACAATCTTCTTGGTGAGAAGTGGGACTGCCATCTCTCCTTCACAAACCCACACCAAACAAACATCAAAAAAATAAAAAAAGATCCACAAATGCCAGAAACAAACCCTATAACGAACGCAGATAATTTCAAAAACAAGAAGTTAGGGTTCGTAAAAGATACCTCGATTGGGTGCAGACGGCTCTGAGGAGAGACGAGAAACAGAAGGGCTTCTGCGGGACTAGGGTTTTGAGGCCCCCGAGCATTAGAGTGGTGAGCGATGCCAAATGAGAACCGTTGGATTCAGGATCTGACGGCTCATAATTGGAGACAAAGAGGCTCCTCGTGGAGGCATCACAGCCGTTCAAATTCCTTGCTTATATATATATATATATATATATATATAATTTTTTGAGGGAAATAAAAATTATAAGAAAATTATCATTAAGACCCCCAAATTAGAGGTTACTTCAGTTTACCTTAGTTTTTTTTAATATTTATTTATTATATTTTATGATTATTTATCAAAACAGTGCATTCATATAATTTTTTATTTTCATTTAAAAAAGCCTAAAATTGTTTTCATGAGGAAAGTACCATATTTCCATTCTCTTAAAAAACTCAAAAAATTTTATGTCTCAACTATCTGGGTTAGATGTATAACTATAATAATTAGATGAATTAATATATTTTATAAATAAAAAATTATAAAAACAGATAGTTATGTATAAAACCTCGAATAATGTACACATAAATTATATACAAGATATTATATTTACTTTTAATTATTATTATTAAGTGATAATAAGTAGTTTAGATGATTGGTGACAAGCATTCATCAGGGACTTAATCATAATTCATTTGTAAGATTCTCAAATTTTGACCCTGAGTTATACTTTATAAGTCACTATTTATAACCTCCAATTTTTACTATTTTAATTTTAATTTTAATTAAATAATTTTTTTACCCCTTATAACATGCATCATGAAATTTAGTGAGAAATTTTAATTTTTTTTCCACAGAAGACCCGATATTTATAACTATTAAAGTTTTTTTTCTTAATTTAAAATCCACAATTTATTTATCATATCTAATGATATACACATTAGGAAAAATATTTTAGTTCAAAAAATTCTTATATTATAAAAAATAATTTTAGCTTGATAAAAAAATCAAATTAAAAAAAAAAAAAGTTGGTAAATAATTTTGCTTTCCAAAGGTTGACCATTTATTTATTTATATGTGGTTTGAAACTTTGATATGCATTAATTCATGGTGTTTCAGATAGTTGAGTTGGATGCATGTGCAGACATTGGCATCTCCGGAGGACAAAAGAAGCGTGTCACTACCAGTAATTTAATTTTTTCCATAAAACATTTTTTATTCCTTTATTTTTGAAATAACTTTTTATGACATTATATCAAATAATAAAAAAAAAAATCTAGAGATAATTAGATATAGCATGGCATTATATTACATGGTATTTTCTTTATATATTCTCAGTTTTTTTTATTGCGTTCAAAAAGACTTTTTATTATTATTTTTTTACAAATAAGACAAGTGCATGTATAATTATGCATATACATATGTCGATCGAGAATTTAATTGTTCAGCCTATGCGTGGTGAAATAGCATTCGAACTGCAAACCTGCATCTATAATGAGAGACTCGTTACCATCACTATGTATAGTAGAACTTCTGATTAATTTTGAATATGCATTCGGAAAAACAATGTAAATAACAGTAAGTTTTAAACTAAATGGTGACATGTTAATAAGATGGTGTGCTACAATGCAGGAGAGATGATTGTAGTGCCAACCAAGACACTCTTCATGGATGAAATATCAACCGGACTTTGATAGCTCTACCACTTTCCAAATTGTCAAGTGTTTGCAGCAAATTCTCATGTCTCCCCTCCAACCTGCCCCTGAAACATTCGATCTTTTTGACGATATCATCAATTTTATTTCTGAAGGCCACATTGTTTATCAGGGGCCGACGGAATACGCCCTCGACTTCTTCAATGCATGTAGTTTCCAGTGTCCTGACCGCAAGGCCACTGCTGATTTCTTACAAGAGGTGGCTCTTTTTTGCACTTAGGAACATGCAGAAATAAACTGAAGTCTATGGCTTCAATGTGTTGAACCAAATCTCCATCTATAACATTAGTGCAGCCCATAATTTTGATCTCTGGCTTAGAAACGCAGCAACAAATACCTGCCAAAATTTAGAAATAACTTGTGAAGTGAATCTGTTGCCAATTCTGCATGCACATTCTAGAGCCGGCATCATACACCCAGAGGCCCGAGCGCGCTTGGCGTTCCAGTTTCCTCTTCCTCCCACTGATCCAGTTGTTATGAAGGACCATGCAACCTTGCTTCACACAGGCTGATGTCACATTACGCTTCTCCCATAAACCTTTGTAAGCTCCGTTTGGAAACCGATTCCTGTCCAGAAAATGCACGGTGAGATTTGTAGAGGGTTCGAGGCACTGATTATCACCAATACGGTAAAGGCCACCCTCGCCGCATAAAACATCATAGAAGCTTGGCTGTTCGGATAAGTGTGAAATCGAGGCATGTTTTACCACCTTTTCCATAGCAGCTATGGTGGAAGGATCAGAGTGAACAAAGTAAAAACCCGAGTTCAGCCGCCGTGGTAGATTTATGGGCACTGATACACAAAGAATCCCGGTGAAAGCGTGCTCCGAGTAAAACTGAAAGCTCAAGTTGATGAAAACTTTCAAGGGAAAGACACAATTTCATGTACATGACAAGAAATATCTGTTAGCATATATATTCATCTTAATTTAGTTGGCCTTACTAGCTCTAACAAAGCCTATATATATATTGATACATCTTGTAACTATTCCTCCATTAGCATATAAATCTTAAACTATGCTATGCTTGGGATAGTTTCCTTGAAATTGTTGGCTTCATTACCTACAAAGTTTCCAACACTAAATTTCTTTTAGATTTATTTCATTCAAACATAGTCTCTTATTATCTTATGAAAAATACATGAAGCATTCGTGGTTACTACCTACACATCAACCATTATTATTAGAATGAGGCTCTACTGGAATCTAAATGTTCTTGTAGGAGGATACAGATGGGATGAGGCTAATCTAAATAAAAAATTCAAGAGATAATGTTGTGTTTAGACCACTACTTTTAGAGAGAAGATTTTATTTATTTATTATAAATGCAACAATCTAACATCTGTGAACAGGGATGAATTACAAGCCTAGCTTTTGCCATCAATGTTTCTTTGCAACCAAAGTAGGTTGCAATCCATCATGGTGCATGGAGGACAGATGTTAAAATCAGTAATTAAAATATTTGAACTTTGTGGCTTCTGTCAAAAATTAGGTTTCTTTTAATCAGCCAACAAGGATGATAATTCAGTGGAACAATTTGAAATAGTTAGACGTTTAAGCATGCTCAAATGCTACTGCTTAGCACAAGCACTCTATCAAGGAATGCGGAGTAAATCATGAAAAAGTTGTGGTATAATAAATAGCCATTCCTTTCTCAATAAAAGTGCATACAAAAGCGACCCTTGGATCCGGTTGAAAATTAGAAAAGCATTATGTCAAGTATTGAATTATCCTGAAAACTGTGTTAAGGATTACCTGTCTCATTGTATTCATCTGACTGGGCCACCAATGTAGCAGAACCAAAGGAATACAAAAACGGCAATGGATTCTCAAACCAATACACATCCACATCACTCAACAACACATTGTATCCCAATTTTTGTATCTGGAGAACAATTCGAGATTTTACTTTAGTCACTCTCTGAAAGCATTCAGTGCCAAAGTGGCAGTCATCAAAGCTGATATTACTCGGAGCAAAAGGATCCTTGAAGACTGGCAGTCCCTACAAATCAAGATGACCTTTTATCAAATTATGCACTAAAGTAAAACAGAGAAAAGCAAAATTTCTTACAACTATGCGCAATGAATGAAAGCAAAAGAGAAACAGCATACCTGCAATATTGAGAACTTGTAAGTCTCAATGTCAAGGGCACAGACTATAAAATTTGTGACCAACAAATGCCGTAAACGACACACCCAATTCATAAGCATATCTTTATAATTGTCTCCAGCAACTGCAAGGACAACAGATTTATTCTTGTCTGCAACAAGCTGAAGGAGTGATTCTAGAGAATATGGAAGACGTAATTGGCTTGACCTTGCCGACGAATCCTTGCATAGCTTCATGGAGGTTGTAAAAAGAGTGTCCAATTTATCACTACCCCCAGTAGCAATTAATTTTTCCTCTCGTGTGGTCAATTGAAACCTTCGAAACAACTGTAAAATTCCCTGCTTTTGACTGGGCACTAGTTTTACGTGCTGATATGCATGCCCGTGAAATCCTCGGACAGAATGAAGAATGTCTTTCTCTGGATTAATGAAAACATATCTCCCAGAATGTTTCACAAGTTTAGCTACATAATTAGATATATTTTTTGGTTGGCAGCAAAAAGATCCATAAAGCAAGGCTTGGTCACAATTTCCTCCATATTCCCAATCTCTTCTGTCCACATTAGCATTGGTCATCTGAAATTCATGAGACCAGTGCAGTAATTGTTCTGGATAAAAACTAGATATGACCTCGCTGGCATCAAACACAAGCCTAAATTCTGATGACAGCACCTCATTTAAAAGCCATTCATTGTGCAAACCTTTCATGTAATGGAAAGGCGGAAGAACACCAGCATGTAGTGAATGATCTCCATTGTTCCATGCAATGAGAAGTCTCCCACTGTCATTTCTGTGTTCCTGCTCTTGAACCACAAAATCCTGCAGCTGGTTTATGATGCAAAACAGTAGTTATACTATTGTAACATTTATATGATTTGCAAGGTTTCCGAAATAATGAATGCCTACATACATACCTTCTCAATGTTTATCTTGTCACCATCATATTCTAACCAGTAATTTCCATCATCATCTAGATGATAAGGGAAGTAAGAAATGTATGTTGAAATTGATACCAAGAACCAATCATGGTTAAGTGTGCTCGTAACACACATTGTGGTTAAAACATTTGGTAGAAGAATAATCTCAGGATCCACAAAAATAGAAATTCCAGGCATAGTTTGAGATCTTGCAACCATAGAGTGAAAGAATGGGGTATCAAGGAACCTAAAATGGCATTGCATCAAAAACAAGATTTCACCATACAAATCACTCACAAGTTGAACAAATTCAAATCCTCTAAGCTAAAACTAAACAAAGCCACATCACTTAAATAATTTAACTTCGGAATAAGATAAGGAAATCAGAGACTCACAGTAAAGAAAGTATGAAAAGCATTCCAACAAACACCTGAAGCTCAATATCCAGAACCAATTCAGTACCGCCAGAGAAGCAAAAAAAAAAAAAAGAGCAAAGTTTGACATACGTGAAGTCTATTGCGGATTCAACAGCAACTCTGGGACCAAGCTTCCCAGCAAAAGCAAAGATTGAAGGGTGTCGGCCAAAGAGAACAACATCCACATCCGGGGACAATGCCAGCCATGACCGAACAGCCAGCTCCTGCCTCTCTCCCACCAAATCGCCACCATTCTTCAAGGGTTTCGGCGCAGAGAAAATGGTTATCCTCCCCATCCTCTCTCCATCCCAACAACTCCTCCCATCCTGATTTCTTCCCGATTGAAAGGACACAAACCCAACAAGCATGGAAAATCCAAGCATCCATACAAAGAACAAGAACGATCCCATCATCATCTGAAGAAGACGAAGAAATCAAGAGATAAGAAAAGAATCAGAGATTGAATCAATGGAATGGAGAAGGATTAATACCATGAACTTCGAGAGGAAATGGAGGAATTTCGCATCCTTGATCTTGATCCTAATCTTGGCAGCCATTGTTGTGATCGAATGAGCTGAAGATTTGAATTAAAAATCTGAAAAAAATTTAAATTTTTCTTTCTTCTTTTTTTTTTTTTTTTTTAAGAAGTTTATAGATTCACCGAAGAAGACGCTGAAAGCGATAGAAACCGGAAAAGAGAGTTTCCGGTATTTGTGCACTTTATTGGATTTGTCAAAAGTCAACGCTTTGAAATAATGCCCATTTTTTTATATAAATAAATAATAATAAATGATTTAAATATTGAGCCATTTGCGTATATACCCGGGGAATGCCCTCAGTATATATTTTTTTTTAATTGAATATTGACACGCTGTAATAAAGGGTAAATATAATTTCAATTGAAAATTCTACTTTTTTTACTGGTATCAGAGATAGTTTTAACATCATGAATTAAGGGGACGTTTATTTCAGCGTAAGTGAAAAAAAGTGGGGAAAATAAATAGATTTTTTCACTTCTGATGTTCTTTTCTTCTGAGGTGGAAAAAGTGATCACTTTCCCCACTTCAATCCTCTCACTTCAGATTAAAGTGAGCTTTTGTTAAAACTCATTTCGATATTTTTTATACCGAAGTGAGAGAAGTGAATTTTCATAAAACTCACTCCCTCCACTTTCAAAAATCCTTCAGAAATAACACTGCTTCCATCAAAATGAACATCATAAATGGAAAAATGAGCATTTCATGGAAGATACATTTTTTGCAAAATATACACAATAAATGAGGGAAGTCATATCACTTCCATCACTTCTCACCACTTTTTTGAAAAATAGTTCTTGTGTGTGTCTGAAACTGTGAAATTTACATTTTTGTCCATTTTAAGTGGATATTAAAAAAATTTAAGCCATTCAAAATCATTTTTTTTCATTTTAGATTTTTAAAATATTACTTTAACAAATGATTTACTAGCTTTTATTTCAATTTTTTAAAATAATGATGATAATATGTGCATATCAAGAAAGAATCCAATAAACTTTTTTATATTCTTCTAAATTATCCTTCATTTCTTTCTCTTTTTATATCAAATCCTCAAAGATCATACCTTTTGTTTTAGGGACATAAATGGAACATATTAGGAGAAGATCAAAACCTTTCCTTCTTTATCATGTTTCACCAAATCATTAATTGATAATTGATGATTGAAGATTATTACATACAAATGAATAGATTATAAAATGTTGAGAAATAAACACTTATTTTCACAAAATAGAAAAATGTTTTTCTAACATGTATCTATTGTCCATATTAACAACAAAAATAAAATAAATTAAAATGAAACAAAAATTCGAACATTGATCAAGTCTTTTTGTAGATGTTTGGCAGAAACCCTCGATTCTGGAGAGACTCTCGATTCTAGAAAAACCCTCGATTCTTCTTGGCTAACCTGATAATCTGGCGTACTTTGCTTTTCCTATATTCATCGAGGGCCTGTTCACGTTCGCCGTGTGATCATCTATCCTCAGATAAAGCACTGTGGGATCATTAGCAATAACATAACAACGCAATAAAATGGATAAAATGTATTAGTTTGAAAGACAAAAACCGTATTAACTCGAATTAATTACGATAAATAGTGATATTAACTTGTCCCCTAAATTCATAAATCAAATGAATTATTATTTTTAATTAAAATAAAAAACATCCATCATTAGATTCTCATGATTTTCATAATCCCCTAAATTCTCATTAGATTCACATAAGTAACAAATTTACGAAAGGGTGCATGGAATGAACCTTGACAATGTTGTAGTGTTAGACTCAACCCACAAAATTAAATAATAATAATTAAAAAAATAAAATCAAATAAAAATGGCAAGCATGTGGACAAGCACAAGAGCACATGAAAAGTTACATTAAATTAAAATAAATAAATAAATAAATAAATAAATAAATAAATGGGGACTTTGCATCTACAAAAAAAAAAAAACATTTAAAAAATGAGACAAAGGCATTGGATTTGTAAAATCCAAAGAAACTTCTGGCTTTGGAAATGGGTGTCTCATGTGTTGTATTTTTGTGATGTTTTTATTTTGTTTTAAAACATTTGATAGTGACCAACAAGGAACAAAAGTTTCACACCAAAATCAATGCTCCAATCATTACAATATTGTCACATTTTTTCCCAAAATAAATAAATAAATAAACCTACTTTTAATTGTTAAAAAAGGTGTGTTTCTATCATTATTTTCAAAATTTTATCAAAAATATTTCTAGAGTAAATTGAGTTATTTTAAATTTAAATAATTCTTCACATGTTTTTCAAAATAAATTATAATGTAAAAATAACAGATTTTATTATTATCATTAATAAATTTTTATCAATATAAAAAAATAAAAATAAAAATCAGAGTTCATCAAAGTGGTAAGCAAATACTCTTTTTTTTTTCGTATTTTGAAAATATGGATTGAAAAAAATAAAAAATACTAAATAATAATAAATTAATGGTCCAATTTACTATTAAATAAGTTATTAAAATAAGATAGTAAAAAAAAATTAATAAAATTAATAACTCCTATATTTTTTATAGAACTTTTATTGGAATAAATTAATGAATATAACAATAATAATAATAATAATAATAATAAAGTATAAGTAACTATATTTCTAAAGTAGTGATTACAATAGGTTAATAAATATAATAATAAGTTTGTCATAATAATATAAAGTTAATACATAATAAATATTTACTAATTAGAATAATATCAAGTTAATGATAAATGAAATAATATGGGTTTAACTTTTTATAGTAATTTTTTAAAATATTTCAAACCAAAAATATGTTGTTTAATTTTAGATTTACAAATTCTTTCAAACAAACATAAAATTTTAATAAAAAAAGCAGTAGCAAAGTCACCGTTCCAAGTCTGACAAAATAATTTATTTAAATAGAAAAATAAATAAATAAATAAATAACTTAGCCAAAAGAAAACAAAAGTTAATGAGCTTTATGAAAATAAGGAAGATTTCAGGGTGGTATTCGTAAAAAGAGAAAAAAAGTCCGTATAATATTAATAATACAATGGAAAAAAGAAAGGGGGCAAGCAAGAGAAAGCGAGCGAGAAGACAAAACTCCGACGTCGTCGTCGCTTCTTCTTCGTCTTTCTCCGTCCCCTGCGCTCGCAGCTCCAGGTCCGTTTCTCCATCGATTCCTCCTCTTCGTTGGAGTTCTTGGATCGCCTCTAATGGCGTTCTCCGTTTCTTGAACCCTTCTCTCCTTAGTCCCATGGCCGCTGCCATCCCCAACACCAAGAATCTCATCAATGGCGCTGGCAGCGCAATCGCCATCGGCGTTGGATCTTCTCTCCAGAATCATCCCCATTTGAGTGGAGTTCGAGAGGATAGTGCTTGCGCTTCGGCTCATTTGAAGCATGCTAGTGTTCTTCAAGATTCGATGGATGATGCCCCTTTTGAGGGGCGGATCGGCTCTTCCGATCCGGTGCAGGAGGCGTCACCTTCGACTAGCATGTGCTACCAGACCGCCATTAGCGAGAGCTTCTGTAGTGAGCCCCAGTTCACGGAAGCGAAGGATAGCTTTGTGACGGCTAGGGCCAGCGATGGGATCGTTGGTGGGGGGACCGGCAAGGTTGGGGATCTCGGTGGGGGGAGGATGAGCAGTAGCGTCTGCAGGGCCGGAAGCACGGGAAGCGACGCGAGCGATGAGAGTAGCTCGTGTAGCCTCGGCGGAGGCAGCGTGAGCAAGCCGCACAAAGGGAATGACGCGCGGTGGGAGGCCATTTGCGCCGCGAGGTCTCGGGATGGCGCGCTGGGGATGAGCCACTTCAGGCTTTTGAAGAGGCTGGGGTGCGGGGACATTGGGAGTGTGTACCTGTCGGAGCTAGGCGGGACGAAGGCGTGCTTCGCCATGAAGGTGATGGACAAGACTCTGCTGGCGAGCAGGAAGAAACTTGCGAGGGCTCAGACGGAGAGGGAGATACTTCAGTGCCTTGATCACCCATTCCTGCCCACCCTTTACACCCATTTTGAGACTGAGAAGTTCTCTTGCCTGGTGATGGAGTTCTGCCCTGGTGGAGACCTTCATGCACTGCGCCAAAGGCAGCCAGGAAAGTATTTCGCTGAGCAGGCCGCTAGGTGAGTTTGCAGCTTATCTTGCTCTTTCTCTAATTTATCTTTTACATGTCTGTCTCATCTTTCAAATAATTGATGTATCCTTAACTTTATAAATTATACATTAAAGATCTGATCTTGTTTTCAAGTTTGCAATTCTGGATAAATTCAATTTAAAACTCTTTTTTTTTTTTTCTATGGGAGAGCCACGGATAAATGCAAGATAAATATTGTAAAAGTTTGCGTGATCAGTGATTGATATGAGGACTTACAGTTTTATGTTCTGTTGAAGCTGGTGTTAGCGGTGATGAGGATGAACTGGTTGGAGATAAACAAGAATAATAGGACACAAAAGCAACGATTCCTTAGGCAAATTGTATTAGGACGACTTTCTGGAAGTCTGGATTGAAATTATGAACTAGTTGCCAAGTCAACAGTATGGATTAGACTAAAATTAAGTTTAATTTTATTGATGCAGCAATATTTTATTATTAATTTGATTCCTTTAACGGAAGTGTTTGCCTTGTGCTTAAAGTTAATGGTACCAATTTTTCAAGTTAACTGTAGTATCTACTTGACCTTGTACTTAGAGTGACTGTAGGCGGAATAAGTCATAGTTCTGTTGTATTCTAACTAAATTGTTTGAATTAGAAGAATTATGACCTTTACCACCCCTGAACTTTCCTTGATCCTGTTTGGTCTTCCTATCCTTTCTTCCTCCCTTCTCATTTTGAAATCTCTTTCTTACCTTCTTTCAGTCGCATGCAGCTACAGGCAATTTACAGAAATCGATGAGTATTTTGGAGGCGGTTTTCTTTCTTGCTTGTGCATTGATCCTTTTTTCACTCAGCTCTAGTTTAATATACTATATAGGTAGTTCTTTAGAATTTAGTTTGCTGATTCGTCAAAGTTTGGTGCACATGAAACATGATAGCCTGGCAAGTTTCAGATCTGGGATTTGATATGGTTCCGAAGGATGAACAAGATATTGACAGTTCCAATAAGATTTCATTCTTGAACAAAAATCCATTTTCCCTTACTGTGTCCGTGTCAACAAAGAATTTGAATTACATTGACTTTTCCAGAACATGTCCACGTCAAATACTGATGATTTGAAGAACTTCTTACACTATTTCGGAAACCCAAGGACTCGATTGTATGGATATGTAAAAGACAGGATTTCCAATCCTAGCAGGAAAAGGAGGGAAACGGACACTCATGTTAATCACTCCAGATTCTTTCATTTCGATGTACTTCATATTACCAACTTTAATGAGTTCTATGATTGGGCTGTCGATTTTACAAACCAGCACAATAGTCATACCTGATGCTAGAATGAGTTGTTGCACCCCATGGATGGTTGTTGTATTGGAGAAGATTGTTGCATACAAAAAGAGGTCTCACATCAAGGATTCTTATTCTTTATTGATGAGCTGTTGGAGTGATAAAAATCTCACAATGTTGTTTGGGAATATTTTTTCATCTTGATCTGAAATTATTGAAAGACTTGATGGTTTTCCAAGCCAAAAGTGAATAATAGTCTTGGTTTGTGCCAGTTCTGAAAATACTGGATTTATCTAGTGTCAAAATTTTCCTATGGTATGGTTTATTCTCAAATCCGAGGTGGATATAATTTTCAACTTCATGGTAGTGAGTTTGAATCTTGTTGATTCTTTACTGTCCACAAAGAACGTGGGGTAATGATCTTTAAAAGAAACCCTCAACTGGGGGCAATAAAATATAAGTGATAAGATGTTTCATCCTCATGTCATTCACTGATGATAGTCACAAAGGTTTGTTTTGCGTGATACTTAAATTGGAGGAGATTGATGGAGCTTTTGGCACAGCATATTTGGAGAATTTTTGGTGCAAAATTGGAACATTTGGAGTAGAGAAAAAGGTCTTGTGATAATTGCAGTTAACTTTATTGTGTTTACATATCTTTCAGTTTTGTTATACCTAACAAAACTGGGAGCATAAATAATGATAAGGGTACCATTATTAGTTCAAATATGTGCTTAAGGAGTTTTTTTTTTGCAACCTCCACATTGGTGTGTATTTGAAGACCCAAACCATCATTTGAAATTTAGATGTAATCAGTAAAGACCATCTAAAAGTTGGATCGAAAGCACCCAAGTTTCTCACACAAGTAGGTAGATCATCTGGGTAAGAATTTTGACCATTTCATGCGCTGTAGAGAAACCAGAATCTTTGAAGTTTATTTTAATCCTCGAAGGTTTTCAGATAAGTGACTATCATCTAGTTTCCACTATCCTGATTTAGAAATTTGGTGGGAGAGGAACTGTTGTCATTAACTCATTTGAGGATCATGTGATGAAGATTCCTGTGAGGTATGGGAGCCATTATCTGAATACTATAAAATTCTGTTTTAGACCTATCGTATCTGTATTTGACAAAGAACTTTTCATTATTCCCTTTTGTTGGACATAGCTCCCCTCTGTCAATTGAACTAAGAAGAACATATCAAATGTCTAAAGATGACACGAACTCTTTTACATATGTTTTCTTCTTCTCTATTAAAGCCCTAGTTCATTTGGATCATTTTGTAAAACAATATTTGCAGTAAGGTACTTTTGAGAAATGTAGTTGAATTTGTGATGTTTTTGTTATGTTAATTAATCAGTTTAATGTGTCATTGGTTGTTTATAATTTTTAGAAACAAGGATACTTTGGGTATTTAGAATAACAATAATTATAAGTTATTATACTCCTTGGATGGTATTGGGATGTGCACGAAGGTCACTATTAGCAACACTGGAGAATAAAGGAAGTGTTTTTATTATTAAGATTGGTATTTAGTTGGTGCTCTGTCACACTCTTTCCTGAGGCATATTTTAAACTTCTGATTTGGTTCTGCTTGGGCAATCTTTTACTCGATACTCATCTTTCTGCGGAGGTGAAAGCTGATGTATTTACTATTTAGGATTTCATTTTGCCATAGTATATTTAAAGTACCAGTGCTACCTATTGCTTCACTTGGATGACAATTGTTAGTTTAAAGAACATTATTAATTTCTTTACTTCATGAAGTTTGATTTGTGATGGATTATGTTCAGGTTTTACGTAGCAGAAGTCCTCCTTGCATTGGAGTACTTGCACATGCTTGGGATTATATACAGAGATCTAAAACCAGAGAATGTTTTGGTAAGAGATGATGGCCATATCATGCTCTCTGATTTTGACCTCTCTTTGCGGTGTGCAGTCTCCCCAACCTTAGTCAAATCATCAAAACTGGACTTCAATTCCAAGAACTCTGGATATTGTGCTCAACCTGCCTGTGTTGAACCCAGTTGCATACAACCTTCTTGTATTCAACCGACTTGTTTCTCGCCACGCTTATTGCTCAGCAGATCAAAAAAAGGCAAGAAAGGCGACCAAGGAAACAAGCCGAAAGTTGATGTTTATAATCAAGTGCTCCCACTCCCAGAGCTCATTGCAGAGCCCACAAATGCACGGTCAATGTCCTTTGTAGGAACTCATGAATACCTTGCCCCTGAGATCATCAAAGGTGAAGGCCATGGAAGTCCAGTAGACTGGTGGACATTTGGAATCTTTCTCTATGAGCTTTTGTTTGGCAAAACACCCTTCAAAGGGTCGGGGAATCGCGCCACATTGTTCAATGTGGTAGGGGAATCTCTCAAGTTCCCTGAGACTCCAATCGTCAGCTTTGCAGCAAAGGACTTGATCCGAGGTTTGCTGGTGAAAGAACCTCAGCAAAGGATTGGATATAGGCGTGGTGCAACTGAGGTAAAACAGCATCCTTTCTTCCAGAGTATCAACTGGGCTCTAATAAGGTGCACAACTCCACCCGATGTTCCAAAGCCATTCAAAAATGATATGCCTGCAGGTAAGCTGGTTGATTCCTCCCCGTCAACATCTGGAGATGTGTCTTTGGGGCTTGATGTCAAGCCATCTGATAAATATTTGGACATGGATTTCTTCTGATCTTGGTCTTATATCTTCTATTCTTGTTGTTGTTCTTCTTCATCATATTGTGCTGCTCTCACACCACTTTGAACTTTGAAATTCAATTCAATTGCACTGAAAGAAGATTACTGTTTCTCCATTGTCTGCTTGCATTTCAATGCCCAGATTTTATACATCCATACAGATATCAGCTACAAAATGTCCACATGCGCTAGAGGGAAGAAAATGACATTGTTTAGCAAGGAATCAATAAATCCTTCTCGCGTGCTGTGTTACTGAATCATCACCAGTAGACAACGATGACAAGTGTCTGGCCTTGTGCAAGAACTCATCAAACAAACCTTGAAGGTATTCTTTGTACTCCTCCTTGAGGCTGTTCTCATTCTGATTATGAACCTTCAAAGTGTTCCCTGTTTGATCGATCAGGTCAACCTCATTGAATGCCCTAGGGTATTGTTGAATTTGTGGATGGCTTGGTCTTGTAGTAGGTTTAAATATGGGAATGGAATGATGATGATGATGATGATGATGATGATGAGGAGGAGGAGGATGATGACTTGATTGTAGGGGGACTGGAGGCTGGTGATATGGAGGGAAAGGAAATTGTGGCATGGAAACATGCTGTTGTGGAATGATAGCTGGGAGTTTACTGCCCATGTCTCCTTCCAAAATTCTTAGGACCTGAAAAATATGTATTTATATGTTAGTGACTATAGTTTTAACACATTAATGTCAGTTCGTTAGAATCTTTGTAGGTTGGATTTAGTTTGTTCAAGGTTCCAAAATATTGGTGGACACTTGATTGGAGGCATTGTTTGTTTTTGCTCTTGAGGAAAAACATGGTCATTTTTATTAGAATAACCAATAAATACGGATTTGAATATATAACCAGGTAATATGTTTGGTTTGTATCTAGCGTAATATCAAAGTTAGGTTTGTTTGGTTTATTTGCATTATAATTAGTTAAAGTAGACTATCATGCATGACTATTTAGAGTAACTAATAGTCCGATAGTGGGGGGGCGTATTAGAGTAATTGCTAGTCATTAATTTGGGAAGTATGGATTTATATATATATGTATATTATCTAAGTAGAGTATGAAATTAATAAGACACATCAGTTGCAGGCCAGCTTATTAATGATTAGAGAATAAGCGTATTCATGATTTATTAATATGAACTAATGCAATGTTAAAAATGATTAAAAATTTTCTTAAAAAAAAAAAAAAGACATTATTCATGATTTTTGTTTAGGAGGAAAAATAAAAAAGGAAAATAGGAAAAAAAAAGGAGAAAAACAAACCTTAGACATGCGAGGCCTCATTTCAGGATCAGGCAAGATGCATAAACTTGAGGCATAAATCATGCATTCCACCTCCCACTTTACATACTTTCCATTCAATCTTGGATCAAGCAGCTCTTGTATCATGTTCATCTCCATCAGCACCTGAGCCTGTTACATATTTATTTATTTAATTCATTGATCCATTTCTCATGAATAAATAGTATTATTTAATTGTCAGCATTCCAATCATATCTCAATATCACATATTTACAGTAGTATATACCTATAGTTTTCATACATACAGGGCTAAATTCATATCATATATATGAAAGAAAATTTATATATATATATATACACACTATCCTATTGTTTACAATCACTTTTGCAATTAAAATACGGTATAGAGATGAGATATATACGCAAATATTGATGTTTTGTAAAAATATATATACAGATATAATTCTTATTGAATATAAAGTAACTTCAAGATTAGTTTATAAATACCTTAAATTCTTGTGATATTTATCAAATTATATATAAAAAAATTCAAATCAAGCTTACATACATATATACATAAAGAGGAAAAAAAGACATACCCATTGAGGTAGATACTGTTGACCAGTGCCTCTTGCTAAATCAATAGCCTTAACACCACTAATCAGCTCCAATAACAACACTCCAAATGCATAAACATCTGCCTTCTCTGTTATTTGCCCTGTTTGTGTGTACTCTGGTGCCAAATATCTAATAATAAAAATAAAATAAAAATAAAATAAAAAAAAAAAGAAAAATCAACATTTTATCATCGACATTATCACTTTATAAAATTTGACAGGTTACTGACCCAAATGTTCCGACAATACGAGTTTCTTCGGCCGATTGCCCATCGGCTTGCCACCTTGCAAGCCCAAAATCTCCGACCTAAAATTTAATTTCTCACATTGATAATCTTCAAGTAATAAATTTTCGGTCAATCTAATAATTAAAATTTTTAACAAATAAGTAAATATGTGATGAATTTCTTATTAAGAAAAAACAAACCATGGGCTCAAAATCATGGGTGAGAAGAATGTTATTAGGTCTGAGATCTCTATGGATTATGCATCCAACTCTACAATCTTCATGTAAATATCTCAGTCCTCTTGCTGCCCCCACTGCCACCTTTTGTCTTTGATGCCATGGCATCACCTCCTTTGCATGAATTCCTACATATATATATTTATATATATTACCATCATACAAATATATGAATCACTGAATCTCCCTCTCTTCACAGTTATGTACTACCTCTATGTTTTCAGTATCATCTTATAACAAATTTATGTTATGACACTGGTTTATTGTTTGCATACTCTCTATTCACATCATAATTCTCTCCCTATCATAGTATAAAATTATCGGAATAAAATTCTAGTTAATAGATACTTCTTGCCTATTCAAAGTATTGTTCTTAGGACGGGATTGAATATATAAGCTTGAGTTTCTCATCTTACTCACCGTAAAGATGTTTATCGAGTGAGCCATGGCAAGCGTACTCATAAACAAGAAGCCAATCTTGATCCATGCAATACCCCACAAGCATTACCAAATTCCGGTGTTGCGCACAACTTAGCACCTCCACCTCTGAGCAAAACTCCGCCGCACCTTGAGCACTCGCCTTCTTATGCTTCTTCACTGCCACCACCTGCCCGTCCTCGAGCACTCCCTTATACACTGGCCCGAACCCCCCTTCGGCCAAATAATTCGACGGAGAAAACACATTCGTCGCCTTTTGTATCTCTTCATAACTGAATTTCCTCGGCGGTTTACCAAAAACCGGCGCCGCATGTTTGCAGACAGAACAAAGTGGCGGTGGAGTGTGCGGTTGCTTGATCGAAAGAGATATATGTCGTCGAATGCTGGAAGTTCTATCGACCGGAGGACGAGTTCTTAATGTTGATGAAGGCCTTTGTTGTATCTTAGAACCATCCCTGAAAGTCCTACAAGAGACACCACCAGCCCATTGCTGTCTTGAAGCTTCAGTGAGTCTCTCTTGTGATGAAATTTGATGGTCCACTTGTGTTCTTGAGTCCACTGATAACCTCCTTGCTGCAGGTGGAGTGCTTGTTGATCTGCTTGTGTTCATCTTCTTCAACAACACTTCACTCACTTTCTTATCCATCATTTCTGTTGTACAAACAACAGCTGTTCAATGTCGATAAATAACAGAATGACAAACCAGTAGTAATCGGCTATGAATTTTATATGTGTGTGTATAAATATACAACCTGAACCCATTGGATGAGACGGCTTGTTTGTGCTTGTGTTTATGTTGAGCTTCTCTTGGAGGGTGTCTTGGAGAATACTAATGTTAAGGTTATTCATGTTGGTTTCTGCTGCACAATTGAATCAAGAGTTTAGGAAAATTTGTACTTTAACTTCAAGTCTCATAAATTTTTATAGGCAGTGAGTTTATATGTAACTAGTAACACATTGTATGTGCAAAACCAATTATAGTTCTCTGTGATATATATGCAAAGAAAAAGCTAGAATTGTTTTCTCTAGTGGTGTGCATTCAATTGATTCAATTAATCCAAATCTGAACTGGAAAAATTATAAAAAGAAGAGAAATTTTTTGCAGTGACACAAACCTGTGACAGATGAAACAGAAGGCTTGGTATGAAATTGCTGATGGTGACGATGATGATCGATGTTGTGTTTAGGTCTGAATAACTGCTGAGATTGTGAAAGCCTTGAAGGAGGAGGATGAGGAGTGCTTGTATCTTTCTCACTAGTGTTTGAGCTTAGAGATGTTACAGTACTAGTGCTTGAGCTTCTAAAGCTTTCAGTGCTTTGACTGCTTGTTGTTGATAAACTATCATCAAAATAACTCTGATTTCCCTCTGATTTCACTTTTTCTATTCCTTTTGCTTGTCTTTTTAGTTGCAGAATCTTTGGAATTGCATGATCAATCAGTATTATGTTGCTGTTTAATCTCTTCAAACAACTCTCACTCTCCCTCTTCAACCTCCTAAAAAAACCAAACCCAATTAAATCCAACAGTAAATATATACATATAAATTAAAACATGCACTTCTTTTTATCATTTCAGAAGATCAAACTGAAGCATTCCAATGAAATTCAAAGATCAAAACTGCAAGTGAAGCAAATACACACACACACACACACACACAAACCTGTCAATAATGACCCAGTTAGCTTGATGTTCTTCAGCAAAATCAGCAACAGTGCCAAGCAGAGTCTGTGGAATGAGCTTCACCAGGGTCTGAACATGCTTTATATTGTTCTGTGAACACAACTCATTCATCATCTCTGCACATATCTCATTCACTCTTCCAATCTCAATCTCATGTTCCTGCATTGAACTCTCCTTATTATTGTTATTATTACTGCTACCAACTCCATTCCCATTCCCCCACTTCTTAAACAATGCTAAACAACAACACAAGAAAAACAACAAACATAATCAAATCAAAACCCAGAACCAGATGAAGAAGAAATTAAAAGACAAGCAGAAAGAGAAAAAAAAAAAAAAAAAACAAGGAAATACATGAGAAGAAGTGAGGAAGAACAGTGGACTGGCTATTGAGAGGAGAGATGGAAACAAGAGCTAAGAGAATGAGTGTGTCCTGAGGTTGAACAACATTTCTGATGGCCCATTCAAGTGCATAGTCTGTGATTTCTCTGGTCCCTTCCACTGCAACAAGCACCACTGCTTTCTCCTCCATTTCTTCCCCTTCTCTTTTCCTCCACTTCTTCATTTCTCTCTCTTTTGCTTTTGATTTTTGATTTCACAAAACAAATGCAGTACTACTAGTGTGAGAGGAGAAGGAGTGGTTTTTGATGATGTGAATGAATGGCATGAATGATTTGATTGATTGCTTCTTTTGTTTTGGTTTGGTGTGGGAATTGGAAGAGTTCTAACAGGGCTTGAGAATGTTCCATTGGGCAGGCTTCTGTGAGCTGCTGGCTTGGTCACATTCCTCATTTTGTTTGTGCTTGTTGAGGGCCAAAAAAAATATTATATAAAAAGTCTTTGTGTGCATATTATATACAGAATCACATATGTTTATTTATTTATTTATTTATTTATTTATTTATTTGGGGTTGAGGAACAAGAGATTTTAGTATTGCATGAAAGTTGGCAATTGTACAAGTGTAGTTTGTGACTTGAATTCTGATGATTTTTTTTTTTTTGGTAAAAAAAGCCTTATGGTGGGATTTATATAATATTTAATAATTATAAAAAATATTTTTGTTGTTGTAGTTAGGGTGTGGGGATATAGATGTATGAAGAGAACTTTGGATGAGCAAATTACACAAAAAAAAAAAACATCTTTTTCTTTTGTGTGTATTAGAATTTATTATTATTATTTATTTATTAATATTATGTATGTTTTTCAATGTAGTATTTAATGCAGTTATTTTCATTTACAAATATGTCATTACAAATCAGTCACTCTTAATTACTTAAAAGTTAGGAGAATGTTTTTCTTGAAGATGCGCATGAGTATTTAATCCAATGGTCACAATCAAATCTTTATCTCCATCGTCAAAATATTTTTGCATAGCATGTGCATACATACATACATACAGATATCTGTATGTATGTATGTATGTATGCATACACACATGTATTAATGTATGTGTTATAATTGCATTAAACCAATAAAAAGATGAACATTAATTAATATTTTTAAATATAATACTAATTTGGTGTTAGGCATCTTGTTTTTCTTGGTTAATACTCCTCTTGATGAAATTTTTTTTGCCAATTAAAATTCCAAAATTTATTTGTTTATTGATGAAATATTGGTACAATTTTTTTTTATACCCAACTAATATCTAACTAAGAAATTAATATGATTAATTATGTACAATATATAACTTATTTATAATGAAAAAAAAATCATTTATATCTAGTTTATAATAATAACTTGTCCAAGACGACATTATTTAAAGGAATTAATTTATAGTAACTTACAAAATAATTAAAATCAGGTTATCAAATGATTAATTTTTAATTGAATTAATAAAGTTTTAACTTTCCTTGCAATTTACTATAATTGCAAACATGATCCTGGGTGGGCCCTCTTTGATTGTTTAATCACACTCTAAGACATATCATCACAGCCGTCAATATCTCCTCGAGATCAGTACCATAGTCGAGATAACTTGCGCTAGTTTCTCAGCCATCACAACCGTCGGTTATGCCTAGAGATATTAGATCCTTCGCCTTGTCTTGGTTCTCATCTTTGAAATGAAGAAATGGGGGAAAATTTCACTGAACTCCCTAAATATTACTATAATTTCAAAACAGTGCTGAAGGCAAATAATCACACATAACCCCTGGAAGTTCATGCTAATTATAAGTAACCACTGCAGCTAATTAAAATAATTTTCACAGCATTTATTGGACTTTTCTTTTTTGTTTGTGTAGCATAAAAACACAAAAAATTTGCTTCATATCAATCTTTAGACAATTGGCAAAACTGTTTTATTGTATTATAAATAAAAATAATATTTTTGTAATATATATACTGAAGTATTTTGCATAAATAGAGTATTTTATTAATATTTATCTAAATACTCAATTCATCGGATGGAATTTGGATGGGGAAAAAATATAGTTTCTATATCAAATTAAGAAATAAAAGTATTTTTAGAAGCAACCCTACCTATTTTGAAAAATTAATTATAAATGTGAAGAAATATGTAATAATGAAACTCTCAGGGGGTTTTATGTAAACCTTTGAAAGTTTTTAAAAAAAGAAACATTATAACCAGTGAAGGTGGATTTCAAATTTCCACAGCCCGCTCATCTTCTTGTCCACAGTTTGAAGATCAAGAACTCGGAAACCCTAACCCTAATCCTAATTCACGAAGGTGGAGGAATCCGAGAAGAGCGAGCTCCGATTTCCCCCCAATTTGCGCTTGATTTGGTTCTCCAGATTCAATTTATCGCGTTCATTCCTTCCTTGGATCGCACTCCAAGGTCCCACCCACCACCCTAACCGACAGCTTCACTCCTCCAAACCCTTACCTTCGACCTAATTCGGAGCTTTTACTCCTTTTGTGGAATCCCTGTGGGAGATGTCCTCAAGGAATCAGAACAAGCCTCCACGAAGCCCTTCAAATGTAAGGTTTGATCTTTCTGCTCCCCTTTCTTCTCCAGATTTAGGGTTTTGATCTCTCTTTGGATTTTTATTTTGACCATTTGTTTCTTTGTTGTCAATCGCTGATGTTGGTTTTTGGGGGATGATTGATTGAATGGGTGTAGAAGAAGGAAAATGCGTTAGATGAGGCCCCGTTGGATAAGCGAAGGAAGATCGTGGTAGGGAAGATGGTGGCGCCGTCGACAAATCTCCGTAGTCGCTCGGTCCTTTCTACTGTCAATGCTGGGCCTAATCTAGGGCATGGCGCCGATCAGAAGGCTGCTGCTGTTGCGGGATCGGATGGGGGAAGCAGCGGAGGTGGGATTGAGTTCAATTCGCGGGAGGATGTGGAGAGGCTCTTGAGTGAGAAGATGAAGGGGAAGAACAAGAATGACTATAAGGTGGCTTGCTTAATTTGTTGTTATTTTTTGAAAACATTGTTTTTTTTTGTTGGTTAATTAAAGAGCTCAGTTTCAGTGTGTTCATGAATTTTTCGTGTTGGAATTTGAGTTTTTCAGGGAAAGAGTGAGCAGATGATAGAGTACATTAGAAAGCTGAGGACTTGCATCAAGTGGTTTATGGATCTTGAGGATGGGTATTTGTCTGAGCTGGAGAAGCTGCGGCATACTGTGGAATTTCAAGAGAAGAGACACACTGAGCTAGGTAAATTCTGGTTTCGTACTTGAGGGTTCTGAAAATTTGCTTTTTTGTTTATTTTATTGAAGATATTGTTTGGTGAATTTCACTGATTTGTTGTTGATAATGCTTTTTTCTAGAGACTCAGATGAGGAATAGAGAGGAGGAACTAAATATGACTGTTGAACAGCTGGAGACGGAGTTGGCTTCCTCACTGGAGAGCTTTCAGAAGGAGGAAGCCTTCAAATTGGTTGGTTATTTGTCTGTTTTCTTAAATGCCAAGATTTCGTTGTCTGTTGTACTGATTGATTTTGAAGAATCTAGGCTGCAATTAAGTCATATGAGAAAGAAGCTGAAGCAAGAGTTGCTTCTGAGGCTTCACGTGCTGCCCTATCTGAGGATCTTGAAAGAGCTAACCATGAGGCAAAACGCAGCAATGACCAGGTAACTTCTTGCAAAACATGGTTTATTTTGTGGAGATAATGGGGCATCATTGGAACTTATTGCAAAGTGTCATATCAGATTAAAATGTTGCAAGAGACCAACAAAAGACTGCAAGAGTATAACACCAGCTTGCAGCAGTACAATAGCAATCTTCAGTCTGATGCATTAAAAAATGGTGAGACAATCTCAAAGTTACAGAAAGAAAAGAATGCTATGATGGACTCGTTGACTTCTTTAAGGGATCACTCCAACTCACTCAAGAATCAGTTGGATTCATCTAGGGTGAGCTTGCTTTATTTGCTCGTTACCTTGCTTGTCACATGAATGACATGCCATATAGAATTGGACATACGCTACCTCTTTATATTATACAAAATACTATGTGTCCTATGTTTTTATTTTGAATGATTGTGCAAGTTCTGTTTATCTTCCTGGATGATCAATCTGAACCTAAAACTCTGACTGATTGATATACATGAATAGCTGTGTGAGTTTCTGCTATTGCAATAAATTATTTATTTGTATGCCATCATTGGTTATATTCTGCGACAATGTATGTACCTGATCTTTTGTTTTCCACTATTATTGTTGGTCAGTTGCCTTGTTGGATTGCCTTTTCATTTGTCTGAGCTGTGCATCAAAATGATCTCTGTATGTGATGACTCTTGGAGTTTCTTATTATCTCAATACATATCTAACCCATGAAATAGCTGTTGGATGGCACCTTTTCATGAATTTACTCATTTGAGGTTTTGACAAATATTTATAGTCATAAGATGAATAATCTTGATTCTGAGTTAAATCAGTAAGAGTTTGAAAAATGAACTTAATGATTGATTGGTCTAGTTCTGTCAACTTAAAGATTATGTCTGAAATCTATTCTTTGGGCTCGTTTGTATTTTATCTGTGTAAATTTTTGGAGAATCTGCAGAACTTTTGAATGATTCCATGTTTTTAAACTTGATGGAGTAACTGCTTTTATTTGTATATACTGTACTGAGGATGCTGTTTTTGGATTTTTATTGAAAACTGTTTTTGAATGTGTCTTTTCTCAGACTTCTCTTCAAGATGCTCTGAAACAGAAAGAAGACTTAAAGAAGGAGGTCTATTTCCTTAGAAGTGAATTGCAACAGGTGAGAGATGACCGTGAGAATCAATTGGCACAGGTGCAGACCTTGACTTCTGAGATTGCTAACTATAAAGAGCTGACCGGAAAATCTTCAAAGGAACTGGACAACATTATGGCAAAAACCAATGCCCTTGAGGTTTGTTGCCTAGTACTGTCATTCCTGACACTCTACAGTTACAAACTAATATGGCATGACATTTGTGTTATTATTTTCAGGAGACATGCTCATCACAGAGAGTACAGATTCAGTCGTTGCAGCATCAGCTTGCAGCTGCGAATGAAAAGTTGAAGGTTATTATGGACTCATATCTTCTCTGATTTGTCTTTTAAGTTATATGAAATAAAAAAAAAAAGACATTACAATTGACAATGGTAGATGATCATTTTTTCTAAGAGATATTTTTGACAACATTGTGGCTTGACTTAAAACTTCTTCATTTTCAGATGGCTGATTTATCGGTGAGTGAGACAATGTCTGAATATCTACAGCAAAAGAAAACTCTTAATGAACTGCAGAATCGTGTTGCTGAACAAGAATCTCAGATTTTGGAAGCAGAAAAACTACGGAAAAAGCTACACAACACTATTTTGGTACTAGTCATATATATTACATTAGCACATAACTATGAAGGATAGTGAATGTTCTCAGCATGCATCTTTTTACAGGAACTAAAAGGCAACATCAGGGTATTTTGCAGAGTGCGACCCCTTCTGCCTGAAAAGGAATCTAATGCTACAGAAGGAGCAATTGTTACTTACCCAACATCTACTGAATTTCTTGGACGGGGCATTGACTTGACACACCATGGTAGATTTGGAGCATGTTTAATAGCAGCCTCTGTTAGAGTTGTTTAGCACACTGATGCCAATAATCTCTGTTTTTAATTATGAGCAGCTCAGACGTATTCATTCACATTTGATAAAGTATTCAACCATGATGCTTTGCAAGAAGATGTATTTGTTGAAATCTCACAGCTGGTGCAGAGTGCACTTGATGGATATAAGGTGGTCTACTCTATGTTTTGTTATTATTTATAGTGCCCAACTGCTTTTGTTCTGCTGATCTATTTTACGTTGTATTAAAATTCTGCTCCAGTTTAGGTGTTTCGGTGTTGCTAGGAAAAGTTTAATCCTTGATAAAATGACAGGTTTGCATTTTTGCATATGGGCAAACTGGTTCTGGTAAAACTTATACCATGATGGGTAGGCCAGAAGCTGATGGAGAAAAAGGGTTGATACCAAGATCCTTGGAGCAAATTTTTCAAACCAGTCAGGCTCTGCAATGTCAGGGTTGGAAATACAAGATGCAGGTATGCTTCAGTTCTTTAGAACCTCTCTACCCTGTATCATTTGTGGCATCTATGAGCAATTATTATAAATCATCATCTAACCATACGCAGGCATCAATGCTGGAAATATATAATGAGACAATCCGAGATTTGCTATCCCCTATCCGTCCAGGCAGCAACTTCGATGCCAATGTGAAGCAGTACGCCATTAAACATGATTTAAATGGCAACACACATGTATCTGACCTTACAATCATAGATGTCTGCAGTATTAATGAGGTTTCATTCCTCCTCCAGCAGGCTGCACAGAGCAGGTAGTTATTTGACTAAAGAAATACACACAGTTGTCCTTGCTGATTTGGCAGATTTATGATGAGTTTATTTAATATGATATGGTCTCTGTGCTTGTTATGATCATGCTACTTAACTATATGGTTTTCTTTGTTTGTTTTCATTTTTGTTATTGTACATGTTACATGTCTCTGTTATAAGCCCAGCCTTTTGGTTCTAGCCAATTTGACATTCTGTCATTAGCTGTTGCTTTTATTGTTGTTTTTAGATTGTAAAACTGTGTCCTAGTGATATTGTGATAATGATCTGATTATATTTTTATCTGGTGCCCTTTAACTGTTGTTGCAGTTATTGAAAGTTACATCAAAATTTACTAAGTTTTTAAGTAAAAGGGATTCATAATGCCTGTGGATGGTGTATCCCTAAATTGTTGGTTTACTGATGTCAGGTTCTATAAAACTCAGACCTTTATTTGGTAAGGTTTGAGTCTAGTTGTTTATTGCGGATATATGTTGTTACCGTTATCTGGACCTTAAACATTGATTCTTGTGTCTGGACTGAAGATGTTTGTACTTTCCTCTTCACTCCTTGATATCTTAATAGTTGAGCATTATGATGTACTGTAAAGTCCTCTTTTTCTCTCTGTCTCTGTTCTTTTTGTTTTTTGTTTGGTATGGATGTTGCCTGAGTGGAGATTTGAATTGCAGATCTGTAGGTCGAACGCAAATGAATGAGCAATCATCAAGAAGCCATTTTGTTTTCACATTACGAATATCTGGGGTCAATGAGGTGGCTGAATTTCAACTATTCATGTATTGTTTTTTTTTTTTTTTTTTTGGAAGGTTCACTGATGAATATATTTTAATGGGTTATTGATCTCCAGAGCACAGAACAGCAGGTACAAGGGATACTCAATTTAATTGATCTTGCCGGTAGTGAGCGGCTTGCTAAGAGCGGCTCTACTGGAGATCGCCTAAAGGAAACTCAAGTAATAAGCTCTTTTGACTGTAAAGCTGTATATTAAGTGTTCCTTGTGTTTTAATGGACCATAAAGTTTACTTGCATCTTTTGGCAAAATGACTACAGGCAATTAATAAAAGTCTATCAGCCTTGAGTGATGTAATCTTCTCAATTGCAAAGAAAGAAGATCATGTGCCTTTCAGGAATTCCAAGCTTACATATCTTCTTCAGGTGAGCTCATTTTCAATATTCTCATTCTCGGTTTAAATACATGTGAGGCACATTCAACATTCTAATCAACCCATTGTTTTGTGACACAAAAAAAGCCTTGTCTTGGAGGAGATTCAAAGACATTGATGTTTGTAAACATCTCTCCTGAGGCAACCTCAGCTCAGGAATCTATCTGCTCGCTACGTTTCGCGGCCAGGGTCAATTCATGCGAGATTGGAATTCCTCGACGACAGACTCAGACGCGCACGTCTGACTCACGTCTGAGCTATGGCTGAGATTTTGGTAATCTGATTTACCACAACTTTGACTTGTTTGTGCTAAGCATATTTAACAACTTCCGACTTATGACATTGCCTTGATGCAAATCTGTATCGGAAGGGAAAAAAAAAAAATTAAATGAAAAAGAATCATGTTGTTTGTCGAATCTGTATCAGTGAGCTTCTGTGTCTGTATCTCATTCCTTATTTGAAGAGAGTAATTTGTGTACTACTACACACTTGGATACCTCTATAAAATCAGCTATTCCTGTTTAGATTCATACAGCAATGTTTATATAAAAAGGCGCAGGGATTGATAAATGTAGGTGCCCATCGAGGTGTTGTAATAGTAACATACCTCTCAAGGCTCCTATTATATCCTGTTTATGTAAAGCATAGAGTTGTTTCTCAACATTAGTTCACGTCACTGAAATATATCTAAATGTTTATTATGTTTTTTACATTACAGTATTATATATTTATTCCACGTCCCAAATTATTTTAGTTCTTAATTCAGTTAAAATGTGGCTTTTTTTAATAAAAAAAGAATATGTAGTTCAAAACTTTTAAATCAGTCTTTATAGTACAAGAACCAAAATAAATATTTTTCCATCCAATTTCCCTGGGTAAGTCAAGCAAATGTCTTTTCTTTGCCTATTCTTGCTTTAGACTTTGTAACTAAAAGATTATATGGACAACAACTGTTAGGCTTGTTGATTAGTATAAGAGTAAGAATAAGGGTAGCATTTCAAAAATGGTTTCATATAAGAGTAAGAATTCTTGCCGTTCTTGCCAAAATGCACTTCCCTAATATTTGGATTTCATGGATTAGAAATTGCATATCCTCTAATTCTTTTTCTGTTCTTATTAATGGTTCCCCCTCCCCTTGGTTTAGTACTTCCAAGGGTGTTAGGCAGGGTGATCCCATTTCGTCCTACCTGTTCATTATGGTTTCTCAAATCCTGACTACCTTACTTAATTTTGGTATTAGGCAGGGCATGATTCCTGGATATGATAATCGGCTTCGTCAAAACTTTAACCACTTGATGTATGCGGATGATCTTTCCTAATCACTTTTGCTATCGAACGCTAGAAATGTCAATCTTTGCCGGATATTTACACTATGCTCTGGTCAAAAGCCTAACATTGCTAAGTCGGTATTTCTTCCTTCTTGGTTTAACAAGCATGTTGCTAAAGGTCTCTTTTTTGAATTTCAAGTAGCCTCTCCCTTTTCTTCTTGGGATTCTAATCTCTCCTAGGAGCTTGCGGTTTCTACCTTTAGCTCTATAATTTCCAAGATTCAACAATGTGTGCTGCTTGGAAAAAGTCTAAGCTTTCTCGGCCAAAACCATGTTAATCAACTCGTCATCCTTTCCCAACCTGTATACTACCTCTCTGTCTACTCTATCCCTGTCCTGTCCTTCTTGGATCCCGGGGTGGTTAGGGTTTCTTTTGGCATAAGAATGGCAATGGAAAGGGCTCCACTCATTGGCTGGGATAATGTAGTGATTTCAAAGTCGAGGGGGTTTAAATATCAAAACCTGTTGCTATGAAGCACTCCTTAATGGCTAAAAACATTTTTAAGTACATCAATAGCCTGATGCTTTTTGGGTTGATATCTTACTTTTGAAATATGGTAGATGAATTTCGGAAAGATAAAGTGCTGTGCATTCTTCTAGTTTCTTCAAAGGCTTGTGTATTTGCCTTCAAGATTAAACACTTTATTCGTTTGCTTGTCAATGTTCCAACACTTCCTTCTTATTTGATGCTTGGTGCTCTGTCTTCCTCTAGCTTATTGGCCCACTTATGTCAACACAAACATGAACTTAGTCTCTAAATTTCGATCTTTGTTGTGATGGTACGGAATACTCACTTCTTCAACTTTTTGGTAATTACTTTAATACTTTTGTGGCTAATCTTTACTTCGGCAATGTGCTTTTAATCTTTGGATTGGTCCTAAGCGGCTTCCAATAGAATCTCCTATTCGGTGTCACACACATTAATAGGATGCTTTAGTCACGTAACTGGAAGGGTTGGAATAAAATCTGGTCTCTTTCTTTGCTCCCGGGCTAAGATTTTATGTGGCTTTTATTTCATGGTCGGGTACATCCGTGACTATCTTAACTACATTAACCGGGCCCTGGGAGCATTGTGCCTTATGTGAGCTTGAGGTAACTGTTCTCTCTATTTCAAGAGTGCCCTAAAGTCAAACGGTTTGGTGTATCCTTGGGTTTACTTAAGGGAAATTCTTTTACAATGGCATTGTTGGGATTGGCTTCTTTCTAATAGTTTTTCCTCCTTCGACAAATTGTTATTGCTTTAATATGGTATGTGTGGAAGTTGCGTTGTGATTTTATTTTCGGGGTACCCCTACGGCTCTCGTTCTACAAAGCCATTGCTCATGCAATGGACTTTACCATGCCCGAACGACCGTTTGGCAGAAACTTCTCTTGAATAACTTCCAATATGGCGGTCCTTTATCTTTGTTTCACCCGGGATTACGGAGGGTAAGTGGCTGGTTTTTCATTTCCCTTCTAACTATATTGTTTCAATTGCGGGGTGCTACCCATCTCTGCAAACTCCCATAGTAGCGAAGCATGGCTTACGGCTTTGAATGTGGCAAAAGGGAGCGGGGATGATCGAGCACATTCTTATAGAGAACCCGGACCTCTTAACTCCTCACGACTTGTCAACATTATGGGATTGGAGGCTGAACCGGCTGCTAAGCATCAAGAGATTAATTGCTAATCTAAATCATCCTCAAGTGCACATCATTCCAAGAATTGAACCGGCCTGCGTCCAACCTTGCTGCTTTTGCGCAAATTCACACTCTTATATTATTTCATTTAGGCTTAGAACTACCCTATTGGATCATGAAAGTTTTCAAGGCTTCTGGCTTTTCTTTCTTGTAGTCTGTTTCTTTATTTAGTGTCTGTTAGCTTGTTTACTTGTTCTGTTTTTTTCAATAAAATCAGCCCTCTGGGTTCTTTTTTCAAAAAAAAAAAAAAAAAAAAAAAAAAAAAAATGGTTTCATTTAAGAGGGCAACAAAAGACATTCGTATCAAAGCATTAGCGCTCCCCTTTTTGTCTAATTTGAATCCTGCGTGACAATTGGCAACAGTGCATGAGAATAAGAATACAATCATTTATTTCAAAGATTGTCTAACACTAATCCAGATAATCATACAGCAAAGAATTTTTAAGATCGCATGGTCAAATTGGGAGGCAAAAGAAAAGAAATCAGATTTAACATTATGATATCTTCTATTCCATAATTATTATATAAAAATTATAATAAAAAAAGCTCAAATTTTGATGCTTCAATCAGACGATAGCAGAAAATGTTTGCGGGACTAATTAATGTAATTCTCAATTAAGCCGGACTTCGAGCTGTGCAGTTCTTTGCCAAATGCATTGATAAATCTGCAACACTGAAAAACATTTTCGGTTTAGAGCTAGTCAACATGAAACCAATTATGCTATCGAAATCATAAAATTCTCAAAAAGTATGACGCTTTACCTTAAAATACTGCATTAAATCTTTTCTGCAGCGCTAATCGGTCTTCTTCAGTCAGTAGTCTTTGGACTGTCTATGTTGTGTTATGCGTCGGAACACTCAAGTAAAATTTAGTGTTTTTGAAGTCATCTAGAAGTGGGTTGTATCCACTCTTTGTTCTCGTCTTTGTCGGCAGTCCAAATTCTTCCATGAATGCTGCCGTATCGAGCTACAAGAAAAGGACATGTGTAAAGAGCAAGATACATCCTAAAAATAAAAATTTGAAAGGAAAGACGAATGTCCTGAGTAATTAAGTCATTCAGACGGAAATTTGATGAGTAAAACACACAAGGCTCTCAGAATCCATTGAAAAAATTGGCATCAAACAAAAGAAAAGAAACACATCTAAACAATTGATCTATTACTACAAATTAAAATATATTGGGATGGATTTTCTGAAATTCTAATGACTAATTCTTGCAGTAATATATAAGCACACAACTTACAGTAATGGTTCTCCTCTTTTTCACAGCCTTTGTTGATCTAGATTCACAGTGCTCGTTTGACCATCCAGAGCAGTAATGATCTATTTTCTCCAAGAGCCAGAAATCTGTTGGGAAGAAGATATCAGCATCACCCTGGCATGTATGAAGATTGTCTGAGAAGTTCATTCAATATTGTAGAAAATAAACTCAGTTTAAATTACGGGACAATAAAAGTTTAAGTTAATATTATTGCAGAAAATAATGGTAATTGCAATAGTGACTTTTCCAAGCTTCATTACTTACAAATGCACTAAAAGCTTATATTCACGATTTACCAGATAACTTTTTTTGAAAATTTCATCAGATGCAATTCAAGGAGTTGAAAGAAGTTCAATAAAAGCAGAATATCACAAGAGGCAAACCATTAAAATGGATTAGCCATCTTATCTCAACTGCCAGAAGGATGCATTCATAGGCAAGAATACTAAAGCTTCATCTCCCTTGTTTGGTCCATTTCCTTCTTTATGTAACTATAGTTCCACAGATTTCAATCTACCAATTTGCAGACAGGGATCCATGAGAGGCAACTTCTTGCCTGATGGTCAGTCTGCCATAAGTGTTGGCTTCACATGTTGATGTTATACAGAATCCAACTTAATTAAGTATAGAGAACAGAAGTCTAGTGAACATAAAAGTAGTTGATGCTTTCATGTTTGCTAGTGAAGTTGTGTAGTACTGTTAATCGATTAACGAAATATTTTCTTACCTGTGACTCTAGCTGCTGAGCCAGGAAAAAATTGTACTGTTGAGACATTGACTTCAACATTTGCAAAGATAACATGAAGTATATCACATGGTCACATGTTTCTGTTATATTGCCAATGAGAAAGCATTGCTAAATCGCAGTTATTGAAAGAGACATCTCTTTATAAGTTGATTGTGGAGCAGAAGAGTTGTCAAGGAAAGGCACATAGTAAGCTATTACTGGGAAACTGAAGGCAAAGAGACCTTTCAAGATTTGGGCATTATTTTGCATCGGAAAATAAAACATCACTTATTTCATTGAATTATATGTGAGTCAAACTACACAAAGATTTCCAAGTCATTGCCACAGAAGTTGGACAAAATAGGTCGTAGTCTTCAAGCATTTACAGAAAGCATATAGGAACTTCAAGAGAAGCAGGATTGAAGTAATTCATTGTCATACAAATCACAACCATTATCAATCATTTGGGTTTAATAGGAAATATAACAGTTGACAACTCAAAGATACTAATTGTAAGCTTGTATTGCCCCAACTTGAATTGGTCTACGAATCAAGCAATACATGAACCTGGGTTCAAAAATTTGAAACAGGACAGTGTTGATATGTAACAGATTGTTATGCAAGAGACGTGGCTATTTGCTAATTCGATCTTTTGCATACTCTGCAATATTTGTAAAGGTTGCAAATTTAAGGAAGATATATTTTAACATGACTACTCATGTGGGTAAATACCATTGTTAAGCCCGTTATTCAAGGGAAAACAAAAATATACAGAGTTCATACCTTTGCATCAAGGTAGTTGCTATAATCTTTTGTTCTGCCACTTTTCTGAAGAAACAAAAAGGTGACTATTATCATGTGGAAATATATGAAATAAAGGCGAGGGAAAATTGCAGATTACTGGATAACAAATTAGCCTTTTGATTTAGTCTTTATGACAAGAGAGATGAAAATATCTGAATTTATGTATGTGTTCGCATGTGTATATATATAGATAGACAGTCCATGTACAGAGATAAAATTATCTGTGTGCGCGGTTCGCATGTATATACATACCAAGCCCATATAGACTAAATAAAGTTGTCTCTTAAAAAACATGCATGGATTTTAACCAAAGCATACAATGCTTAACATTAAGTAAATTTTCATCACAAACAAATCTTCCTATAACTGTATTGTTGCTTTAGCCAAAGGGTGAAAATTTCATCAATCAAATGGCATCAAAGTTGACACTTCCTCAACGATTTACCAATGACCTTCAATGTACCATTATAACTATCACTACCAGAACAACTTCATTTATGATAAGTGCTATGAACATGGAATACGTAAAGGATGATATGCAATCATGGAAAGGCTAAAGATATAGAGAACTTAATTCTAACAAAAAGATTTTTATAGGGTGGAAAAGAACTATGAGCCCCAGGGAGTTGGAGTAATAAATGGAAAACACAGAATTATGGTTTAGATTCTGCATTAATTAATTTAATACATAACTTATTGTTTAATAGTTTTCAATGTAATTATTTGACTCTTGCACTTACTGTGAAACAAAGAACTCATGTTTCGTATTTCATTTCAGATATCTTATATGTTCATGACTAACAAAAACAAGATTCCACAATTCATGCAAGATAATAAGTCACTTTTAAGGCATGAATAATCTTGTCATCATGCAGCAATTAAAATAATGTTACCTTTGTGGAAACTAAGGGGGCTCTGTCCCCAGAAACTGTGATATCAGGCAGATAGCTAAAGTCAGAAGCAATAAGCGACATCTTTGGCAGGGCCCAGTGTAAAACCTCCAGCAGTTGCTGAATATTTATGCACAGAAATATGTTAAATGTGTCTATTAATTTGCTTTGCTGATGCAGCACGTGAAATAAGATAATCTCCTACCAAGCAGCTCGTAGGCATCCAAGATCTTCGAGGCTTCGGAAATGCTTTAGACCATATTTGTTTAGCTGCTGCAACTAAACTGCTCCTCTTGACTGCTTGGTCTTCATCCATGCTGATAATCTTGGCACACTTGGAAATTAGTGGATCTTCTATGGGTTTATACACCTCTGAGATTTGAAGGCTTACTTGTTGAAGGGAGAAAAGAGAAAACAGGAAGTTGATTAGTACAGACATTATTAGATTAACAAATGTATTTCACACAGTGATTAAAAAAAGGAAGAAAATAAGGATTTATAATTCACTAAACTTTATATACAAGACTAAATTTAGAAATGACAGAACTAGTAATGACCCTATATCCAAAAATGCTTCTAAAGTGTTAATCATTTGAGGGAACGAAACGGTGTGCAGAATTCATTTGACAAACTTCTCAAGGATATAAGTCAACAATACAGGCCACATTTCAGTTGAGGTCTTTGTACCACTCCCAGGCAGGATACAAATGAGCCAAGCATGTGATTAAATATGTTGCACTTGACTAAAAGGACCCTAACAGAAACTCTTGTGAACCCTAGCAGCTGCATGGTCAACTTCAGATAAGCTTTAAAAAATAAAGTTTAATGTTGAAAAGGTCAGAATTTGTCTTTAGATTAGGTTATATATACGAAGGTTTTGGCAGGTTCCAATGTTGACAATAACAGGAGTAGCATAAAAAGATATTCTGATCACCCAAATCTTGAAGGCTGATAAGCAACAGAAGCCAAGAGCCCTAGCAAGAATAATACAATAGCAACTGACACCAGGGGAAAAGTTCCAATTTACAACACTCTTGCTTGTACTATCAACCTTGTCCTACCAAGTAGTAATCAACAAACAGTACCTATTGCTGCTTCTACATGTCTAACAAGCAAAGATCTTGGTGAATCTAAGGATTAAATAAGGGCTTTTGCATACAGATGCCAACAACTATGAACATTTGTCTGTGAACCATTGCAAAAGTTAAGTATGCACCTATAACCCACAGAAGTAGAAACCTTCATTATTGGTGTGTATACCCATCAGCTATGTCATTGCAAGCTATGTATAAATGTAAAGCAAGAAATATTCCCCTTGAGTAAACTTTTCCATAAATACCAACGAAGAACTCTTTTAAAAGACATATGAGCAAATAATCGAAAACCTATTAACTCAAGGGCATACGGGCACTCAGTTAAAGGATGGATGTTTTCACATGCATATATGTTGTGTGCAAAAGGTGTTAAATTGAAGGGAACAATTACATATTAAAACAATTGTAGGATCTTCCAACCTTCCTTTTTAACAAAAATTCTAGTAAACATGTAGTTTACTTGGAACAAGCATTCTTGATTATACCCTTGGCTGGATAACATCAAAGTGTGAAATGAAATCCACCAGGGCAATAGATTGAAATCGTGCAAACCTGTCATGATTTTGTTTAAGCCAGACCTCCATCCATGGTGAAGCTTGATCCGGTGAAAAGACAAGATCATGAGGAAGATTATCAAGGACCTAGAAAGATGAAAACAGGAGTTTAATAATGAAAGATAGAATGTAACAAGAAGATAGAAATGCTTTTGCTGAGAAGTTTCTATTCAAGAAACCACTGCACTTTATACATTCATAATTTAACACATAAAAGAAGATGGGATGAAAATATTATTACCAAACAAATAAGACTATTTGCATAACCTTGCAATTAATCAATTATAATACTTTCTTTCCAGAACATCTATTGTTCATTTTGTAGAATAAGAGAAGAATTTCCTATCAACTTTATTGCACGCTTTGTAGAGAAGCAGTAACCAAAGAAAACAGCAGATCCTTTTGACGTGACGGTATCATTATCCAAGAAACCAAACTTAGATACAAAATTTCCACAAAAACATCAAGGCTGAAGAATAGTGCATATATATATATATACTCCCTTCAGTCTTGTGTGTGTGTGTGTATATATATTCCCTTCAGTCTTAAGATTAAGCCTATAAGTGTCAGTATCAAACAAGGACTTCCACTTAATGAAAAGCAAGTAACACTGCTTATGAATTCTAAATTGAGCACAGGATATTAGCCCTGGAAAATTTTACCTCAAGCATTATAACCCAACATGGATGAGAGTTCACATGCCCTGTATAAGTCAAGTAGAAAATTAGAAATGCAAGTTCTTAAATTAACATATTAAGTGCATTTATATGCATCACATTTTGTTCAACAGAGCATGTCATGCAAATACCAGCTTAAATTTTAACATCAATCATGCCATGAACATAGCTATAGGATGTTCTTCAAAGTTGCAAGTTGAAAAAAATAATAATAAAAAGAAAGAAGATCATAATAAAATTGACTTCCTACATAGAATAAGCTAATAAAGTCCAGAACAAGTGTAGCATTTATCTTAAAAGATGGTTCGCCAAATAACATGCAGCCAACCATTCCTCATATAGTTTACCATGTACCATGCTGATGTATGTTTTAATTTGTAATGAGCTAGCACTAGACACTATAACACATACTTGATCAAGGCGGAAAGCAAAATGATAGAAAGCTAACTTTTAAAGGGTATTACTCTCTGAAGATTTCCTCTTTAATTTTGATCATGATTAATGTGCCACCCATATATTGGGTGACCACAATTTAAAATTTCAATAATATGCAATCCCAGACACAAGGTGTTCAATAAACCAATGTAGTTCATATTAAGCAGCAAAATTATTTAAAACCAGTCAGCTTACCCCACCCACTCTTATCAGTGGCATCTCGACATTCCACCTTGAACCTTGAAAAATGGGACCGAACCTCCCCAACAGTTTCTAACTGCTTTTGGGCAAGAGATGGGCTGATTTCTACTGATCTATGAATGAAAAGAAAATAAGTCTAGCAGATTGTGTTAGAAAATATAAAAAGACAAATGCACTTAAAAATGGTATTCTGAAAGGGAATTAATCTTTCAGACCATAGAAGGCAAAGACATCATGTGGAAAATATCATAGTGCTTTTTCAGGTGCCTATAAATTCGTGAAGGTTATGATTGCATCCTTATTAGTAGGGTAACTTTCAAAGGGTGGAAAATCTAGAGATCAAAACACATTGCCAACAAAAAAAATATACCAAGAGAGATTCTAAAAATGCAACACTATTGGGAAATACATGACAGAACATCCCACTGGAAAATCAAAACTATATAACTTCATTTCTACACCTCAAAATACATGTAGATTAAATTTCAGTCAATTTTGAAGCCTATATAATGCATTCTTTTGCATCACTCATTGCCAACAATTTTTGAAAAACAAATTCAGGGATGTGCCAAATAACTCCAAAAATGTTATTTTTATATCTAAGCATTTTGCTATCAAGCAGACCAGGATGAATGATGATAATTTCTTATTAGCGCCATAAAATGTAGATTAGACTATGTATACAAAGAAAATTGAAAGCAAGATCAATCTATGTAGTTAGGTCCAATTTCTCACATAGCGGAAGTCACTGACATTGCAGGTCTAGTCTATCTAGACAACACTTTGGACCTAATGTCAAGAAACTCTATAGTTCATTTGAAATTTATGACCATTTTTGGTCTAAAATACCATGGCAAACACTATGTGCACAAACTAGTGCTTTTTAGAACAATGTTATATGTAATTATTTATGGGTGTTTAAATCCACTATGGTACAAAACTTAAAAAAAAAAAACTCATAAGGAAACCTTTTGAATGTTGATCATAACACAAGGTATTCAACAATCATCTACTGGCATAACATAAACATTTTCAACCATCCAATGGCACAACTGGAAGCAAGAGCAATTAAGGAGACCTCCAAGAAATATTTAGGTTAAAAATAAATAAACAATAGCTGGTTTAGGAGCAGCATAAATGCAAAAGCCACAAGAAATTTCAGAATAGCAACAGTACAAATCAACACCTCTGGGAAACTACTTTTCATTGCATAGCCTCATGAATTTTCTATTAATCAAGAGTTCACAAAAATAGATGTCTCCCCACTTACAAAGAATAGCATAGTCTATAACATGCCAGAATACAGAAAAATATTAAAAAAAATCACTTCAAGAGAAGTATCACTGCTTCTTCTTTCTTTTCATTATTGCTTTCTTTGCATTTGCTTATCATACTTTAGCAATTATTCTGCTCTGATATATATGACAATAATAACAAAAACACCATCATATGCGTGTTCACAAAGTTCACCACTAATAGATGTGATCACAATTCCAATTTCAAGCCTATGCAATTGGAAGGATTTAGAAGCCAATAGATATGCATGTCAATGCAAAACCTCCAATATGCAATTCTATCACAAAAGATATTTTCAAAAAATAATTTCAAAAACCAGGTACAACATTTACCATTTCTTATTGGAATTCAGTTGCAACATATTCCATGTAAGATTAATATTTTTAATAATTTTTTTATACAATTCCATAAACTTTCATGATAAAATATTTTTTAAGACTAGAAAAGAATAAAATGACTTAGTTTGCGAGTTTAGAAAGACATTGCTTTTGCTTCTTAAATACTAAAGCTTAATTAATGAAGGTTGAAACAATCAATTTTCATCAAAAGTCCAAGACAAAAGAGAGTTTTCTGCAATGAACTCTTAACTGATTATAGATGAGCCCTAATCAATTAGTTCTAGACAGCTGAAGTGAGCACCAAACAAAAGTACATAAAAGCAAGAAAATAGCCATACGTGTATATCATATTATTGTAAACTCTCGGTGGCGCATTCAACATTATGTAATCCATTATGCACTTTGCACATGTTCCTGATCCACCACCAATTTCATAAATCTAAGCAAAGACAAAAAGAAGTCATAATATAAATTTATAAGAAAAATCAATTCATGAATTGACAAAATTGAAACCCTAGCGAAGATGGATAAAAGAGCAAGATGACAATATAAACAAAGACATCCAGGAGGCTGACTAAAACAAGAGATTTGTAGTTAACAAGTACTGGCTCACAAATATGAAAGTAGTAGGGTAACAGTGACCTCCAACAAGAGGGACTTATCTAAATTAAAAGAATTTAAGAGTTTTGGACAAGTCTTAAATAAATTACAGTAGAAAGAGCATAATAATCTAGTTTATATAAGTGAAAATAATTATCTGAAGCATCATACACCAGCAAAGTTGATACCACTATCGACCACAATATCACAATAAGTGACTTACCAGTCAACTAAAAATCACCTCTCAAGGATTTAACTTTTTCTTTTTCTAGCTAAACAGAATACATCATCTGCCCCCATTAGCCACACTTAACTAATACCTTCCTCATAAAGCCAAATAAAGCATCTATATATATATATATATATATATATATATATATATGTTGATAATATGTGATCTACAAAAAAATAAACTAAGGAAGCAATATGTTACAGATAAGGGGTTGTTTTCCTCTTTAACTTCCTGTAAAAAAAAATGGATTAAAGAGAGGAGATATAGTGTACCTTCAATGGAATTGAAAGGTCAGCCGTGCGCATTATTGCTTCAGCAATACCATGTGCATACCATGGCTGCATGGACAAAGGCCAAAAGGAAGCTATATGAAAATCTGTATTTATTGTCAATGAAATTCCAATTTTTTCAAGTTATGGATAAACAAACAAAAATATTTGAAAAGATTTTATGGATTAAAGAAAACTAAGACATGAGTTCCCGTTTATATGCATTTACAATGGATTTGAGAATGAAACAACAATCAGAAGCACTCCAATTGTGCCTATGCCTCATAATACAATGACCTATACCAAATACAGTAAACATAATCGAAATAAGTAAACAGAACAAGTGTTTTTACTAGTTTAATTGTTTGTCTGTTGTTCATGATCAAGGTAAATGTAGAATTTTCCACGACCATTTTTAATCAAGTTACCAGGAGTCCATCATCAAGTAACAGCTGTCAGTTTAAAATTCTATAAAAATAGTGGCACCAATCAAAGGAAAATGAACATTTTCCAACTTAGATTGATATAGATTTAAGAAGATCAACTTGAATGAGGGAAATGGAACCCATTACGCTCAAAGCTAGTTAACATTGATTCTTAACTAAATCAAGCATGGTAAGATATGTTTCTTCATGTCGTCAATTAAATTTCTCCAAATTTCATAAGTCTCTCTATGGTCTATCATCCGTTCTCTTTCTTACAGGTAAACATCTTAATGCCCATATAAAATATTCACATTTTATAAGTTAACAAGTATACTGATTTACAACCATGGTCAAGGGACAAAAAAAAGGTAATTTCAAAGATCAGTGAATGCCCTTCAATTAATTGTAATTATTCTAGTGTGAGTTACGTTTGCTTATAAATGACTGCCTCAATAAAGGTTTAGTGACATCCATGCAATGTCTACCAAGTGTAGAGTCCAAACCACCAATCTGTCACTTTCTTGTGGCTTGAAAATCTTACAGTTGCTTGGAACTTCCTAACATCAATCATTTGCTGGAAAAATAGATCAATTGTAGATAGTACTGAATACTATCTTTTTTTAACTTGCAATAAATATCTCCAATTTTAGTTGTCTTGAGTTATAATTAATTGCATGAGAGTAACTAGATTCCAGCCAAATATACTAGTTTAGCCAAATGAGGAATACATGTCAAGAGAGATAAAGGACAATATCCTAACAAAAACAATTCTACAAAAGAAAAGCAATAGAAAGAAGGGAAAGGTGTTGGTTCAATTACTCATAGTGATGTTTTAGTGAGAGACCTACCATGAGATAGTTATTAAGCATGTTACATACAGTGACAGGACAGTGCTTTACCTTGAAAAGCTCCACTGGGGTGAACCATGCAATGTCATGTTGCTTGTACAGTTTATCCAAGAGTTGCATGTATGCAACACGGCCTACAAGGCACAAATGATCCCCAATGCAGAGTTGTAGGCCTCAATTAATCCCATTAAAAAAATAAAAAAAACAAACAAAAAATCAAATTGATAAAGATAGAATTCAATTATATATCACAAAAAGGATCTATAAACTTAGAAACAGGTAAACTCTCATTAAACATAGAGGTGCTTCTAAGAGTTTGTCATTCCTTTACCAACAAAATGAAGAATTTATTTGTTTCTTTATTTACAGTTTTAGTATAAAATATAAGTGAAGGTTTGTGGGGTGCTAAAGTTCTCAGAATTAATCTGTATAGGGAGCTAAATTTCGGAGATCAAAGGTGTCATTCCTTTTAATTTCAAAGATATCAATAATCATCAAAAGATTGACAAGCATCGTGGGAGATCTTAGCAACAACTCAAAAGATAACAGCAAATGGATCCTTTCTGCTTTCCAACAATCATACCCTCCAAATACTCATCAGAGAATTTTCTAGCCCTTGCCACATATCTGAAAGCTTCATGAAATATAATTTGAAATGTTGGCGCATACAAGTAGCTTCAGTAGGTGTTTGCCAACAAATTAACTTGATCTTATTTTTCACTAGTTCCGTAAATCTCCCTATTCTAGTAGCGTATTCTAAACAGAAAACAGGCAAAATCATCAATTCACCTGAAACTATATTTTGGATCTCAATATTCTACTTCCAAATAAAATCCAGATAAATTAAACATGAGTTCATGCATCACCAAAGAAATTCAAGAACCTGACAACAAGTTCGCACCTTGGAGCTGATTGAACCGGATACTTTTGTCAAGAACCCCCACAGGCCCCGCGAGCTTTGAAAAGTACCCATTTTCAGGATCATACAACGCGGAGCGAATAAAATCCCTAACCTTGATCCAAATCAAATTCCCAAAATCAGCCTAAATCAAAAGAAGAACGAAGAAACACAAATAGGCCGCATAAGAGAACACACAAGAACAGGATCGTCACCAACGAAGCTGGTAGAGTAGAAGGCCAAAGACGTCGCCCCCTGGAGCTGGTTCCTGCCAAGATCTGCAAGGGTTTTGAATGAGAGGGGGAGAAGGGAGGGGAGATGAAGGGAGAACGATGAAAAGCGTACAAGTAGATGCACGAAGAGCAACCCGCAGAGGAACTCTCGAGCCCACGGACGCCATCGTTGAGCTTTGATGGAGCTCGGCGCTCTTCGGAGAGTGAACCCCGCGGCTTGTGGCTGGGGTTTTACCGTTTTAGAGACAATATAATTATTATTTAATTAATGAATTTTCAAAATTATTATTCAATAAAAACTCAAAAATATGACTTTGTTTACATACATACATTAATACATAAACTTTCTTAAAAAAGATAATAACAAATAATAATAATAATAATAATAATAAAATAATTTACTAGTTGAACAATAATTTAATTGTTAATTAAGAAACTATGATATTTAGAGTTCACATATATTTATTTATCTATATATAATTAAAATTTTTAAAAACAGAACCTTTGTCAATTATGAACAATAATTTATTTCAACAGGTGGCATGTTGGTTGGCGTCAGATTTTTTATATAAAATATTTTTTCAACCAGAATTTAAAATTAAATTCTAAAACAAACATAAGGATTTAGATTTTTAAGTGTTTTTGTAAAGGTGTTAACTCTACTTCACAATTTTTTTTTATATATCTAACTTTTCTTAAATAGAATATTTATATTTTATTTATTAAAAAATATATACATAAATTGCTTAATTAAATTTATATTGTTCTTAGTTTGTACTTCTATATGTTGTTTTCTAAATTTGTATGTATATAACTCCACAACCACTAAAACAAAGTCATCAAGGTGACAAATTGCTTCTTTCATCTTTCCCTTTATTTCTCTCATGATTTTATCGGCGCATTACACTCAATCTATGATTTAAAAAAAAAAAAAAAAACTTTATTATGAAATATTTCATTCCACTATTTTTATATTCCAGAGTTAATATAATATATTATTTTATTCAAATGAATGATTAAGATTTTAAAACATGTACATATAAAAGCTATTAATTTGTGCAGTGCTTTTAACAGAAAAATTAATTATTTTTTTTCTCAATTTGGCATAGACGCATGTGTTTGGTAGCACACAAAATTCATAAAATTAATTACATAATATCAAATGAAATTCTCCACACAAACTTAATTACTTCAATGATATGATCTTATCAACTTATAAATCTTTTATAACAATGAAGTAAGTTTTATTTTTGACACACAACAAACTGCATGAGCTAAAAAAAACTCTTCACAACCACCAAATTAAAACCATTCATACAACTTTTTTTTTCCATTATTTTATTTATATTTATTTATGTGGTACCAAATGTTAGCCACCCTGTCAAACAATAATATTATGTGATCCTCAATCTACTCCTTGTCCTTCCTATATGTATACACTCACATATACATTTTACCTAATTATAAAACCAAACCTCTGCCACCCATCTCTTCTTTCTTTTCATCTATAAATTCATTCCTTCAACCTTCTCCTTCTCATTAAACTCCTCCTTCCTCCATTCATAATTAATTCACTAAAATTCAGTATCAAGATGGAAGCAGCAACTTTAAAAATGAAGCTCTTCTCTCTCATTATAGTTTTCATCATGGCCTTGACATCCATGGTGGAGGGAGGCGCCACAACCACCGCTACACAGTCTCCGGCTCCTAGCCCCACCTCCGGTGCAGCCGTCTCCTCCACGATCACCGTTGGAGTTGCATCTTTCATCTCCCTTGTCTTTGGCTTTCTCTTATTCTGCTAAACTAATGAACTTCATGCACGTATTGCATCCATGCATGCATGTAGTTTTTAGTTTTACGTACGTGTAATATATAAGAGATATTGTGATTCTAATATACCATTGTATTTGTGTTTATATGATGAATTCCTCCCTATTATATATATATGGTGAGGTGTGAGAGATTAAGAAATTAATTTCTCTTGTATTTCTTTTTTTTTATCTAAATAAAGAGATTAATTCTGTTATATTGAGGAGAGAGATAGATTAAATTTGTTTGTATTTTTTTAATTTTAGTGCTTTGTTGTCATTATTGTTGAGTTTATGTTAGGTTTGTTTTTCATTGAATAAAATCAATACTTTCTATTTTATGTGTGTGTTTGATGTGGAAAGCATTTGGTTATTTTGTTAAATTTATAAATAATAATCATTAAAAAATATAACAAAATGTTTGATTTAGATAATGGTGTTAGATTATGGGAAACCGTTATTAATGGGACTTGTTTCACCTCTAAAAATATTTATATTTGGTCTTCAAAAATATGATATTTATTTATAATTTTAAACCAAAAAATAAAACAACCTACATTGAAACGTTATAAATGTTTTCCTCATTCACTTTTCTTTTCATGGCAGTAGTAAAACATTTGATCATGAATGCAAGTATCAAAAAAGCATATTAATTCTATGCAATGGTTTGGATTATAATGCCAGCCTTTTATTTCTCAATAAATCATGGTATCTATTTTAACAATTCAAAGTGATAGTCTTATGTATCTCCATTTTCATCTTGCAAGAAGGTGTCAAAAGTATTATTATTATTGAAAGATTAATCTACTCTAATTGTGAAGGCTTTATTCAAGAGATATAAAGAATATATGATTTTATTTGCAATTTTTTATATATACTAGTTTCTATAGATTAGAAATTTTTTTCTTTTGTTTTTTATAAAATATTTGTTTCCTTATATATCTATGTTGTGTCCTTTAAGGCATGCATTGTAGTATGCTAATTTATAAAGATTCTAATTAGGGAGAAGATACTCAAGGAATTTTACTATCCATTTTTATCAAGTCTTTTCTTTAATTTTTTTTTTTTCAAATAGTATCATGATATCAGAGCCATACAATATATTTGGACTAATCATAATTGGTATGATTTTGCTCTCAATCTTGTATAATTTGGTTGCTCATAAAGCATTATGTCTATAGCTTATTCATTCAAAAATTTCAAATAATTAATTAATATCTTAAAAAAAGTGTTTTTAAAATTGTGATGCTATTTTTGCGATTCAAGATGACATATATATATATATATATATTTTGCATCCCCTTTAACTTGTAGTTACAACATTTAAAAGTTATTATTAATAGATTCTACTGGCAGTAGCATCAGAAAACCAAACCAACCTAGTTAATAATATATTCCAAAATGTATATATATAAACCTTTGAGCATTAGAAGTGATAAAATGATTAACAATTTCTAAGATGATGGTTATTTTTAATTTTGAGCTTTGAGGTAGTCTTCAATGTCATCGATTGTTGTTTATGTACCGTATATATTGGCCAATATGCAAGTAGGGTGGAAGAACTACTCAACGTTCATGAAATTAACAAGTTTGAATTTATATATATATGACAAAATTGTATTAATTTGTAGTTATATACATGAAAGTTTGGTTTGAAGAAGTCTACTCTTCAGTGACCCTTTTATCCATATGTAAGGATATTTTTATAATCTTTTAGATATATATATATAATATCTATGAAAAAGTTTTGAAATCTCTGATGCTTCTATTTTCTTGTAGATTAGTAGTGATAAATTTATGTGTATGTAGTAATTACATTTAGGTTGTGTTTGATTGCACTCTTTTTCTCTGGAAAAGTTTTCCATTGGTCATTTTCCAGCTAAATAGTCATTTTCCATGTTGTCAATCAAACACAGCCTTATAGTAATATATACATATGAAAATTTAGTCCAACGAAGTCTAATTATCTTTAATAATCTTCTTAGGTCTATAAATCATATCTTTTTACTTATACATGATGCTTATATATATATATATATATATATATCTTTTTGAGTGTCTTTTACTACTACTACTATTATCACCATCTTCATCAAGAAGTGATAGAAAAAAGTACAAAGTTTATATATACAGTGATAGTTGGTTTCTATTTTGAGCTTCGAAGCCATGTCTTTCATTATCATCAATTATTATTTATATATAGTTATGACTAATATAAGAATAAAATGGGGAACTAGCAAAATGAGCTATTGATAGCCAAGTTTGAATTTATATACACACAATAATTATATTTTTCTAGTAATATATATACATTGAGTTAGAATTGAAAAAAATATGATATATAAATCTTCAGTAATCTTCCAGGATATTTTTTCAAATCTTATGACATAGAAAATTTTGACTTATTTTTTATTTTCCTTTTTTGGCCAATAAGTCATAAAATAGGATTAAATTTTCACAACATCATTGTCGTTTTCTATTATAAATCTTGAGTTAATACCTTCATTGTTAGTGTTGAGAAATCACTTTAATAATCACAAAGGAAAAGAAAGAGACAAAAATTTAACGAGATTCGGTAATGTGTCTAAGTCCTCGGGAGCGGTGAACCTGTGTTGTCTTCGCCAATAATTAAGTAACATTGGGCAACTAACTAACTGAGTTGTTCACAACCAAAATTTAAATATATACAATAAATAGATTTATAGTAATATCATAGAGTTATGTTTGACATATATAAGAAGTGATAAAATCAAATTAAATTTTATTGGATGATTGCAGTTTTTTAAGTGTGTTGTTTTCGCTATAATCAATATTAGTTTAAACATAATTTTGACGATATATGCTCATAATTTTTATTTCTAACTTCAAAGCAATGCTTTCGTTGTCATCGATTGATGTTCATGTACAGTTTTGACCAAGATGTCAGTAACTGTTATCACTAACTTTGAGGTATTACCTCGCTATCATCTGTTGTCGTTTATATATTATATTGGTCAATATACAAGTAACATGAAAAACTACCTAATTGAGTATTTATGACCATGTATTAAATTATGCCTATGGAATAACTATATTTGTAATTATATACATCCAAGTTTGGTTCGGAGAAGTCAATCTTCTTTCTTCTTGCTACAATGTCTTCCTCGTCTTATATATATATATATATATATATATATATATAGTATAAGATGAGCATAGGTACATATATAAAATCTTTAAAGATAAATAGCAACAAAAAATAAAATAAAATTTTTTGAGATGATAACCATTTTTTATTTGTGATTTTCTTGAAGCTCGTTCGTCATTCACGTTCATTAGTCTATAGGTTTTTTGTCTAAAAGCATCATCGATGTCGTCAGTTGTCGTTTATATACAATCTTAACTAATATACAAATAAAAACTAACTAGCCACCCAAATCATATAGTATTAACATTTTAATTATAAATTTTTAGATCTATTTTAGTAGAAAAACAAAACCAAATTAAGTTGGGTTAATATTTCACACATAATTGTCATTACAGCTTGTAAATTTGAATAACCTATATTTTTTTTATTTAAAACAAACATAATTTATAAAATTATTAATGTCACAATTTTTCCCTGCCACATGAGCAAATCACACCTTTAATGGATAGCGGATCTTGCCGACAAAAGATCCGATCCAATACCAGTCCCAAACCCAGAAACCCCCACCGTGCCCGCCCACCGCGCCTCACATCCACGAGACCACAAAATAAAAAATAATAATAATAATAATAATCAAATAAATAATAAATAATAAAATTCGTGAAAAGAAAACGCCGAATGGTTGCCACGTGTCACTGCAGTCCAAAACAGAAGCGGACACCTGGTCCTATTCATCCAATAAACCCACTCCCCAAGCCCAATCCGGTCCATTCACCTCACTCCCCGATTCTCCCCTCGAGATCCACATCTCTCCATCACACCAAAATCCAACGGCCAAGATCCGTCCTCCAAACTGCCCACCGCTTTGAAACCAAGGGACACGTGTTCGCCGTTTGTTTTGACCAATGAAACGAGATGGCTTCCGTCAGAGAAACCCCCCCATCCAACTATCCAAGCCTGGCACCCACCCATTTATCACGCTCTCTCACTGGAAAAAACCACCTCCCAAATGCCATTGGCCACTTCCCAAAACCGCTTCCCCACTCCATTCCTCTTCTTCTTTTTTCTTTTTTATTTATTTTTATTTTTTTCATTTTCCGCCCTTAAATAATTTGAAATTCATAATTTGAAATTCAACATGGTAGTAATTCCTAGCTTTATAAATGGTGTAGAGGAAAGAGTCGCTTTCTTTGCTCCCTTGGAAGAGGGCAGGGGTTCCTCTTTCTTTCTCTCTCTTTCATTCTCTCAACCCCACCCTCAACCAGGTCCTTTATGTTGTTTATTTATTTATTTATTTATTGAATAATTAGAATTAATATTGAAATTTATTAAAATTAATTATGAGTATTTTTCTTTGGGTGTTGTCTTTAGTGGAAAGAGATAAACACAAAACAAAAACAAGTTCTTTCTCAATCTTTCCATCAAAGGAGTAGTGAGAGAAGAAGAAAAAAAAATGGCAGAGAGTGAGAAGATGTGGATTGAAGGAGGAGGAGGAGGAGGAGATGAAGGTGGTTTGGTTTTGGGGATGGATGGGGAAGACCTCATCTTCTCCGACGAGGCATTCGCGGCGTTGCCGGACTTCCCATACCTGTCATCGCCGACGGCGTCATCTCCGTCGCCTTCATCAGCTTCGAACGCTATCAAAACGACGTGCTCATCGTCTTCATCGTCGTCTTCGTCATCGTCTTGGGCTTTAGCGGCGGGAGACGGCGGGGTGGGTTTGGTGCCGCCGGCGGCGGGGGAGGGGGCGTTGGATCACGATCAGACGATGGATATACTTGGTGATATTGAGTTTCTGGACTCGTCGCTCTGGGACCCGTCCGTGTTCTTCTCCGACGATAATATGATGATGGACGAGCCGGAGCCGGCCCCGGAGAGGGAGAGGGAGAGGGAGAGGGAGAGGGAGACGTCGAGTGAGGATCTGGCGAAAGTTTTCCTAGAGTGGTTGAAGAGCAACCGGGACTCGATCTCGCCGGAGGATCTCCGGAGCATCAAGCTGAAGAAGTCCACGATCGAGTCCGCCGCTCGCCGGCTCGGCGGCGGCTCTCAGGGCATGATGCAGCTCCTTAAGCTCATCCTCACTTGGGTCCAAAACCACCATCTCGAAAGGAAGAAGCGCTCTCAACGTGACCATCCTCTTAACCCTAACCCTAACCCTAACCCTAGTTACAACTTGGAGCATGGAGTCTCTTGGGTCCTCAACACGCCATACCAAATGGATCCATCTTCGTTTTCATCTTACGGTCATGGTCCTCCACCACCTGCTTTTCACTTCCAGAACACCACCGGAACCCCGCATTTCTCTCCGGCGCCGGAGTTCATCGATCCGGCCACTGCATGGCAGGCTCATTTTGGTACCAGCCAAACACAACACTATTCTCCCTTGCCTCCAACACCATTCACTGCTGTTGCTGCTGGTAGTTGCTTTCCTGCGCAGTTTCAAAGTAACCAGTTTTTCCAGCAAGGTGAAAGACTGGCACGAATGGCTTCCGCCACTAAAGAAGCTCGCAAGAAACGCATGGCTCGGCAACGCCGCATTTCCGCACTTCATCACCACCACCACCACCATCACCATCATAACCGTAATCGGCAGCAGCTTCATTCTCAGCCTACTCGTTGTTCTCCGGCTGACGGAGAATCTTCTCAACAACGCAATGCCAACTCTTCTTCTCCTCATGATAAGCGTCAGGTCAGGTTTGATATATACATATGTTGTGAATTACTGTTGTATTTGCTGTAACATGGTTTCCCCGTTTGCATGTATGTGTTGGTCTCTTTATATATTGAGTGGGGTGTGTGTGTGTGTTAATTAATGTGCAGGATTGGAAGGTGGAGAAGAACTTGAGGCTTTTACTGCAGAAAGTGCTGAAACAAAGTGATGTGGGTAGTCTTGGAAGGATTGTTCTCCCAAAAGTGAGATCAAATGGAGGACATGATTGATTTTGTAGATTACATATATATATATATATGTGTGTGTGTGTAAAGTTTGTTTTTGATTAATGTTTCATGTGTTTGATCTATTTCATATATATACACCAGAAGGAAGCTGAGCTTCATCTCCCAGAACTGGATGCTAGAGATGGCATCTCCATTGCCATGGAAGACATTGGATCATCTAAAGTCTGGAACATGCGTTACAGGTGAATATAATAATAATAATAATAATAACAATTATATATATATATATATATATATAGTTATCAAATGGTTTTCTTGATTATAGTGTCCTTTTTTTTTTTTTCTTATTTTTTCTTTTTGACAATGTTAAAAAGCCAACAAATTCAGGTACTGGCCGAACAACAAAAGCCGAATGTATCTGCTGGAGAACACAGGCAAGATTGAGAATTCAAGATAGTTACTGACTGATGATGAGTTTTAATAAATATTTCTCATCTTTTTAATTAATTACTGACGATCAATTGGAATTGTGTTATGTATTTGCTTTCAGGAGATTTTGTGAGAACAAACGGGCTTCAGGAAGGAGACTTCATAGTGATATACTCTGATATCAAATGTGGGAAATATGTAATACTCTTTAATTTGCTGCATATTATAAAACTTTATGAATGATTAATTGATCAAAGATAAACAATAAAAGAGAAAACTAAATCTTTGATAATGAACAAACAGATGATAAGAGGTGTGAAGGTGAGGCAACCAGCTCAAGAACTCAAAGGTTCAGGCAACAAGAGTTCAGGGAGAAAGAATGGGCCTAAATCCAAGTGCTCTCTTTGCTGTGAAGCTGAACTAGCTGCTTCAACTTCAACTACAACTTCAACTACAACTGGTGTTGCTGAAGATGCTGAATCTGCTTCATTATCTCAGATGAACATCAATGCTTGATCTCTCTCTCTCTCTCTCTCTCTCTCTCTCTCTCTCTTATATATATATATATATATATATAGATAGTCATGATAGCATGTGGAATTATTAGTAGTGACAGATCATGCATGCTCATATGTGTATTTGTATTTGTGCTATCTGATCTTCTTTTTGGGATATTGTTGTAACTAATTAAAACAGTCTGTAAGCATGGGGAGAAGAACAACCAAGCGGTTGTGTGTCTTGCATGTCCAAATCTATGAAATGAAAAAGCCCCAAACATAACAAAATTGGTGTTCTAGTGTTTTACATTAACTACAAACCATTAACATCTGTGTGCTTGTACTAATTTTGTGATCATGAGTTCTCATCTGAGTTTTCAGCTTGTATATATGTGCATAATGCATGCTGCTTCAAAATGATATTTTATGTGCATATATGTATACATACAATAAGAATTTATATGCATAGACAAATCTTAATCAACTCACAAATATATAAATATCTTTTTTTTCACTAAATAATCTTCTAATTTATCTCTGAAGTAGTGATTTTCCTATTGCTAATTATGGTCATATGCGTAATTTTATGCATAATTTTGATCAATCTTATGCAAGTAGTGATTTTGATGTTACCAATAATTAATAGGGTCTAATGCATGATTTTATGTATAATTTTGACCAATATCCAAGTAGCAATTGGAAATCAGCTTATTCAATGAAATTGTAGTTTTTTAAAACTCATTGCAATAATAAATAGACTTAATTAAAATGTTATTTAATATTTAAATTTTCATGAGAATGGATAAAATAATATTTCAATTTGAATAAATTATAATGCTTTTCTATTTTTGAATTTATCATTATCATTTCGCACAGTTTTTACTAATTAATATGCCAGTGGCTAGTTGATTGAAATAATATTTAAGTGTTGTTTTCTCACATTCATTCAAATAATAAACAATCTTGATTGAAGCATCACTTATAATTAATTTTTCTAAAAAACTTTGATAAAATTGTATTGAAATTTTATGAAAATGACAATATTTTATATTTTCATCTCTATGGCACACAAAGCCTTTGGTATCATCCATTAATTGTCTTTCATGCACAACTCTGACCAAACTAATAATATGCCATTTACTATTTTCTCCATGAAATTAAATTAATATATATATATATATATATATAAGGAATGGTGAAGTCATTGGTTTTTGAGATTTTTTTGACAAGTAACTCATTGCAAATTTATAGATGCACATAAACACAAGTACATATTTCCCAATTCAAGCTCACTCATGCATTTATAAAATCTAATATTTATCCAGTATTGTTCATGCACAATTTAGACTAATTAAAACACAAATAACATTGGAAAATAAATCAAAAAGTTGAGTTGTTATTGAACAATTCATATTTAGTTTTGCATATTTAATTGAATAATATACAGACTAAATTTGAGTATTACTTATTATATTTTCCATAGAAGATCGGTAAGATTTAACTTTATGAAATGAAAATAGTTTTACTATATTTAATAATAACGACATATAAGTTCTTATCATTATTGGTGTTTATACACAATTTTGACCTTTTTTTACCACCTACAATGAGATGATAAAGTTGTTGGAGATCTAATTATATATTATTGAGGAAGGATAATATCTGGATATAAATTAACATTTTGATTTGAGGCATAAAGCAAGCGTATAAGAACTGGAAGACACTTAGAAGGAGATGACACATGCATACAAATTAACTAGGTAAAACTGAATCGCATCCTCCTCAAATCAATTTTAAGTGGCTAACAAATGATTTTTTGGCTTATTATTATTAAGTTTTTTGTATAGGTATTTATTTTAGGGAGAACCCGAAATCGAATCCTAGGAATAAAAAAAAAAAAAAAATTAAGTGGGCTCAACTAGCCTGAAATGGTTAAGTTTTTTGGATGGAGTTCTAATTTATGATTAGTTTTATTTTTTTTTATTATTATTTACACAAACACTACATGACTTTGATGATATTGGAAGAATGCTTTTGATGTATGTTGGCATGAAAATGATATTTATTGTATATGAATATTCATTCATACATTAGGAATTTATGCATATATATATATATATATGAAAATGGATGAAGTATTCAGAAAAGAAAACTGATAATCTTTAGAAATTCTCTTGGAGATATGTAAATGTTTTCTCATTCATCTCTTATCATCATTCTCCATAAAAATAGATTAAGTAATTAGATTAAATTATTATGAAATTATATTAATTTTTTATGGATGTACATATATACCAACGTATATACTCTCATTTTTTGTGGTATACGCAAGAGATCTAGTGCTAACAGTTATCGACAATTTTGTTTTCAGATAACCTTGTATATTACGACATTTATTATAAAATTAATAATAAACAAACTATTTTGAATTAATGAACATGATTATTAAATGATTTAAGTAATTAAATCATGTGAGATAAAGTTGATGCTGATGATCATGGATTAAATAAATAAATAAATAAATGAATTGTTTTGGAATTTCATTTTCAAATTATGAGATTACACAGGGGCTTCTTTGTAAACATCCTGAACAAAAGAATGTCCTCTGTCTAATTTATTAAATCTCAGGGGATTTTCTGAAAAGATTCCATTTTTAGGGTTTTATTATGGTTTTTCCAAATGGTGATTTAAGAAGAGAGAGCTCTCTCCTCTCTCTCGATCATCACTTTCGCTGGAGCTCCAATGGTGACGAGGTGGTCGGAGAAGACCCCGGGTCTGAAGATCTTGTGGCTTTGGACGCTGGGGACAGCCGCAGGTACCCTTCTTCCTTCCTGTTCCTTCTCTATCTCAAGCCCTAATTCCACTTTCTTTGCTGCAGTTCTTATCACCAATGTCGTGACCACGAGATTGAGGGATATGGAGAAGCTACTCAATGAAGAAGACGCTGCTATTCGATCTCAATCAAGTGCTGTTGCTGCTGTTGAAGATGATGGTAATGGCGCCACTGACGAGATCAAATGATGTCAATCTGTTATCTGGTATGAATATCTTTCCGTTGATTCTGCCAAATAAAAGAAAAAAAAATTTCTTTGTGTTGCACTTCTGAAGGAATCTTGTAAAGTTTGAATTTTATTTTATTTTTGTAGGTTTGTTTCTTTGAATATTTCTTGGTAAATGGAGTATTTCCACTTGTTTGGAATTGTGTTGGTTTCATGGAGATCAGAGAGTTTTGGTTGTTGCGTGTGATTTTCTTAGAATTTATGAATTAACTTTATTTAGGTTTCATTGCTGGGAGTTTAAGCTTAGATTACTTTGAATTGGGATCTAGATGAGTTTAAATATTTATTATTATTGCTTTAAAAGAGAAATTGGTTTTTAAGGACTTGTGAAAGATTGTTATAGTGCATTTGAGAAGTAAATACCATTTTGTAACTTATATATATATGTTTTGTGCTTGTTAAATAAGTAGAAAGTCTGTTTGATGCTCAAGTTATCTCATGAGTTTCTAAGAAATTGGTTTTGAGATATGATACTTGTTGTGAGAATTTTAAAGAGTGAATTTGTAGTTTATCGATTTTACACGATTAATGGGTTGTATGTTTTCTAGTGATTTAAAACCCATGATAATTAGGAAAACAACAAGCACTAAAATCTCACAATTTTTTTTGTGCAAAGAGTTATATATGTAAATAATTAATTTGTGATGCACAGGCTGCAGAGTGTTTGTGTTGAGACCTAATTACTTGTGACATGTAGTATGTACATGGGAAATCTACAATGTGAAAAGAAGGGTTAAGTCTAACATTTGGTCCCTGGACTAAGATGAGCAATTAGATATAATCTCTGACATTGAACCGATAGAACTTTGCTCATTTTGATCTGGATTTTACATTCTTTTCTTGGTTTAGGTACGAAATTGATTGCCTTTTGAGTTCAACAACTAAAATGACCAAAGGTGCTTAATTTAGGGACAAACATTGCACTTAACCCTTTAAATCATGATTTGTGATTTACGCAGAAAACTGATAGTTGGTTTAGTTGCATGTTCTAATATCTGTATTAGAAAAGAACGGAAGTATACTATGGTTATATATTTTATATTGAGAGATGTTCCTTGAAATACCAGCTAGAAGTGTGGTAAAATTTCAATTAAAATTAGAAGTTCAGCTAAATGGTTATGACTCATGAGAAATGTGTAGCTCATTATTGTATTTTTCTCATCTTGATAGCTGGTGAGTCAGTCACTGTAGATTCTTTTTTAATGAAGAGATGAACAGAGTAAGAGATGTTTTTCTCATGTTAGTATCATTTCAGTTTTATTGTGGGATGATCTGAAAGAAATTCTATAATCACAACCTAATTCTGCTAGATAAAAAGTATTTCGGTTAAACTCGCCTTATTTGTTTCTTTAAATATGATGGTTTTGATGAAGTTGAACATTTATGCCTTGTAGGTTTGTGCTTGTCCTTTGACCTCCTTGCAGTGTACCGAGAGTCATGTTAATCCATGCATGATCAAATGAGTTCAGAAATTCAATAACTCAAAACCATGTACTCATATAAAACTATTTACAATTATAAATTATCAATAAATCGGTGCTCTATAAATTTTTGTTTCAAGTACTTGTACTCTTTTTTGGTTTTCAGCAAGAATTACACTCAGGAAAGAGGATGCTCCCATTGTTTCCTTATTATTATTATTATTATTATTACGCTTGGAATGGTTGTGGTAGATGTAGGATGAGTTGTAAAATTTTCATGCTGCATTTACTAGATGTCTTAAATTTTAGTTCTCTGGGTTGTTTAAGTCTGGTCAATGATCACACCCAAATTGAGTTTAGGAGTACAACAATTTCTGGTTTAGGCCACCAAAACTTCCCAAATGAAAAATTTTTGGATTTCATAACTGGTGAACTTTGTGATGAACTTGATGTTTGATTATAGACAACCATTTTCTTTAAAATTAAACAGTAAAAGGCTACCTCTTTTATTTTTTTGACCCCTCAACAATATCAGCATTTCCACAATGAAGAAGATCAACAATTTAATGGAATCCACAAGTGTATCATTTACATAGTGAATCAGCAATGGTTCAACACTCCCTCTGACAATTAGAAACCCTTCCCCAGCCTTTGCAATACCAAAAATTGAGGTTGATGTCCAAATACAATTATTTGGTCAATGCTCTGTAACTTCCGGCAATGGAGAAAAATGGGTCTGGTATCACCCCTGAAAAGAAAATGTTGACAGTTTTACTCGGTTTTGCACATGCACTCTGGAGTTCTTGGATGTCTATAAACACTCCTTGCACGTGGCCTTTCATCAACCTGCTTACTCTGCCTCACAGTCTTGCGCACCCTCTTCTCGAATATTTTCCACTCAATGGTATTATTCTTCAAGAAAATATTAGCCAGTCGGCGTTTGTTAGGTCGTATGGTGGGTAATTTTCCACCACCGTAGTACATACGATAACCTGATACAAGAGATGAGAACTGGCTCCCTGAGTCTGTCATAGCAAATGTGTCAGCTGCTGCGCATACAATGAAGTCGAGGGCAGCTAACTGCAAATCAAAATTCAGATTGATTATTTCATGTGCCTGGTGGAACTGAATTGCCTAATAAACCTTTGAATGAAATCCCTTTTATTGTAAAATCTGGCATGCTTTTTCCAATTACAAAATAAGATTATTTGAGAGCATAGTTCATCTTTAGACTCGATGTCATATTCATGGAATACAATTCACTTTCAAGATGCCTTAATGATGAAATGGCAGGCAGGCAATACTCGAAATCTCATGCAAATGAGCATGGAGGGTCCAAATCATCTTTAGGGCATGGTATTGAGAATGATCATTGAATAAGCAAGTTAATGACAGACAGGAAGCTGCTAAACAACCTTTATATCCTGAGTCCTAGATTCAATTAGAGATTTCTATAAATTGTACTGAACTGGATTGGATGTTGCTAACCATTTTGAGATGGTACGTTCATAGTGACAGTATAAATTCAAAAATCCATGGCTAAAAAAGTAATATGTTGGTCAAGGGTACTTCCTTATCCTGCCTGGCATCATTATTCCAATGGAAGGTTCATAGCCATCAGAATTTATAATAGAGGTTCTCAAGAACAAAAGCACTTCATGCCAATGTAGGCACCACAATCATAGTCACAAGATGTGGGTGTCCGTAAATGCCAAGCGTACTAATGTTGTGTATGTATATTCTCATGTATCGTACATGCAATATGGAGGCAAAACCTTGAGCTCATTATTATGCTTGAAAAGAACAAGGGATGAAGAGATCAGAATCAATTAAGGAAGATAGTATAAGAACTAGCTTGAAACCTTGGATGTTAAGAACCAGACAAACGTTAATCACAAAGGCTACAACATTCTAACATATCAACCCAATGACTTGTCTGTCAGTAGGTGTCAACCACAAGGTTTAGGTGAAATAAGGAACAATGTGAATCATAATGCACAATAGAATCATTATGCATTCAGAAACAAAACACATTTTCATGGATCGCTTAATGTATAAAGGAAAATTTTAAATGATGGATGATGGACAAGAAAGGATTGCAACCAATACGTCTCCTAAACAGCTTTCAACAGAACAAAAATAATAACAAGAAATAAAATGATTACCTGGGAGGAAAAGTTAAGGAATGGTGCAATTTCAGATGATGAAAGAAGGCTTTCCTTGGTCACCATATGAGGATACAGGCTAGTCAATGCAGCCATTCTGGACTTCCCTCCATAAATATTTGCACCTGCAATGTATACCCTTGTTTTACGCTTGAAACCAAGGGCTACAAGCATAAGAACTGATTCTTCAGGTGATAGAGGACACTGTCCTTCAGAACGTAAGAATGCAGCAGATGGTACCCTGGTACATAGAACAAGAAGATCACAAGCATATAGAAAGGATACTGGTTCAAAATAAATACATAAAACAATATATAAATCAGCAGAATGGTAGAAAGTTGCTAATAAGATAAAAAGGTTAGTAATAGTTCTTTAAGATGCAAAGAACAATAACTAAATACAACCAACCACAAACATACTTTGTGGTGTTCCTGAGAAGTGTTAATGCAGGAAAATGCATTGCTCGGTATGCTTCTAGCTCCTCTTCCTCATCTTTTCCACCACCAAAATAACACATTGAATATGCAGCCATATCAATTTCAAACCTGAGATGTACGGCTAAGTATCTTGAGACAGTTCTAGAAGAAGACTTCTTCTCATTTATGCTTGTTTTCACTGCAAACTGACCAAACAGATTCTGTTCGATTGGTTTCCAGTGTGGTCTATGATTACGCATCCTCTGGACAAGCAGAGCACCAGTTTCTTGTATTTTTTGAACAAATTGTAGGGCATGGAAGTTACATCTGCAGCGAAGCCTCTGTTAAAGAGATCACTGTAAACAGAAGCCCCAGTTGGACATAACACAATAGTATGTTACCAAACATTCAGAAGTCATAAAATTATCAGGACATTGATATTATGCTTCCATCATCCTATTAAAGAGGTTTTTTGTGCTGAGAAATCAGAGGTGATGGGATTATCTCTCTCAATAATAGACCATGAATTTTGTTTCTATAAAAACTTATGCCACCAGAAAGCGATCAGTCTAGAAGTTCAATTAATTACAGACTATCACATAGCCATAAAATTTCACAATATTGAAAGAAATATTGAATAACTCATAAATATGACATGGAGCAAGTAATCACACACCCAACATTTTACTACTGACTTTTTGTTATAATCCACATAATACATCAGAAACTCATAAACCTTTGAAAGTATTATCCTCTTCTTGTTTTGTGCTTGTCAATTTCACTCGCAAAAATTCTACCATATTAACAAACCCAAAGCTGCCCATGCTGCCAAGTTATGTGCACCTGCAACTACGTTTTCAATTCTCAAGAACTTTAGCTAAGATACTGAGTGAAAATCCAGAAGCCAAATCATTGTCATGAATAACTGAAGCCTGTGGACCGTAACAAACATAAGGGATCTGCTGGAAGACAAATGAAGATAAACAACTTAAATAATGAAATTATTCTTCACAAGTGAAATATTTCAACCATTGAAGTTCAAAATAATACAGTTGGCACACTTAAAAATATTAAATGATCACATTAATTAAATTTTGATTGAAGGCGCCCATTTCACGGGAATCTAACTAATGTATTGGAAGGAAATACATAAATATTCTTCACTTGTGAAATATTGTACTGTGTAAGTGTGATTTTAAGAACTGGTGCAGTTCAACAAATATCAGATACATTGTATGAATTAAATTTACCTGCAGTTCAAATGGTATTGGGTCAAATGCTAATCGATTTCCAAATCCAGTAATGTGGACAACAGAATTTTTAAGAAGAATCGGAAGAATCCTTTTCAAGTAAATACTTGGCTTGGCCTCTTTCATCACTTCTGCATCAGTCACCTATCAAACATGTCAAACAAACTCAGTTAATGCTATGACATCTAGATGTATAGTTTTCAGACTTCCCATAATATTCCATAAAGTCTACATGAAAATTCAGCACTTACAACACTACCAATTGCTTCCAAGTCTAATGACTGCAGTTCCATAGGCAGTTCCTTCATAATTCGGATATCATCTTTCAAATAATTGATAAAATGCTCCTCCTGATATATATCGCTGAACTGACTAAGATATAGAATATGATGTCATTTCCGTGTCAAATTAGAACAAGATTGTTCTGAATTTTCTGATAGCTGAGACAAGCATATCACAGGCTTCTTACAATATTGAGAAAAAAGGTATTAAATTATACTCGCCGTAAAAAAACCAAAAAAAAAAAAAAAAGAAGGAAAAGAAACTAAAACATGGCAGCTAAAAAAGGGAGAGTAAATAAGATTCTCCCCAAAATATTCAGTGTCTATCTGCATTTTAATATTGGAATCTGCTAGAATCTCTGCCTATTTACAACAACCACCTCTTTGCAACTATTAACTCAACATTGGGATAATCAGTATGTGATATTCAAAGCATGCATATCTATCCAATTACAAGGGATGAGTGCATAAACTGAAAAATGATCTGATGTGATTAATCACTCAAACTAACATACTATATGCAGACCACAGCGTTAGAGCTCACACACGCAAAAACACACACAAAAGACTCCTATATGGGCATGTCAATGATAAGAAAGGAGAAATACTTTCACAGGAGCAAAACAAACAAGAGAGACAAGAAAGAAATGTGACAGCACTGCTGGCTATGCTTAGCCATAAAGATGGCCACTTTCGTTTACTTCCATATTTTATTAACAAGAGGATAAAAGTTAAACTAGGTCACTTGGCTTTCATTTCAAAATCAAGCGCTTTGTTATGAAGTTGCAAAGCTTTGCATATATTCATTACCACGCATAAAATTATTCAATGTTACATGAAACCATTATTTAATGCAGTTTCTCATGATACCACCAAGAAATGAGTAACTCTGTTCCAGATTATTCATCAACAATTACATTGTTGTATTTTAATTTTATAATTGGCAAACATGGTTCAGTTAGATGACGTTAAGTATGGTAGGAAATAATAATCTATTGGCCAAAAATCTATCGGAAGTTGTCAATGAGAATTGCATGATATTTGCACACCCCGCTGCAACCTTATTATATTGCAGCTTAATAACAGGGGGGATTAAATGTTTGGTAGGTCATTAGTTTGGACTTATTTCATTAAGGTCACCAAGTTTTAATTTGCATCAAAAAGGTTACTAACATTCGATTTTGTTTTTTCGGCAGGTCACCCGCGAGTGACCATATTCATTCAGCTGACGTGGCGACCGGAAAAAAAGATTATATTTTTGGTAGGTTACTGAGGTTTGGACTTGTTTCATTAAGGTTACCAAGTTTCAATTTGTATCAAAACGGTTACTACAATTTGATTTTGTTTCTCCGGCAGGTGACCCGCAAGTAATCACATCCATCTTGCTGACATGTCGACCGGAAAAAACACAGTCACCCTGATGAGGTCACATCACCAGGATGCTACATCAGCATTTGTTTATGTCACCAGGTGCCATATCAGCATTTGTCCACGTCACCATGTGGCAAAAAATTATATTACGTGGACAAATGCTGATGTGGCATCCTGGTGACATAGCCACATCAGGCTGATTGTGTTTTTTTCGGTCGACACGTCAGTAGGATGGATGTGATTACTTGCGGGTCACCTGCCGGAGAAACAAAATCAAATTGTAGTAACCGTTTTGATACAAATTGAAACTTGGTAACCTTAATGAAACAAGTCCAAACCTCAGTAACCTACCAAAAATATAATCTTTTTTTCCGGTCGCCACGTCAGCTGAATGAATATGGTCACTCGCGGGTGACCTGCCGAAAAAACAAAATCGAATGTTAGTAACCTTTTTGATGCAAATTAAAACTTGGTGACCTTAATGAAATAAATCCAAACTTCAGTGACCTACTAAAAATTTAATCCTAACAGGGGCTTTGCATGCAAGTAAATGGTTGTAAAAGAAGTGCAGCCCTATCCGTTTATCCAGGAGTTTTGTAAGTAATCTTATTGTTAGTGTGGTTTCATATTTTTCTTAGTAATAAAGCAGTTATCTTGCAGCTTTGTCAAGCAATATTATCCATACCCAATTGTAACGGCCAGAGAACTAGTAGTACAAGTACAATAATAAAGAACAATAGAATTCTGCCACAAAAAAGAAGAGAGTGCAATATCCATGAGTGTACCAAGTGAGCATATCTTCACATGCAAAGGATATTGTGTTACTTTATGTTCATAGAAGATCAGTCACAGATGAATTTGGCAGATATGGGTGCAAATTAAAGTTTTTGATCAGTTACAAAAGAGTTGTTTATGTCCATTTTTACTAATTTCAGAATAAAATTATTGTCAAAATCCGATCTAGTTAAACTTAGAAATAAACACTTGCACCCAAAAATTATTTGTTTGCAATACAGATCATTTGCATTTAAAGGACAGAACAAAATGAAAGAATGAATGGAAATTACCTTCTATCTCTCCAGACGCTATTGTACAAAAATTTTGGAACAATAAGAGTTGCATTGAGTAATCGAGAAATAGCAACAGCGTTGCAGATCTGGCAAAAGCAGTGACTAGTTTCAAACGCCAGAAAGGCAGTATTAAAGAAACCAAATAACAGGACATCCTTCAAAAAAGAAAACCTCAACAACCCATTCGGACCAATTCTAGCATTATTTGGAAATTGTTCGTCAGATTATATCTTCTCGGAAACCCAGATACCTAAGTTAACTCCAACAAGCAAAAGTAGGTTCAACCAAATTGCTTGCGTAGTATTTTTACCATCTTTAATAAGAAGTAGCACGAAATCTATGATAAGCACCAAAGAGGAGCCAAAGTTGACAACGACCAGGCACCCATGGTATATAAGTTTCCCACTATAGTTCTTATCTTGTGACTTTGTTATGTTTGTTTAACAAAGGAAGAATAAATTCCACTCCTAATTTCTCCTGAAAAGAAATGGAAAAATCCCTTGTAGAGCTATTTATACTTCAACTCAGAGATAATTAGCATAACTTGTTAAATCTATATCAACAATGAAAAATCACCTTCTCAAATATTTACATAATGTATCTTATTTGATGGATGAAGTAGGTAAACAGTTCATGAGATCAAGAAAGGATGTGAGGTTGAGGTGGGAATGGTGCATTCTAGTCAAATGAAAGAGTGAATGTATCAGAAACAGTAGGAGAGGAGAAAAATAAAAGATAGGTGTTTTACATGCAAAACCAGAGTACCACCCTTTGGTAGGGTGAGTTGATCCAATTGTGCTACTGATGACAACAAGAAATTAAAAAAAATGCTTGGCTTATCCTAACTAGTGTTGTAATACACCATGAGTTTTTAAGCATAGAAGCACCAAGTCCCTGGCAAGGTGACCAATGGGCAATGGCATACACTTATATTCTTGCCACATAGCTCATGTGTAATTACATCATTACCACCTCCACTTCAGTGGAATTTGGGTTCGGCACAGGAAGAAGGTTACCCATGAAGGATTTTTTTTAGCAAAAGTGAAGGAGGTAACTAAGGATTGCCTAAGTACGGAAATAGAAGTCATAAGCTTCAGCTATATTTTTCGCCTGTTTTTCCTGTTTCAGGTGAGTGAAATTTTGTCATGCAACAAAGAATTCGATTCTCATAGTATATTATCCTTTACAGAGTTTGCCTCATGCTCATGCTCTCTTGTGAATAGTTTAATGCAGCTTGAGTAAAAGCTTATTATGGTCTTCAAGTTTTACTTCCTATGTTTCAAAAAAGTACATGAATCATAGAATCTGAGAATTTTAAATTGGAGTGGTCATTCCTATACATGCCATTCAATATTGTTGTGTAAAAGATTAAGATCTATATTCCAAAGTTGAAACAACTGCCTCAATGGTTGTGGATTTCTCTAGTTAAGTCTCTAGTTTTTAGTTATGAACATTCTCTTCTATTCTAATGTTGATTGATTGTTATTGTCTACAAAATTAAAATCACTAAAATCTTTGCAATGAAGTCAATATCACCATTATGGTACATTCATAATTCAACTTGCTTAGAGCAAATCAATGCGTTTAGAAGTAAAGGAGCATAATGGAAATTACAAAGATAAAAATAATTGTGGTTTCACAATTTACAATCTCCGAGGGGAGAAAATGAAATTTAACAATTTGTGAATTATGAAGGCACTGACAATAATGGGGCGTTATAACCAGATGTGGGCCAGATTGTATCAAAGAAAATAATGGTGTTTCTTAGGGAGGAAAACTTACAGCCACACGTTGTTGGTTTATACCTCCATTTGCACTAATAAGAAGGTATCCATTCCTACCCTCTGCATCAGAAGGAGAAATAAATGAAAAAAATGCTTGGCAGGAAGTTTTTATGGCTCAATATAAATTATGCACAGAAAGAGCATATAGACGGATAAACATGTTACCAGAATTTCTCCAGTTACGCTGATGAGCACAAGGAGTCCATGAAGCAGATGAAATGAGGGCCTCCTTCCATAAATCAGGAGGTTCTGGTCTTTTTTCTCCCTGATATGAAAATGCACCAGAATGATGTTAAATTTAATTTCCAATCACCATCTATACCACATTTCCAAGAGATTGGACCATGAGATTCGATAATACCTCTGCCAAGGCATGAGCTGCCAAAGCCAGCAGCCTGGTAAACATGACCTTCCCAGGTTTTTTGCCTTTATCATTTTTCCTCCAATTATCCTGCAAGTAATTTATAAAATGGAAGTGGAACTATGTAATCAAACCATAAAAGTATATGAAGGAATGCCAATCATGTTTAACATACACAAGCAAGGTTACAAATATTCTCTCCATGACCATTCCAAATGAAATCCAGAATACTAGAAATATAGAAGAATTTTTAAATAATTGGCAAATGTTGCAGAGTAAACATGTGACAAGGCGCTGAATCAAGGAGCAAAATTTTAGGATATCGCAGGTTGGATTGGTTAAAGGGGAATTTAGAAAAGACTTGCATATGAAAAGCTTAAGCAGGAAAAAATTCTCTGACCTGATAGTTGGGATACCGATTCTGGTAGTGTGATTAGTGTCAAGTGTGTTTAGGAAACATTGAAAGAGAACATTGAAAGAGAAATGAACACATCTATCTGAATAATTGAGTAAACTCAGATTCGATTCAGAGAAGATAAATATGACATAGCATTACTTGGCGAACAACCAACTAAACCCAGAGATCAAACCAGAATTAGCCAATTAAAAACCTAACACAAAGGTCAGGAAGCAACTGAGTCATTGGACTCATTTCTATAAACACACCAGTTAACATGACTTAGAGGAGCATGTGCTATTTGAAGATCATGGGTTGAAGTGCCAATGTAAAATGTGCCTAACATTAAATGCATAAGATGTAACATGAATATTTATCATATGTTCATCCTCAATCCTATTCATACAAATTGAACACTTCATTCAAATAATACGATGAACATCAGAACCACTGGGGTCCAATCTGATTATCCGCATGACATGCATTTTTTCAGTTGAGCTCTAGAGAGGTGGGAGACACATACATGCCAATCTGTTCACATATGGCAAATTTAATATGATGCATTGTCAAACATACAATTGGGTCCTTGTCATAGAAACCAAGAAGTTCGGCGAGAAGGAAGAAAGGGGAATGCCGGAAAATGGCAAAGAGATTGTCCAAGTCTTGTATCAGAAACGGCGCTTCCATTGCTGTACATACTTTTTCTGCTTCAATAGAATTTTTAGTATAAAAAAGCTAAAGTCTCCAAACAATTTCACTTTGAAAATGATGTGGAGGTGGTTGAAGCAAGTATAAGCTAAAGCTATTTTAAAAAACCATATATATTGGTGGCCTACTGAACTTCGAAAATCAGTAGGCAGAGATATCAATCCATTTCTTCCCAACAGACCGAAAAACTTTCACTATTTTTCAAATGAAAGTTGTTTTTTAGGAAACTTAAGATTTTGTGAAGTGCTAAGAAGTCCTATAAATCTCAATTTATCTATCAAGCAACAAATAAGTTCAAGGTACTCCCCAAATACCAGATTTGTTGATCTTCCAACTTTCTCAGAAACCCAAGAAATTCAACATTATCATAAAATTCAGAAAATTCTTCAAAATTCAAATATAACATAACCATATTGCCTTCAAAGTTCAAAAATGAGAAAGCTAGTAACCAACAAACTAAACAATGGAAACGTAATTGAATCACAATTCCACACAAAGAAATCATGGTGATGTTCTATTAAGGCTGGACAAACGAAGCTAGTAAAGCAATAATTTCCATTTAGAGCTCATACCACGATACGAGAACTACTACTATTCGAGAACCCTGAGAGATCTTCGCTGCCATCCGAGCTCTCCTGGAGCCGAGAAAACATCCGCCAGTTCATGAGAAAGAAGAAACCCACAACCGCGATCCAGGCCGCAACTCCTCTCGCTCTCCTCCGCTGCCAACCCTTCCTTCTATTGAACCATAGCCTCTGCTTCTCCCGTGGTTCCTTCGTCTGACTCCACCATCGGAAAGCCAAACTCCTCCAGCTGCTCTCAGATCCCAAGGGTAGACGAGAGAACCCGCTGCTACCTAACGAAGAGAAAGGAGAGGAGTAGCCAGATTCGAAGGATCTCGGGGAGCCATGAAGCTGGTGGCGGGGAGTAGGGGAGTGGGATCTCGGGTGGAAGCTGCTTGACCAGGCCGACGGCGATGATGGTGATGATGATCCTTCTTCTTGGATCTCTTCTTGTGGAGATGATAAAGGCTGGAGGTGGAGTTCCGGCGGAGTCATGCCGGACGCCATGGATGAATGCCTCACTGAGCTCGAAGCTCTGTCTTTTTCTCTTTGGAACGAGAAACCCGGAGAGGCCTGTAAGAAAATCAAAGAAAATTATATATATATATAAATAAATAAATAAATATATATATATATATATATATATTTATTTATTTATTTATTTTTGTTTTTCCCTTTTTTTCAGTGGTTCATCTGACATAGATAATCATTTTATTCAATTTTGTAGGTTAGAAATATTTTTTAAAATTTTTTAAAACAACTTATACATAGTGAGAAAATTCGATTAAAAATAATCACAAATAATGAAATAACAAAAATAGGGAAAATATAAATTTACCCTTTTGAAAATATATGACAATATGAATATTGGAGCAACCTGCATGGACCAAAATAGGTTTATTTCATTAAATCTCGTGACATTGAACTTGGTGAGAGATGCTTATACACCAAGTGATAAATTACATTATTACAATCATCATCACTAATAAATTGAAATAACCCATGCACTAGATTTATAAATTTTGCCAACTTAAGCCAAAGCTTTATGAACATAGGCTCATCAATGAATGAATAAGCAAGTTTATCACACAGACAGCCTCTCCGAATCGCCTCGATGTTAGATCTGTTCAAGTCTCCATTTCGAGAAATTAGCAGGCTCAAGAACAACTGAGAAAATGCAAATCTTCAGCATGCCCCATAATGCTGCAGAAAATAATGTGGAAAAATATGCTCCTCTCAAAGAGGCTTAAAGTCACTTGAATTCTTTGATGCGATCATCTCCACTTCGATGCCTGATCTTTTAGCTGATATATTATCTTCAGAGCTGATCTTCTTCATCTTTGCTTTTTGCAATGCACGTATCTCGTACCTAACAAGGAAATTAAGAAGCAAATCTGATGTATAATGCATAAAGAGTAGGAAAAAAACCACCGGAAACTTTTTACCTTGCATCAAACATCAGTATTTCCATTCACTAGGTTGATGAGTAATATGTTTGTCAATTAATGAGTAATGAATGATCTAAAATTAGAGTAAAAGATTTGTTTCCCGTAGCAAAAAGTATGATTCATCAATTTCTGTTGAAATCCACCAATTCAGTTCTTTGCTGCGAATCAAAAGTTAGGAAGCATCAACCCTTAGATGATGAAGAGATAAACTGTCATTTAGCAAGTTGATTTCCAACATTCAAATCTAATATACTTACCGTAAGAATAATTCAGATTGTTTTTTTTTACAAAAAATAGTAATAAAAAAACATGAATAGTGCTAGGGGTAAGTTGTGTCCTCCACATCTTGCTTGCAATTTTTCCTCTCCATGTAAATGGCACCAATGAACATAGATTCTCTTAAACTCATGAAATCAGAAGCCAAAATACATGCTCCACAAAACATACCTACATATTTGATTATTGCAATATTTTGTTATGAAATCATTTTTAAAAATATAGTGAAATTGCAAGGAACTTACGAAGTCACGTAATTCTTAACTAGTAGAAAATATATCCTCCAAAACTGTTGCTCCTTTATAAGGCGAGGACACAAAGTATATCGAAGCTGTGAAATTTCCTGGCAGAAGGAAACTAATGTCCTGTAAAAATTCCATATCAATTATTGCTAGTAGAAGCAAGTTATAGAGCACTAGAAAACCTGAAATCAGTATATAGGATTATAAAAGTTTATCAGAAAAAAGATAATATTTCCTATCAAAAGCAAAGTCATCACTTCCAGAAGGTACATGCACACAAATAAAAACTGGTTTGTGACTAGAAAATACATGGACAATAAAGAAGGCCTTAAAGAAATGGAATCCAAACAGGTGAGAATTAATGCAAAACTAATGGGGGTTTGCCAAATGTGTAGGCATTAATGCACGAGATCGTTGACCATAGATATGAACTATGTTTATCAAAGCTGACCAGGGGAGAAGAAAAATGGTAGTGTGAAAGAATGTATCTGTCGTGCAATAGATTTTACAAATATCTGTTGTTTTACAATTTTTATCAAAGGTGAACAAGGCAACTTAGAAGATATGCAATAAGGAATTTTAACAAGATTTCTTTGTTAAAGTGTTCATGGAAATGAAATGAGATTTTGCATGGTGAGAGAGAGAATTAAAGGTGGCAAATAAGATGTGCTCTGCTGTTGCTCTATAAAAATAGATAAGCATGTGAACAGATGAGAATGAAAGCCAATGTGGAAGCAGAATAGGAACATTCATGAAAAATAAGTCATCAAAGATGGGTAAAGAAACAGTGCCACAAATAAGCATACAAGTAAGTGTGGTATGTAAAGGAAAAAATGACCTACTGAAGTTATGACAGAGTATGAGAAGTGGGTACTAAAACAAACTAAACAATTACAAGAAACTATGAACAGCAGCAAAGCGCTAATTCTAAAGTAAGTGCGCTATGTACGTAAAAATGGCTTACTTAAGAAGAAAGCAAACAGGATATATGCAGTAAAAATAAAAAATATAGCAACATAGATTCAAATTTCAAACTCCTGAATGAAGCATCAATGAAATAGCAATTCACTTTGCATTCACCAATCCAAAGGATAGAAATGACAAAATATTCAAGTGACAGTAGGCCCAAATCTGCACCCACCATCCTCTACAATAATGTACCTACCCTTTGGTTCCTAATCTAAACTTCCTACCACTTGATTTAATCACAAACTTGCAAAAGATTGCCTTAATTTAGTTGCAGATAAATTTGCAAAGGATTTCATAACTCCAAACCCCCCATAGGGAGATTGTCAAGGTGTAGTTGCAATATATATAGTGACCTTTCTACTCGAAGTGGTTTTCCATGAATCAATATGAGTGGATTGAAACAGTATTAGGCCCTTCTTAATTTGATCAAATGCTGAAATTATGATCTTTTCAATCTTTTTCAAAGCAATATGGATCAAGTCCCTGCCTATACTAACATTAAATGTTTCAGCTAATTGTGGTTATTCGTAAGAGTAAAAAAAAAAAAAAAAAAGAGGACTTTGGGGAGGCTGATACACACAATAAACACCACGATCTCCCGGATGCATGTAGAAGGCCTATTGCTCGTTAGAAGGGCTCTCCCAAAGTCTAGGTTAATACTTTTATAAAGAACATTTACAATGCCCCAACAGTCCCAAAAAATTACCAGAGATACAAACTTGGCAAATTTAAGACTAAAAACATTTGAAAACAGAAGTAGCAACCAAAAAATTATTTGCGTACCCACTAAGCATTCGGTGATAACCATAAACCATGGGGAAGAAAAAAGGCTGTTCACAGTGAATCAAGATAAGCAATGGGTGATAGCTCTATTTCTTTACTCCCACCAGAATAAAATTAGAGGAAAAGACAAAGCTTAGTCAATGGGACATAGTCCAACAGCCCAAAAAATTTACTGGAGAGACAAAGCTGGCAAATTTAATGCTTAAAACATTGACAAACAGAAGCAGTCGCTAAAAAAAAAACAAATTCATAGTGAATCAAGATAGGCAAAGAGAGATAGTGCTTGCTCTTCTTCATTTGAAAGAAAGTAAACATCAAGATAAAACAAAAGCTTAGAGAAATAATTGACCCGGAACTACCTTGACTTTGGAAAGGACAAGGCTCGCATGCCTCTCCTGCCACTCAGTGAGATCCATCCTCACATTAGACATCAATGCAGCAGAGATTGGCTCTTCCGAACGATCTACAAACGAATTCCGTAAATCCAAGAACAAAAACATCAATCGAGTGAGAAAAATCAATTGACAACAACCTTGGAAGGGAAAATCCTTGAAAGTGTTGACATTGAAGCCCCTCACGAACTCGCAGAGCTGTTCAGTGACACCAAATTCCTCCATGATCCTCTCATCGTCCGAGCTTCCCTTCTTCTCCTCCGATGAGGCGCTTCCTCGTCTCCGGAAAGTCCATCGCCAAGAGAGAGCACTCATCTCCGCGATGAGAGCACACCACCACTGCGCTTTCTCTTCTTCTTCTTCTTCTTCTTCTTCTTCTTCTCTAAAATTACTAAAATTGTGTTTCACCCCCTCTTTAGTTCTTATTTTCGTTTTGCCCCCTTAACATTGTTTTTATTTGGTTTTATCTTCTCCTCTGAAATTTCAAATATCTTTATAATTCATATTCTCTAGCTTTTTTTTTTTTGGGTTTTTTCATATGCACCCTCAAAAAGACAAAAATCTTCTAACTTCATGGCCATACCCCTGTAAAGTCGTATAATTAACTTTATAATCATAAAAATTTGGAGACTTGCATGTATAACACCCATGTATTGTTATTTTAAAATTATCAAAATATGTCTTACTGCCCTTTTCTAAACCCTTAAAATTACTAGTTTAAACCTAATTATTTATCAGTTTGTATGTAAACTCAAAACTTTTGATCTTATTACAATAAAAATTATAAGACTAATTGTATGGATGAAAAAAAAATTATAAAAATACCTGTGTATATTTTTATTGGGAAGATGTAGTTCTTCTGACTTTTCACTATTTCTTAGATATTATTTTTTGAATTTTTTATTAATATCCTGCATCTAATATTTTAATAGAATATTAAAATTATACCTAATATAGGTATCCAATTGCTCACAACGAGAGAAATAAAAAAATTCAATAAATTAGAAACATTTTAAAAAATTCAATAAATTTGAAAAAAAAAATTTAATAATTAAAAGAGTTAGACTATTTTAGAGTTTGATATACATGTCACCTCATAAATTCATTAAACTCTTACCTAATAATTATATTATAAAATGAGACCAATAATTAACTCATTAAACTCAAATCCATTTAACCATCTCTCGTAATAAAAAAAAAAATAATATGACTCACAATCAATCCATCAACCCATTATTTTATTTGAATTTTAAAATATATTTTTTAAGAAAATAAGGCCCCAACCAACCCACCAACCCAATTTATTCAGTGCCCAGTGCCCGTTTGCCAATAGTTGAAAGCTAACCGTGAGTATAATGGATTTTCAGTTATAATATAATTAAAAATATATAAATTTTGAAATATTTTGCAGAATGAACCCTTAAAATGCAGTGTTTAGTTAAATATTTTATATTCAATGTGATTTTTGTAAAAACAAAAAAAAGGATGTCCTTTTTGTTTGTTTGGAGTTGGAAGACTTTGGAAGATGGCGATGGTGGATGATACCATGATGGTGGTTCTGTGAGCCGTACTAACAGCTCAGCAATCCCTCAAAGAACAAATTTTAGCTCTGTTTGTTTGCCTTCTTCGATCCGTCTCGGTGGATGCAACCGCCATCGCTGGTTTCTCTCACCATTGACTCGGCCCTTCTCCACATCTCCCACTTCACCGACCTCTCCGCCATCCCTGACCCCATCCTCATCATCCTTTTCACGGTAATCCATCACCCTTTTCCCTCCTCCATCAACCCCTCTTTTTCTGTACTCTTTTTGGCGGATTGTTGTGCTGGAAGCGATTTTGGTACTGCGAATATTTGTTTTTTGTTTTTTGAATATGAATTCTGGAATGTTTTGTTTGGATTCTTCATCAAGAAATCTCTGTTTTGTTGTTGATTCTCTTAAATGGATCCATTTCTTTTGTTCATCTTGGATTTAGGAGTTTGATGTTCTTATTCTTCATGATCTGTGTATCTTCTTGTCTTATAAAGCTTTTGTTTAAGAGAAAAAAAAAAGACCTAAATTATTTAGTTATTAGAAAGCACCTGTTTGTTTTTATACTGTGTATGTGATTCTAGTTGGATTCGGTACCTGTGCGGTGGAGAGATCATGGGTGTTTGTTTTAGGGATTTGTGTAGCATCTGTATCCATTTTTTTATTCATTTATTTTTGTCTTGAATTTTCAATCGTTATCAAGGAGTTTGAGATTTTTATTCTCCTATTCTTCATGATCGAAGTGGTTTCTTGTCTTATAAGCCTTTTGTTGGAGAGATCCCACATCATATGGGTGTTTCTCTTTCATAATGGATTGGTAAGATAATATATGAAGTCATATCTGAAGTTTATTGTACACAAGCTTGATCTTTTAATATAAGGTCTAGCTTCAACACCTAATGAATTAGATGAATTTTCTAGTGCAGGTTGGATTTGCAATGTTTTTGTGCAATTTATTTTTTTATAAAAGATGGACAACCTGCCTTGTTCATCTTTTGCAATTTCAGCATGTAGCATGACTTTGTATAACCAACACCCAGCGCCATATCTTTCTTATTAACGCTAAAGAATCATTCATATAATATACCAGAAAGTATTGATTCTGCACAAGTATGCATCTGATTGGATGAACACACGTGTATGTCTGTCAAACTCATTGGCATATTTTGTCGAATGAGTATTATCATGTTGCTGAGTCAATTCGGCAATTAGTTATTGGTATCCTAATATGCAATCTGTTGTTTTACCAAGCCAAACCTTAGAATTTTGGAGTGTCTAAAATAAGGATCTATCATTTGGATGAAAAGATAGCACCTTCCTTAATCTGTTGGTCTGCACACCTCATGCCTTATGTAAACATGTATTATATCAGATGTCCTGAGGATGAATATATGTTTTGTGCTTGCCTAGTGTTTCATTGTTAAAGCATTTTAGCTGAGTAGAACCTTTGTTGTTGGGTCTTCTGTTCCATCTTTATCTAGGTTTATCTCTCAAAAATCAGTATTGAAGGGTACACCATGATTTTTAGAGTTGTAGTTACTCAAACTGTTACACACGGGTGGAAGATATTGAGATGAAATCCATGGTGTTCTTTTTATATAGTTATCCAGTGTTTAACTCTAGGGCTAGTAAGAATGGAGGTGCTGACCCATATGGTCTACCACGGCCAACATTAGTCATGGCTTAAGATCCATCCTCCTTACTCTGTCCTTATCTCTATCCTTGTCGGTATCCTTTGCTTTTCACAGTACACCCCCATGGCCAACTTGATTGCACCCTCCTCTTTTGTAAGAAACCACACTATAAGTATAGAAGGTTGATAATTGAGAAAGTAGTTTCATCTGATGTTGCATGTGATTATCCCTAAGAATTGATACTTTAACATGAAATATTAAGCATGTCTCCTTGATCTTGCTGGCTAGAGGAAAATGAGCTTTGATATTCTTGAATTGTGAATTGTGATTATGGTATGAGTTTAATGCCTGGCTGTATGTGATCCATGGTGGTGCGAAAGTATGTTTCAGGTGTATTATAAGCTAATACTCACGATGTCCTACCTTCCGATCAATTCATTTCATCTGTTGAAATTTCCCATGCTCCTTTCTGTTTTTGTTTGGTACATGCTTATTATAACCATCACAAATGATTGGTACTTTAAAGATTAATGGCTTATGGGCATTTGATGCAACACTTTTTTTGTCATGGAGGTGTCTTAGACCACGGCAAGTAGTATAAATTCTGTGGAATCTCTATGTTATTGCTTCTTGATTGGTCATAATATCATTCTTACCATATCTTTTTCTATCTTTGGGGTTCAAATAATAGTAGTTGCACTTTATAAACTGAAAAATAGGTTTACTATTTTCCTGGATTAATTTAAAGAGACTCACATAGTGGTTTCCTAAACAAATCTTTTTGGTTCTGCCAGGTAGGTGAGCATTGACTTACAAGTATAACAAATAGATAATCAGCTCTGCTTAAGTTATTCTTTCATTGAGTTCTTAGGAATTCATACGTATAAATGCCGTGACTTTCAGAACTTGATATCTGGTTGAGACTAAAGTGATCATAGAGAATGCTTTGCCTGCCATAAGCTTGCTAGGTTTCACATAGTTACACATTATTATTTTCACTGATTACTGGATATATGTTGTGAAATGGCAACTGCACCTTGAAATGCCAAGATTTTGACTTAGTAAGCTTTCCACCTTGCGGAATTGACATTTAGCTAGTTCAGTGCATCCTGACTGTCATTTAACTAGTTTGGTGCTTCTTGATACGTATTTCTTTTTGGGCCATCCCCCTAGGCAAAAATGTGTTAACAAGGGATTGAGTTCAATGTTGACATCTTAGCTGATATCGGGAAGGTTATATATCTGCCTTCTCCTGTAAAGCTTCAGCTGGACTTCTGACAACCTTATGTTTCCTTAATGGACAGAAAACCCTGCATGCAGGGAAATTGACAGAAAAGGTTCTGAAGCTATTTATGGCAACTGGTAATGAGGAAATCCTTTACTTTATTGAGTCCCTTAACATCAAACAGATCCTTTTACCTGTTCTTCCCACCAGTAAGTTATCAATATCTCGACAGTGATAAGATCATAATCTGATGATACTGTGGGTCTAACACTGATTTATTACACAGGGTGCTCTGAGAAATTCTAGAACTACACTTGGATTTGGTTTCTTCATATTCCTGAGCAGTACCATATCAGCATTAACTTTTGATCTCCAGCTGGAAAAATGTCTCTGGAACTAGACACGAGTCAGATTGATGTTGTGATTGCAGCACTTCATCCGAATCTCACCCATTTTTTGGAGGAATGGCGACCAATCTTGTCCAGATACCACCTCATAATCATCAAAGATCCTGACATGGAAGAGAAGCTTCAGATTCCCTCTGGCTTTGACCACCAAGTATACACCAAATCCGATATGGAGAAAGTGGTAAGACAAACTTCCATAAAATTTTCTGGTCATTCAAGCCGATACTTCGGGTATCTCATCTCTCGCAAGAAGTACATTATCTCTATTGACGATGACTGCCTTCCAGCAAGAGATGGTCAGGGTTTCTTAATAGATGCAATCGCCCAGCACATGACCAATCTCAGTACACCTGCTACACCTTTCTTCTTCAATACCCTCTATGATCCCTATCGAGAGGGTGCAGATTTTGTTCGTGGGTACCCCTTCAGCTTGCGAACCGGAGTTGAATGTGTGATGTCATGTGGCCTGTGGCTCAACATTGCAGACTATGACGCCCCAACTCAGGCTGTGAAGCCAGAAGAGCGAAACTTACACTATGTTGACGCTGTGCTCACAGTGCCAGTGAGGTCAATAATGCCTGTAAGCGGGATCAATCTCGCATTCAGGAGGGACATAGTAGGGCCTACATTGTTCCCTGCGCTGCGGCTGGTAGGAGAAGGTAAGCGGAGGTGGGAGACAATGGAGGATATCTGGTGTGGGATGTGTGCGAAGGTAGTGTGTGATCACTTGGGTCTTGGAGTGAAAAGTGGACTACCGTATGTATGGAGAGGCGAAGGCGGCAATGGAGGCGATGCATTGGAAAGCTTGAAGAAGGAATGGGAAGGAGTGAAATTAATGGAACATGCTGTGCCCTTCTTCCAGTCGGTGAGGTTGCCGAGGACTGCGGTGACAGCAGAGGACTGTGTGATCAAGTTGGCAGGTATGGTGAGGGAACAGTTGGGACCTCTTGATCTTGTGTTAAAAAATGCTGCTGATGCTATGGAAGAGTGGGTCAATCTGTGGAAGGCTTCAACATCTCAATCCCTAACTGATCTGTAGTTTGGTTTTTCCCTACATTGCCTGCTTCTTTACATAATAAGAAGACCTAATTGTGTCTTGGCTTGGACTTGGCATATTAGAACATCTACAGTTACTGTATTTCCATTGAAGTGAGTATTTCCGCTGTTCAATTTTATATGGTGATTGTTGGAGAACATCAGCTATTGATGCCTGGTTGGTTACCTTCCTGTAGTATTCTCCTGCTTGTTCAGTGTGTGCTTTTTTTTTTCAGCTAGCATACCTGTGAAAATTAAATAATTGTTAATATACTTTTAAATATATTTTTTATATATAGTCCAATAGCCTTCTTGGTTTATTGGCACCTGTGGATTCGAATTTCAAATTTCAGCTCATGCAGGGTCAAGGAGATATTAATTCAATGTTTGTGCATATATTGACATTATATATATATATATATATATATATATATATATATATATATATATATATATATATTATTTTACCAGAAATTAATAAAAAAAATTTAGAAGAAGATCAACTGATCTTTTTTTTACCTTCTTCTCTTCCTCCAGTTGGAGAAAGTAAAAGATAAAAATATAAATATAACTAAAGTGTTTTTTTAGAAATAGACAAGTAAATAATTTTTAATGTTTGAGTTATTGTAGTTTTTATAAAAATCTTCTATAGAGAGAGAGACTTGAATAAATATAATTTTCCACATGATCGTAGAGTTTTCTCCAAAGTCATGCAAAACCCCTTTTTCCAAGGAACTAAATAAGAAATTTAAATTCATAGGGAGAAATCTACAAAAATCACTTGTTTTTATAACTTAGGGACTATAAAGAATTTATACTTTTCCAAGGGACTGAACTACAAAAATTACAATCTTCCCGCCATCTCCCTCGCAGCACGGCACGATCGCAACCCCAATGCGCGCATTCTCCGCTCTCTTCCATCGCTCACCCATCGCCAATCCCTTCAAACCGCCCCAATACCTTCATGCCCATCACCTGCTCGACGAAATGCCGCAAAGAGATTCATCCCGTCTCAACGCCCTCCTCTCCGCCCACGTCGGCAACAACGACCCAACCTCCGCGCTGCTGCTCTTCCTCCGCATGCATCGTCACAACATCCCCCTCGATGGTTTCACCTTCAATCCAGTCCTCTCTGCCTGCCCCGCTCTCCCCGCCGCCGGTTCCTTTCTCGGCCGCCAACTCCATTCCTTGATGTTCAAGCTTGGCTGCTCGTCCGAACCCATCCCTGCCACCTCCCTTTTCAACATGTACTCTAAATGCGGCTTCTTTATCGATGCACTCAATGTGTTTGACGAAATGCCTGAGAGAGATGTCATCTCATGGAATTCCCTTCTTTCATGCTTCATCCATCACGGCCATGCACAGCGCACCATCAACGCCTTCTTCTCCATGGTACAAAACGGAATTCAGTTCACCGGCTTCACTATCAGTACCGTGCTCAAGGCCTGCGCTTCTTCATGTGCTCTCCGGCAAGGTCTGCAGTTACATGCTCTCGCCTTCGTTTTCGGTTATCATAATTCTCTCGTCATTGCTACTTCCCTTATTGACTTGTATTCGAGCTGTGGAATGGTCACACAAGCAATCCAAGTCTTCACTGGATTGAATTCCCCGAATGACACCGCAATGCGGAACGCATTGATCACCGGGCTTGTGCAGAGCCGGAGATATGATGATGCTTTCGCATTGTTTGCAGAAACAACACCGAATGCAGTGGCATTCACTTCAGTGCTCACCGCTTGTTCCGATGCATTGTACTTAGAGCACGGAAAACAGATACATTGCGCCGCCCTTCGCCGTGACTTCACTTCCGATACCATCTTGTGCAATGTGCTTGTGAAGATTTACTCAGAGTGCGGCGACATAAATTCTGCGTGTTCGACCTTCTATATGATCAATAACAAAGATGCCATCTCATGGACCAGGATTATCGATGCGTACGGGAGCCAAGGGTGCGGTTTGGAAGCGCTAAACTTGTTCGAACAGATGGAGCTCGAAGGCAGTGTTTTGCCCAATTCAGTGACATTTATATCGGTTTTATCGGCGTGCGGGCATTCGGGGCTCATCGACAAAGGCCTGAAGTATTTCGATGTTATGAAGAACAAGTATGGGATTGATCCTGGAGCTGAACATTATGCATGTTTGATTGATATGTTGGGAAAGGGAGGGAGGATTGAAGAAGCATGGGAAGTGTATGGTGGGGTGGTAAAGGAAGGGAAGTTGAGTAGTGGAGTTTGTGTGTCAATGTTGAATGGTTGTAAGGTTTGCATGGATTTGGGAAGAGGTGAAGTTGTGGCAAAACATATGATGGAGTTGGGGGAGGAGGATAAGGCCGGTGTTTATGTATTGTTGTCAAATTTTTATGCAGGAATTGGGAGATGGAATGGGGCTGAGGAAGTGAGGAAGGTTATGGAGGATAGAGGGCTTAGGAAGGAGGTTGCTAGCGCACTGATTGCCATTGGTTGTTAGGGTTGGTTTTTATTTATTTTTATTTTTATTTTTTATTCATAAATATGTCTGCAAAACCCGTCCCTTAATTATATAGTGTTTATCATGTGCATATATATATATAGACATACTGATATATAAATGCATAATTATTATATAGATAAATGCATAATTTTCACCCTTTCTAAAAGATATATACATGATATACATTTCTAATAATTATTATGGAAAAACAATCCAAGCCTTCCAAAATAAGACTTTGAAATTTAATTAAATTTAACCAAAGCCTATTTCATAAAAAAAAAAAATTACGAAAATTAAAACAGTGAAAATGAGAGTTCTCAAATAAATATATAAATAAATGAAATAAAATTAAAATAAAATCCCACTTCTCATTTTAAATGTCACCTTCATGAAGCTATCATCACTGAAAAAAACTCAAATGAATCATTCCTCAGACTTCGGCGGTTTCACTTTTACAATACAGACACCCTCCCTTAATATGAACAACGTTACCAGTACAAAATTAAAAAATTAATTAATTAATTATATTCACAACCCTACATGATGTACAAAATAACACAGCATTAACCTTTGCCTGCATGCAATAATAGCATTCACTAGTAGGGCAGTCAGTGTTTCACTAATTCTATATATTGCCCAACCATCCAGAGATTCGGAAAAAAAAAACATATATAAATATGGTGAAAGGGATGTGCAAGAACGCTACAACAGGCATAACTCAACTAGTAAATTTCCGGCTATAATCCGAGATTTCGCATAGCCCTTCAACCTTCTAAGGTCTAAGATAAATTAACACAAATTGGTATTAGAACATCAACATAAAGAGAACCTATAATACAACATACCAAGCTATACAAGATCTACTTTTCAATCCCCTGCTGCAGATATTGAATCAAGTCATAGCCCGCAGTCGTCCACTTGTTGTAGGCATCCATGCAAGTGCGTATCATGAAATTAGCTGCCTCACGGTCGTTCATCTCGGGATGGAATCGCTTTCGGAGGTTGCCTATTGGGTCACCCCTGCTAAAGCACGGCAGGCCACTGTCAACCATCAGAAGCACTGTAGTTATGATCCCGTGCATGTGTCGCCGTGCCGCAAGATAACCTTTCACACACAAGCTGCAACGGCAAAGATATGTTGATGACCAAGATCTTGGAGAAAACAAACATGAGACTTGCATGATTTACTTCAACATGAAAAATTCATTCAGATTTGTACAATGATTGACATGGTCAACATCAAGTCGACCAATGTTCAAACAATGTTCGTACAAAAAGGTTCATCATATTTCCACAGGCTTGAACTGGGAAGCAGTTTTTCAGGAAAAGGAGAATGTAGAAAATTATCATAGAGTACCATAGGATGAAGCGTGTGAAAGAAGTGAAAGAAATGAATTAACCATTTTTATAATTTTACTAGTATATATATAGATCAAGAAGCTGACAAAAAGATGAGGATTCTATCTGAAGTTGATGTTCAGGAATATGATAAATTGGAGAACAAAATTGTGGTAGGCTGTGGCGTACAATGGCGAATGTCTAATGAAAAGACAGAAATAATAACATGCCATGAATATTATTAAGGCTAAACTTCAAGTCAAAAGAAGAAACATTCCAAGGATTAGCTTGTGTAAGTCACGAATCAAGACTTGATACAAATAGAAACAGCAAAAGGAAATTAATTGAGATAGCATTCACTGTATACAAATTTCACAAACAAGTTCCAAAAAATGAAGTTAAACCATCCAATCAAATTATAGATTACTTTCCCATAATAATTCTATGACACTGCAAAGAAATTGCCTCTCTCGTACGACATTGTATTGATCATGGATTTTAACAAAAACCAATGCAATCCTCACTGGTGAAGATTCAAACACATCGTAAATTGTCTAAGAAAATCACAAGTAAAATGTCCAAATGGAAGGGTCAGATAGACAGTTGATTTCCAGATATTGACAGTAAATACTTCGTAAGACATCTTGCGCTCACCGCAAATGACTACTTAATGAAAGTATGACAAAATAAGCTCCCGAATGAATACTAGCTAACAAGGAGAATGAGCTCAGCCTAAACACTAATCAAGCAAACTGAACATAGTTTTTTTAACTGAGCACAAATTAAATTTCAACCCAAACTCAGAATATCTTCTAATGTTCACTTTCTGTTTGATGAGGATCCATTTGTTTTCAATCAAATTTAATATATCAATTCATGATGGAACTATTGCAAAATTTTTGTTTGGAAGACTACATGTAAAAGCGTATTATGGCAGGTACCAAACTCAATCTCCGCATTGAGTAATTTTCCTTTTTCAAGGAATCCAGACAGTTCAAGCCAAAGATCTAGCTACTGTGCCAACAGGCTTAAGCTAAGCTCAAGCACCTGACATTTAAATTTCAACTAAGCTTGAGCCAGCCGGACAATAATTCAAGTTGTGATCGAGCCAAACTTGGCTCACTCGAGCTTAAATAATATACAGCCTTGAACATGGGATAAACTAAATAGGACAACCAAAATTACAATAACATCTTCACATCATCCAACTTCCATTACCGTGTTGAAGTGCTAGAAGATGCCAACAAACAAAATGACTTGCATCCGTGCAAAGTAATTATATCAGAGAATATAAAGTATAGAATTACGTGCCTGACAAACTGAGTCCATGTCTCACTTTTCATTGATCCGGAAGGGTCAAGTAATTGGGTCATTTCATGACTCAACTTGAATTGTGCGCTTTCAAACCGCATGTTGCCTCCAGGTGATGTTTCCAATATAAACCCAAAATCAATGTGGACAAGCCTTCCCTGACTGTAAGAACAGTGATTATTCCATTCCCTTAACTATGAGACACTGATTGTTCACTAATTAAAGCTTCTAACTGTAAATACAAGTGATCATTTCAGATATGTATATATAGAGAGAGAGAGAGATACCTATCAAACAGTAGATTTCCATTGTGTCGGTCCTTGGGTTGAAGAAGAAGGCTGGCAACAGCATAACCAGCACTACTGACAATAAACATTTCACGGGCAGTTTCAAAAGAGGAAGAACCCACAGGTCCAAAATCTTGCTGAAAAATCTCATACAAGCCACCATCAGTAATTTCCCCCATTTGGCTTCTGCTCCGAGTATTAGGAACAACCTGAATAGATACTGAACTTAGAAAATATGCATATCTGATTAGACATAGAAGAATGATAAACTATGATTACGCAGATATTTTTTTGAAAAATTAGGCAAAGGGTTATTGCTGTTGAGTTATATATTGTTAATGCACACATGTATCCATATATTTACACATTCCAGGGCAAGCCACAGCTAAATTTCCTGATACATATAGATGCTTTTAAAAGCAAATGATGAACTGGATGATTGCAATATTTAAGAGCAGCAGGAGCAAACCTAAAGAATTCAAATGTACATCATCATTAAACTGGTCAGACTAAAATAGATCATGCATATTAAGAATACCAATACTCACACCAAACATGAGTGGCCTACGGTATGTGGTATGATGCAGCAAGGATAAAAATCTATTTACATTTCAAAAATTTAAGCAAGCCAATATGGACACCAGAAGTTATAAATATCAGATATGACCCATGACAACCTGTAAATGCACATTCATTAACACAAAAACCTCACAATTATTGCTCTTAAAAAAATGCTCCAGATAAAAAAAAAATTCTGTCATCTTCTTAGGTTCCAAACAATTCATTAAGATGAAGGGAATGGTAATCATCATTGCAATATGTAAAATCATACTATAAAAAAAAAAAATGTAAAGTATCCACCTCAATTATCCCTCTACCAGGTCCAGTTGGCAGAACACCATATGGAAATAAGTAAAGATTTAGTCCAACTGCTTCAAATATGTCCCTGAGGAGAGCAATCACTTGAAGGGCAAGAACATCTTGCCGACAATCATCCCCAACCTGAGAAAAAGTGAAGATGGATAACTAGCATCAATATGAAAATGGAAGATGGTAATTAAAATTTTAAGAATACATAAGCACAATTAATTTCCAACTGCCTTAAACAAAAAATAAACAGATCACGGCAGTTCTATCAATCAGGGACTTCCAGCAGCAATTCTTTCAACTGAAATTTCAGTAAATAATTTTCAGGGAAACCAACTTCACTGGTTTCATCAAAGTATAATATCACAAAAGGTATGGGAAGGAGTGGATAGGATGAAAAATAAGAAAAATAAGAGGATGAAGAAAATCAATAACTACTGCAAAAACTGCAATTAGAGTGCAAGAACGCTTGAACAGCTCCTGGAAGTTGAAATGCTTATTTCAACAGATCACTGGTACATATTTGAACATAGGATTTTTTATTTTTTGAATATATAACCAATAGATAGCACAGGTCCTATATAACTTCAACAGCTAATTGATCTCAAAAGTGCACAGAGCACCCAGTATATGATGATCTCAAAAGTTCCCTCAGAAGCTCATTGATCAACAGCTAATAGGTCCAAATACAAGATAATCAGGATAGTTTCATACTCAGAGTTTACCCAAGATTCTGATTTTTGGTTTTAGCAGTTCTGTTCGCAAATGCACCCCTCAACTTGCAACCAGGGATTAGTAACCAATGATTTGTGCAAATAGTAAGAGGGTAAATAGTCATTCAGTAGGGGTGAGCCACAACTTTGATAGATTCCATATATATTCTTTAATTACTATCAACCAAATGGAGAACTTTGTATTAGTGTTATATTAGACAACTATCTTTGGTTGCACACAATTGTATGTCTTATAAATTATGACCACAATGAAATGAAAGCAAGAGACCTACATACTCGAGGCAAAGTGGATCATTCAAGAAAAAGAACTTACACAGTGACAATCTTCATAAAACTTGCAAAAAAAAAACATACCTTGAAGATGCAACCTTGTGACTGTACATCATTAGGATCTCCATCCCGATCTACCACATTGAATGTGACCATTATTGGAACTTTGGCAGCTGACTGGAGGGGAATTCCACTGTCCAATTGGATACCACGAACAAGTTTGTTTGTGGCAGTAGGCAGATAGAGATCCTCGCCTTCCATAGCAATTTTTTCCAACTCCCTGAATATAATATGCAACAATTGAATGGCCAATTTAGAAAAGACAAATATTCAGCTTTAAAGGATTACCTCCTTATACCCGCACGACGCTCTTCCTTGGGTAGTGGAAGAAGAACACCGGAGATAGATGTAACTTTGTCAAAAAAGTCAAACTCTCTTTCAAACAAGTCACGTGCCTCAGGAGTAAATGCATCAATTATTCTCTGTCTTACAATTGGGAGGATTGATTGGAAGGAATTATTCTGAAACAAAAGACAACATGATTATGTATAAGATGTCGTGATAGCAAGACCATATGCCACCATCGATCAAAAACTCAAAATTAACAAATGCCATAACAGATGCAACACTCCAAAAAATGTTTTCAGTTTGTTAACATTTTGATTCTTTCACACATTATAACAAGAAAAATGCAGGTCTCCAATTAGAAGATTAAGGGTTAAAAAAGATTTTATTCTAACAAATTAGTCAGATAGCTAGTATTTCTAAATCAACATAAAAATTAAAAGGCCTAAGTTAGAGAAAAAGATTGTGAATGGGATACCTTGACAACACCATCCTTTTCAGATTCTGGAAGGGATTCACCCTGTCATTAGTAGTATAAGAACAAATTTAGCAAACACAAGAAGAAATACCAATTCAAACTTCAATGCATCAAAATTTATTTGCAAAAACATTTTTTTTCGAGCCATCATGAAAGAAGCCAATATACTGAATGAGTCATGAAATCACAATAAATATTTATAGATGAGCATTCTGACAATGGTCAATAGAGATGATGAACCTGAAGATTCCATATCAATATGTGGGCAAAGATGTTACTCCTTTGAGCCGCTCCAAGCAAATAACCCTCAACTAATTTCTACAGAAAAAGATGAAAAAAATAAAGCCCACTAGTACAATTGAGAAAAGAAAAAACAAGAGGAATTGCTCAAGAAGTTAAGAACAGATTTTTAAAAAACTACAGTATGAGTGACTGATTAAAGAATAAAAAACACACAAGACTCGGATCACAATAATGCAAGTTAATATATATATATATATAAGTAAGAAAGCTTACCCCTTCATCGTATCGAAGTGCCTGTACTAGCTGTGGCATAAAAAAGGTCACCCGCTCAGGCGGATAGGATTCCAGAACTCGAAGAACATAAGCCATTACACGAGGATGACCCTTAAATGGTGGGGTTAGGAACTCAAGTGCCTGAGTAATGGAACAAGAAGCCCAGTGTGGTAATTGCTGCAAAAGAACTGAATTCTCTTCAACAGCCTTTGGAGTCACAAAAAATGGCAAGGCTTCAGGTATAGTGCGGATCTCAAGTATGTGCATCTGCAAAGGAGAAAGCAGCTTCAGTCAGAACTCATGGTTTTCACTTTCAATGATATATCCATCAACAAAGCAATATTCTACATCACAATCTCCAACTTGAAGTAGCAAAATGTAATAATTTAAAAACTAAGGTGACAAAAGATAAGGTCATAATTGTGCATGTACAACATGTCTAATAGGGAAATAGGAAGACACTATTCTCCTATCAAAGGATCCAGATCTGAAGCATATTGAACAGAATACATCCCTTCACTAGGCCAAAGCACTCATTCTTCTTCTTGTTCTTTTTATATTTTTTGAGACTTCCCTCATCTTGGATGTGGCTCGAGGGAATCCTGGCGCACCAGCACAAATGCTACAACTTGTCCTAAATGTTTAAGTTGAGTACCATATATGAAGCAACTTGCAGGATGAAAGAAAAACAAGAATATAACATCCTCATAATTTTGAAAGCATTCAGCAGTAAACCTCTAATGCCCCGGAGGAGAATAATCAGGAGTCCACAATTGACTAAAACACCATATATATATTCATCCATTTAAAAAATTTCCAATTTCTTCATTGTAAGTCAAACACTTAATATGGGGGATACTTACTAACATTGGTCTACTAACAAAGGATGAGCAAACTGGAAGAACAACTAAAGGGACATTCTGGGCAAATTCTTATCATTTTTAATCAACAGGAATACACATAACAACTAGATGATTTTCTTTCATATCGATGTTAAAAACTATGTGACAAAAGAATAATTCTTAATTATTTAGGACTCCCAAGAACATTTAACAATTTTATGCAAATAAGAAAATTTTAATGTGGAAACACTAGTCAAATGGACTTCCACTTTGCACAAAACCATAACATGCAATCAATGACGAAGCTGCTAGGTATTAGTCAAAGATTTGGCAAAACATTTAGTGATAGTTCACTATTTCTACGTGTGTGCGCACACGAGCATGCATGCAATTCCACTTTCACATCGCACAAAATCATAAGGCGCAATCAATAACAAAGCTGATAAGTATTAGTCAAAGATTTAGGCTTGAACATTTCTTTTCTCAAGAAACCTATAAATTTCATTCATGCTGACCTATAATATCAGAGGAACTTAGAAACCCAACTTCATATATTTAACTTTTTAACTAATGGTTGAGTAGTTAAGATGCCAGGCAATTAATGAAAACCAATGCTAGACTTTTTCCAAAGAATCTAAATTCAACACCCAAATCATGATCTTGATCTACATGATTCAGAAATATAAGAAAATTAGAGTTCATATAGTACGAGAAAAATGATTTACAACCTTTTCGATATATTACTAATATATTATTCACTTATAAATATAAATGATGTAAATCTACAAAATATTTGACTGGTGGTTTTCAAGAATTTGAAAGGATAGAACTAATTAAGGAGAGTGGATTTTACATTTGGAGGGGATACACCTAATGTAGCTCAATATGGTTAAAGTCTGAGAAATAACAATAGCGTATATGTATACATATAGTTGGTTGCTAAAAGTTGGAATTTCATAATGAAAATATAAAACTTTCAAGTTGTTTTACATCACTAAATTATATGCAAATAGAAATTCATATGTAATGATGTTATCAAACATGAAGACATGCCACTATAAGATGAATCACTTTTGACTAATCAATATCTAAAAAAAAAAAAAAAGTTATATGGTAGAGCATTTAACTCCATATCATTGATTTATGTACTCCCCAGATTGAGTAATCAATGGTCCAAAAAATGGTAAAGATACTTCAAAGACTTAAAAATAAAAAAATAATAATAATAACAATATCAATAATACAAAAAATATCAATGGCTGCATGCAATGACATAAACATGCATATAGCTCATAACTATTTGAATTTGCACATGATATTTTTCCTCCGGTTTCTTCATTTTAGCTTTAACTTAAACTCATACTAATTCCTGAATAGGGTATAGAAAGTTTATTCAACAACTATAATTTAATAAAAGCATATTTATGAACTTTCAATCACTTGTAAGAATTTGCAAAAGAGAGGCAATCAATGAATTTGAAACTCTCATGAAAACATGAAACTCAGGCACATCAATGGATCAGAGAAGAGAAACATACTTGAACTAATTGTGTTACTTCAGCTATTAGAGATGAGTTGGTGGGAAATCGTGAGGTTAGGGAAATAGCAATTCGAGGATCCACAGAAAATGCAGTCCGCGCATGTTCAATCCATTTGTCTGAGCTAATTTTAGAACGCGAAGATATGTTCTCTCTGAAAAATAACATATAAGGGCATTATATGGTGATAATCCAAGATTCAGCAAAAAGACAAACAAATATACAAGCATGACAAAAACCCTACTTCATATTCAAAGGCTGTGACCAGACTTCAAGCCTGTCAGCCTCATGTTGGCATAGCATTATAAGCAATTGTTTTCGCTTTTCTCTCCCTAAAGAATAGTTGTCCATACGTCCCCAAACTGGATGGCAAAGTTCAGTCTGCACAAAAATAATTAAGCTGAATAACATTTAATGAACATTCCAAATATAACTTGACCTGGAAGGCTTAAATTAGTTATAAATCTACCAACCATGGTATTTGATTCAGCTTCAAACCCTCTTCCTTTAGAAGATGAATCTGTTGACACAATGTCCATTCGTTCATTAACCAGATGATGGACAAAAAGTGAAACAGATTGCGCCTCACTTAGGGCAAAAGATTTATTATTTGCCTCATACCACTCTGGTTCATAAGCAAACCATCCCAAAGCAGCTCTGAAATAAAAGCAAGAAGGAAAGGAAAAAAAAAATAAATTCTTAGTGCTGTCGTTCTAGTATGAAATTGATATAGAAGGGTCACATTAGCCAGTTATGAAAAATACATATAATCATTTAAAAGTTAAAACAGCAGTAGCAATATTCTCCTACAGCAAACTGCATAGCTGCTGTAGAAGATTTGGTGTTTAGTCTAAAATCATACACTACTCCAATGGATGAGGAACAAATACGTGACAAGAAGGAAATTTGGAGTAAGCATTCACAATGCAAGAACACAGGAAATTTTAAGGGCTTGGTAATCGACTTTTACTTAAAAAAAAATCCGTAATAAAGTTGAAGTATTTGATTTTTTAAAAAATATATACATATAATTCTAAAGATAAGAAGCCCAGACAGGTCGGATCACCCGAGATAAATTTGATAGTAGCAAACATAGATCATGAGAATTCGACAACCAGATGAGCCACATGCCTTAAATTCACCAAAATATCATCATAACTGAATAGTTCATTCTAATCATAATTCACATATATAATAAATCTTTAAATTTTCTCCAAACTATGTCGACCTGGCCAGCAGTTCGTCTACCCATGGGTAGGGCAGAACTAACCCGCATTTTTACCGCATATAAATTCCTTACCTGTACCTGCCTGCAGGTATGTCAATTTACTCGTAGGTATTTGTGATTATAATCTTATTTGCTTCTTGTAAGCTCATTTTCATGAGCTTATTCATAAGCTTATCTCAAAATTGAAATTTTGTCTTGTAATGGTATTAACTTTCAATGTCTATATAACATGTAAATCTCTTTCTAATCACTACTGAACATGTTTTCTTTTACTCAAGTATGTAATTATTTACATATCCATGTAAAAAATATGCAATAGTAACTAATTGAGTTTTGCAGTTTTTTGTAAATTACCCATTATTACAAGGGAGTGCATGCAAAAAAGCCTCTTTAGTCATTAACTTATTAAAATTTAAAATGGAATTACATTTTGCCTTTTCCATTCAATATATATCATATATATTAAAATATACTTTATTAACCCGCAGATACCCATTTAACAAGCAGGTACCCACCTGTTTTGATGCATACTAGTTTTCTATAAATACTATACATATAAATAATCTTAGCACAAGCACAAAACAAAGGGGATAGATTACCGATAAACTCGATCTTCTAATAACTGAAGTCCCATCTTACAATTCTGCAGATTAATCTGAGAGTGACATGAGCAGAACTTCAAACCAAGGAGCATCGCCGTGAAGAAAGTACCAGTAGCAGCAGGATGACGGGAGAAATGAGAAGGAGATTTCATGGTTCCTTGCAACATTCGACCAAGAAGTAAAAGTTGCTCCACACTATCATGTCGAACAACCTAATCACCAATTATCAGTAGAAGCATCACAAGGGAAAAATAAAGAATGAAAGAACAATCAAAGGAGACAAAATGATTCCAGGTTGTTGAGTATCAAATTCATGCATCAATTTTCTTTGCCAAGTAAAAAATAGTGACCAAACGTATCAACTCATGTTGGCACACTGTAATTGGCAACTCAAGGGAAAAACTTTTGAATGATGAAATTGCTATTTGAATTCTCATATGCAATCACTGGAAAAGGTCCCTTTTAAAGAGAAATGCAAACTTAATGCAGTTTCTAAACTAAATTTCAGCAAAGGCATCCAGTGATCAAGAACTTGCTAAATACTTCAGATATATAACTAGATACAACAGAAATCTATTTCAAGTGTTGCTGCTGTCAAATACAGGAATAAGATGTGCTTAATAAACCTGTATATAGCCTTGCAACAACTCACAATAACCTCAGATGTGTTTTGCTGCTTCATCCATGTTGCAACAAAGAGATAAATAATCTATGTATGCTTTACATTGCGAATGAGGATATCTAATGCTTTATCTGATGTGAATTATCAATATCAAATCACACCCCGATGATGGCATTTACTAGCTAATTATTTCTCTTCAATTTTCATCAAAATTTCCTCATCAGATAATCCAAAGAGAAATTGTGATAGCAACCTAACCTATGAAATTATCATCAGATGTTACAAAATCAAGACAGAAGGTTAACCAGGATGATATGATGACAGAAATATTAAGACTCATGCTAAATATTTATTATGAATATAATACTTATGGTAGAAAGGAGTGAGTTGCAAGATTTAGTTAAAAGAAGAAAAGGCTGAAAAGTGGCAAAATCCTAATCCTAACCTCAAATCGGTCAAAGAAAAAACCCAGCCAAAGTCGGTGAGCAATAAGTCCTTCAACTGGATCCTTTTCAGGGAGTGCATCTGGCTCTCCAGAAATGAGGTGGGGCCTCAATTTAGCTGCTGGCCCAGAAAATCTCATTTCTGATGCAAAAAGGCCTCTCTTGGTATCTATGGTCCATAACCACGCATCCACAAGCTCAGCAAGTACAAGAGGACCAAGTGAAGGTGCTGCAGAGACTAGCCATGTCCAAATAAAAATTCCAGTCTCCATGGCATCAGGGGTCGAAATATAAGCAGGAGACCAACAAAGTAGCCGAAGTAGCTGTGAGAATCCATCTAGATTCACTTTGGACTCAGAGCCCTAAAAGCAATTATCAGAGATGAAACCATTATCAAGTTGTAAAATTAGCGATTGATATTTTATCAGACATATAGTAACCTAATACTGATCATCCAAACAGAAAAGATAAAATCAGACGGACAATTAAAATATTTACCATGTGAGCCAAAAGCAAGGCAGTGGCCTGGGAACATGACTCACGAAATTGAGATTTTTCCACAGATCCACCTTTCTCTGCTATGCCAACAAAATGTTGAAGAAGCTGAACAAATCTGTTAAGAAGAATTTCATTGAAAGAATCTGTCTGCACTTGTGCAGAGGGCACTCCTGCTTTCAAGGATTGAGGGCCACCTCCAAATCCAAAATTTATCGGCGAAGCATTTAACCCTCCAATGGTATCATACAACCTTCGCATACCAGCAATCTCCCCAGCATGATTGCATTTCACTGTGGCACTCACTATAGCAGTCGATAGCACTTCCAAGATGAAACCTTCTGATACGTCTTTTTTGGCTCCTGAAGCAGCTGAAGCAGCATCTAAAACAGCTGGAATATTCGCAGTTCTTATTCCAGTCCAACACACATTTTTCCCAGTACCAAGGCGTATTTCAGATAAAAGAGAAACCATATCTGTTGCATGTTGTGTCCTCTGCCATGCATTTAGCTTACAAAGATTTTCCTGCATCAATAATATAAGCATGAGAAAGCTTGAAGTTTGGGAAAACAAACAAACAAACACACACGCACACACACACAATGAAAATGACATTAGCTTCAGGTGAACAGAAAGAGAAAAAGAACTATCAAAATACAATAAACAACATAACTCACTCAAGTTGAACTTAAAATTGGTCCTTTTAACATTTAAGTAAAACTGATCATATATTTCATATAGAAATAAATATAGTTGGTACATCAAACCTGCAGAAGTCCTTGTGTAGTACACGGAGCATATGAAAGTGCGGCAGTGATCCACTCCCTAACAATCCTTTGATACAAAGAGCGGACAGTAGCAACCCATGCAGGATCGTTGACAAGAGCAGAAGGCAGTTCATTATAAACCGAAACAAGAAGTGAATCCAAGCAAGAAGAATTCCACAAAACCTGCATAAGTCTCCAACTTTTATCCAGATTATTTATGAAAGATTGGAGGTGCAAGCGAAGGAATTGTATGCAGCAATGTGCAAACCTGTGGAAATCTGTCTTTCAGCTGAGTGAATAAACTAACAGAGATGTCACGAACATGGTCATTCCTTTGTGAGAGATTTTTTATAAGAAAGCATGTGTGAGATGCAAGAACTAATTCCCTCCTGTCAGCTTCTTTCCCAGTTTCAGAAATTCTTACATCCTAAAAATGCATTTTACACAAGCAGCCCAAGGAAATAGAAAGAAGTTAATCAATTGCATTAATTATGAAGAATTGCCAGAAGCCATTTAACATTAAATGCGGTGAACTTGAGCAAAACTTTTTAGGAAGGAATTTAGGTTTGAATTGTCACTCAACAGTAAAAAATAGAAATTTGACTAATTGGTAATACTTTTTAAACTTTTTCTTGAGGAATTTGCATTGTAAGGCAAAATGAAAGAGGAAAAAGACTTGTTCAATCCATCCCCAACAATTGCAGAAAAATAATCTACCAGTGTAAGATAGAATATTATCAAATCAAGAATAAAGCACATCTGTCAAACTATTTGCATATTTACTCAGACTTTGGCAAGTTATACAATTAATCCACCTTAGATTATCCCTTTATTGTCAAGAATCAAGGCCAAAATAATCCAGCCAATTTCGTCTCATAAAGTTTCGTTTAGGGATGTTCAGATATAGCCAACTTGAAGCCTTCTCTCAGTTCAAAAAGGGGCACACAGGAGACGAACAAAAAGTATGCAAGATCTGTCTATATCATATGGTTATTGGTAGAAGGAAGTCAGCAGTGATGATAAAATACCCATCTCATACAAAATGTTCTCAAGAGACAAAAGATAACATAACTACATAAGCAGTTGGTAGGAAGGGTCATGGGACATCCTTATTTTTTTCCAATTCATTTTATCATAAAGGCACACGCACACCTCTAGAAATTTACCCAAACAAGCCTAGTTTAGTACACATTATTTGTTAATTTAAAGAATAGAATTTGCTTCTTAACTTCATCCCCTGATAACTCAAACAATCAGATTTCATGGCAAAACAAAATGGATGCACATATAATCTCAAACATGTAATTATCTCCATTTTCACACTCACTGAAATAGCTGGTTCAAAGTCCCAAAAATATTTAGGATATATGTCCAATCAGAGATAGTCTTTACAGGTAAGAAGCTTGTTATAATTTGATGCACGGAAAAATTTGCACTACTATACTAACTATTCTTCCGTATAATCCACATGCAATGCAGATCATATTTATGCAAATATAACAATAATTCATGAGTTCTAAAAAAAATTAATCATGAGTTTTAAAAAAAAATTAAGCATGATGTTGGCAATAAAAAAACAGCCTTCAAGAAGCTTGGAGAATACCAGCCATGCCACTGCCGTTTCAAAAGCCCTATGAACAATTGCTGTCAAACACTGAAAGACAGCTGGCATTAAGTTTGGGGTGAGTAAATATTCAAACACACAGCTGAAAGCACTTCTTGAGGTATTTGAAGAAGACAGCAAGCCACCACCACAACTAAAACGAATTATCTCCAAAAATGAAACCGCAAGAAGGTATGTTGCTTTAACACCTGATAAAAGAGGAATACCGCACATTAGATGAATAAATTTATATGATTAATTCCACTCAAAATGAGTTATTTTGTGATGGCCCAATATAATAAATGAACTGAGAAAAGAAAGAAAGAAAATGAAATGCGTGCCCAATATGGTAAACTTATACAATTGAAAATATAAAACATAAGTATCACATCACATGAACCTGAAATTGATCCCATTGCTGCTACATCAACTCTGCCTCCTAAAGCAGCAGAAAGAGCAGCTCTCTGAACTACAGCAGCCTTCTCATTGCTACTACCTCGACGGCTCCCAGGGTTGTGGAGAGCATTGAGCTCTAATTCATCTTCAAGCCATTTCACAGAGCTAACAACCTAAAGAAAACAACCCGGGACCCAAATTACTGTTCATAGATCTGCTTAACAACAATTTGATAATAGTAGAAAGCTTTCAGGGTATAACAGTGCAACTGAATAAATTCATTTGTGACCTGTCTTGATTTTCAAAAGGGCTAGCAAGCTTAACAACTTGCAGCAAAACTAGTATAACAAATGAAAAATAAATAAATAAATTGAACAAAAGATCCAAAACCTTACATGGATACCATTTCAAAGTCATCTGAAGTTTCATCTACAGGGTAAGGTAAAATGCTTATCAAGTCATATACAAGGTGAAATGCATTGGAAGACGATGACTAAATTTTGCGACATACTGTAAAAGTAAACATATTACAACAAGAATGGTAGGTCTAGAAATGAAAATCTGAAGAATGAAACAATAGAGACATATGAAAATAAATACACAAAGCCCATACGACTTATACACACTCAAATGAACCTACAAATAGACACAGTTACCGTATTTCAAGCAGAATAGTAATTGTGGATGTGCAAATTTGAAGATTGCACAATGCATACAATCTGACTTATGTGCACAACAAAATAAGCTTACAAGTGGAGGAGTTCCTTGTGCAATGCGTTGAACTGCTAAAGACCATTGATTGTTCCACATGTATGGTCCAGCCACAGACTGAAGAGCAATCGCACTCATGCTACCCAGACTATTCAATGAGGTAGAAACAGATTTTGTTGGAAGCTGATTTTGCTGAATAGGAGGTGCCAGCCCAAACAAGGCAATATAAAACCACAAGTTGCGAAACAATTTTAACAAAGAAGGTTCAACGCTAGAGGCCGGATCAAAATCTGAGCATATTTCAGCTACAGCAGGGAGTAATGGGCCCAGAAAATCAGCACCACTTCTGCAGAAACCAAATTATTAGTTTGGCAAGTTTTAGAAAAACTCTAGAAAGAATAAAATCTCATAAAAAGTACTTTTGGTAATAATAGCAAACCATCCGAAATCCTAGTTACTAGGATGTGAGAAATACCGATGTTCAGTAGAGGACAAATACCATGTTTTAAATATAGATATCAAAAGACAATCAATACACAAAGCTACTCAAAGGACACCTAAATTTATGGACGCTCATCAGCACTCTAAACTTGAGTTGGTAATGAGCACATTAAATCTTGATCAAGCAACAATCAGAAAAAGGAATTAAAAAACCACACTTAAGGTCCATTTCCAGGGTTTGCACCTTCCGCTCTTGGACTCAGCAGCCAGACCCACATCAGAGCACAATGATAAAAGCCGATGGCGGAAGTCTGATCTCAATTTTGGACTGATGAGTCGAGAAGCAACAAGAAGAAACCCAGTGGGAAGAGTCTAGGACATTGTTGAAGCTGTTAGCAATTTTATCTACAAAAAGGATACAAGCGAGAGAAAAAAACCCCAAAATATGGCAATTAATTTATACCTCTACCCGCTCAGTAGTAGCCTCTGGAGCCATTGTATTGCTTTCAGCAGAGCCTACACTTTTAAGTTTGTCTAAGTAGCTTCTTGTCATAAGAACAACAGTCTCACGGTAGGATTTCTCAAAACCCAAGGAAGCCATGTAAGATACAGCCTCGAGTAACTGAAATAGTCCAATAATTAGTTGAGGAAGCAAAACATACTAAAATCAAACAGTCAACATCATGTGGCGCCTTATAACATGAAACCAGTAAGAAAAAAGGAGTAGAAAATATGCAGGAGCATATACATGCTCAGGAGGCAAGGTTGCATACACGGAGACGCAACAAACTCGGAGAAGATGCATCACCCTCTTCCAAGCTTTCAATAAACAATGGTAATATCATGTCTACCACTTCCCACTTATTAACAGAAACACTCAAATCAGCAAGCAATCGAATAAGATTTAGCTGCAAAACAGGAACTGCTGGTTTGTCTCTCCCTTCCTGAAAAAGGAAAACAATAGTCCGTAGAAAGGCATTGAATAGCAATCACTAGAGAAAAAGCTCTTTATCAAAAAAGATGTATACATCAGCTCATCATTTATTTGCTAATAGGAGAATAAATGGCAGCAGTTACCAAGTGCTGACGTCCAAAACAAATAAGATGCACATTAGTTAAGACCATGAATGTTTACAAATGTACGAATTGAACCTCCAAACATGGATATCAAACAATATCCTAGTATAAGCATAAACTATAGTGAGATGTAGCTATCATGGAAAGTACATATATCACTATGTAGTGAAATTTTGAAGCTGAGAACAATTAAGGAGCATCAGGTTATGCTTTGGCTTCTAGAAGAATTACAAGGTGCATACAGTCACCAGAAAAGCATAGCAGGAAAAAAAGAAAACAATAATGAACAGTAACACAACGAAGAGAAAGACCTGCTCCTCATAGTCATTCCTTTCGCGAATGCATGCAGCTAATCCCATGATGAAAGTATCAACAAGGGCCCTATCTTTGCTCCATCCAAATTCAATTATTTCACAACTTAGTTTCGTAACAGTCATAAACATCAAACCCTGACTGCTGCCCAACATATCAGCCTGCATCACGAACCATTTAATAAACAAGTCACAAACTAAACAGATTATGGTACAGCAGGGTTTCAAAAAGAAATGAAGGAAACAAGACAGGGTAAAGAACAGAGTTTTCCAAAATAAATATTGCAAAAATAATTACTACGAATTCCTTAAATGATCTTTAAAATTGTTCTACATCACCAATTACACTACATGCTTCTTAATAGAATGGATGAGGCTGTCAAATGCTATAATGCGTGGGTAATTTTTCAAATCTCAATGAAAAAGTACTGATAGCAAGTGAACTGTATCAAACACTTGACTAACTGCGAAATTGAGGAGCCAGGAGTCTCCCACCAGAGAATTGATATGGATGATTTAAGGTTATCTTTTCCAAACCTACCACATTACCTACTCCAAAGTAAACAAGCATGAATGGAAGGTCCCACAACTTTGAGAATTTCACTTTTTTTCACTCAGGTCAAGATTGAATTCTCTTGGGTATGACTAACAAACCAAAAAGTAATGAAGAATATTTTAGTGGTTTAACTTGGACAAAAACAATTCAGCCATGAGGCATGCAACTGCAAATCCGTATCTCTATGTAGAGACATGTGCCATACATCCTTCATGAGTGAGGCTAAAACCCCAAGGAAGCATGTATTATATATTTCAAACTTCAACTAGAAAGCCCTACGATCATCCGAGAATAAAAAAATGCATGTTAACTTCGCTTAGTTACAACTGTTTAGTAGATAATGTGTAGCACAACTAGTAAGTGTACAAGATCCATGAGAACATGACCAAACAAGCATGTAAATTTGAACAAAAGGTACATAGAGAAACAAGTTAGGATAAGATATAAACTTCTTTCCATATCAACAAACTAAACTCCTATTAGATCCTCCACAACACATTAAGAAAAAGTACAATCCAAACATATTATCTGAGACTACACACTGAACACTACAGCAAATTATTAGACGCAAACCAAATACAGCTTCAGCTAGTAAGATAAGAAACCCTGGCTTATTTTTTCAAACTTATATTTACCAACTTAACTAATGTGAGACTATTAGCTACTCTAAGATACCCCTTTCATGTGCACTAGTCCATTTTAACTAATCACGTTGCAAACAAACCAAACAAAGCTGTTAGCTAAGCCTGGATACTATGTTAGATGCAAACCAAACATATTATTGGAGACCAATTTAATGCACCGTCCTATGTATTAAAGTAATTAATAGTCCCACATTGGTTAATTTGGTAAATATAGATTTGAACATGTCTGGATCTTTCATCCTCTTAGCTTGAGTTCTTGGTCCTGCCACTCTTATAAATTTATTTAACCATATGCCCAGTCATAATTCACTAAATAGATCAAATCAAATGTTCAATACTTTAAGCATATCAAACATCATATAAATAAGAGCTACAATAGTACCGAGACAAGGAAATAAATAGAAATATATGCACCTTGAGTTGGGGTGCAAAAAATTAGTATGATGGTTGTAGGACTACATGCCCTTGAAAAAGTTTAAAAGCCTAAATACCAGAAGTGGATTGCTGCAGCATACTAGTTCTTGCTTCCCACACAATAAACTATAGCAGCATTCTCTCCTTCATTAATTTTGCCTTATTCTCAAAAGTTCAAGTAATAATTTCTTAGTGTTGTAATTGCTCTAGTCTTGTGCTTGTGCTCCCAATCCAGTTATAGAGTAACAATTACTTAAATACATTGATCACCAAATGTCTGTGTTTAGAATCCAACATGGATAACTATAATCCACAATTTCCCGTCATCAGGATCATGAAGGTTCGACTTTACTAAGTGAACTTCATTACATGAAAAAGGTAAGGTGATATTATGTCTAATGCCCTCTATTAACTAGTGTAATGCTTACATATCATCTAATAAATTACCAAAGATATTGTCAAAAAATTAAATTAGTGATATAACTATCAGCAGTAATTTATCAAACTAATGATTATGATTTACAGGAATGGCAAGTCGATTTCTTCAAGCTCTCTTAATCAAACTGAGAATTGTGCTTCTAACCAAGATTTCAAGCACCCCATAAATGGAATGATAGAGCAAATTCAAACCGAAAATTTGTGCTCCTAACTCAAATTTGGACACTCATCTTTAACATCAGGACACTATAGAAATTGTTATCAATTATATTCTTCTTTGGAGTTCAGATAGCAATGACAAATTACCAAACGCATGTATTCTACTGCATAACCGCAACTCATTGATTTTCTCCAGTTCAATCAGCCAATTTGAGCTAATATTATTTCAATTATCAATTACCCATTGTTTTCTGAAGCTTCACAATTAGATACCATATGCATAATTTTAACTAAGGCTGACAGTCAAAAATATAATCATTACGTAACCCTATCTATCATAGGAAGTTTCTATCAAGAAATAAGAATGATGCAAGGAAAGTACCCGAGCGCATGTGGTTAGAACAAGTGGCTTCAGCGGAATAAGCAAAACCCCCAGCAGTTGTCCACCACGCGTGACTGTTATCTGGCTAATTCCACTTAAGAGGGTGCTAAACAACTCTTCACAGATCTTCAGCTTCCGCCACGAGCATAGTAAGCATGCCTCTGCGGCATCCAAAAGCAATGCTAGTGTTCTTCGCAGCAGATCCTTTGTCGTCTTCCCATCAAAATCAAGAGATAAAACACTCTTAATCTGCACCAAGGCTGCTGCTTGGCATGCAGACAGCTTTGCAGTGATCCTCCCCTTCAGCTGTGCCCCTTGGTCCCCCCAATCCCGCTTTCGGATCTAGAAGCAACATATAGCACGAATAACCTCAAGACATCAATCATGCACCGCATTGGTATCAAGCAAACAAACAAAAGCAGAAAACCGAACCTTCAGAAAACCCGGCAAAGATTTGAGCTGCTTCATCGCAACCTTCCTGACCTGCTCCAAATGGGCGGACTTAACAGAACCCGACTGACCAAGCATTTGACCAAACAACCGGAAAGCAATCTCCTGCTTCTCCAAGGCTTCCACAGACTCCTCCTCCAGCGCCGAGACATCCTGCCTCACCGCTCCTCCACCATCACTCTGGTCCACGCTACTCCTCGCATTGCTCGTGTCATTAGGCTTTGATGAAACCGAGGCCTCACTGATCCCATCGTCCGCCACATCCCTATCCTCCTCCTTACCCTTGCCTTTGGACGGCGTGCTTTGAGCCGACGAGCCCCAAGAAGACGAGATCTCCGAAAGGGAAGACATCGACACCGACACCGACACCGACTCATCGGCCAAAGCATTGGGGCCAAACTGCTCGAGCAGGGAAACGACAACCCGATCAGAGTCAGCAGGGGGAATCGGAGGGCAGTGCAAGGAGACAGCTGAGAGAAAGGCGCGGGGAATGGAGGGATCCGTGACGGCAGAGACGAGGAGAGGGCCGAGAAGGGGGGACAATTCGGAAGCGAAGTCAGGGGAGAGCGCGGCGGCAAGGGAGAGATAGGATAGGAAGTCGGAGAAGAAAGCCACAGGGTCCTGCGGCTGGGGAAGGAAAGAGGGGCGGGAGAGGGAGGCAGGGAGGGAGCGGACGAAGTCGAGGATGGGAATGCGAGCGGAGGGCGGAGCGGCGGGGGTCTTGGAGAGGAGGCGGGCAAGGGTGAGCAGGGCGTGAACGTGGGAGCGGGTGAGGCGCGGCGTCGTGGGCGGAGGGCAGCGGGAGCAGATCCAGGCGAGCTTGTCGGCCAAGAGGGATGGGTTCTGGGCGATGAGGTCGCAGAGCTCGGTGAGAGCCTCCATGCAAGTAGCCGAGGAGGAGGAGAAGAAGAAGGATGGCAAGTGTTTGATGAAATGCTTGGAAAGAGAGAGAGAGAGAGATCGAAGATGGATGGAAGGGTGGCCGAGTTCTCTGGTTTTTTGGGGCGTTTTGCAGGCCCTGGACTTGTTCTGCAAGGATGCATGGTTATGTTATTTATTAATTATTTTTATTTATTGCTGGATCAATTGAGTTTTCAATATTTCATAAAAAATAATAAAAATAAATGAATAAATGTTTTTTTTTAATTATCGTGGGAATTAAATTTAAGAGGAATTTATTGCTGTATTTATTGATTATTTGTATTAATTAGTCATTATTGCAGGAGAAATTATAAATTATATCCTTGTGAGCATTGTTTTTTAATTTTTAAATTATATGGTGTATTCCCTTTTTTTCAAAAGAGGAATACTCCTTATGGGATCATTTTAAAGTAAAAATATATATATTTAGTAAAATAAGTAAATTATGAGATGGTGATTAAAAAATGTTATTAAAATTAGTTTCCTCAAAAAATAATTTCTTTTATTTGAGAAAGTATGTTTTAAAATGTGGATAATTTTTTATTTTTAATTTAAAAAAATAAAATATTAATTCTCTTTTCGCAGAGGTGTTGTAAAAAGTATTTTTAATTGTGTGATTTTATCAATTGAGTGATTTTTTTTATCTTCTATGAGTATTTCTTACAATTTTTGAACTTTTTTAATCTTTTCATTATATTTTAGTTTTTTAGTAATTTTTTTTAATGATATGAATAAATGATTTTTTTTAAGTGATAAATATTATATATATCAAAAATACGTAAAAAAAAAGCCGAGAATTAATCATCCAACCTTTAGGGACGAGGGCACTACCATTAATGACTCCTAACTATTATTTATTGGTAGTAAATTTTAAATTCAAATTTTTTTGAATATTTTATTTTTATTTTTTTCACACGAATCAATCGAGATTGGTATATTTATGATTTTTCATTAATGCTCCTGTACTCTTTTGAAAAATCAAGTTAAACATGTATAAATTTCGTTTTTTTTTTAATGAAAACATTTTAACTTTTAAAAAGAAAAAAAAAAGGCAGGTATGAGTGTGCTTTTTATTTTATATTTTAAATGTATGGAAAATGATCAAACACTAGATTCATAATTCCCAAGTCATGCATTTGATAGAATGACTACATGATGATTTTTATTTGACACCGGTTTCATATTTCATTTTTAACTTTTTTTCCCCACATTTCATTTTTAACTTTTTCCCATAAAAACAGCATTTGACCGTTTGACATAAAACCCATGTGACTAATTTGTAGGGGTGGTAAAGGGAGGGGACCGAGAGGGGTCTCCTCGTCCCCGCCAAAGTCGGGGACAGGCCCGACTCCCCGACAAGTGGAGTTATCTCCCCGTCCCAGTCCCCGAGGGAATCCGTCCCCGAGAGGATCCCCATATACATATAAGGTTTAATTATTTTTAAAAAAATTTAATACTAATACACACTAACACATATGAAAAATATAAAAATCATTTAAAATAAAGCTCAACAAACCAATATATAAAAATTTATAAAAATAAAATACTCAAAATGTTTATCATTATAGGCTATATAGCAAAACATGAAATTTATAATTTATACAAGTACAATACTACAATCTAATACAAGTCTGATACTCTAAATATTGAATATAAAGCCTCTTTGTTCTAGAATTTCACGAGAAGGAGAATAGTATATATATATATATATATATATATATATATATATATATATATATATATATATATATATATATATATATTTAAATAATAAATGGACAAAAAAAAATGAGGGCGGGGATAGCAATCCCGGCCCCGCCCCATTTACTAAACGGGAACGGTTTGGTCCCCATCCACACCCCCATTATTAAGCTATAGGAATTTAATTAACAATGACTTTCTAAATTTAAAGTATCCCTATTATTTTAATTAAGCTATATCGGTCCCTAAACATTACCTTTTAATTATCACACACCGGTTAGAAGAGAGTCAATCAGTATATAAATAATAATATTTTTTTAGATAAATAGAGGATAAATGCCTTTATTTAAGAAAAATTAAGCATGTGTGTATGTAGGAAGCCAATATTTCCACTTGCTTGTACCTACTTCAGTAAAACCGATTGGTGTAATAAATTCCTATATATATATATAAGGCCCTGTTTGGTTATAAAATAAAAAAATATAGCATAATTTTATTACGTAGGAAATGCAAGTAATTATTACAGAAATTGTAGCATATTTTATTATTACAGAATGAGTGTTTGGTTAACAAAATAAAAAAATATCACATAAATATTTCACCATTTTATAATGAGAAAAAGTCACACACTTCAAAATAAAAAAATATTCCACTCCGAGTGGAATATTTTTTTATGTCATAATTCCCACATTATGACATAATTTTATAGTGTAAATTAGATACCCAAACATATATTATGGCATAATTCTGTGAAAATATTATATTATGCCATAATGTATGGATTATGGCATAATATTTGGCTATCCAAACAGGACCTAAATATATATATATATATATATATGATGAGTATGTCAAGGATGTGCACTTTTGTGAAGTGTAACAACAAGCATAACAACACCTATGCCCTGTGATGTTCAATCTCGGGTTTTTTTTTAAATGAACACCCTCATAAAAGACGGATAGTTAAAATATATATATATATTTTTATTTATTTATAATTATTAGTTGTAGTTTGGTTTGAGACTCCTGCTTAAGAGGGAAGGAAAAAGAAAGAGCACAAGAAGGAAGTTATGTCCACCAGAAGGTAGGTGAGGGAGAAGGCAGAGGGTGGCCCAAGGCCAGTTTGGTCCATGTGACACTACCTTTTTCATTATATTCCTCTCTCTCTCTTTCTCTCTCATTACTTTTGGATACTCTTCTTCAATGTAATAAAGAGAGATTCATTGTCCCATTAAGCCATCATTAGCTCCATAGCAATTAAGCATGCCTTCTCCTCTCTAATACTAAATCTTAATTAATTAACATTTTTCATCCTCTTTTTTTTTTTTTTTTTTTTTTTTAAGGAAATTAAGCATGAACTGTCCTCTACTGCAAATTTTAATTAACATTTGCTTTGTTCTTCACTTTTATTTTTTTGTTTCTATATTTTCAAATATTTATTATATATATATATATATATATAATGTTTACTAAGAAGTTAATCTCTTTATTAAATTGTCTTCCCTCTTTGAAATGAATTTACAGGGGACTCGAGTGCTTAAAGGTCATTGACCAAATGTTTAATACTTGCATTAGTCTTTTTAATTATGTTAAATATTATTAATATTATACATATATATATATATATATATGTAATTTGTTATTATTTTTTTATTTTTTTATCTGGAAGAGTTATTTTGTTTTATTTTTTACTTACATGCCTTTAAAAAAAATCATATTATTGCATGTCTAAAAGTCATGTATATCCCTTGAAATTCGATTTGTCTGCATATATATCCATCTTCTAGGCCTACAATATGTTTTTTATAATAATAAAATTAGAATTCCGAAACTACTCCTTTGCAATATCAAAGTTTTATTTAAATGCAATGAGTAAAACTAGCTTAAAATAAAAGTATATTTGAAAAAACATTGATTTAATCACCATTAAAAAATTTTAAAATTTAAACATAACAAATAAATTGAGTTTAATTTAAAATTAAATAAGTTACTTGTTTTATAGAAAGGTATATACCTAATTGCGTGAATTTTCAGGGTTATACAGACAAAAAAGCCCATCTGAAGCTGAAATTTTTGAAAATCCGGGAGTGAAAAGATATTGTCGAAATGCCCAGGGGGCAATTAGCAAAAACTCATTCAAAGAAAGCAAGCCTTTTAAACAGCATGACGATGATGATGATGATATCGTATCGGATATAACGGAAAACGAGGTCTAATTTTGAATCTCAACGAAGCCCGTTGGCGCTTTCCGTTGAGAACTCACCGTATCCTTTCTTTCTCTTTCTCCGTCCCCATTTCCATTCCCCAGTGGTACTACTACTCAGCACTGAGCCCAGCCCCAGCGCACCATCCCATCATCACGCCACCTCCTTCTCCTCTCTTCGACCGGTCCTCCTCCGAGAACCAGGGCAATGGCGGGCTTCGTTGGCGTCCTCGTATCAGATCCATGGCTCCAGAACCAGTTCACCCAGGTCGAGCTTCGTTCTCTCAAAGCTCAGGTAGGCATCTTTGTTTTCTTGCAATGGGGGCGGTAATGGCGGTGAATCCTACTTACTGGGGGTTTTCTTTTTTTGTAGTTCTTGGCCATGAGGGATCATGGCGGTGGTGGTTTGAAGCTCGGTGACCTTGCTGCGAAGATGTCGAAGATGAAGATCGGGGGCGATGGGATCGGCGAGGCAGAGAGGGATTTGTTTGTGAAGCGATCGTATGAGAATCTTGACAGCGAAGTGGATTTTGAGCTCTTCTTGAGGGTATTGTTGTTTTAGATTGGATTTGGTTTTGGTTTTTGATTTGTTTTTTTTTTTTTTTTTTTTTGAGGTTTTTGTGTGGTTTTTCGAAGGTTTATTTGAAGATGCAAGGGCAAGCTGGCGCGAAGAACTCGTCTTCAGCTTTCTTGAAGGCAGCCACGACTACTTTGCTTCATACTATAAGCGAATCGGAGAAGGCGTCTTACGTCTCGCATATTAATAATTATCTCGGAGAGGATGCGTTTTTGAAGAGATATCTCCCTATTGATCCGCTCACTGATGATCTGTTTGAGATCTCCAAGGATGGAGTGCTTCTGTGGTGATGTTTCTTTCCGTTTTTACTTGTGTTTGTGTGTTGAATGGACGGAGATGAAGTAGTTGAAGATGGTTTTGGTTGTTTTTTTAGCAAACTTATCAATGTGGCTGTGCCTGGAACCATTGACGAGCGCACGATTAATACGAAGAAAGTGTTGAATCCTTGGGAGAAGAATGAGAATCATACCCTCTGCCTCAACTCTGCCAAGGCCATTGGATGTACTGTTGTAAACATTGGAACTCAGGATCTTGCCGAAGGGAGAGTGAGTGAATCTTTTATGTACTCTTTGTTGGTGATATTTAACTCGATTCTTTTATTCCCTGAGGCCAAAAGATTTTGGAAGGATTCTTTTATGTTGATGTGGATGGAAGTGAAAGTGACTGTCCAGATGGTTTCTCATAGAAGTTGCATGTAATAGGAATAAGAATATGCTTCTTTCTTCCTTCTAACATTCTGTGCAATTTTTTTTTTGTTTTTGTTTTTGGTGATCTAAAATGCACAAATTACTTTTATTGGCATAGGTAAATTCTGCCATATCCATTTACTATTTTCTGATTTTAAACTTGCCTTGAACTTTATTGCTTTGTAGCATATATAAGCAAAAATGTAGACTTAGTTAAACCTTTTGGAACTGATTTTCAACAGAATTTTTTATATGATGGAATAGGTACATTCTTATGTCCAATGTTCAGTGGAAGCATCATCATATGCATTTTCTATGTGAATGTGTTGTTTACTTGCTAACTTTCAGTAGTTGGGCATCATGGAATGCTGACGTATATTACTAGAAAATAGCAAATTATTCTAGATTCTAGAATTCTATATTGGTATCTTACTATATTAGGATCACAATCATTTGTGCATTGAACCATAGACAAAGTATATGCCATGTCACTGTCTGTGGTTCAAGACAGTATTCCAGAATAACATAAAGTGCATCCAAACAAGTTTCTCCCTCCTTTTGGTCTTTTGGAGGAATATTGTCCATTTTTGTATTATTTCATGTCAAAAGGGGCATAGGGATAATATATCATTGTTCGTCATGGCATGAACTAAATTCTTCTAACTAGTAACACTCCTTGCTGAAATTACGTACCATGGTTATTTTGAATGATGTATAGTTGTAGAGATTTCCTTTTTTCCCGTTGATCACTTCAGTTTTCTTTGTTACTTCTTCTTCTTCTTTTATTATTATTATTACTATTACTATTAATTATTTATTTATTTTCTCCTCTATGCTGTTTAATTTCATGCTACAACCTGTTTTTGTTGTTTGAGCAATACAAAACTATTTGTAGCTCAATGCTGTCCCTAATGTGATACACTAGTTTATTTTCCCTTTGCTTTCTTCCTATTAATTGAATTGTTGACTGACATTGTCTTTTTCTCTATTGTGGAATGCTAATAGTAGTTGTCTTTTTCTCTTTCAGCCTCACCTTGTCCTTGGCATCATATCTCAAATTATCAAGGTATATATATATGGTGACTCTAGAACAACTATTTTTTTATTTTTTGTGGTTACCATTAAGTATTTGTAAAGATGATAGAAATATTTGGGATTCAGCATCCCAGATCATGATAAAATATTTATGGGGGTGTCCTGATTATATGCTTGTAACTCGTCATGTTTCTTACCATTTATTTATTGATGAAGAAGCTTCTAACAAACATTTATGTTCTTGCTACCATCAGATTCAACTTCTGGCAGATGTTAACCTCAGTAAAACTCCCCAGTTGGTCGAGTTGGTTGATGATAGTAAGGTGGGCTATCATCTCCTTTGTTGTGACATATAACTTCAAAATTTTGTCATTATTTCATTGGTTTGTGGTGTTGAAGTCTTATAATCATTTCCTTTATAAATTAGTATTTTAATTTCTTAGACCTACAGGATATAGAGGAGTTGATGAGCTTGTCACCGGAAAAAATTTTACTCAGATGGATGAATTTTCAACTTAAAAAAGGGGGTTTCAAGAGGCTCATAACAAACTTCTCATCAGATGTGAAGGTTGGCCAATTAGATATCTGCAAAGTCAGGGATTCTTGTTTTTGTATCTTTACATTAACCTTCATTCTAAAGCATGTTTCCTCTTTCTGCACAGACTAGTGTGCATTTACACATGTATTTTATAAGAGCCCTTTATGTGGAGTAATTTTGAGAGAGATTGCTTTATCTTTGACAGTCAGTTCGCTTTATTGTTTCATCCAACTATTTATTATCATATGCTCATATTTACTGATCTATTTTAAAAGTACTTCACAATTATGACAATGATTGCAACCAGCCTGCTTTTCTTTGATCTCCTCAAGTCTTTCAAACATTAGCTTCCTACATGAAGTTATGTTAAAACACTCATATATTGACATCTTGATAGTTTTAGTCTTCTTTCTACTATCATAATTTATTTGATGTATTATATTATTCAAAACAATATATAAGGTGCCGATTTCAGCAAACATAAACTTGAATGTTGGTTCATTTTGACCTTTGTGGCTCACTGATTTGATGAATATTTATAAGGTCAATGCACTTTGTTTGTACTATAGCAGGTGCTTTTGTCTTTTATGAATGATCTCAGCTCTATCTTGTGAAGAAATCATTTTCTGCTCATGTTTCTCAGTCCATTAGCTTTTGCTAAGACATATTTATAGATTGATGAACAAAAATATGCGTGAGTGTAGTAGACATTTGATTGTAAAAATTCAATTGGCGGTGGTAATCGTAATTTTTCTCTGTGTCTTTTGTTTCAGGATGCTGAAGCCTATACTTGTCTACTTAATGTTCTGGCACCAGAGCACAGTAATAAATCTCCTGGAATGACTGTGAAAAGTGCTCTTGAAAGAGCCAAATTAGTTCTTGAGCATGCTGATAGAATGGGCTGTAAAAGATACTTGACTCCTAAAGATATTGTGGAAGGCTTACCAAATCTAAACCTTGCATTTGTTGCTCATATTTTCCAGAAACGGTAAGGGCTACCTGTTTGGTCCATTTACTGAATGATATTTATCTACTTAAATATTAGGCATTCAACATAGCTTGCCCAGAAAAAATGTCAAAATTGGTTGGTAGATCTTGTGCTTTCAAGCTTTCAAGACTAAAATCAATCCAGCCATGTGCCTAGGGAATGATATTTCATTGCTTCTCTCAATTTATCTTTTCCTGGTCAGAGTATCTAATCTTTGTTCCTCTGTGGAAAGATTCTCTTAGTGACTGAGCAGGCTAAATTTTTATTACCAACTTGGGTTACATACTTCGTACATTTTGATAAAGAATGACTTGATGAAATATAGGTAATAGAAGCATTGATATGGTTTAACTTTTTTTTAAAGGTAGTCTAGGTAGTCTATGACAAAGTTTATAAAATTATAATCTACATGGTTGGCCCATAGTCTACACCTACAAACAGAAATGATTTGATGAGGCCTTTGTAGGACTTGAGATGGACAGCGGTAAAAAAAAGCGATAGTTAAAACCCCAATAAATTCTCATAGTCTTGGCATTATCAATACCTCTTCAAAAGTACACACCAACAAATAACCATAAGCTCAGAAAACTCCTAGAGCTCTAGGAAACCCACTGCTCTTGGGCCTCCCCTGGAATCCCATGTTAGAATTGGGTTATGTGGGTGCTCTTTTATAGGTAAGTCCATGAGTGGGATAAGTATGAGATCTACTCCTTTTATCTATTTATTTGCCATGTATACTTAATGACCATTTACATGTACCACTTAATTCTATCATGCAATTCCCATGAACATTGCTGCATCTCTATTTTCTTCTCTTTCAAAGAATACACTGCCAGAGCTAGATCTTTAAAACCCATACATTTAATTCAGGACCAAGCATTTTATTTCGTTTTTTGGAAGTATTATCACATATGCTTGAGCACTCGAAGGTTTGGCAGGATGTATTAACTATTATTGCTTTCTTGCCATTGAATGCCTCCTTTTAAGGATCCATCTGTTAACTGTGAGATCATGTTCTCATATGAGTATTTGTCACTTGACGAGTACTTGAAAGTTGTTTTCTTGTCTTACAACTGTAAATTATACAAATACGTTCGTATTTTATTTTCTTATCTCTGTTGCATTCCTATTCTAATATGTATTTGGGTTATTAAGAATTTTCATTTTTTAATCTAATTCAAACAACAAAAAAGATATTAAATTTTGATGTTACCATGACAATTACAGTCAAGTGCTTTGTGTTTTTTCGCTGAGCTTATGTTATTCCTTGTATATAGGAATGGGTTATCTTCACAGATGAAGCAGATATCATTTTTAGAATCAATGCCGGATGATGCACAAATTTCTAGAGAAGAAAGATCATTTCGATTATGGATCAATAGTCTTGGCATGTCAACTTATATAAATAATGTGTTTGAAGATCTTAGAGATGGGTAAATCATCTCTAGCTTGTATCTTGTACTTGTGATTTTCTTGAGCTAAGTAGAAAGACCAACAGAATCATCTGGCCATGCTTATTTATCATTGCATATGTTTACAGATGGGTCCTTCTGGAGGCCATCGATAAAGCCTCACCCGGGGTAGTCTGTTGGAAGTTTGCCAATAAACCTCCTATCAAAATGCCATTCAAGAAAGTGGAAAATTGTAATCAAGTTATAAAAATTGGAAAGCAGTTGAAATTTTCACTTGTTAATGTTGCGGGGAATGATATTGTTCAAGGAAACAAGAAATTAATATTAGGTAAGTTTATATTCCTCTGCTCAAAACTTTATACTGGCACCTTGATGTGATGAAATTACACCTGAAAAATACAAAATAGGAACTTGGTTTTTAGAATGAGATTGATTGTTCGAACTTCCATTGGTCATGATAGTTTGTAACAGCATTGCCTATAATTTTGATTTTTCTTCTGACTTCTGTATGATCTCTTTTCAGCTTTTTTGTGGCAATTAATGCGGTATAATATCCTACAACTTTTGAAGAACTTGAAGTTTCATTCCCATGGAAAAGAGATTACAGATGCAGATATACTGAACTGGGCAAATTGCAAGGTTAAAGATTCAGGAAGACACTCTCGAATGGAAAGTTTCAAGGTATTATACATTTCTGATTTATTCAAGCTCCATATAAAAGTTTTCTTACCTAAATTTTAATGCCAATAAGAAAAGTAAATTTTAATATTGTTTTTTTAATTTATTCAAATTCGGTTAAACTCCAAATGTCATTCCTTTAAATAATTTCCTCCAAACCTTAAGTCCACTATCATAGCCCTAAGACCCTAAAAGGACTTGAGCAAAAGCTCAGTTTCTTGTGACTCTAGCGAAAAACACCCAAAAAGGACTTGAGCAAAAGCTCAATTTTGATAGAGAGAGAGGAGAAGAGAGAAAGAACAACTATATTGTATTGAGTAAGATTGGTGTACATATAGAGAGAAGAGATACGTATAAGTAAAAGTATACATGTATGTATATACAAGGTATGTATATACACCTAACACCCCCCCTCAAACTCAAGACGGATCGTATGTCTTGAGTTTAGATAGCAAAAAGAGATGCTGATCACGCGTCTGTGGCTTGGTGAAGAAGTCAGCTACCTGAACCTCAGTGGGAAGATAATGAAGTGATACAGACTGAGTGCGAACATGACACCGGGTAAAGTGAGCATCGACACCGATGTGTTTGGTCAGCTCATGCTTGACCGGATCAGTAGCAATCTGAAGCGCACCAGTACTGTCACAGTGAATGGGAGTGGGGGTCTGGAGCATGACACCAAAATCCTGAAGAATAGAACGAAGCCAGAGTATCTCCTGAACAGTGGAAGCCAAGGCACGAACCTCAGCTTCAGCACTGGACTTAGCAATAGTCGCCTGTTTCTTGGTCTTCCAGACAACAAGGGAAGATCCAAGAAATACACAGTAACCAGTAAGTGAAGATCGATCATCTGGAGAACTGGCCCAAGTAGCATCAGAGTATGCATGCAGCTGAAAAGTGGATAATCGAGGATAGAACAAACCACGTGATGCAGTCCCACGAAGATATCGCAGTACCCGGAGAAGGTGAGCATAATGAACAGATGTAGGGGCTGCAACAAACTGGCTGAGGATGTGAACAGCATGAGAAATATCAGGACGAGTGACAGTTAGGTAGACTAGACTGCCAACCAAGTGCCGATAGCGTGATGGATCAGATAGAGGAATACCATCAGAAACTCGTAGCTGTAAATGTAGCTCCATCGGTGTAGCAGTGGTACGGGTATCGGTCAAACCAGATCTAGCAAGAAGATCAAGAGTGTAACGCTGCTGAGATAGTCAATAACCATCAGAATGAGAAGTGATCTCTATACCCAAAAAATAACGAAGTGGTCCTAGATCAGTCATCAAGAAGGTGTCTCGAAGTTTCTGCTTCACAAAAGTAATGTGAGCAGAGTCATCCTCAGTAAGAATCATGTCATCCACATACAGAAGAAGAATGGTACGACCTCGAGAGGAGGTGTGAATAAATACTGCTGGGTCATGAATACTAGCAGTGAAACCAGCAATCTCAATAACTGTGTTGAACTGCTCAAACCAGGCTCGTGGAGCCTGTTTGAGACCATAAAGAGCGCGACGTAGACGACAAACTGACCCCGGAGGCACCTGAAGACCAGGAGGAGGAGTCATATAAACCTCCTCCTTTAAGTCCCCGTGAAGAAAAGCATTCTTCACATCAAGCTGATGAAGAGTCCATCCACGAGTAGCAGCTACAGCGATCAAAGTGCGGACAGTGTGCATATGAGTTACTAGAGCAAAGGTCCTCATAATCACGACCGTGCTCCTGCTGAAAACCACGAGCAACCAAACGCGCTTTGTAGCGCTCAAGAGACCCATCAGAATGGGTTTTCACCCTGTAAATCCAGCGGCATGTGATGGGAACAGCATGAGAAGGGAGAGGAACTAGATCCCATGTATGAGTTCGAGATAGGGCATCAAGTTCCTCTGCCATGGCATGCGCCACTCATGTGACTTAACCGCCTCCCTGTAAGTTCCTGGTTCAATGACATTTGAAACACTGGTGCTAGCAGAGGCATAACGGTCAGGAGGAAGTAAAGATGAACGATCACGTAAAGAATAAGTATGAGATGGTACCTCGGATACGGGATCAGAAGTAGGAGTGATGTTAGAGGAGGCCGGCCGAGGGAGAGATGCTGCAGGTTCCCTTCGTTGATAAGTAATATGGATAGGTGGATGAACAGGAGGGAGGGAGGAAGAATCAATAGATAAAGGAGAGGGAACAATAGAGGAATGTGAGATAATATCTGGAGAAGGAGAGATAGGAGAAGAAGAAGGTCCTAAGGAAGGATCATCTGTAGAATAAGTAGGAAAAAGAAAAGACAGGGTCACATTGGGAGAGGAAGACTCAGTGGAAGAAGAAGAAGAAGGATAGAAAGGTGTGGATTCGTCAAATGTGACATCACGAGATATACGGATACGACGAGTGACAGGATCATAACAACGATATCCTTTATGTTCAAGACTATATCCTAGGAAAACACAAGGGACAGACTGGGCAGTAAGTTTGGTCCGCTCCCTAGGTGAGAGCAAGACAAAGCAGCGACAACCAAAAACACGAAGGTGATCATAGCGAGGAGGTGTGCCATACAGGCATTCACCTGGGCTACAATGCTGAAGATGAGAAGAGGGTTGTAAGTTAATAAAATAAACAGCAGTATTGATTGCATCTGCCCAGAAATGAGGGGGAAGAAAAGCATCAAGCATTAAAGCACGGGCCGTCTCTAGGATGTGACGATGCTTGCGCTCAGCAACCCCATTCTGAGGATGAGCCCCAGGACAAGATAACTGAGGCAAGGTGCCCTCAGAAGATAAGAAGGTACGAAAGGCGTGAGAAGTGTATTCACCGCCAGAATCAGACCGAAAGGTTTTGATAGAGGCGGAGAATTGGGTATGTATCATGGTAGTGAAAGAGCGATATATAGATAATAATTGACTACGATGATGCATAAAATAAAGCCAGGTAAAACGAGTGTAGTCATCTATAAAAATAACATAATAACGATTGCCCCCTTTAGATACAAATGGGGCAGGACCCCAAACATCAGAATGAATAATTTCAAAAGGAGCAGTAGTTTGAGACATACTTAAAGGATAAGGACGCTGTAGCTGTTTACCGAGCTTACAGCCAATACAAATCACATCAGAAGGAGGAGAGACAGCTCCTAGAACACCATGACGAACAAGAGAGGACAAACTAGAAGAACACAAATGACCAAGACGAGAATGCCACATATTATGGGAAATAATAGCAGCGTGACAGTGGGGTACCTGTCCAACAGAAATAGGAAGATGAAGGGAGTCCAACGCATATATTCCACTATGGCGGCGGCCAGCTCCAATCACTGCTCCACTGTGATCCTGCACACGACAGGAGGTACGATCAAATATAATTTGACAATCATAATCAGTAATCTGACTAACTGACATAAGATTCATGGATAGATGAGGAACATGAGAGACAGAAGGTACGGTGAAAGTATTAGAAGAAAGATGACCAGTAGAAGAAACAGGAAGCAGTGTGCCATCAGCAATACGCACGCGGGTGGCAAGAGGAGAGGGGCAGGATTTATGAAGATTAGTGGCATCATGAGTCATATGAAATGAAGCACCAGAGTCAAGAAGCCAAAGTGGGCAGGAACTACCTGGAGTAGGTGGAGCACCCTGAGCAGAGCGGGCATGACCAGTAGAGGACTCAGTCAGATGAGACTGCTGGAACTGCCGAAACATCGCCAAGATCTGCTGATCTGTGGGAGAGATAGGGGCCGGGAGGGCCTGTACAGAATGCACCTGGGGATACTGCGGGGTGGGAAGAAGAGCAGGAGCCTGTGAAGTACCAATGGAAGAGACAAGCGGAAGTCCACGCTGTTTCTTCCGACAGTCATGTGCAAGATGGCCCACAATACCACAGTAGTAACAAGTCACGGCCTTCTTTGACCGTGGAGGAGGTCGAGAGGAAACAAGCGGTGCCGGTGGACAGAGAGAAGACACCTGAGATGCAGAAGTAGGGCAAGAGACAGCAAGTGCACTACCCCCCCTGGGAGGGAAGTCTGAAGACGGATCTCCTCAGCACGAACAAAAGCAAAGGCCTCTTCTAAAGAGTATGCAGAGGGAGCGTGCAGAAGCTGGGCACGAGTCGACTCAAACTCAGGGCAGAGACGCATGATAAATTCATACATACGACGGGTCTCGTCATGACGACGACGACGAGCACAAGACTCAGAACAAGTTAGAAACTGAGTAGCATGAGTGGTGCAATAAGGAGGTGTAAGGGCGTCAATCTGACGCCAAATCCCACTGTACCTGTTGTAAAATCTGTCAACAGTGTCCTTCCTCTGCTGGAGGCTGCCGAGAGCCTGGTACAAAGTATACAACTGTGCCTGACTGGAACCACAATAACGCTGTTCCAAGTATTCCCACATAGCTCGAGCAGTAGGAAGATCTGCTATCTGGGTACGAATCTCAATTGTAACAGTCTGACAGATAATCATTTTGGCTGTAGAGTCATCGGCATTCCACTTCTCAAGTTTTTGTTCAAAAGCGGTGAGAAGAGCAGAGTTCTCCAAGGAGGAGCTAGTAGTGTCCGAAAAAATAGGAGCAACAGGAGCAGTGGCAGTGTTGTCAACATGTTGAAGCACTCGAATACCGTCAAGAATCCCTTTGATAGTAAGTCGCCAGGGAATATAATTGGTGCCGTCAAGCACCACGTCGGATTGGTGAAGATTTCGGTGGCGAATTTCGGGGAGCACGCCACTGAAACCAAAAGGATCCATCTTTTTTTTTTTTTTTTTTTTTTTTTAACAAATAATAATAATAAAGAAGCAAATGCTAAGCTGGATGGCTTTAGCAATTGATTGACAGAGATAGGGCGTTGGAACTTGTGAAGGTTCACGGGTCTTTGACACTCGTCCCAAGGATCGCCGGAGTTAAGCAAACGAGTTGTCAAGAAGGCGGCAGCGGTAGCAAAGCAACGCAGAAAAAGGAAGTCGGAGCAAAGAAGCAACAACAACTCGAGAAGAAGCAAAGAAGCACGAAGTAGCCGAGAAGTAGCAAAGCAAAGAAGACACGAAAGAAGAGAATGAGAAAAAGCGAAGAGCGTGGCCAAGCAGCAGCTCTCCGAGAAGCAAAGAAGCACGAAAGAGAAGAGAGCAGCGAAGCCGGCAATGCTAAGCTCCGAGAAGCAGAGAAGCGAAGCGCAAGCAATGGGCAATAAGCAGCTCACGAAAGAGAAAGAAGGCGGCGCAGCTCCGAGAAGCAAAGAAGACAAAAAGAAGCAGCAGCAGCGCAGCTCACGAAAGAGAAGCAGCAGCGACGGGAAGGAAGAGAAGGCGCCTGAACGGAGTAACCTAGTCTAGTCTGATACCATGATAGAGAGAGAGGAGAAGAGAGAAAGAACAACTATATTGTATTGAGTAAGATTGGTGTACATATAGAGAGAAGAGATACGTATAAGTAAAAGTATACATGTATGTATATACAAGGTATGTATATACACCTAACAAATTTCTTGTGATTAAGGGTGTTGGTTGATGGTGGGGTAACTAACAGGCTTCAACTCATTTTCCCTTTACATCATGTCATTCGAAGAAGTACATCATGAAATTAAAATAAGCATAACATATGAACTAATACTATGCAATCAACGATATAATTATCTTTATCATTCCATAGCAGTTGTTTTAAAAGTTAAAATTAAATGAGTCTTTGGTGAAATATGTTGCATTAGCTTATGAAGAAAGATAGAAATAAAAATGGATACTTATGATTCTCAAGTAGTGGTAAAAACTTACCACTAGCTTAAGGACTCAACCAAAAGGGAAGAAGATAAACAAGGAGTAACATAAAACATAATATCCTTAGATAATGGAAGATTTGAATTACCCTTTCTTGCATACATAAACTTGCCTTACACCCCTTTATTCAGTACTTACATGATCCTTTTGATCCATTGGTATTTATGACAACGTAGAAACCATAAGATATACCATAGAAACCGTAAGAGACTCCACAAGAAATTAGGAGATAATTAGGAAAACTAAGGCATTACTATGGTTGAAAATAAAATAATAATTAATAAAAGAAAGCAATTTAAATTATTTAGCACTTGCCCGTAAATTGGTTGTTTATATACTAGACCAAGCTTGTAGTAAAAAACCTTGAAGGGAAGGGACTTGATAAATATATCCATCCCATTGTCCTTGCTTCTAGCATCCTTAACATTGATCATGCTTTTAAGCATTTGGCACCTTTTATTGAACAAAAGGATTATAAAATTCTATATACATGGTTTTGGTGTGACAAATGAACAAGTCACAAGCTTGATAGCACTTCAATATTCATCAAAAGAGTAGTTGCCAAATGTATTAGTATACGAATATCTTCTGTAAATCATTGAAGCGAGCTATCTTATTCATCAATGCTTGGGAAGTAGAATGACAGTTGGCAAAACAAAAGACATTACTAGAAATCAAAGTCCATGGTGTGTTTGAAGGCAGTGTTCTCAATATATGTGGGGTCTATATAAATTTGTTCTCGACTTTAAAAATCTAGCTTTCAGTGTTTGGTTCCATATAACTCATCCAATAATTCCTCCATGACATGAATAGGAAACTTGTCCTTAATAGTGTGCGCATCTAACTCTCTATAATCAACACAAAGCATCCAGGATCCATCATGTTGAGGCACTAGTAAAATTGACAATGAGAAAAGGGACCTCCTAGGCGAGATTAATCCCTACTTATACATAGCCTTGCACTATTATTCAATTTCATTTTTCCGCATATAAAGATAGCGATAAGGCTACTTAACCATAGATTGAAAACATTTGAGTGGATTTATTTATTTTGCATTAGATGTTCTATTAGGCTTTTAAAATTAATTATAGCCATTGAAACAAATTTACATGGAAAAGTATACTAACAGTTTACATTATAGAAAGTCATTTAAACAATAGAGTTTGTGAGCCCCTTATTTTGATTGATAATGAATATTACACACAATGAATTTTTAAAAGTTGTTAGCATTGGTGAAATTTTAAAATAGAGGAGCAACATAATTTAAAGCCAGTTCATTGTTGGTGGGATTAAATGCACAAAATTCTAATGGCACTATTTTTGATTATTTTTCAATGAGCTGTCAAAAGAGGTTATGTAATCTATTATTATAGAATTAAATTTACTTTGTTTTTTCATTTTTCTTTCAAGTACTTTTTTTTTGTTTTTTTAATTATTTATCTACAAGGTATTGTGTCATTTTGAGTTTTGTTCACTTTATCATAAATTTTGTATTTATGATGTTACAATTTGGATAATTAAACTGCTTTGTTTTTGTTTTAAATTGTTTGTCTATATACAACATATCTTTAAAATTACTCAAATTCTAAAAGCTCTCATGCGAAACATGGGAATTTAACTAGTCTTTAATTTAAGTTTTTAAACTAATATGATGGAAAACTCAAAATTATATATTTAGATCCACATTTAATAATCAAATTTTGTAGGATTATTTATTGCTATAATATACACCACATAGCTGTTAGTTTATTTTCACTAACCACATTGCAAATAAAGTAAATAAACCAAGCATTGGTACTATGTTAGGGGCAAACTGTATCTTTGATTCAATAAAAAAGAAAAACATAAGTTGATAATATGAGAGACTTGGGTTTATACAATAGAACCATATTTGCAAAATTAATTAATGTATGCTTATTTGTTACTCTAGTAATATATCAAATTCAGAAGTTGAGATAACAAAAGAGATCATTTACTCTTTTATCAGTGTGGACGGCATATGCTTCTAATTTGGAGACGTTCTTCAAAGCTTCCCATCTTCACATCTTTTGGACCAGAGAGAACGTAATGGCCCATGTTGATGACATTTACCACTGATAAGATATTCTTTTGATACCAGCGCGTTAAAAATGTTAGATAAAAGTGGAAAGATTAACAAAGCCTGGTTTTATTAACCATGAGATAGGATTACATATATAGGAAGAGAAGCAATACTTGTATACAGAGTGTACAAGTATAGTATAGTATATGACTATGTATATAAATCTAACACCCCTCCTCAAACTCAAGTCGGATCATCATACGTCTTGAGTTTGGATAACATGAATATATGTTGATCACGCGTCTGTGCCTTGGTGAAGAAATCAGCAACTTGGACTTCAGTAGGTAGATAGTGTAGAGACACAGAATGGTCATGAACATGACAGCGAGTGAAATGAGCATCTACCCCAATGTGTTTCGTCAGCTCATGTTTGACTGGGTCAGTAGCAATCTGAATAGCACTAGTACTGTCACTGTGAAGAGGAGTGGGAGCAGAAACAATGACTCCAAAATTCTGAAGTAGGGAACGAAGCCATAGTATCTCCTGAACAGTAGAAGCCAAAGCACGGACCTCGGCCTCAACACTAGACTTAGCAACAGTCGCCTGTTTCTTGGTCTTCCAAACAATAAGAGAAGGCCCAAGAAAAACACAATAGCCAGTGACTGAGACACGATCATTAGGAGAACTGGCCCAAGTAGCATCAGAATATGCCTGCAGCTGAAGTGTGGATAGTCGAGAATAGAATAAACTACGGCATATAGTACCGCGAAGATAGCGTAGGACGCGGAGAAGATGAGCATAATGAACAGAGGTAGGAGCTGCCACAAACTGACTGAGGATGTGAACTGCATGAGAAATATCAGGACGAGTAACTGTCAAATAGACAAGGCTACCAACCAGATGTCGATAGCGGGAAGGATCAGATAAGGGAAGACCATCAGAAGCTCGTAGCTGTAAATGTAACTCCATTGGAGTAGCAGCGGTGCGAGTATCAGTCAAACCAGATCGAGCAAGAAGATCAAGAGTGTAACGCTGCTGAGAGAGACGATAACCATCGACATGAGAAGTGATCTCGATGCCCAGGAAGTAGCGCAGCTGACCCAAATCAGTCATCAAAAAAGTGTCACATAGTTTCTGCTTCACAAAAGTAATGTGAGCAGAATCATCCCCAGTAAGAATCATGTCATCCACATATAGAAGAAGGATGGTACGGCCTCGAGAAGAAGTATGAATAAACACTGCTGGCAGTGAATCCAGCAGCCTCAACTACAGTACTGAATCGCTCAAACCAGCCCGTGGAGCCTGTTTGAGACCATAAAGAGCCCGACGTAGACGACAAACAGATCCCGGAGGAACCTGAAGACCTGGAGGAGGAGTCATGTAAACCTCATCCTTTAAGTCTCCGTGAAGAAAAGCATTCTTTACATCAAGCTGCTGAAGGGACCATCCTCGAACAGCGGCAACTGCAATCAAGGTGCGAACAGTATGCATATGAGCTACAGGAGCGAAAGTCTCCTCATAATCACGGCCATGTTCCTGCTGAAAACCACGAGCAACTAGACGCGCTTTATAGCGCTCAAGAGACCCATCAGACCGGGTTTTCACCCGGTAGATCCAACGACATGTGATGGGAGTAGCATGAGAAGGGAGAGGGACTAGATCCCATGTGTGAGTCTGAGATAAGGCATGAAGCTCCTCATCCATAGCACGCCGCCACTCAGGCGACTGAACTGCTTCCCGGTAAGTTCCTGGCTCATAAATAGGTGAGACACTGGTACTAGCAGAGGCATAACGTTGAGGAGGATATAAAGAAGAACGATCACGTAAAGAGTAAGAGTGAGATGGTACCTCAGATGTGGAATCAGCAGTGGGAGTAGCATGGGAACAAGCTGGTTGAGAGGCAGATGCAGCAGGTTCTCGACGATGATAAGTGAAACGGACGGGTGGATGAGCAGGAGGTAGGGAGGAAGAATCAAGAGATAAAGAAGGAGATGGAATAGGAGAAGAATGAGAGATAAGCTCTGGAGAAGGGGAAGGAGGACAGGGAGAAGAAACTGAAGGGGAGTCCTCAGTAGAAGAGGAAGGAAAGAGAAAAGAAAGAGGAACTGTGGGAGAAAGAGGTTCAGTGGAAGTAGGAGAAGCATAGAAGAGTGTGGACTCATCAAAAGGACATCTCGAGATATACGAATACGACGTGTGACAGGATCATGACAACGATAGCCTTTATGTTCAAGACTATATCCTAAGAAAACACAAGGAATAGACTGGGCAGTAAGTTTTGTTCGCTCACGGGGTGAAAGCAAGACAAAACACCGACAGCCAAAGACACGAAGGTGATCATAGCGAGGTGGAGTGCTATATAGACATTCACCAGGGCTACGATGCTGAAGGTTAGAGGAGGGCTGTAGGTTAATGAGATAAATAGCAGTATTAACTGCGTCTGCCCAGAAATGAGGAGGAACAGAAGCACCAAGCAGTAGAGCTCGGGCCGTTTCCAAGATGTGACGATGTTTTCGCTCAGCGACCCCATTCTGTGAATGAGCTCCGGGACAGGATAATTGAGGCAAGGTGCCTTCAGAAGTTAAGAAGGTACGAAAAGCTTGAGAAGTGTACTCACCGTCAGAATCAGACCGAAAAGTCTTGATAGAGGCAGAAAACTGGGTGTGCACCATGGTAGTGAAAGAACGATAAATGGATAGTAACTGACTACGATGATGCATAAAATATAACCAGGTGAAACGAGTGTAGTCATCAATAAAAATAACATAATAACGATTTCCTCCTTTTGATACAAAGAGTGCAGGGCCCCAAACATCAGAGTGAATAAGTTCAAAAGGGGCAGTAGTTTTAGACTGACTTGACGGGTAAGGTAGCTGTAGCTGCTTACCAAGCTTACATCCTAGACAAACTTCATTAGAAAAAGAAGTGACATCTCCTAAAATACCATGACTAAGTAGCATAGACATACGAGAGGGACATAAATGACCAAGACGATGATGCCACAGATGATAGGGGAGAATAGCAGTATTACAGTGAAATACCGGATCGATGGAGGAAGGAAGTCGAAGAGAATCTAATGCATACACTCCTCTATGGCGCCGGCCAGTTCCAATCACGGTCCCACTGCGATCCTGCACACGACACGAGGTACGGTCAAAAATAACTTGGCAGTCATAATCAGTGATCTGGCTAACAGACATAAGATTGATAGAGAGGTGGGGAACATGAGAGACAGAAGGTACGGAAAAAGTACTAGATAGAAGATGACCAGTAGAAGAGACAGGGAGGAGTGTACCGTCAGCAATACGAGCGTGAGTGACAAGAGAAGGAGAACGAGAATTATGAAGATGGGTAGTATCATGAGTCATATGAAAAGAAGCACCAGAGTCAAGAAGCCAAAGTGAGCAGGAACTACCTGGAGCAGAAGGTGTAACTTGAGCAGAGCGTGCATGACTAGAGGAAGAATCTCCTAGAGTAGTCTGCTGAAACTGTCGAAACATCGCCAAAAGCTGCTGATCGGTAGGCGATATAGGAGTAGAAGAGGCCTGAACAGTATGCACCTGAGAATGTGGAGGCGTAGGAAGAAGAGGTGGAGTCCGTGAAGAGGAAGGGGGGAAGCCGCCGGGATAGGGGGCTGCCGCGGTGCCGAAGAAGAAAAGGGAAGGCCGCAGGGGGGGAGGAAGGGGGTGGAGGGGGGGGGGGCGAGTGAGGGGAGAGGGAGGGGGGGAGGACCGGGGGAGGGAGGGGAAGCGCCCGGGGGAGAGAGGGAAGCCGGCGTTCGGCGTTGATCGGAGGAACGGCGTTGATCGGCGTCAACTCTCTGATACCATGTTAGATAAAAGTGGAAAGATTAACAAAGCCTGGTTTTATTAACCATGAGATAGGATTACATATATAGGAAGAGAAGCAATACTTGTATACAGAGTGTACAAGTATAGTATAGTATATGACTATGTATATACATCTAACAAAAAACACTTTGGAGAGTGATAGGCTCCTTATGCTTTCCCTTCGAACTGATTGCCGTCATACTCTTGAAGAGTAGCGAACTTGGTTTTAACATTGGTGAAGTGGTGACCACAACCGGAGTCGATAATCCAATTATTATAGAAATTGACCGAGTCCTTGCCTTAGCGCGCCTCCTCATCACCTTCTTTCTTCGAGATGTTTGCACATTTCATCTTCATCCTATAATATTTTTTGATACGCACGTATTTTTGGCACATATAACTTCTCCTGTGCTTTATTAGGATACTTTCCATCTTCTTTCCTTGCATCATTCTCTTTTACATATTTCTTGTTGTTTAAGAAAAAAGCCTCTCTTATATCAGAAAAAGATAGAACATCGGCTTTGCTGAGCAAAAAACCTTTAAAACGCAAGGAGATTCTCAAGCTTCACAAAGGGTGGCTGATTGGCTCACCTCCGCACCAAGGGATCACTTAGGAAAACTAAAGGTTGCAATGGATGGAAAAAAAATAATAATAAAATGACAGTTTAAATTTTAACACAGATCTGCTATCTTATCTTGATCTGACTCCCTCTTACATGTGTTTAAATCTTTATGTAAATTTCCAACTGTTAGCTTGGAGGGTGGTTGTTGATAGTCTTTCTGAAACTGCAGGACAAAAAGCTTTCCAACGGCAGTTTCTTCCTTGAGCTGCTTACTGCAGTGGAGCCTCAAGTTGTGAATTGGAGTCTTGTGACTAGAGGAGACAGTGGTAAGCTATGTAAAGTTCAGACGGAGACAGTCCTTTATTTATTTCTTTTCTGGTTGATGGCCATCTCCTATTATTATCATTGTTCAGCAGGGAAATTTAATATGATGTAGATAAAGGTCAACCGTATAGTCACATTTGAATCAATAGAGTTCTAACAATTGGTTATTTGGTTGCATGCTTTCTGAGATGCTGCACACACTGATTATGCTTTTAAGATACAGAAAAAAAAATACAGTTGCGTTCCACTTTGTGACTTAAAATAAGCTAAATCTTCCCATAATAGGAACTTGGAAGTTCGTCATAATAATATAAATGAGGTGTTGAGCAACTCATAGACTACCTGGACTACATAGCATATCATTATCTTGTAAGTTGCCATTTCTGGAGCTGCTGAGACATGAATGTGTGGTGCATTTTGGCAAAAGATCTGTTTTTGCAGATTGGTTTGATACAAATCCTCATGGCAGGATGGAGTTGTCCAGAAGAGTAGTACTTGTTAAAACTTTGCTTCCTCTAATACAGTTTCTGTTCTTGGCCTCTGCCAATAAGGTCTTTAGCCTCTGTGGATGCACTTAGTTTCTATTGTAATTACTTGACAGATCTTGAACTTTGAATGTTGTCCACTGCTAACAGTTCAACTTTGGATTTTGGCAATTTAATAGTGAACTTTCCAATATTTTTTCCATTTGACGCTCAGTCAAAAAAAAAAAAAAAAAAAAATTTGTTCTCTTTCTCAGTTGACATGATAGATGGTCCAATGTGAATTTAACAGTCCAATGTGAATTTAACAATGTGAAATGCATTTCATTCAATATTGACAGTGTAATTAAGCTTCATTTACCTTTAGATTGCAAATTTTATATATTTCATCAGAAGGAAAAAAAAGTCAATGCCAATTTTGTCCTTGTACCAGACAGTTCTCGAAATTTTTGATGAGGGTATTGTTACAACAATTTGGATACTTCGGGTTCAATTGATTTTATTTAAAACTAAGGAACAGTGGTGAAGTGAGCTTAAATTTCGTGGTGGATAGGGTAAAATTATGCCAGTGCTTCCTTTCAGGGTTGCTTTTTAACCTTCGATCTTCATCACGCTCTTTATTTTTCACTTGTTCTTCTGTGTACACTTTGTGTTTAGTCCCTTCTATCACGGTGCCTTAGTAATATATTTACCAACAAGATAGTATGCCATTGAGAATTTTGTGGCGTTGCAAAATAATATTATTTCTAGTTTTGCAGCACAGTGCTAAAGTATGAGCATGTCAATCTTTGGTCTTAATGCAGATGAAGAGAAAAGGATGAATGCCACTTATATTATTTCAGTGGCAAGGAAGCTTGGATGCTCAATTTTCTTGCTTCCAGAGGACATACTGGAGGTAAATCAATCAAGGAATTATATATTTTTTATTATTATTATTTGGAAAAAAAGGTCTCTTGAGTTCTTCATATAGACTAATAAATTCGCATGTAAAAAATGATGGCATGTTTAATCAGGTAAATCAAAAGATGATGCTTACATTGACAGCGAGCATAATGTACTGGCATTTGAAGAGGCCGGTTGAAGATCGAGCAATGTCCTCTGATAGTGAAAATGGGAGCTCATCTGAAACCGTCTCGAACTCAAACAACGATGATTCTGCATCCGAGTCATCCACCGATGATACATTGAGCAGATAGTTGCAGACATCCCCGGCAACGAAGCCAATGACACAATCTAATTGATCACCTAATGTATATTCCTTGACCAATTATTTCAGATGTTCAGAACCACTGTTGGTGCACATCAGTTATGCGTGAACCCAGAGTTAGTGGCAAAGCTATCTTGCCTGTACTGTTTTGTATCAAGTCTGTAGTAATCAGTGGGTGGATTATTTTTACTCCATTGCATTCTGATTATGTATCCTATGTACTAACAAAAACATTCGGATTTGTCACTAGTTTTCTTAGTCATTCTTGATCAGGCACTCTCTTGAAGATAATCAGGTATGGATTTCTTTTGTTCCGTTACCTGATTGCATAAATCTTATATGTCATCCAGGGATAGCTGTAGTTGTTAGATCATTATCTAACCACCGATATTATGTGGGAGTTTCAGAGGGTTATATAATGATTATTTTATATATGAAGGGACAAATATATATATATATATATGTGTGTGTGTGTGTGTGTGTGTGTGTGTGCATGTTTGGCTTCTGATGATGAAAAGTTGCTTACATTGTGTTTGGCAATGCTTGGTGAGCATGCACTTAACACCTTCAGCATCACAATCATGCGGTGTGATGGCTGTTGGCTTAGAGAGAAAATTCAAAAGCAATTTTTTTAATTGAAAATATTCACTTCTTGATATTTAGACATGGCGATTATATTTTTTATAGTCTCGTGGTAAGTTATCTGAATAGTGGATGGATGGTGTGGGTTTGGATCCCCCATACCATAATATTATGTAGTATTATGCAAATATTGTAAAAGTATTATATTGCTATTGTCCATCCACTGTTTACTCGATCTCCTGTGGGAGGAGTCGTATTTTTCACCTTTCATTCAAAATAGAAGGATTTACTATTGTGGGGTTATGGTCTATGATATATCATTTTGAACTCAGTTAACAAATTGTCATTCTCCCACGTGTTAGCTCAGTCTATATAGGTAAATATTATACTATGATCATTTTTCACTTTTAGCATTAAACTTCAACATGAATCATTCACTTCGGTTATAAATCTAAGGGGCACCAAAGGATTTTTAGGAGAAGTTTGATAATGTGGTTGCCGAAACTGCCTCGTCATGAGCAACTCTCCTTCTCAAATGCCAATCTGTATATATTAAGTATAATACGGTACTCTCCTCCTCAAATTAGTTTTGTTTATGGGTTATAAAGCACCCAATTGAATGAACATATTTGTGGATATTTTCTCATACATTCTTTCGAACATGCGAGCAATAAGTTTGGCTCAGGTCCTTTTTGTACGCGCAGAGAACAAAGGTGCACTCTTCACAAGATATCTTTAGAAAACCCATGCGCTCTTGATTATGCTATGTCACTTTGTCTATATATAATTCTGAAAATGGAATAGATGACTAGAATAATCTTTTTGCATAATTGTTGCTAATGTCCTAATTGTTAGGGACGCAGTGGTTAACACAGGTCCATAGTCCCACATCGCCTGCGGGACTGAGTCCCTCTAACATTATATACCCTTACCAAATCTTCTCTCTAACTGCAGTTATTGAGAAGTTAGGGTGGTGGGTCTCTGTATTAACATGGTATCAGAGTTTAGGTATATAGGACTGTGCTGTGGCTAGGACCTTGGGTCCCACATCCGCTGTGGGCCTAGGGGGCATGTTAGGGACGCAGTGGTTAACACAGGTCCATATTCCCACATTGCCTGCGGGACTGAGTCCCTCTAGCCTTATATACCCTTACTAAACCTTCCCTCTAACTGCAATTATGGAGAAGTTATTATTATTATTATTAACAGTGATAACTAACTATAATTTGTTGTTATTATTATTATTATTATTATTATTATTATTATTATTATTATTATTATGTTTAATTATATAAATATTTTAAAATTTGTTTAAAACTTAAAGTCAACCCTCAAAATGAGCTTTAAATTTTAATTGCTGACAGACTTCATATATATTTTTTTAATATTAAACTAGTAGTCAGTTGTGTTGACCGAAAAATATTTAAAAAGTAATTTTTTTTAATTGTTTTTCCTTTTAGTGCATATAGAAAATTAAAGATATTTTATATAATAATAAATAAAAAATAATTGTTGTAATTGAAACATAATAAATGGTATAGTTTTGTTAGATTTGTGAGAATTATTGTGATTTGTGAACAAAAAGAAACAGAAGATAAAAAGTAGGGCGTTTTGTTGTTGAATGATTGAAAATTGGTGTAATGGTCCCTGGTCCACTGCCAGAACATTTTGACAGGTGTGCCTTCTGGTAGTTATGAGTTAGGTCTCATTCTTTGGAATTATTGTTCCCCCTCTTTCCAATAATAATAATAATAATAATAATAATAATAATAATAATAATAATTAAGAAATAAGATATATATATATATATATATATATATATATAATATTTTGAATAATGTAATAAATTCTTAAAGTTGGCTTTTCCCCATTATTCAGAAAATTGTTTATAATTAGGTTGTGTTTGATTGCCTTTTTTTCCCTGAACAAAATTTTCACGGATCATTTTTCAGCTAAATAGCCTGTTTGTTTACCATAATTTTTCATGAAAATTTTTTTCACAAACTCTATCATGTAATCATATTTTCCCTCAAATTAATAAAAAAATTTTCCTGCCTCCACCATGGGAAAAGTTTTTCATGAAAAATGTAAGGGGCTATGTGAAAAAAGAGCAATTAAACAATAAAATAAGAATTTTTCATAGAAAATTATTTATTTTCTAGCTAGAAAATAATGCAAATTAAACTACTATTTTTTATTTTCCACTTTCCATATTGCCAATCGAACACAGCCTTACTGTTAGATGGATTCAAGAAAATAAATAAATAAATAAAAGCATATTTCGAAATGTGTTTTTGGTTTGTAAAATTACAACCAGATAGTACAAAAATGGGATATTATATTTAAAATTAAAATAAATCCAAATGCAGCCCCCCCCCAAAAAAATTTTAATTTTTTTTTATTTTAATTATAAATTATGTAAAATTAGGAAATTACCCTAAGAATTATTTTTGATATTATATTAAAATATTGATAATAATAGTAAAAAAATAATCGAAAACCAGATTGAGTATATTATCAGAATGAAAATAGAGTTTTGTTTTGTTGATAAATAAATTTTTATTTAAAAAAAAATAAAAAACATGCACAAATGTGGAGGTCTGCAAGGAAACAAATATTTTATATAAAAAAAATATAGTATCAATATATACACTATAATAAAAGAATGAAGTTTTAAAACATGATAAATAAAATAATAGGAATGTTAATGTTATGTAAACGGAACATTATTTTAATTTTAAATATTTAAAAAATATGCCATTCCATGTTTCTCTAATTTGGAAATGATAAAAAAGTAATAAATAATAATAATAATAAAAAAAGAATTACTTGTTGAGAATGATTTTGTTAGAAGTCAACCGTGCAACGCCGTGCTTGGCCGGCATTCACTTTGTTCTTCTCTTTCATGTTTGCATGTTTGCATGTTTGCTTTCTTGCATATACATCCTTGTAAAACTTTGTAATTATTTGCAATTTTCAAGATTTATGATGGAGTTTTTATTTGTTTACCCTTAAAAATTCACTTAATTTTTTATTACTAGTCTACTACGCTATTGAAAAATAATATAAATTATGTAAAAACTGATTATTTAATAATAATAATAATGATTTAGTTTTATTTATATTCCATGTGCAATGATATATTCTAATATTTAATTGCAATGAATAAAACTATTTTAATTTTTTAGGAATATATATATATATATAATTAATTAACATTAAAATTTTTTTATAATTCAGATATAATACAATAAATAAATAAAATTTATGATATTTTAAAAATATAAAAAAAGGCATTTGGTTTTATTGAGAATATATATCTTATTTGGCGATTTTTCAGGATATACTGCCAAAAAGACCTTTACTATATATATATATATATATATATATATATATATATATATATATATATATACAGATATAAAATTATGACTCATTTCAAGGGCCTCAACGCAAAAAGAGGATAACATTCCCATTTTGCCCCCTCTCTCTCCCTCGCAATTTCTCATCTCCTCTTCGTCATCGCCATCATCGTCTTTCCCAACGACATCGGAAGATTTCTAGGGTTTCGATCGCATGGACACGCGGATCGCCGCGGAGGACGACGACCTACTCCCTCCATTGGACTCCTCTCAGCAGCACCACCCCCACCACCGCCGCGCCGTCTTGTCCTACAGCCAGCCTCTCGCCCCCGTCCGCCCCCCTGCCGCCGCTCGCCGGAAGCACAGCCTTGACGATGACCCCCTCTTCACCGAGCATTCCTTCAATCCCTTCTCCAGTGACCCCCAACTCCCTCCCCCTCTCGCTCCTCCTTACCTTTCTTCTAACCCTTCCCTCACCCTCGACCGGGCCAGCTCGGAATCCGGCGGCGGCCTTGGCGCCCTTCCTGAATTCATTGGCAGAGGCGGTGGCACTGGCATCTTCAAAGTCCCCATCCGCGCTGCCGTCCACCCCAAACGCCCTCCCCCGCTCGAGCTCCGCCCCCACCCGCTTCGCGAGACTCAGGCCAAGTCTTTCATCCGGACTATTGCGTCGGCCTCCGGAACCCAGCTTTGGGCGGGACTTGAGGACGGCGTCCGGTACTGGGACTTGGAGGACGTGTTTGAGGGGTGGGGTGGTGAGACGTTCCCTTGCAAGGTCAGGAGGGGCGATGAAGAGAGCGCGCCTTTCCGGGAGTCTTGTGAGACGCCTCCTACTCTTTGTCTTGTTTCTGATGCTGCTAGTGGGTTGGTTTGGACCGGGCACAAGGATGGCAAGATTCGGTCTTGGAGGATTGAGAAGAAAATCTCTGGAAGTGCTAAAGATTTCTGTTCTTTTAGAGAAGGCCTCTCTTGGCAGGCGCACCGTGGCCCTGTTCTATCCATTGTTATCAGCTCCTATGGTAATGATACATATGAATTCTACGTTTGAGCGGTGTTTTATTTTTCTTTTCAGTTAATCAATGAGAGCGCTGGTAAATTAATGAAGCTATGCTTTTGAGGAATTATGCTAAGTGATCTATACATGTGAGTTCACGCTGCAGTTTGTGAGTTGGCAAAGTTATTTCTTGTGAGTTGTTTGAAACTTTTAAGCTGTTTTATCATGTTGTGAAGTTTATTGAGTTCAATTATGATATAGAACAAGGATTCCCTCTTGAGAAAGGTTGCAATTGTGGACTTCTAGAACCAAGTTTTAATTTTTAGTCTTGCAGATCGAGTTTTGGCTCCCATGTCAGGTTTTGGTTCTGGAGTTTTGCAAACTGGCACAAGAACATGCACTGATTAGTTCCGCTTTTGTGAATTCTTCTTTCTAAACCATCATTGTTTTTCTTTGCCCTTCAATCCATGTGTTTTAGTTTCTTCTTTGCCTTTTACCTTTTTCAACTTGAATCACCTTAACCATTTTGCGTTGTGATGTTTTATATGTAAGTGCTGAGCTATATTCCAATCTTGTCATTATTGAGATTCATATATGCTCTCACAAGTGTTGTTTCTAATAGTTTCCATCTGTGCATTACAATCATCTCATGGTTCTTGATAGTAATTTACTTCTTTTGTAAGTCCACCTTAGGACTTCTTAACATTTAAATGCTATATGCACCAAGAAAACGTAATCTTTATATAGAGCAAGTGAAGAATATTGTAGAATTATTTTTCTAAACCATTATTTCTTCTTTCTATGTTGTCTAATTCCAACAGCATCGGCTCATTATCTTGGGAATTGCTCGAATACTTTGTATCATCAGATAAGATTTGCGGTAAATCAATATTGATTAATCCAAATCTTTTATTAAATTGCTTAAAGCTGATTCAATGAGGCAGGAAGATATTTAGTTTACACTATCTATACAGGATGTAGACCTGGAAAAGGTTTGTCTGCAAAGAAGCCTAATAATGCAGTTGGCTAAGACTGAGATTAAGTAGTTTTCATTAGGTCCAATTGTTTTCTTTAATCTCATCTTTTTTTAGTCCTTATCACCTCTGAGATTTTTTTTGTATTTTTTGTATTTTTTTGTGAACCTTTTATTGCTAAGAATAGGTGAGTTCTTTCAAATTTAAAATCTGAAACCATATGTGCATTTTCAAATTCAATTCAGTCTATGGTATGTCTACCAAGGTCTTCATTGAATGAGGATAATGAGTGCCTATCTTGGTTCGGTACCCATCCGTTGCTCTGGTTTCTTGGATTCATTTTGAAATTAATGTATACTTTTGCTCAGAGACCCTATTTCAGTCATGTTAGAAATTGAGTGTACTTTCAACCTGAAGTTAGACTAAATTCACCTCCAATCATATTTGCGTGGAAGAAAGAAAAAATTGACTCTGTTTTTTTTTGGGTAAATTAAGAACTTAAATGATGTGCACTAATTCTGGATTCCATAAATCTAATGGATGATGCAAGGTTGAAAGTGTTTTATGTAAGCCTTAATTTCATTAAAGTTCTTCCCTTGCATAAATTATGAATCTACTTTGTGTGACTATTCGCATGTTCTTGCCAACAATAGTGAAGTCTTAGAACTCTACGTCATCAGTGGGGTGACATCCAATTAGCAGATGATTAATGGTTATATAATTTTTTGGTGCCCTTTTGATAAGTTTTGTTGACTTGAGTTACTAAACTTGCTATATGATTGAAGGCTTGAAGCTGCTCCTATACTGTCACTCATCACTTGTGACAGGTCTTTAGAGACAATTATTAGTTATCGCCATTACAATGTAGGTGTATTTAGTTGGCATTTGCATGAAGCAGGAGTGTTATTCTTATCTGTCGTCTTCTATATACCCTTCCTTTTTTTTTAGGTAAACCTAATTAACTTTCAAGAATATTAGTGAAGATAATGTGAATGTAACCCTAGCTTGTTTGTTGGCAATGTCAAAAACTTTTCCCGCTCATGAGTATTATATTTATTTTCTATTTTTTCTAGTGTATTATACACCTTAAATTCCACACTGGTTCGTAGCCCAAGGTTCTTGGTTTGATATGAGCATGAGCTTTTTACTCTATTTTTAAAAAAACTTTGTTGCCAAGTATTTGTTGTGTTCGTGGCTTCATGTTCTCCGCCCTTGGTGTATGGTTTATTCTAATCTAGTTTTCCTTTTGGTCACAAAATCTTTCAGGTGATCTGTGGTCGGGATCAGAAAATGGAACTATAAAGGTCTGGCCATGGGAATCTATTGAGAAAGCTCTTTCTCTACCAAAAGAAGAAAGGCATATGGCTACTTTAGTAGTGGAGAGGTCATATGTTGACCTTAGGAATCAGGTTACTGTTGGTGGTGTCTGTAACTTGCCTGCTATAGATGTGAGGTTCTTGGTGTCTGATAACTCTAGATCTAAGGTATGGAGTGGTGGTCACCTCTCCTTTGCGCTATGGTAGGTCATTATTCTATGCTTTCCTCATTAGTTTGTTGTTGATAAAAATAACCACTACTATCTTGTAATTGTTATTTTATTTGAGATGTCTATCCCAGCTACTTTCACCCTATGAGAACTAAGTTTTGTTCATCTCTGTAGGGATTCTCGGAGTAAGGAACTTCTCAAAGTGTTTGGCATAGATGGCCAAATTGAGAATAGGATTGAAGCCTCAGTAATGCAGGATTTGTATTCAGATGATGAAATGAAATTGAAGATTATTTCGTCATCAAAGAAAGAGAAATCCCAAGGTGCTCTTGGCTTTTTCCAACGCTCACGTAATGCCTTGATGGGAGCAGCGGATGCTGTTCGGAGAGTTGCAGTCAAGGGAGCACTTGGAGATAGGAGAGCTGAAGCCATGACCATCTCTATGGATGGAACAATCTGGATGGGCTGCACAAATGGCTCAGTTGTTCAGTGGGATGGAAATGGGACTCGGCTGCAGGAGTTTCAACATCATTCTCATCCTATTCTATGCTTTTGTGCTTTTGGGACACGGTTGTGGGTTGGTTCCCTTAATGGCAGTGTCCAGGTGTTGGATCTTGAAGGAAATTTAGTTGGCACATGGGTTGCACATAGCAGTCCAGTCATAAAAATGGCAGCTGCAGGTCCTTATATTTTCACATTAGCTAGCCATGGTGGTATCCGGGGATGGAACCTAACTTCACCAGGTCCTCTTGATGGCATCTTGCGAGCAGAGTTGTCCAGCAAAGAATTATCATACACAAAGCTGGAAAATCTTAAGATATTGGCTGGCACTTGGAATGTAGGACAAGAAAGAGCATCTCATGATTCGCTTATATCTTGGTTGGGATCCACTGCATCAGAAGTTGAATTGATCATTGTTGGTTTGCAAGAAGTGGAAATGGGTGCTGGTGTTCTTGCAATGGCTGCGGCAAAAGAAACTGTAAGCTATTTCTGCTCCATCTTTTCTATATGTTATTTCCCATTTCTTGGTTTTGTTGCCCACAGGTGCGCCCTCGTATACAATTTTTTCCCTGCATATTGCTACCTCAGTTAATGTAAGTGGAAAAAGCCACGCACCAAGAATAAATCACAATCAATTATCCCCCACTGTTTTGCACTATGATTTGGAAAAGTTACAAAAAGAATACACTTCTGTTGGTATTCATCTAAAATTGTGGGCTGATTTTAGTTTTGTTTCAAGTGAGGTGACAATTGGCTAAACTGTCCAATCTACACCGTTTTCCCTCCTCTTTGTTTTTCTCTCTCTCTCTCTCTCTCTTTTAAATTCTTTATACCATGCCCTTTGTGTGCCTTTCCATGTGCATTCTCCATATTCTGTCCTAAATGCAGCCTTCTATTTAGTCTTTTATTGGATTTATCTCATAAATCATGAAATTACTTCATAAATTCAACCAAAGATCAAAGTTTTCCTTCTTGTTCAATCTCTGTCTTCATTGATAGGTGTGGCACAATTTTTTTTTTTGTTTATGTAGATATGTTACCACAGGCCTATATTATAATGCTTGTGCATTTATTTGTGCATTTGGCCTTTGTATCCTCCAATGTTAAGCTTATTGTTCATGTCACATCGAGGACAATCATGTGCACAGATACATTCTTCTTAGGAAGCTACTTAGAATCTACCAATACTGAGCCGAATCTGATTATGTTTTCTGTGACACATTGAATCTCAACTATTGTGTAACTTTGCTTGTGTCACATGTGGCTGGTGATACCATTTGCCCTTGTCACATGCTTTGTGATGGCCTTGCTCATATTTGACGTTTGGTTGCTTTTGTATATGTGCTCTGCTTCCTACAAAAGTAGGTGTCCACACTCTTTGCTGGGCTCAAGATGTGCTTGTGACCATACAATTGAGTAGTTCTTGAATTTGGTTTTTTCTATTGCCAATTGCATCGTAGTGGCTCTTTGCTTTCGTGTTGTAAATATTGTATGTCATATGATTCCCATTCTAATGGCACATTTCCTTCCGGGCAATGCACCAACATGACTGACATTCGAGCCCATGGTGGTGTGAAGTTGGAGTTGGGGTTGGGATAAGTTGAAATAAGTGGTGTCTGAGATTTTGAACTTTGATTTTGGTTTGAAGGCTATACTTTATCCTAATTTGACTGAACTTTGACTTAATATTGATTTCAAATAAATACTTTGTGACCAAAATTATATTTACAAGTAATGGTTGATTCTTGTCAAAAAATAGCGTTTTAATTATTAATTAATAATCTTATTCATTTAATTCTTTACATTTTGTGAAAAGAGTTATTCCGACATCAAAGTTTTTCAAAATTGGTGTTTGTTTGTAGAGCTTTGAATAAGCTGAAGCATACCAGTTTATCCCAACTTATTCCCCAACCAAAAACAGATAACTATATTCTTACTGTGGGTTGAACCTATCAAGGAAGTTACCGAAATGAGCAAAGGTGAAAGAGTAACTAAAACTACAATGCACGGTTTAAACTTCTTAAATGCATTTAGTCTCTTTAAAACGCAGTACCAATCTTCAAAACCTAAGGATTTTGTGTGATGATTTGGTGCTTTAGCATATTATCTATTTTTTTTCTTGAGTTGATGTTTTATTCTTTTTGTGATTTTTGTCCTGAGGGTATTGGTCTCATTTTAGGTAGGTCTGGAGGGCAGTGCTAATGGACTTTGGTGGCTGAGTGCAATAGACAAGACTTTAGATGAGGGAATCTCTTTTGTGCGCATTGGGTCCAGACAGCTGGCGGGGTTACTTATTGCTGCATGGTGAGCATCTAGCTTGAAGTCATCCCGATATCCTAATGCCCTGTCCGATTTGAGTTCGTATGATAGTCTTATAGTTCTGTAGTTTGATCTTTTCTTAAAGGCATTAACCATATTGACTCTCTACCCATGCAAACATCCCCTCAGGGCTAGAAAGAAACTCAGCCCATATATTGGCGATGTTGATGCTGCAGCAGTCCCATGTGGGTTTGGGCGAGCGATTGGCAACAAGGTATTACTTTTGGTGCTGTTCTTCTCAAATGCATATTCTTTTTATTGTTAGAATGACAGTTGGAAGGAATTTATAGGAATTAAATTTTAGAATTGAAGCATGCTTATTAGTGGTAATTCATCATGTAAAAATCGAATAACATTAAATGAGTTTGTGTGTGGAAATGTTTTTAAAAGAGTATACGTTTGTTATTGGGAATTGTTGTTATAAGACATGACTGCTTTATCATTTACATACAGCAAAAGAAAGCTTACTTGTGTTAGTATAAAATAAGGGAAAGCTAGCAAAACTTCCATATCATGCCAGATATGAATAGGGAGAGTTTTCCTTACCAAGGGCCAGTTTAGAATGATTACATTTGGTATATGGAACTAGTTGGGCCAATATATGGCACTAGTTGGCTAGAAACATAATCTGGTAGTCCTTGAGATTTGCTTTTGTATGATTAGATCTTAATCAAACCTTGCATTTGCACTTCATATTTTGGAATATGCATGCCATGCTGTAAAACTGATACACATATCAGTAGCAGCATATATTCACCTTGATACTCGGTGCGTGTCTGAGCCATCAAAATATTGAGATAGATTTCGCTTTTATCCTACTTGTGAATAGCCTACAATAATGAAAGTCAATTCCTTCTAAGGATCAGTGTGTAACCTGATCTTTATTACACTTTGTCACATTGCATTCCTGGATTCTTTCATCCTTATTCCAGGCTTTTTCCAGCTTTTTCATGCTATCTAATTTTCAGTCTTGTGATCTGATAAGTGTTCAACAAATCTCCACTTTGCCAGATGTGGTTTGGTTTTTCAACATCTCTCTCTCTCTCTCTCTCTCTCTCTCTCTCTATCTATCTATCTATCTATCTATCTAGACTAAATTCTATATCTGTCATATGTGCGCTCTCACATACACATGCATGTGCATGCACACACACATACACACACATTCGCCTTCACACACACGTGTGTGAACGCCCACAAGCACACACACTTTGGCGTATGTTGATTGCTTTCAATGGTGTGTGCATGTGTGCACACACTTGCTTTCATTTTATATCACTATATGAAATCTGCTGATAAGGTTTCTAGGCTTTGATTCATTTAGTTGATAGTTTGTACATTCTTGGTAATTTTTTCTTGTGACAAATGATTATTTTTCAGATTTTTTTCTTACAGTATTATTATGGAAGGCCATTTAGATATTTTGACTTTGTTGTCTTTCATTTTTTACTTTTATCTTTAAGCTTTATGCTTCTGGTTTCTTTTTTTTTTACTGACATGGTCTTCAGGCCATTTCTATTTATGCATCAACATGATATTTGAGCTGTTTTTTGCAGGGTGCTGTAGGCTTGAGGATGAGACTGTATGACCGTGTAATGTGCTTTGTGAACTGCCATTTTGCTGCTCATCTGGAAGCTGTTGGTCGAAGGAATGCTGACTTTGATCACGTATATCGAACAATGACTTTCAGCCGACCATCAGGTCAGCCTTGTCTCTCGTTTTTATTTTATTTTATTTTATCAGGTTGCTTCAACTTTCATCACTCGTCATTTGTCTGGGTTGAAATGGATTTTATTATCTGGATTGCGCAATATATGATTCCAATCAGTTACAAACATGTGATTGTTGTGACCTGTTTGTGCTCATATTTTTTTTGGCGCTTTGGTGCAGGTTCGTCCTCTGCTGCTCCATTGCATCAAGGAGCAAATGTGCGTAACTTCTGATTGCTCTGTGCTCTAATGCTAATAAAGTGGGTTTTTCTATGAAATGGTTAATTTAATGACGAGGTATATATCCTTTGATGATGACAGGTTACTGGGTTCCAGTGCAGTGATGGGACACCTGAGTTGGCAGAAGCAGACATGGTTGTATTTCTTGGTGATTTTAATTACCGGCTTCATGGTATTACTTATGATGAAGCCAGGGACTTTGTGTCTCAAAGATGTTTTGACTGGCTCAGAGAAAAAGATCAGCTCCGTGCAGAAATGAAAGCAGGCAAAGTCTTTCAAGGAATGCGTGAAGGACAGATAAAATTCCCTCCTACATACAAGTTTGAAAGGAATCAAGCAGGTCTTTCAGGTATGCTTCTATTGCAATGGATTTTTGCATTGTGTGTGATGTTCTCTATTACGTTTAATTCTCTGAAAAGGAATGTATTGAAAAGCTTATCTTCAAATCTAAGTCTGAAAAACTTCTGCCATTATGTGCAATCACTTCTGTTTTATCTTCTAAAAAATGCATAATTAACAGTGGTTTACATTCCATTTTGAAGGATATGATTCCAGTGAGAAGAAACGAATTCCTGCTTGGTGTGATAGAATCCTGTACCGGGACAGCCGTTCATTCTCAGTAGCCGAATGTTCACTAGAGTGCCCTGTTGTTTGTTCAATCTCACAGTAAGTTTGAGCAGTACGTTCTTTTCTGAAAATAAACTTATAATACTCAGAATTAAAATTATTGCTTTATCAGGTATGATGCGTGCATGGATGTGACAGATAGTGATCATAAACCTGTAAGATGCATATTCCATGTGAAAATTGCTCATGCGGATGAGTTGATTAGAAGAAGAGAGTTTGGAGAAATAATTTTTAGAAATAAGAAGGTGAGATTTTTGCTTGAAAAACTCTGCACCGTGCCTGATGTCATTGTGAGTACAAACAACATCATTTTGCAAAACCAAGACTCTTCCATCCTTCGGATCACTAATAAATCTGATAAGTACAAAGCCGTGTTTGAAATCCGATGTGAAGGGCAGTTTACTACCATGGAGGATGGGCAAGCATCAAAACCACTTGCGAGAGGCTCTTTTGGCTTTCCTCATTGGTTACAGGTAGGATTTTGTGTTCTCACTTTTGCACTGAATGGTCATCAATTAGAGCTTCTTAGAATTTTTGCTTGCTCAACATCCATTACTTATGAGCACTTTTCCTATACTGTTTTGCATAATATTCACGAACATCTTGTCTTTAATTGATAGAATAGAGTAGTGGTTGCAATTTGTGTTGGGTAATAACATGTTTGTGTCAAGCTTAAGGTATTTAAAAAAATTACTTTAAATGAAGTTATTATGTAGGTGCCGTTAGCTTATATACCCTTGTGGATATAAATCCATATTTGTGTATATACCCTTGAAAAAATGCTGTATAGTATCCTTTACCCTCACAAAATCTCAGTTTGTGTGCAAGCCTGAGGTTTTAGGCCATATCTTTCTGTCCATCTATGCTACTGGATTTAACCATATTTCTGCTCATACTAGAGTTCATAAATGACCGTAAAGCACTAAAGTTTAATATAGTCCACATCTCTTCATTCATTTGACTTTTTTTCCCTGGTATACATGGAAATGTTAGAATTAAGGATTTTTGTGGGAGTTCATTTTCTTCACTTTAACAGGTGAGTGGTAATGGAGAACTTCACTCAGCACTTGTGCACAAGATGAACGTTTATTGGTGTATAGGAGTAATAAACATTTTCATGGTCTATAAACAAATTGGTCATAGATGCAGAAAACCCATGCATAACTCGTCAAAAGTTTGCACATTAACTTTTCTTATCTAGTAGTTTATGTTACATGACAACAAGGACATTCTTTTGATGGAGTGGTAGTGTGAAATTTTAACGCAACATCATATAAATAAACATAATTCAATCTGTAGACACAGGCATAGTCTGTATGCACATGACTAGCTGAAAACTAAGTAAAGCCATGTTACCTCCTCGCTGATTGGGATTCCTCTGTCTCTTGAGAGAACTAATGAATTTAAGTTTTTTCACACACCAAAAGAATTTATTTATTTAATCCTTTTCCACATCGTTTTTTTTTTGTGGGAAAAAAATTGTGAGATATTATTCATATCTGATGACAGCCTATATTAATGCAATGACTAGCAAAGAAGCAAGACTGAGATCTTTTACACCACTTCATATTAGTTATCAGATAATATGTTTTGATTCACAAATCTTATTATATAATAGAAAGGTATTGCAGTCACAATGGGTCTCTAGTTGACTATAGTTATTCTTATTTGCTTCTTTGTTTATAACAAAATAATTCACAAGTATGTTTTGTTTTTGTTGGATTTTACATCATAAAGCATGCAAAGACTATCTAATTTTACCTCCAACCAATTTTATGAGGAATCACTAAAAGATTTTGATTTCTTTAATAGATTTTTCCAGCTACTGGTATAGTGAAGCCTGGTCAAATTGTCGAAGTTTCCGTTTGTCATGAGGATTTCTTCACAAAGGAGGAATTTTTAGATGGAATTGCTCAGAATTGGTGGTGTGAAGATACGAGGGACAAGGAAGCCGTATTACTAGTGAAAATTACCGGTTCTTGCTCAACTGATGCCAAAACACATCGGGTCCGTGTGCGGCCCTGCTTATTGACCTCATCCTGCAGTAAACCAAAAGGGGATTCTGAAGGCCCAGGCACTCAATCAAATCTCCTCCACAGGTCTGACTTTGTACACTTAAGCAGCACGTCCGATGTGGTTCATGACTTGAGTCACTTGCGATGTTCTTGAAGTATAATAATACACAAGGCCGGAAATATTTCCTGTTTCATATACAAGTTGAGGAGAGGCCAGAGTGTTTAATTTCTTTCTTCTTCTCCAGAATACTGAATTTGCTGAACCTTGAACTTTCTTCTGTACATACACTGTCACATGTATGACCGGTTATATGTGTCCCTAGAAAGAAAGAAAGATAGACAGAAAAAGAAGTGTTGGAATTTGCACAAAATTTTCTCTTTATTCATTGGACTGTTGATTCTTTAGAAAAGTGGCGTTGATGTAGTAATTGTATTATGCTGTTTGTTTGAGTTTATTGGAGAGAATTGGTGTTGTTTTCATGTAATTGGTTGTAAAGTCAGCAGCAGTGTTGAAAGAGTCTTTCGTTTGTATTTTTTGAGGATTTTGATTGAAACCTGAAAATGATGTTTGGTTTTTTTTTTTTTTCTTTTTTTGGCAATATATGTGTGTTAGATTGCAAATTCATGTTCTATTCTTCTATTTTATTCCAAATGTTTATCTTCATTTATATATTTTTTAAAATATGAATAATGGTTTTTTAGGAATATTGATGTGAACAGAAATGAATCCAAATATATATAGAAATGTATGATAAATTAAAGTTCATTAACCAACTATTTCACAATTCAGCAAAACAAAAATATAACATAAAATAGGAGTGTAAAAACAAAGTACAAGTTATATTCTTAATTCTGATCAATTAATTACCTTCATCTCCAATAAACTTCAAACTCATAATTGAGCTCATGGTAAAACAGCCCAAGTTCATCATTATCAACAACACACTGCGTCACCAACCTTGGCCGGAAAAATGTGAAAACTCCGGCCACCACTGTAGCGGTCAACAGGTTTGACCATTGGTTTAAGCCTTAATTGTTGTTTTCTTTCAGTCAAAGCTTCAACCAGGATTTTCAGATCTGGTCGGGCGAGAGTTTTGTCTTCGTCTTTCTCTTCTTCTTCTTTAAGGCTAGGGTTTTCTTCATCTCCTTCTTCTTCAAACCAGCCCGGTTTTCTTCTCTTGGAGGTTTCAACGGTTGGAGAAGTAAGGCAGCTGCGAAGACTTTAGCGAATTTCTCGGCATCACCGGAGACGACGGGGGACGAGGTTCGGCCGTTTACTCGTTGTTGAGGTTTAATGTTGGTTGTTAGTCAATCCTTGTCCGGTGTGTTGTTTAGTTTTGTACTGATATCCTTTTGGAATGAAAAATCTTGGCTTTATGTTCTTGTCTGATTGGATGTGCTATGTTTTGAAGATCTTGAGTCTGTGTTTAGATAATCAAATTCCTAATTTTGGATCAATTTTTGAAATTGAGTGGATTGGTGTTTAGCAGCTAGTAATCTGAATATGTCCTTCATGAGGAAAACTAGAAATAGTTTGTGAACTTTGTGTCCATGATTTTGATTTGGAAATACGTTCACTGAAGCTTTATATACCTTTCCATTTGATTTTGATTTAAGATGCTAGTGTCTGACAGTTACTCACATTCTCTTAATAAATGTTGTATTATACATGTGTATTTTTATTTTCCCAGTGAATATTGTAAACGTTGCTAATTCTATCTGATAAGTCTGCATAGACTTGCATTTGGATGTTAAATGTTATCTTTTGCTTTATCCCTGATCAAGTTCAAGTTTTTCTGATGATTATATGTTTGGAATTATTCGATGTCTGGGTTTCTTGGCATTTATGTTATCTTAGGATTGCTGGGATCTCTCTTGCATATTATTTTTTTCATTTTATTTTTAGATAATACTAGATAAATTATAACTATTTGAATCATAATCTTATTTTTGTTTGGGATAGTATCATGCTTAATAATTTTCTTGCTTGTTGGGTATTTTAAGTGAATATGTTCAAGTTGCTAATTTTAGCATGTAGCTCAGTTATATCCATCTTGTAATTAGGGTTGCAGTCTGAACAACGGAATTAGAGCTTATCGGTTATTTTTAGCGAACCCTTAACTCGCGGAATTAGTGAATTGCACATTCGTAGCTCGGAACCAGGTAGGCTCTCGCACCCGTCTTCTGGGGAATGACAGTATAAATTTGTTAATTATTGCAATTATTATGTTTATTATGTTGTATTTGTTATTTATTTAATTTTAAGATAATTACTGAGTAAAGTGTTTTATTCTGTATTGTACTGTCTGTACTCTGTATTTTCTGCGGTTTTTAGTACATCTCCATTTCTGGCAAATTACCCAGCTAGGAGGAGTAAGTCCTAGCCATGTGCACATGTCTTCTGTAGTAGCGCTACCATCCGACTGCGGTCGAAGATCCGGCTTCGGCTGTTGATATTCTGTCTGTTCTGTTCCGACTTCACAGTCGAAGATCCAGCTGCGGCTGTTGATTCTGTTATTAGTCAGGGAGATGTACACGTCTGTTTTCGCGTATTTCCTGTATTTCTGATTATTTCTATATTTTGAGCATTCCTATATTCTGTCTGGATTATAATTATTCTGAAATGTTTATATTATCTGTTATTTCTGTGATCCTACTGGGCCTTGTGGCTCATACACTCTGCGATTTTCCTATTTCGCAGGAAAAGATCAAGCGTAGGATCGGGGTTTATCTTGGAGTGGAATTTCTTGTGTTAGACTGCTGTCTGTATTTTTACTGTGTGAGTGAGACTTGTATCTTAGTATATTTCGGTTCATAAACTGTCTATGTGGTACTGACTCTTGTGGGGCTGTTAAAGTCCATACTAGTATGAACTCTGGTATTGCTTTTATATTTATAATCCTGTAGTATTTGCTGTCTGTGTTGCCTGTTGGGGTGACTCTGACCAGGTTGGACATCTGAGGCCTTGCACCCAGTGGGGCCTAGCTCTATTGGGATGCGGCCGGTCTGTCAGTGGGCCCGGCTGTGGGGCTGGGGCGTGACAACCACAGACCGGTAGTAAGGAACAAGAGCCTTAATTGGAGAGAGTAATTTCCTTTATGACCTTGCCCGGAAATTGGCCTTTCTTAAACACAAGCATGTACCGAGTCTTCCATTGATTTCTTATGGATGGCATTTTGTCTATCCTCTCACGGAGAAGGAGTTCACTGTTGAGAGGAAGAAGAAAAAGAAGAAGAAGAAGAAGAAGTAGTGCTAGTATATATATGTATGTAAATGTATGCATGTAAATGAATAAAGAGTCAGGTAATAATTGATATATCTGAATCTGTTTGGTAAGTAGAGATGGTTTAGGGTTTAATTAGATATGTTTTGAAATATTTATTAAAAGGATTAGAAATATTAAAGAAGGCCGTGGACATGTTTTGACAAGTCTTGAGAGAATCATTCAAACGTTGCCAAAAGCCGGCATGCATGCATGCATAAATGCAGGTCTTTAACAATGTTTTGTTACGTGTTTTAATGCATGACGTGCACGTTCTCACCTCTCAATCTCTTTGGTGGCTTTGTGTTGACAAAACTACCCTTACAACTCTGTGTGTGTGTGTGTGTGTGTGTGTGTGTGTGTGTGTGTGTGTGTGCATATATATAATTAGAAGGAAGCTATTAATCAATGGAAAATAAATAAACAAACAAGCATGACAAGTACAATAAGATGTATTTGAAAGACCAAATAAATAGGTTTCATTTGGTTTTATATCAATCAAATGTTATTTGAATTACTGTATATATACATATACATATGTATATGTACACATATATCAGTTGAGTTCAAATGTAATTGTTTCTCTTTCCACAACTAATTAGAAATATATGAATATATCAATTCGGTTAAACAAAAAAATCAAAAGAAGATTAATAATAACTTTACTTTTTTTTTTTTATCTTTCCAAACAGTAATTAATAAGTAATAACATCTTCATTTTGACCATACATAAAAACAAGTAAAAGATAAAAGAAAAAAAAAATACAAGACAGAGAGATTTTACTCACACATCTTCAAACATAATCCAATAAAAGTCCAAATCAATTAACTCTCATCATCTCAACTTGAAATGCATGCAAAGTGTTCCTTTTTAACACAACGTGTGACAACTCTAGCACCATCCAATAAACCTAATGATTTAATTTACTATAGTAGCATTAGGTGTATCCATTTAGGAAAAACTAAATTATTATATATATATATACACACACACAAATCCATCACTGTTTGATTTATTAGCATCAGATCTTTTATATAAAATATTTATATTTTTTTAATAAAAAAATAGATTCAAAGATAATTCTACATAAAATTAGAACATAAAAATATTATAAAACTTGTGTTTGGGCTACACATGTAAGTTCATTCCTAAGGTTTGCCCATCTTATAAAAAATACAATAATAATTTTAAAAGATGTGATTTAAAATGATTCTAATTTCAATCTAAAAATCATTCATTATAAAAAACAAAAACAAATCTAAAAATCATTGCAATTCTTCACGTAAAGCTCAAACTAATATATCACGCCTGCACAACATGATCATTACTTATCTGAACCAATTGTCATAATTACACAATATTAATTTATATCTATATAATTATAACTTCTTTCAAGGTCGTATATGCCAAAATAAATAAATAAATAAATAAACCAAATATTAATCAGATCTAAAAGCTTATGAAGCAAACCAGGCTGTCTCTGTCCTATTCCCCTTTATCACCACCAATCCAACAACCACCAACGAACCTCTTTTTTCTTTATATATATATAATTTAATTTCTAATAAGTTTATATTATATATATATGTATAATTTAATTTCTAATAAATAAATATAAACAAAAAGAAAAGTCTTTTTAAAAACCTCCAAATTAAAAAATATTCAGACAATTTTATTTTACGAAGTCACAGGATAATACCAAAAATGTCCCCTTCAAAACTTTTCGAATTAAGCACGAATCGCGAGGCAAAGAAGCAGTGGACGGATGAGATGGATTGGACTCCTCTGGACTATTACAACAACTCGCCACGTGTCCACATGCAAGCGACGTCTGTCGTCGTGCCTTCACACCCACCCGTTGACTCCTCTCACACTTCTTTTGCCTTTAACTCCCTGAATTTGTTCATATTTATAAAGGTTTTCCTACATTGGTCATTGTCTTTGTAAAATACTAAAAATGTAAAATAGTGAAATTACTATTGACTAGAAAGTTAGAAATCCATAATTAATCTTCTGAATATAGTAAACAGTTTGATTTTTAAAGATAATTTAATATTTTTATCCTTCCAAAACCTTAGATGTGATATGTTTAATGTATAAAAAACGTGTGTAATTATATAAAAGATTGAGGGCTTATGGACAAAAGGAACTTTTGGAAAGTTTTTTTTTTCCAGGGAGGTATTGGGAAAAACGTGAAAATATAAGATGAAGAGGAAGAGAAATTGAGAAAAATCCAAGCTTTCTCAGCGCCATTGATCGCCATTGGAGGGACCTTAGAGGTGAAGAATGGGGGAAGACGAAGGAGAGGAGTATCTCTTCAAGGTAGTGATCATCGGAGACTCAGCGGTGGGGAAATCCAACCTGCTCTCAAGGTACGCTCGGAACGAGTTCAATGCCCACTCCAAGGCCACCATTGGAGTGGAGTTCCAGACCCAGAGCATGGAAATTGATGGCAAGGAAGTCAAGGCCCAGATCTGGGACACCGCTGGCCAGGAGCGCTTCCGTGCCGTCACCTCCGCTTACTACCGCGGCGCTGTCGGCGCGCTCGTCGTGTACGACATCTCGCGCCGCACTACCTTCGAGAGTGTCGCCCGATGGCTGCAGGAGCTCAGTAGTAAGTCCTCGATCACTTTAGTTGCTTTTTTGTTTTGATTCTCTTGCCGCTTGTTCTTATGATTTTTTGAAAGTCTCATCTTGGATGTGGGTTGTTGGATCTGGTTGTCTGATTTGGTACTTTAAATGAATGGCTTTTTAGGGTTAGATCTGTTAGAGGTTTGGATTATTCTTCTCGTAATTGTTGTGATATTGCTATTGAAGAGAATTTTTACTACAAATTTGTTATTGTTTCTTTCAAGAGTACAGAACAAAGGTGTTGAACTTTTTACTGCTTTTTAGATGGTTATTGGTAGATTCATGGTTTGCTTTCAAAGTTGGAGTTGTTTTGAAGATGTAAAACTTCAAGTGTTTGTTCTTTTGCAAAGGAAAAGTTGATTCTTTGAGGAAGGATTCATTTTCCATCTCATACCACTTGTGAAGGGTCTTCTACTAAGCTTCCTAGTGAGTGAAAAGTTGAGATGAAGTCATCAGCTATGACTTGTATTTTGGCAATGCTTGGATCTGTTTATTTCCCTGTCACAAGAGGGTTTAACAAAACGGTTGTCTACTACTTAGATGTTTAAGATGTGAATGATATATTATAGGAATTGTAAGACATGTTTGCAACTTTTTCAAGGCTTTTGGCATGAATCTTTCCCTTTTCCTATCCATTATCTTGTTCTCTGTCTCACATTTTTCTTTTTTCCCCCAAAAACAATTCAGTGGTGTTGAGCAATAGGCATTTCCCCACAATTTTATATCCTTGGAAAATTTAAAGCGTCTTTTGGCTCAGTTAAATCTCTTTCTAGTCTTTCATTTTTTTCTCCTGTTTATTTTTGTTTTTATGTATATCTTGATGATGGGAGAATCATGATATGAGAAATAAAACTGATGGTAAGTGTGATAAAAATCGTTGTATCAGCAATCTTACTCTCAGTCCAATCTTTGCTGAAGTTTTATAGTCCAAGTTTTGAACTCTATTGTCATTCACACTCTTTTTTTCTATTTCCCTTTTTTTTAAAAAAGAAAACTCTATTGTTATTCATTGCCTTTCTCATTTCGAATCCTTTTAGCGTGGCCAAAACTGGCTAGTCTGAAGATGGTTTTGGTACTTTATTCTATATGGCTTAGAGTGTTTGTGTTTGTTTTCTTTTTCATTTTAACCTTCCAACGTAAAATATCTTGTCCAATGAGTATTGTTCAGATTTCTTCATCCATATTGTCTATACTCAATATTCTTTGAGAATTCCTTGATTTTACATTTATACTTGGGTGCTTCCATTATAGTGTACTCATGTGATATTCTGGTAATAACTTCAAAGATAAGATGTTAAGAGTTCATTAGCCAGCTTTTGATAAAATTTATATAAGGTTTACTTGTGAATCAGCAGTTAAATTTGTATCAGATGCTAACAAGCGTAAGTCAGCTTGATACAAACATTTACATTCTCATGCTTGTTAACACCTGTTGGTATTACATTTATATACATATATATATATATATGCTATGTGGTCGAATGTCCCCATCTTTAACATCTGCAAGTTTCTATGCTCTAGTGTTTTTGGGGATGGGCTCAGGATGGGGATCTCCGGCCAAGAGGGAGGGACTCCTGGCTCTAAATTCTACCCCTGCCTGATATTATATATATATATATATATATATATATATATAAGATAATGATTATTGTGTGCTTATTTGTGCCTATTTGTCATTTTTTGAACTCCCCAGAACAAAATCCAACTTGTGGTTTTCCTGTTTCTGTTTTCGATCTCATATGCTACTTAAATTGTTTCTTTATGACGATGAGCTGTTTGTGCATATTTGTTCGCCAAACAAGACAAGTCACTGAGATAAATTCTTCTTTCGCAGCTCATTCTGACACCACCATTGCGAGGATGCTTGTTGGAAATAAATGCGATTTAGAGAGCATTAGAGCTGTCTCTGTGGAGGAAGGCAAAGCCCTTGCAGAGGAAGAAGGGCTATTCTTTATGGAGACTTCGGCATTGGATTCGACAAATGTGAAGACCGCATTCGAGATAGTTATAAAAGAGATTTATGATAACGTGAGCAGAAAAGTGCTGAATTCTGATTCATACAAAGCCGAGTTGTCCCTCAACAGGGTGAGCCTCACTAGCAACGGTACCGACGAAGCAAAACTAAATTCAAGCAGGTTTTCATGCTGTTAGAAATCAACCATTTTTTTTCAAAATCAAATTCATAGAAGCGCGAATAGTCGAGCAAGGCCATCCTTCAAGTTGGTAAGATAGTCCTACTTATATTTCAAATTGTATTTCTTTCATAAACTCGTCTGGGTGTCTTCATGATGAGTTTTAGAGCAACAACAGAGTAAGCTTGATGTGTTCTTTGTTGCAGCTGATAATGTTTCAATTCATGATAGCATTTATGTGTTTTTCTTTTCTTTTTTTTGTGTTGAAAAAAAAAAAGTATGAACATTGCTTGTATTGTTGTCTTTTTTAAGTTGGAAGCTATAGAAATTTGACCAGACAAATCTTCTACTGTATCTTCTTTGCTTTGATCCTCTGTTACAAGGATTATATATATATTTATATATATATATATATATATTAATTTCTAAAATTAGTAAATCCAATATAGTTATGTAAGAAATTTAAATATGTAGGCGGGTTTTTATGAAATATTCTTTTTTTTTTTTTACGTGGGAAAAAAACCATCTTTTCATGTTTATACCGGATCTTACATCCGAGTTATCCATTTAGGTTATATCTTTGTATGATCAAAAGCTTTTTTGTTCTTTCAAACTCATATATGGTGTGATTTTTCATATTTTATTAATTTCTTTTCATAAATTTATATTTATAATTATTTTTTTAATACTTCGTCGATTTTAAAAATACATAAATTATGTGCCAAGCTACCTTTGATTTTTCTTTGTTACATGTAATTTCCAAAAAATTAAAAGTTTGTATGTAAATTTTCAACAACTTTTTTTTTTGTTTGTTTGTCAGCAGATAGTTAAAATAATTTGCTTTTCAGAAAAAAAAAATATATACATAAAAGGGTAATTTTAGAGGGAGCAGATAAAAGATAGTGGAAATGGCCAAAAAAACCCTCTAAGTTGGTGAAATAGCTAAAAACACCTTCCTTTTAAACATAATGTTTTTTAACCTCCCAAAACATATAATGATGGTTAATAAAGTTATTTTTGAATTTTATGGACGAAATTGCCCATTGCATGGGAAGTCGTGGCATTCCAACATCTTCATTGTCATCGGCATCGCCAACAGAACCATCCCCTCCCTCGCCGCCGACCCCGCCGCTGCCTCCCAATGGGCGGCCGCCAACGTACTCACCTACTTCCAAGCCTCCTCCATCTCCGTCGTCTCCGTGGGCAACGAGGTCCTCAGCTCCGGCGATTCCTCCCTGACTTCCCAACTCCTCTCGGCGATGCAAAACCTTCACTCCGCCCTCTCCACCGCCGCCCCATTTGTCAAGATCTCCACCGTCCACACCATGGCGGTGCTCGCCCAATCCGATCCCCCATCCACCGGCGCCTTCCACTCCGATCTTGTCCCCGTCCTCAAAGGAGTCCTCGGGTTTCCAAAATCAACAACATGAACATGGTCGATGACCAGGTCGACGCCGTGCCGACGGCACTGGACGCCACCGGATTCCCCGCGATGGAGATTGTGGTGGCGGAGACCGGTTGGCCATACAAAGGCGATGACGGAGAGGTTGGAGAGAGCGTTGACAATGCCAAGGCTTTCACCAGTGGGCTGGTAGCACATCTGAGATCCATGGCCGGAACGCCGATGATGCCAGGCCGTCCCGTGGAGACCTACCTCTTCGCCCTCTACGACGAGGATCTCAAGCTAGAGCCGACCTCGGAACGCTCATTCGGCCTCTTCAAGCCAGATCTCGGTCTCTGTTTAACAAGTGATATCTCTCTGTTTAAGAATTGAGGTTTCTGTTTAAAAACGTATGTCTCCGTTTAAATATTGCGGTTTCTGTTTAACAAACTCGGCTCTATTTAATAAGTGATATCTCTCTGTTTAAGAATTGAGGTTTCTGTTTAAAAACTTATATTTCCACTTAAATATTGTGGTTTCTGTTTAACAAGTAATATCTCTCTGTTTAAGAATTGAATTAAAATGGTCACAAAAAAACACTTGAAACCTCACACCTTAAAAATCTAATTGGATCAAAGAATGTGATTAGGTCCTAATGACATCATGATCATCTTGGTCAACTCAAATACATTAATAACGATTCACTTTACATGCAAAGGGAGAAGAGTTTCATTTAATGTGATCAGGTCCCAATGACATCATGATCATCTTGGTCAACTCAAACACATTAATGACGATTCACTTTATATGCAAAGGGAGAAGAGCTTCATTTAATGCCACTTTAAAACTTCACATTCTTTAAAGACCCTCATCATTGAATTAAGGTTTCTATTTAAAAACGTATGTCTCTGTTAAAATATTGCGGTTTCTGTTTAAGAAACGCGGTCTTTGTTTAACAAGTGATATCTCTCTGTTTAAGAATTGAGGTTTCCTTTTAAAAACTTATATTTCCGCTCAAACACATTAATGACGATTCACTTAACATGCAAAGGGAGAAGAGTTTCATTTAATGTGATCATGTCCCAATGACATCATGATCATCTTAGTTAACTCAAACACATTAATGACGATTCACTTTACATGCAAAAGGAGAAAAGCTTCATTTAATGCCACTTTACAGCTTCACATTCTTTAAAGACCCTCATCATTGAATTAAGGTTTCTATTTAAAAACGTATGTCTCCGTTTAAATATTGCGGTTTCTGTTTAAGAAACGCAGTCTCTGTTTAACAAGTGATATCTCTCTGTTTAAGAATCGAGTTTTCCCTTTAAAAACTTATATTTCCACTTAAATATTGCGGTTTCTGTTTAAATATTTCCGCTCAAACACATTAATGACGATTCACTTAACATGCAAAAGGAGAAGAGCTTCATTTAATGTGATTAAGTCCCAATGACATCATGATCATCTTGGTTAACTCAAACACATTAATGACGATTCACTTTACATGCAAAGAGAGAAGAGCTTCATTTAATGTCACTTTAAAGCTTCATATTCTTTAAAGACCCTCATCATTGAATTAAGGTTTCTATTTAAAAACGTATGCATTCGTTTAAATATTGCGGTTTCTATTTAGCAAGTGATATCTCTCTGTTTAAGAATTGAGGTTTCCGTTTAAAAAGTTATATTTGCGCTTAAATATTGCGGTTTCTGTTTAAATATTTCCGCTCAAACACATTAATAACGATTCACTTTACATGCAAAGGGAGAAGAGTTTCATTTAATGTGATCAGGTCCCAATGACATCATGATTATCTTAGTCAACTCAAACACATTAATGACGATTCACTTTACATGCAAAGGGAGAAGAGCTTCATTTAATGTCATTTTAAAGCTTCACATTCTTTAAAGACCCTCATCATTGAATTAAGGTTTCTATTTAAAAACATATGTCTCCGTTTAAATATTGCGGTTTCTGTTTAACAAGTAATATTTCTCTGTTTAAGAATTGAGGTTTCCGTTTAAAAAGTTATATTTTTGCCTAAATATTGCGGTTTCTGTTTAAATATTTCCGCTCAAACACATTAATGACGATTCACTTAACATGCAAAGGGAGAAGAGTTTCATTTAATGTGATTAAGTCTCAATGACATCATGATTATCTTGGTCAACTCAAACACATTAATAACGATTCACTTTACATGAAAATAGAGAAAAGCTTCATTTAATGCCACTTTAAAACTTCACATTCTTCAAAGACCCTCATCATTGAATTAAGGTTTCTGTTTAAAAACGTATGTCTCCGTTTAAATGTTGTCTCTGTTTAACAAGTAATATCTCTCTGTTTAAGAATTGAGGTTTCCGTTTAAAAACTTATATTTCCGCTTAAATATTGCAGTTTCTGTTTAAATATTTCCGCTCAAACACATTAATGATGATTCACTTTACATGTAAAAGGAGAAAAGCTTTATTTAATGCCACTTTAAAGCTTCACATTCTTCAAAGACCCTCACCATCTCCCATGCAATGCCATATCATGCAATGCATGCATGCAAACAAACAACATTATGGCAAGCTTTGTCCTCATTGTAACAATGGTTGCTTCTCTTCTCTTTCATGGATGAGGCCTGTGGCCTCGATCTCAACTCCTGGGGTGACCCTCCGGAACCATCCCTGGCTGATCCGGTGGAAGCCCTAGCCACAACTCCTTCAGATTTGGAAGAAGCTGATCATGCTGATGCCGGTGATGATGCCGGCGATGATGCCGGAGGTGAGCGGCAGAGTGCTGAAATTGATGGTCAACAGGAAGATGGGGGTGATCTGAAGATGGAGATGGTGGAAGAGAGAAGTTTGGAGTGCGGTGAAGTGGTGACCGGAGTTCGTGCCGGCAGTGGAGAGGTTGGTGATGTTGATTGGTTGGAAAAAGATGAATCTTGTGATGACGTGGAGATCGTAGTTGATGTTCGTGGTGGTGAGGTTGGGAGTGTTGCTGGGAAAGTTGTTTATGGGTTGGAGATCAGTGATCAAGTTGAGGAAATTGAGGAAGGAAAGGGTCGAGAGTTTCTATTTAAAAAAGTATGTCTCCATTTAAATATTGCGGTTTCTGTTTAACAAACTCGGTCTCTGTTTAAGAATTGAGGGTTCTTTTTAAAAACTTATATTTCTGCTTAAAAATTTGTGAATACTACTAAATGTGTTGTTATTGTCACAGGCTTGTGATTATGGCGGTAAACCTAGTTAATGGTGATGCTACTTAACACCGGTAGTGTAGACCTTGACTGAATTCCAACGACAACATTATTTGATAGGGTTTTTGTAATTTCCTGATCGCAAAGACACATATGAACAACCAAAAACAAAAAGTTTTGGGGAAATCAGAATTTTATTAGGGTTTGGAAGAACAGTATATGATATACCGTACAGCTCTGCGAAGCGCAACATAGTCGACTCGCCACAGATTGAAGACTTGATTCAAGGCATCCTAGACAGTTTTGTTTTGTTTTACATTTTCGTATGTGTACACGATCGAAATAGTTTTTCGAATGTTACGATTTGTTTAATGTTTATAATGTACGTTTTCCCTTTCATTTGATATGGTTGCAGTTTTACAAATGAAATTTTCGTTTAAAAAATGAGTTTTAGTTTAAAAAAGTATGTCTCCGTTTAAATATTGCGGTTTCTGTTTAACAAGTGATATCTCTCTGTTTAAGAATTGAGGTTTCCGTTTAAAAACTTATCTTTCTGCTTAAAACTTTGTGAATACTGCTGAATTTATTTTAAATTTTTAGATAAACATCAAAATTTTAATTCTATTTTATTTAAAAAATTTTAAAATTTAATAAATGTTATTATATAATAATATTTTGATCATTGATACATTACTATCAAATATTGCAACATTCATTAACATGAATTTAACATCCATTTCAATTGATTGCATATATATAGATATATGGATCATGTAAAAGAATATTAATTCTTAAGAATGGATTTAGCTTGTTGTTTTTTTGGGTATTAAGATGTTTAAGTTGTTCCATGGTTAACTAGTGTGATCAAAATTTTAAACAGAAACAAAATAATTTAAACGGAAAAGACTGTTTTAAATGAAAACTTGATTGAGTTAAACAGAGACTGGGATAATTAAACAATAAGGCAAAAACAAAATACACACTCGTATGCATAAAAGTCAGACATGATGTGATTTGGCGGTATTTTTCCCGCCATTAATTTGTAAGGGCAAAAATGGAATTTCATAACATTGAACCACTTGAAGTGACCGATAGGGGGTGAAAAGGAATGTAAACTATAAAGGAAGGGTTGTCCGGGGTGTGCAAAAATTGGAGGGGATTTTTAGGAAGTTTTGAAATTCCCGAGGGGTGAACAGTAATTTTCTCTAAAAAATATATAAAACTTTTCCATTATTTGTTTTTTCCATGCCAATGTACTTTGATGGCAATCTTTTTTTAAAAAAAATATATGTATATTTTATGGGGGAATAACTTGGAATGAGTAAGATTCTTTCAGATTAACCTTCAAAATATAAGAATTATGGAATCAAAATAAAAGCAATGAATTTGATTATTATATTGATTGTTCCAAATGTTAATGAAATTTGTAGCCATCAAATCACTCTAATAATGACAAAGACTCATTCAAATTTGGATGCTCTCACTCTTATCCCATGCATGATTTCACCATCATCATCAATTAATAAGAATTAAAAGTGTGAGAAGTATTCAAGCCTTTTGTACATAGATAAATGCTACAAGTGTGTGTATATATATATATATGACCTACATTTATGAATGTCATTCAACGGTTAGACATAATGATAAATAATATCAAACAGTGTAAAATAATAAAAAAAAAACATACAATGATTTATATAGTATTTATATAAATAATAATCTGCATATTTATATATCATTTTTTTTATTTTTTTTATATTCTTGGAAATATTTTATTAATGTTAAATAAATGTTAATTTTAAATGGTAAATTCAGTTGATTAATTAATTAAGATTTGTTAAAAGAATTGGTATAATTTAAAATTTTGGTGTTTAGTTGAAGGTAGCAGGCAAACACCACCTCGGACCAACAATTTTTAATTGAAAATAAAATCCTAAAATTTGAATAAAACATAATTGACGAAAAATAAAACAAAACGCATCAAGTGAAAATTTAAACTTAATGTAATTTTCTTGACCTCCCTAATTTTTAATTGTTCTCGTATGTTATCATTTAAAATAAAAAAAAAATGTTTAGAATCCTAAACTCTGACCAGATTTAATTCTTAAATATATTAGATAGTTTTTTGGTCATTAGAATTCTTTTATTAATTTTATTTTAAAATATATTCCTCCAATGATAAGTAAATTAATTAATTAAAAAGAAGTTTATTCTTTAATTATATTTTTTATTTAAAATTATTAAACTATTCATCACACTTGAACCAATTTAATGTTCTTTCAAATATATATTGAAATATTCATCATAATTAAAATATTATTATCAATTTATCCGATCTCAAGATCAAATAAATAATTAATAAATCTTCAAATTCACATCAAATTTCTCGGATCAACAGCCTTAGGAAATAATCCACTATTTTAATATTAATTAAATAAATAAATATAATAAACCCAAAATTAACACTCAAGCGCCAAAAATCCAATTAATAATTACAATAAATAAATAATAAAATATTTAAATGATTTTTTAATATATTGTTGGAAATCGACGTAGTGTTATAAAAAGAAAGAAAACGTTCCAAATCAAACAAACAACAACAAGGGAATCAGAAGCGCGTTAACGAATCAAAATAAAAAAAGTTAAAAAGGAAAAAAATATCAATAAAAAGAACACCGGCACGAACCTTCGATGACGAACGATGACTCGCGGCGGCCGCGGATGGAGCCGAGGACGGTGGTGCGGCCACCGGCGACGTCTGCTTAGACGTCGACGGTGGAGTAAGTCGCTGGCCTTTGGTCAGATCGAGCTTGGCCATGGACTGCAAGTTATCCGGCAGCATCTCGTGCTTGTCCGGCAAGCCGGCGGTGACGGAAGTGCCGATTTGCCAGACCTGATTGATGGCCGTCATGCCTTGGGGGAGCTTGAGTTTGGCGAAGAGGGTGAGGTCGGAGGAGGAGGCCTCGGATTCGAGATCCCAAGTGGGGAAATCAATGGGAGAGGGTTTGACTGGGGAGTAGCCGGTGATGTTGAAGGTTTGGGGCTTGATGGTGGGATCGTTGAAGGCGATTAGAGCTTGCGAACCGGCCATGGAGAGGGAGTTAGGGTTGATAGCCCAGGCGATCCAGCCGGAAGGGGAGGGGGAGGGGCGGTGAAGGCGAGGGAGAGGGTGGAGGTGGAGGGATCGAAGGTCCAGTGGATGGTGGCGTGGAGATGGGGGAGAGAGGAGCAGGAGACGAAAGTGCGGTTCTTGGAGAAGGAGGAGGAGGAGGAGGAGCAAGAGAGGGAAGAGGAGAAGAGAGAAGCGAAGGAGAAGAAGAAGAAGAAGAAGAAGAAGAAGAGTGAGAATAGAAGGGAGGCCGCCATGGTTTGATGGTGGGTGAGTTTCATGGGTGACTTCAGTGGGTGTGTCTATATATATATATATATATATATATGTAAAGATGTTTTTTTTTTAATAATTTAGACCCTAAAAAATTGTTAAATTTTATTAAAGTGGAGAGGAAAAATTAGAAAGTTTTTTTTTTAACTTTTTCCCAAATATATCTCTTCTTTATTTTCTTATTTAATAATAATTATTATTATTAAAAGAGAACAGTACCAAAAATGTGTTTCATTTATTGCGGTATTGAAGTAAAATATAGATTTATTTATAGACAGATATTCGGGGAGAATGTTGAGAAACTACAATCTAAGAAAATGTATATAAAGTAATTATATTTTAAAAATACAAAATTAAATTTTTGGAAAGTAAACAAAATTTATTTTTAAAAAATATTCTATAATAGTAGTTGTAATGGTAGAAATTGTATATTGTTATTATTATTTATACAATTAAATATTATATTATTATTATATTTTTAGTATGAAGGAGTGTTAATGGTTGTTTGTTAGGGGGAGACCAAGAAAAGAGTATGTAATGATGAAGAATGAAATGTAAAGCAGGTGAGTGGGTGATTAGGGAAAATTGTGAAATTTGGTAATAACAACCAACAGGGTTGCCTAAAATGACATTGACACTCTACCATATATATATATATATATAATTCTTTGGAAATTGTGTTATTTTTGCAAAGGCCTTCTTAATGTATGTTGAAAGCCCAGTGCATGATCAATTCAATTATGAGTTAGCTTTAATTAAAAGTTTTAAAAGTATTAGTATTATGTAAATGACAGGAAATTATAAAACACTGTATGTGATATTCAGTCTTTAAATTTACAAGTTGGACTTCTTGTTGTGGTTAAGATCTTAGAAGTAAATTTTAAAAATAATAAATAGAAATGTAATAAAATCTTTACCCTGATAAATACAAGTGTTAGTGTTTACTGAACTTCTAACACATACCCACCCTGAAAAATATATTAAAATATAATAACTTTCCCATAAAATCTTTACCATCTCCATTAAATTACTTATCTCATTACAAGTATAAAAAATCCAATGGTGAAGTACATAAATTTCACCCAAGTTATTTTATAAAAAAAAGATAAGAAGAGTTTGGATAAAAAAAGGTACAGGAGGCGAGTCACACTGATGTGGCTAGATGACTGACTAAATGAAGAAAAAAATGATGGGGAAAAACCCTTCAAGGATTGATCATCCACTCACTTTATAGATTTATTTTTAAATTGATTTTTGTTTACTTTTCAAAATTTTAATTGTGTATTTTTGAAGTATAATTACTTTATATATATATATTCTCTTTAATGGTAGTTTCTTAACATTCTCTCTAAATATCTGTTTATAAATAAATCTATATTCTACTTCAATAGAGAAATAAATTAAGCACATTTTAGTACTGTTATCTTTTAATTATTATTATTATTAAGTTGGGGCTGCACCCAGTTTGACTGAATCATGGAAGTCCATTATATAAAAAAATTGCACTGATGAAAATTTGCTTCAAAGACTGACATTGATTTTATTGAAATACTAACCAACCCAATATAATCCAACAATTATGGCAGTAGTTGTAAACCAAGCACCAACTAACCAAGAAAACCATCCAAGATAAAATAAATTCATAACAAAAAAAAAAAAATAACAACAATGTTTTGGCACATAATTTCAATACAAATAATTCATTTTCCAAATAATTAACATTTAGAATAATCAGAATGTACAATGTACAAAAAGAAAAAATAACAAATAAAGTCATCTCATCTGCATAAAGCACTGTCTATGTTACAACAATACAAGCCCCAGAGGACACTGGTTACAACAGTGGCAACTTATTTCCTCTTTTTTCTTTGGGGGGACAAAGAGAAATAAAGAGCTAAGCTTTGAACAACTCTTTCATCTCTTTGTTCTTCTTCTTATTATTATTACTAGTTTGTTATTTTTTATTTGGTCTCATCATGAGCCTGAGATAGCAAAGTCACTCATACACCATCATCTTTCCTTTTGACAAAACGACCCTGCAAAGAAGAAGAAGAATTAGAACTCTTATGCTTCTCCTATCACACAACCTTTCAACAACCAATGCCAATTCAAGTGTTAATATAAACTTTGTTAAACGATATGTGTGGATTTATGTGTTCATGATTATTCTTAGTGATTTTGGAGTGTCTAAGATAATTGCTAAGATGCAAGGAGGTCAAAAATGACAAGCAACTTGCAAGCCAAGCCATATTATCATCATGAATAAATCAAATTAAGTTGGTAGTGTTATATATAATATAAGATCATTATATTCTCTACTTCTATATACATTCATCAACTTATCTTTTAAGCTGTAGCTTGATGGCAAATTCAATTATACACATACACACACACACATATACACACATATACACAGAAACTAATGAAAATGTTTGTTTTTGTCCCTCTGTTGGTTAAATAGTTAAATGGATGTCAAGTCGTGCCTTTGGAATGATGTGGCTGCCGACGTAGATATCCACATAATATATGTTACCTACTACATCCACTTCTACATCACTAATTAAAAATTATTATTATTATTATTAAATAAATAGATACTAAGTCCTGTCATTTAAATAATAATAATAATAATAATAATAATAATAATAAGTCACATGGATGTTCATGCAGGAAATGCGCCGTATCTGATATTATTCTAAGCGTTCAGCTCATCACCAAACTAATTATTTAATAAACTAAAGGGCTAAAATGGACATTTTCATGGTTTATGAGCCACTATCAGCAATCACTTGTGGTTTTAATCTTAAATAAAATAGTAAACCCTAATGACATTAACATGTAACACAAAAACAGTAAAACCCTGCATGATGCTGAGAATATAATAATAATAATAATAATATGATGAATGTATTACGTGACCAGTGAATTAAGGGCACAGCATTGCAAGCATGCATGCATGGAAGGATACATACCTTCATTCTGGGACGTTTCTCAGCGTTGAGTTTTCGGACCTCATATCTGATGCGTTTGGAGAAGAGCCTGTTCTGTCTCTTCTCTTTGTATCTCCTCACTCTCTCTTCCCTGCTGCCCAACTTTGCTTCTTTCCTCTTTGGCGACTCTTCCTCCTCTTCCTCCTCTTTCTTGGCCTTCACCATGCTTTGTGGCTTCTCATCACCAACCTCAGGCACTCTCCATGCTCCTCCTGCTGCCATCCCCCCACCTCCTCCCACCTCCACAAAGACCTGCATTTCATTTTTCAGTCATATATGAATCACTGATAATTAATGCTATTCCTTTCTCTTCTACAGATTCTATATTGTTTAATTAAATAAATGTAGCCATGCATGTTAAAGAATAAAATAAGATCACTGTTTAAAAAAGAAAAAACACAGAGAGTTGGAAAAACACATAAAATAGACAAATAATTAATCAAAACATCATCATAGACAAACAGTACAAGCATCATTCTACTATTTCCGGACTTCTTTTACGAAGAAGAAAAACCTTGAACTCTTGATGCTTGGTCTATTGCTTTGGAGGACAGCGGCATACTAACAATTCATTATAGAAATAGTAAATTAAATTTTTGTATTCATTTTATAACAATATTGTAAAAAATAAAGATCTAATAAATTTAGAAATTAAAAGCACATGTGTTCCATTTGTCAGTCAAAATTATACTTATTTATATAACAATGACTAATCATTAGTCCAAACTGTTTGGGATCCGCTTAAAATTTTTTCCTTCTATGCTATTCTTTTAAAAATGAAGAAAAAACTAGACAAACAAAATTTAGTACACTAAAACATATAAGATGATGTAATAATGATAATAATATCACCTTCACATAGAAGAGTGATAACTCATTGGCGAGAGAGATTCAGGATTCGACTCTCTACCAAAGATTCTTGATTTGTGCACATTTATCAAAATAATAATAATAATAATAATAATAAATTACCAGGTTAAACAAACTTCCAAGAAACTTGGTTGATAGCCAAATATCAAAAGATTTTAAGCACAAATCTAGAAAAACTCAGAATCCAAATCATTAAATCAACAACACAAAAATTTAAAATCTACAAGAACACTCCAAACTCTCCCGCCCACCAAAAATGCATGTACATGAACGTGCGCAAATTTTAAGGAGTTATAATTTCATATATGATATTTGATAATCTTATTAGTACTACTATCTTTCCATTTCAAAGAGCTCGGACAGCCGTACGATATGTCCAGAGAGGTCACGTGTCCAAATATCATTGGCCCAAAACGTCAATAATACAGTCAACTTCCTTCCAAACCAATAAACCCTCAGATCCACCATTGATCCACCCTAGAGATCGTACCTAAAACAAATCTTGATGCAAAAATACACGGTGGATCTTATTGGCACGTATGCCACTGGCCACCTGCTCGCGAGCATATTCATTCACACAGACGAAGAGATCTCAACAGCAAAAAAAAAAATAATTAAAAAAAGAGAGAAAAAAAAAGAAAAACTCACAGTGGCACAAGGAGCGGCGCCGTCGCAAGAGAGGGTATGATAGACCTCAGGAACAACCTGATGGCCAGCATCCCCTTCAATAAACAAAGAACCCTTATCGGACCAAGCGGAGAGGATCTCCTCATAGTCCAGCTTAAGAGATAGGCCCTGCGGGACCGCACACCAGAGATCAACATGGCTGGAGCTGGATGCCTCCTGCTCCGACGCTGGTGAGGAAGCGGAGCGGCAAAAGACCCATCTCTCGCGGCCGCGAAGAGCTCGTCTAGCGATGGCGATCTCGCCGTCCCAGTTCATGGAGGAGGAGGAAGGGGTGGAGGCGGCTTCGGAGGCAGCGACGGAGGAGGAGGCGCCGAGAAGGGAGGTGAGAGAGGGGCCGTCGCCGGGGTCGAGGAGGGATGTGACTGGAGGGTCACGATCGTGGTCGATGGTGGGCGGGGGAGACATAGCGGAGGGGGGAGGAGGAGGAGGGGACGGGAGGGAGAGCTGGCGGCGGAGGCTGATGAACTTGGGCTTGCGGATCTTGGATCGAGAGCGCTTGGAGGGCATGGAGCGGGGTTGAGGGCGAGAGAAGGAGCACATTGGAGGAGGAGGTGAGATGGGGACTGATGATGGAGAGAGGGGGGGAGGAAAAGGGAATGCGCTTTTTTCGTTTTTTTTTTTTGTTTTCTTTTTTTTTTCGAGTGATGGGGATGACGTGGCAAAGGAGTGACACGTGGAACGAGAAGATTGGGTGAGGGTTTTGTTTATCCGGATTTCGATATTGGTGGGTTTGCGGATTGGTGTTAAGGGATCCGAATCCGATAAGAAGTTTCTGGTTTTTTTTTTTTTTTTTTTTTTTTTTTTTTTTTTAAGGGGGAGGTGTGTGACGTGTGTGGTTGAGTCACGAGTGTGGGAAAATATTTCACGTGAGATTGGAGGTTGTGTTTTTCTTTAAAATGTTATGCTTATCTTAAAGTGACTGATGTGGCAGGCTGGAGAAAGGAGGGCCCAGTTTGCCAAAAAGATTAGATTGCTAGTCGAAGTGAAAAGGACACTGAGAGGGAGGGTTTGCTTGTCTTGTTCTCACTTATACTACTAAATCACTTATTCAAAACACAAGTTAATAATAGCAGAGAGAGAATATATATGTAATAAATTATTTATCTATTTAAATATGTAGATTATTGTTAATTTAGAGTTATTGAATCATAATGAAATAGCAATTATTTATATAAATATAATATATTTTTTTTATTATTTTATATTATTTAATATTTTTTGATAATGTATTACTTTATCTAAATAAATTTTAACAGTTGACTATAAAATCTAATAACTATGGTAATCAACCATGTATAATAAGTCTTTATATATATAGGTCCCACATAAAGAAGGCAACGAAATAAATATCTAGCTCCCATGACCTTTTGCGCTTTTCATTGTCTCACGTCACAAAAAGTTCCCTTAGTCCGCCTTTTGTTTGGACTTGTATTTGGTATTGTTTTCAAACTATTTATTGAGAAAAAAAAATTGGGACCACCTTTTTGCACTCTTTGTATATGATCTATTTATCTAGACATTATTAGAATCAAGAAATGATTTCAAATAATTTTGGTATAAATAATTATATGATACCAAGATGTCAATCATGTTGAAATCCAAGCCAAAAATAAACATGGTTGACTATTTTTGTAACTAAGAATTAGTGTGAGAGAAGTAGATGATTATAGGCGATTCCAAGACTAGTGATTTATCACATATTTTTCAAAAATAAAATTAAAATAAAAATTACAAGAAATGAAATCCTCTCTCTGTACACCAATCGCTAATAGTCTGTGGTTCATCTACCGCATGCAAATCTAGAATCCTAAAACATTAGCATCATCCAAAGAAACAAACAAATTACATCCCCCTGTTCATCGAAAAAGCTCGGTTCGGTTAATCCACAACCTCGGAGCTTGCTTGATGTCAGCATTTGTTCCCAAATTAGAAAAGTATGATCCAGGATTGCTGCTGTCCAGAACTCCAAATTTTGATAAATGATTGCCGATCCTTCTAAGGAAACTCCTTAACGCCGATGTATCATCATGTTTGATTAAGCTAAGTAAATGCTTTATGTGGTTTCCGGCTTCTTAGACATGGCGATAGCTTTCGCCATATTTGATTTGGCAGCATCAAGCAATGGATCTAACTGGAGAGCCTTTTTGAAGGAGGATATAGCTTCATCTAACTGGCCTTCCGCCACAAGCACGAGACCGAGATTGTTGTGTGCTGGTGCGTATCCGGAGGAGAGTTCCAGAGATTTTGCAAGGATTGCCTTTGCATGTTCGTATCTTCTCTGTTGACGGTAAAGATTTCCCAGGTTAGACAGGGTGGCATGCACGTGATGTGGTGTCGATAATGAGATAGCTCGCTTGTAAGCTTCTTCGGCTGAAGATGGATCACCAGAAAGTTGCAGAGAGATACCTTAAAATACCGACAGAGAATTTAACTCTTGGCTTCAGCTAAAGAATATATTTGTATCAAGGAAAAATACAAGTCTCCATAATTGAAAGCAGAAAATTATAACTTCAAAACAGCAGTTCTTAGTTTGATACAAAAAAAAAAAAAATGACCAATTTAGCACTCGCAATGTTTTCCCTACAACAGATTGAGGCTGGTTTATGAATGACATTAAAAAGAAATAGGTATGAGCGCACTTGTTGTCCTTGAAGTAAATTGCAGAGTTGAAGCAACTATAAATTGGAAGAACAAATAAAATCTTAGGTATACTAGTTAAAGCTGGCTGGCGAAGAAAACTTATTAAGATCCACAAAAATGAAGACAATTTGTTGAGAACATACTCTAGGTGATATCTAGGCTTTGAATTCTTCTCAAATTAAGAAAATCTATAAATAAGAAAGCTATCCAGAATGAAAGGAATAAATGGACACGTAAAGACATACCAAGATTGGACCAGGCATAAGCACATTCCTTGCGACGAGCCAATGCAGCCTTGAGGAAGCGTACCGATGACTTGAACTGTAATCTATATAAATAGTGGAGACCAAGCTGATGCCATTGCACAGAATCATCAGGGTCCTCGTCAATTGCCTGCAAGAGATCATTTAAAGCAGAGTCCTCATAGATGCATCGCGATCATTTAAAAGAAACTATACATTATAGGGAGAACAAATAAATATCAATCATCTATGAGTGATATTCTAAACTATGATTTGGGAGACATAATTTGATCAAGCAATGAAGCATGTAGTTTTGCTAGCTATGAAGATACCATAAGCATGTAGAAACCTTTACCAAGAGGAAGCATGTTAAGTCTCTGTACATTATTTAGGAATATAATAGAGGAGATAGGAAGACATTAACCATCCCAATTTTCAGAAAAATAGGTACATAATAGTAGCTTTTTACCCCTTCATTTGCTATGTGCTATCGGTTTCCTTGCCAAAGTCACACATTACATGGAAGGCTGAAAAAGGATGTTATACTCAACAAATTAAAAAGTCCAAAAAAAACACATGCATTTTCTTTAGTCAGTCAATTGGAGAAGAATCATGGCATAACTTGTGGTTCAAAAGATCTCACCAAATAAAATATCCATGATAAAATTCATAAAGCTTTATCCAATAGACAACATTAGACACACTTATAACTTGTTCACGATAAATCTAGATTAGATCCCTTCCAAAGTCTCAAGGAACCTATATTGGTCTATACACCGTGTTATGAGTCCTAGAAAGCTATATGATTTGTTTAACACAGGCCCAGATGATGTGCAACACAGGAAAAAACTAACAGAAGTGTCAAATACTTATGCGTATTCTCCGCCTACCTCTTTGTAGTATACATTTTTTTGAAGTCATCATCCACAGCAACATTCATTGATGTAGACAATTTAAGATAACTTGAGCAAAAGTACATCTATTCATACAAATGACTTGAACAAAACACATTAGTTGAAGTAAATAACAGATTTCCTCAGTTTTCATAGCAGATGCAGATGGATCTAGCACTAAACATTTATGTAGATTATGTTAAAGTAGTATTATTTAATACTATGGTTATTTATGTGTCTTTTGGTAGGAATGTCCTATTTTAGATACTAAGGTAATCACGTATATTGACAACATTAAAGGTTAAAACATAGAAAACTCACCTGTTTTAACATGTAAAGAGCTCGCTCTTCCATCTTTGCCAAATCCTTTGATCCAGTTTCATATGCAGCAGAAATTTCATATGCTCGCTCTTCCATCTTTTACAGTTATGTTGATCCTAATTCTCATGTTCGCTTTATAAGCGTATAGAGACCTTTATTTTGTAATTGAGAAGACTACTTTCGAGTTTGGAGATCTATGAATAAATCCTTTGGTTCACATCTTTAATTTGTTTGGCTTGCTTTGCATGTAACAGATTAGACCATGTCTACCTAATCCATGACAGCAACTAAAAGAACAAATTCCGACTGCTATAACAATGACATTTCTTTTCTATCATATCATGAAGTGTGAATGAAATAAATGTGTTCTTCAAGACAATCACATACTAATATGATATAGAACAATATTATGAAAGAACTTCCCACGTTCTTGATACACCTTATGGAGGAAAGGATCCTTTATTTATTTTGAAATCTCTTGACACAGAGGAAAGTTAAGATTATTAATTTCACAAGACACTCTACTAAAGTTGATATATTGACAACATTAAAGGTTAAAACATAAAAAACTCACCTGTTTTAACATGTAAAGAGCTCGCTCTTCCATCTCTGCCAAATCCTTTGATCCAGTTTCATATGCAGCAGAAATTTCTTGTTGAGCTCTATGGGCCATAGCTAACCCAGCCCATGCTGTGGTAAGATCAATTATTGCAGGGTCACCTTCTTTCAGTATTGAAAACATTTCATTTGCTGCCCAGGAAAGCTGTTCTGTTGAATCCTGATACCTTTCAGCATCTTTAATACGATGAATTGCAATGGCATACCGTGCAGACATTTGACTGGGCTCCAATTTTGCTACCTGGAATGCAGTATAATGATAATGGCATGCTTATAAAAAAATAATACCAAAGTCTTAAGAAAATAAATATTCAATATCATGAAGAAACCCTTCTAAATTCAGAACTTTTGTTCACATCAAGACTATTACACAAACGGTGGCAAATCTAGTGGCTTCGTTTTTTAATCCTCTATTTTATTTGTGTTCCGCCAAGCTCTCTAATCTCTATTAAAGGAACTTTTATGAATGCTTTCTTTAGGGTGTGTTGATTTGTGTTTAAGTGAAAGAAGTGAGAAATTGGGAGTGAAGTGTCACTTTGCTGAAGTGGGGAAAGTTGAGCTGTAACCTAACTTCCATGGTTTGTTTCAGGGAAACAAGACGCCATAAAGTTAAAATCTATAAAGACTGTCACTTCCATCCGTTTCCATGACAGACTACTATAAAACGGGGCAATGGAACATCCCCCACTTTCTCCCAAACAAACAACTGACTTAAATGAAGTCAGCTCACTTTCTGACTTTCCCCATAACACAGGATGATCCCCAACCCCCCTACTTTGCATTCAAAACAAGCATGGCCTTAACATTATGCTATTTTTGACAGTGTGATTGTCTTTTCTTCTTCTTAATGATTGCTTTGGTACAGTAAGTGAGATTATCTATAAACCGAGACACAATCACCTAGGTCATTTTGGATCAACTCTTACATTGTACAGACAGGCCCTGATACTAAGGTACCACATTGACGCTGAACGACCTAGGCAATCACTTAGAAGTTCACTAGGTTTCTAGGCAATTACACCTGAGTGAATATGCGATTTAAAAACCATTACCTGAACATACAAGATCAACCACCTGGATGATATATAATAATATATGGATCAAATGAAAGAGGATAGAAATTTAAAATTGCAACTTAGCAAAATGACATACATTCCAGAATCTTTAAACAATGTAGGTAGGTATAAGTGAATACCTGCTCTAAGCACTTCTTTGCATTCCTATGATCACCAGCTACATCATATGCATTAGCAAGATTCACCCATAGGGGCCCAGATTTTGGATCAGATTTTATGGCTGCCAGAAGACACTCTTTTGCGACAGCAGTAGCTTCAACTTGATGTGGATCAGCTCCTTCACCTGCACCGGCACCTACACCTGAAAATTTAAGAGCCTATATCAATTCCACTATGAAAAATATTACTCCAACTACTGAGTACCAAATAATTCATTTGTTTAAATAAAGAAATTATGAAACATTTCACACATATCACCAACAACCAAATTGCGGAAGATACAATTCAAATGTATACAAGGAAGAGGTTGACTTCTGGTATGTTGAACAACATCTGGGTGGGCACAACATCAAGCGGAACCCTAACTTCAATCACCCTCCACACCAAGTAACAAGTCAAATCTCCCACACAAGCCCAACCCACCCCTCTCTTATTTTCTTTATTTATTTAATTTTGACAAGAACAAAAAACATGCACTAACTTGCTGCAGAAGTAGGATAAAGCAAGAAACTAAAGTTATTCAGTAAGAATGTCATTAGCCCCAGCCTCTTCACTAAAGAACCACTGTCAAACAACGGCTAAAACAACACAGCCCAGTGCTTTCTTCTCTGCTTTACTTACAAAGGACTCAACCAACTACTTTATAATGCTTGAGCCTATGCGCTTTGTCAGATTAAGTAGGTCTATTGTGTCTTCCTATAGATTTCCTCTTCCAACATATAGATTCCCAATGTCCATGAATTTGATTTATTGAAATCAATTTGAGATTGTGAATACAAAGAAATGAGACAAGGATGTCTCTCACAACATTTTCAAATGAAAGCATTAGCTCTCCTGTTAGTATCTGAAAATTTTGGAGAATAAAACATAATTCCTCATATGAAACTTATCACACTCACATCTAGAATCCTCGCTTACCCTATGGGAATCATTCGGAATTCCAGGTTGAATGGGCATCAAGCCTAGGTCCAATACGACACGCCCGCAGATCCATTTATTAACTAGCAGACAACCACCTCAAGGCGCCCACACACCCAGATATACACACACAAAAGAAGCACCCTATTAGTCTTCTGCATCTTGTAAAAATGCCTGTTTTGCACAAATGTCCTTGTCCAAGCAACAAATAACAATCACTCTTTCAAACTTCATAATGCAGAAGTGGTTAATCATAAGAATATGATGGTAGACAAAGAATTAAGGAATACATCAAACAATGTTACTTGTACAATACAGATCAGAGTCCATCTAACTAAACGAGAGAGATTATCCATAATTAAAATATGACCATACTTTTTACCAAAGCTTTCCATTTCATTTATCATATCACCTCTCATACTCACATCCCAATTTGAAACTAAGTTAGCATATTTTTAACTATGTCCTCCCAAGAAACCTCAAAATACCTTATATTTTCAACAAGCCAAACTTGAAACCATCTTTACTGCTTCCACATTGATCCCTGACTCAAAATATATGGCCCCAAAAAATTATCACCTTCATTTTAAATCACAGAGCGCAAGGACTCAAATATACAATATTAAAAAAAATCATAAAACATTAGACGAGAGAAATAAAATAAACATGTTAAATTTTATAAAAGGGAAAGGTAAGTAAGCATGACTACTTGATTCCATACAAGAGTCCACATGGAACAGCATAATAGTGGACTACGGACTACATTACTGATGGAGATAAATTAATTTGAAAGTAAATCACCAATTTTAGGCAAATTCAGGAGTAATAATATTACTTAAGCAAAGAAGTAAACCTTATGAACCACTAAAATCCACAGTAACATAGAAGCAAGACAGAAAGTTAAGAAAAATTGAAATCAGCAAAACAACGAGAAGACATGTATAGAAATTATATTTGTTTCAATAGAGGAAATGAAAATAATAATAATAACAACAACAACAATAATAATAATACGAATTTCTAGGAAAATCTAGAGGCGAGAGATCTCATAGAGAGAGTACCAGAGGAACAAGTTCAAAAGTAATACGATTCTCATTCCAGAGTTCATACCTGCAATTACTGATCCATAGTAACACAAAAGAAAGACCGCATAGTTCACAAAGGCGGCAGGATGGTTGTGATCTTTCAGGATTAGGTCTTGGAAGCATTTTCCAGAGAGTTCTAGATTACCACTGACAAGGACATTCAACTGTTGTAACAACAAAAATAGTTCCAGGAAAGAAGATAGCAGCAAAAATTGAGCCAATTTACAGGAAATTTTAAAATTCAAGTAGATTGTTTTTCTGCTGGCATTTTTTATGTGCCTCTGTTATAACCCAGTAGCATTACACCAAGCCCAATGATTAGAATGCACATGCACCAATTAGCTAGGGCACAATTAAACATGATATAATGGCATGCCTCTTTCTAAATATTCCCAGCTACACTCACACGAAAGCACATGATTCACAAGACATAAAAAAAATCCAACCACTAACTGCTAGACTAACTTATTGGAGAATAAAGAATTTATTTCCTCCTTTATATATGAAAGCATCTGATCTAAATGCAAATAAGCAGAAACAACATCCAAGCCATGCCTTGATAGAGAGGCTGCCTCATGAGTTCTCATAAGATATGCTAGTAGATAGCTTTTCAACTATAGTCATATAGGGATATTTCTTCATGTTTAGCCATTTCTACCATCATCTAATGGGACCACCGAAAAAATATTATGCAGGGTAACTAAAGAGGCATAATAGCAGTAGCATTTGGTCTGACAGAATAGAATGGAAAGAATTCTACGTTTTTACATTCCCATTCATAGCTGCAATGTAAGGAGCCAAAGTATAGGGAATGCCTAAGTGAGAATGAAGTTTTTATACATGAAACCGATGTCTTGTCCAAATTTTATAAATGAAGACCTTAAAAATCACTATTAGGACAAATTTCATGATAATATGGGTTTTTATGTTTCAAATATATGTTAAATACTTCTATCTTATGATCAAAGTACCTTCCATTACTTTATCATTTAAAAGGATAATTCAGGCATAAAATACCAATAGAATGGTTTTTTTATCATAAAATAAATTTTATCAAACAATTGACTTATGAGAAATATTTGACAATAATTTTATTTTACAATACTATATTTTCATAATATATAAAAATTATCAAACATTTAATTCTTGAGAAGTATTTGAAAATGTATTTATTGTACAATCAAAATATCAAAATAATCTGCAAACAACAAATCATTCAAAAGGCCTTTCGGACAATAAGACAAAAACAATCCTCAGGTTATTGATTCTCAAGGAGTATTTGATAACATTTTTACTTTACAGCAAACACTTTTATATAAATTAATAGTAATCATATAAATAAGGACATTCTTTGAATATTTCTCAAGAATTATTTAAGTTTGGTTGATTGTAATATAAACTGGTGTTATAGGGTGGTTTTTGATAATTGCCACAACAAAGAAATTGATCGATAGCATTTGAGTAATACAAGGTCTATATGCAAAAAAACCACAAAATCATTCCGTTCCATGTTTATATCCAAGCATTGGGATGAAATATACACATTACATTCCTATTTGCATTCCATGATACCAAACATTAGCTTAGTTTTAATACTTCTAAAGTGCAAACTAATGTAATCATGCCAAATGAGAAACCTTTGGAAGCAAAGTGCAAGCTTTGGCTATGAAAGTTTACAAGTCAGTCCATTTAAATATCTTCTTCCCTTCATATGAAACAAAGTAAGTACATACCTTCTAACTTCTACACCGACACACACACAAAAAAAGCCAAACTATAGCACGAAATTGAGCATTTGTCTTTTCTAGGGTGTGTTTGATTGGAAGAACAAAGAGAAAGTGCTACTTAAGTAGTCAATGAAGATATAGTGTTTGGCTGGAACACTTATAAAAAAAAGTACTGATGGATCAAGCCATCCAAAAGGTCCAATAAAAAATATTATTAATATTTTATTTTATACTAAAATTAAATATGAAATTATTAAATAATTTTTTTATATAATAAAAAATGATTGTTTGAATATTTATACATTGGACAATCTTGAAGCTCAATGCACACCCACTTCCTTTCAGAAAGCAACTTCAAATAAAAAGGTTTAAAGTCACACTTATAAATTTCACTCTTTGAAACACAACAAAAATTTTGATATTAATTACTAGATCAAATAACTGAAGCGACGGAAGCCATGGTTTCTAAAATTTTAAGTTTTAAAAACTCACCTGCATCCATCCCCACTTTGATGCCAATGCACACATCTTATGGTAGTGTTTGACAGTAGGGGCAAGAAAAACGTATGAGTCAAAGCAAAATTATTCTTCCAATAGATATTTGATGGACTATAAAGAATACAAAAACAAAAGTTTCAAATCACAAAAATTGCCCTTATCATATATAGCATTGCTTAATTTTTAAATTTTAAAAAATATGACGTCAATTTAATTTATTCAACTTTAAATCATAAATAGTAAACATATTGTTATCCAAAAAGTAAATCATTTTGATTTAAATACTTTTTAACTAATCTCTAAAATAAATTATAAACTATTTGAAAATGTTTGTAAATTAATAATCCAATAACAAAACATATAAATATGTTAATATAAAATTTATATTGTTTTGTATGCCAAAATAAGCCTAAGATTGTTATTTGAATACATTTGTTGGGTTACAGATGTATATATTAATAATAATTTTGTCTTGGGTATACAACCTACTACGGCTTTAAAGGGGTATATATCCAACTAAAAATATAGTGAGGAAATACATGAAAACAATCATGTTAAATTTGAGCATACTAAAATATTGATATATATATATAAGTTTGTATATCTTACCATCAATTAAAATATGTATATATATACACCTTTGCAAAAATCATGGTTTCAAAGACATATCAGCCATTACATTTTTTCCATGAATTTGTTCATAAATTTATTTTTTAATAAATTATAAGTGCTAAATGAGTTTTTATAAGGACATACGTGCATAGTACTAAAAACACACACAAAAGAGGGTAAAATTGGAAGAAATAGTTTGCTCCCTGTGATTAGACATATTTGCCCTGAGGGTGAGAGTGGGATAAAACTTAGATGATTTTGTCCAATCAAATAGAACAAAAGTTTCTTTATTTTTCACATGCAACAAACAAAATACAAAAGTAGTTATTTAGTTCTATTCTGCTTAAACACACATACCAAATGAACCTAAGCATCTCAATGTTTGAAAAGCTTCACACTAAGTGTAGAAAAAAAGAACATAAAATGACTTTGCAACCAATATAAAAATATAATCCTTTTTAAAGAGTTTAAAAATGGAAGAGGTTCACATAAAACGAACTGAAGCTATTTGCCATAACAGAAGGTGTTAAAGATGATTTGAATTTGTCATTGAACTAGGGTAAAAGGATAGCAGGGAAACAGAAACAGTTGGAGTTGAAAGAAGTTAAAATTTGAGACATGCTGAGCATAAACATAAATATTTATACCTTTGAAGATATGCAACACCAAGATTTGCAAGTGAATCTAAGTAGTCAGGGACAAAAACCAAGAGGGATGATAAGATTGATATGGCACTCTGTCAAGACGAACGAAGTATCAGTGGAAGAAGAAATTAAGACTAGAGGGTTAGTATTTCATATGACCAGCATTACATGTTAACATCTGAAATGCTAAAAATCATCCATTAGCACCTGCAAACGGTTGGTCCTTATAAGTATTAAGCCAAGTGAGTTCCAAACAGCTGCTTGCTTAACATCCGATAGCACTGAATCTTTCATTTTGGCCAGAATTTCTTCTAATTCTTCAGCTTCAAGTTCTTTGTCTGAGTTATCCCCGGAATTTGATTGCAAAATGCACTAGGAAGAAAAATACGCAGATTCAAATGCATGAACTTGCTCTTACATGGTTTTTAGTACAGCTAATTAAAGAGTTATGGCGCCATAAAAATGTTCCAGGACAAAAATAATATAAAGTAAAATAAAATAACCTGTGCTTGATGTGTCAACACTAAAGACAGCAAATCAGGTCGGCGAATTTCCTCCTCATCCCGTGACAGTATCTCAGATGATTTTTCAAATGCTGAAACTGCCTAGAAATGATTCAAGTTGAAACAATCTGACAGTAATTTCCATATTAAAGATAATTTATAATGGAGACAACTGATACCTTCTGCGGTTGACCCAATCTTTGATACATTAGGCCAAGTATAAAGTGAGCATGGGCATTTTTTGGCATCTTTCGTGCAACATGAACCAAGCCCTAATATTTTATTAAAAAAATTTTGATATATTACAATATCACAACCAAAAAGATGAGCAACAAATGAGCAATAAAGCCTTTCAGCACAGTCCAGATATATATATATATATTAGCCATGATATAAGAATGAAAAGAAAATGATCCACCTGATTGCAGAAGGGAGACAAGCAAACGTAAAACACCATAATAGCCAGACAAAGAAATTCATTAGCACATCAATATAAGATTTGATTCAGCTAAAAAGCATGATTATAGAAAAATGCATATTGGCCTACAAGGCTGTTGAACAAGTTTAAAGTGCCCCTGCATAATTTTCATTGCTCTAAAATTATGCGTAAATCACTATTATCACGGAAAATGCTTGCACTGTTAGTCATGAACTAATGATAATTATAGAGGCTTCCATAATTGACTGGAGAATTCACATATGCCTTGCTTTTCCTTGGATTGAAACTCATGTAGCTGCCAAGCTGTCTAGTCAAGGTAATGGTTGAATTTGCCTGGTTATTTTCTACCTAGTGTCAGTCTTATCATATGTCTGCAAGTTGAACACGGAGAAAAGTTGAGCAGAGCAGCAAGTAAAGACACCTCCTGGAGTAATAGTGAAGACAAAATGTAAAATAAGGCCAAAGTTTTTTAACCCATAACATCAGACAAAAGCCATTCATTGTGATCAAATCACATTGCTTGCCCAAATAAGTCAAGAGATCAAATATTCCTTTCATGAGAAGAATTATTTGGCATTTGCAAACCACAGGTAAAGGTAAGAACACAATTAAAATTTAGGTTATTTAAAAAGAAATATCACTTTATACTTTTGCATTATAAGAAGGCCAGACAATGACTATACAATTGTCATCAAATTGGAAATACATCTTCCAATTTGAGGATCACAGTAAAACTTGAGCTACAAGGCCTACAATATCATATACCAGCTGACTCCCACCAGGTCCCCACGCTGAACAATGTCACTGTGAGTATCTACCATCATCTACCATCAATTATCAGAATAACATCCTCATCCCTAACAAACTGTTCTTTAGGCTCACAATTCTTATTCCTGCTATAAATCTTATCCAGCCCTAGAGGTCGACTAAAATTAAAAGTTAAAACAACTAATGTAGAAGAAACCTGTAGATGAGGAAAAGGAAGAATAAGTTTTAGTTCTTCATTTTCAATAGAGCCTCCTCTTAATACCATACACAGGCAATGACATGATAGTAAACCATAAAATTTCATCAGGTTACCTTCTGACTTAATTTTCATCAGGCCCTACCATCCTTTCTAATTCAATTTTGTAAAAACCTTGTTCCATCAGAATTCTTTCTGTCCAGTCCATCTTTCCATTTTAAAAGTTGTAACTGAATTCTTTTTATCATATTTGGTACACAAAAGCTAGTTTTCTTTTGCCACTCTACCTCCAATTTGTAGTGATTATTCAATTGCAAAGCTTTCTAGGACATCAACTATGACTACCCATCAACATCACCCTAATATTTTGTTAATAATCCTTAAAAGCAATAATAGTCATTATCAATTATATTGATTTGCCAAATAATGCATTGGACCGGGAAATTATTATTTCGCCATTCTATTGGATTATAATTCAAGCAAAACATTAAATTTTGAATACCAACAAACTATTCTACATAAACAATACCACCTTCTTTACCTAACCTGATTTCATTAATAGGAAAAGCTAAAATCCTTGTAATTGAACTTGAAGGTACTAATAACGTCTACACCTTTTCATCAAATACAATTGCAATTTATATGATGACCTGAACAATTGGCAAAGAATGCCTTGTCTTCCATACTTCACATCAAAGCACTTTGGTTCCTTGTTTTAGAAAATACAAACACAAACCTAGCCAAATTTTAACCCCAAGTAAATTGTTATTTATAATCAGGTAGCAGCTCTAGCGTTAGCACCAGAGTTTCAGTCTGCTCCATTTCATGACTTCAACGTTGAAAGGCACTCTAAATTTCAAAAACAAGCTACAACCAGAATACCATAGGTCATTAAATGAAAGACAAGCTGCAATCAGGTTGCAGATCAACAAAACAATTACCATCATATGCAGATAAATATCTAGATGCCAGCAGGAAAGAACAACAGACCAGTGACAAGGTTAAAAAATGGGAAACTCATTCACAATAGACAATCCAATTTGAGATCAGATGATAAAAACATCTAGATGCAAGAATTTGGATCAATTGCTAATGAGAGAGGAGCTTGCAATATTATGCAGATTTACAAGTAGATTGAAGTTCGCACCAAAAAGCATACTTGACAAGTTCCAAAAATTAATACGAGGTAGTCAACAAAGCATTGTATGCACATGATATCTAATATTGTTGACAGAGACCAAACACATATTCCACTTCAATACTTGAGCATGATATGAAATACGGTGAAGAAAAACTCACAGCTTTTAGGCTGCCAACTTTCTCCTCTCGTGACATTGAAACCACAGGGCATTGTTGATCAAGATCTGTAATAAATCCAGAGGTGAGGTGCAGCTACTAAACAGAGTAATTTTTTCTCTCTGATTGAATAGTCATTACCTTCTCCTTCAATTACATCAGCATCCCTTGCAATTACTGTGCTTTTAACTAAGCTACTCTCATCATTGTTACTCCTGCATGGAAACAGTTACTAAATTACATTAATTAAAAGGAAATGAGACGCAAATGAAGGATTCATAATCTTCAAAAAAATATATATACGCACACACACTAAAAAAAATAATAATAATGATTGCAATAATGAAATGTGGAGTCGTAATTAGGATCAACAGTGCATTCAGAACTTCAGATAGTAGCAGGATAGAAGATTAACTAACAATGTGAAAAATCTGAACTAGTCACATAACTCAACCTTCTACAAGAATGCCCACCACTTATTGGTATCAGTCATTTAATTGATAATAAAAATGTTCCAAATATGAATGATGCAATACTGCAAGTAAAAGACATGGTAACTCTAACTAAAGCTAGCTTTATAAAAAAAGTTAAAAATTAATTAAAAAGAAGATGTAGACCAATCAGAATTAGACTATCTGAAGATGAAAGATGGAACTTTCATATAAGAGACAACCAACAGATACCAACTTTCTCACAAACCATGTTTTGGAAATCATGTTTAGATCAGAATAGAAGATAATAGAATATCGAAGTTAAGGTTACACCTGAGGATTAGGAAGCAAGTAGTTCAAAGACATGAGACAATGAGATAAGAACGATGAACAATAGACTTGGTGTTTACACTAACAGAAGAAAATTTATAAATTAGAAAGTTGCAGAATCTGAGTTACACAATTCTAATAAATGGTTGGATAAGAATAATGGAAATATAAAATTGAAATGGAATACTTTCGAAACAGTATAACTTATAAAATTTAATGGTAGAAAAGGAATTCAAACTGGAATAAAAGATAAAGATTAGCTAAGGCCATCATAATTGATGTGACAAATTATACAGTAACTCCTGGAGCTCCTAACCTCCTCCTTGACAACTCCCAATGGCTGTCTCCCATTCATTTCAACAAAATTTTGTCATCTGGTACCAAGTTTACCAAATCAGAGAAACAAGACTAAATATATACCATGAAATGAAAGAGTGTCTGAACTTCACAAGAGACAATGTACTTATTAAAGAATGAAACAGATTAAATATTCAGTTCTTTGCCTTCAAAAAGGCTGTGTCTCAGCAGTTATTAGCACAATTACCAATCAAACTCCTATAAGATTAATTAGACTTACATCACATGCTCCTGTTATATCAAGTTGTTGATACATACTATACATTTCAAGCAAATACTTACAAGTTGTTTAAATATGATGCTTTAATTCCCGTTATACAAATAATGACTCATGAAAAAACAACATTCTGCCATAAAGGCAACAAGCCAGAAACATCAAAACCGATAAAACCAATTTGTCTCTTGTCACATAGGACAAGGATAGAGGAAGAAGACCATGCCACATGCCACACTGATGAGGAACTACCGCAGAACAAAGGTCCTGAACCGATCTCTTTAATCAATAAACACCACCAACCATTTGTTGGATTCACAAGAAACAACCAATACAAAGCCCTAACCTGTTGGGGTGTTTGGTGAGGGGATAAACCCCCATTTTCTTCCTACTTCCTTTCTGGTGGCAGCAAAGTTATTTACACAACTTAGAGAAATATACGTATTTTTATTAAAAGAGAGGAGTTTAAAGAGCATGAATTCCATATAAATATGTGTTTATCATAATTAAACCAATGCGAAAATAAAAAGAAAAATAAGTAAAAAAAAAAAGGGTATGATATCACTGAAACTTCGGATAGACGCACTGTTCTCTCCGGCGAGATCACTGATAATCTTTTATTCGAGAGATTTGATTTATTACATGGCTTACTATTTCAAAGATTGAGAGGAAGAGAGAGAAACACAGAGAGAGATGGGGAAAAAATTTACTTTGATTCACTCTAAGAACCTTAAAATAATCATCTAAAGCTGAATCAAATTCCAGAATTGGCGTTATTAAGCTCAGCCTCTCTGAAACCATGAGAAGCAGTTGCACACATTCTACAAGAACAATTCAAGAATTCCATACAAGGTCTGCCATTTACCTGGCGGTCGAATCGGGATGAGAAATAAGTGTGCAGTCCTCGCCATCACTCTCAGGTGGATCAACGTTGAGGTCGGCGATCATGGCCGGCTTTGAAGGCTGGGGCTGCAGTGGCGGTGTCGGCGGCGGCATCTTGGAGGCATCCTCAACTTTGGGATGCTTCCAGCCAGTTTGCGATCCGTCAGGGCTTGGCTGCGAGATTGACATCTCCTCTGGGATGTGATTTCTCTTCTCGCCGGCTCGGAATCCGATAAGGGTTTGGGGATGACGATAGACGGCGGTCGAGAAAGCGCACTTCCAGAGTTTCCACGGGAAGTGCGGAACTGTTACTTTCCGGAAATGATCGATGTAAGTCGATAAATATGTTTTCTTAGTTTTGATGAAGTACTCACACTGGTCCCTGAAATATTTGTACATTTACGTTTTAGTCCTTGAACCTAAAAAATAAATAAAATATTATATTATATTATTTTTATTCATAAAATTATAAAATATGCTTTCTTTCAATCCATCCTTTATAAATAACAGTGCATTATGGACAAAAGTCAATGGATAGAATGTGAAAAATTAGAAAATTGTCAATTCATAAAGTTATAAATTCAAAAATGAAAAAATAAATAACCCACCAACTGATGGACTGAAAATTTTACTTGCAAAATAAAATCTTCATTTTAAGATTATAAACACTAAATTATATCTAAATTTATGAAGAAAAAAAAACCTCTAAAAATCTCTTATGTCTTTTTTATCTTGTGTGTTTTCAATTGAGTAATTGCTTTGTTTATAACCTACAAAGAAAATTAATGATGAAAGTAAATAAATAAAGAAAATAAATCCATGTGAATGGTTAGATGGACAAAGTAAATAAAATAAGTCGTTTCTTAAAAAAAAAAAAATAAACCACATTTGTTAGAGACAAAAAACCCTAAGAACTTTAGGCTCCATTTAGCAATGGTGCCGAATTTTTTCTAGTCTTGCTCTCTGTCTCTAGAATTGCATTCAACCATAGAAGAAAATATATGATTGATGCTGATGAAAATCTGTGCTATTAAAAGCAACTTCAGTTTAGAAATACATACATTTCACTCAAACCATATCCCATACTGTGACCTGAGCAAGTAGGCCCCAAGTATCTTTAGCGGGTAATTGGAGATGATATCTTTAATGGCTCCACAATTCACTTCAAAAATTTGGGATATCATTCGGCCGAAGAGTTAAATACAGTATCTCCAAATATTTCCCATGAAAATATAGTTAATCAAGACATGGTCTTCAGATTCGATCACCAAATGACAAAAGCACATAAATGACTATCGATAACCTATTAGACCCTTTATTCACCAAGTTCTCAAGTATGAAAATTCTATTTTTCCAAGGTAAACTAACTTAATAGGTTAACTTCACAAGAGCAATCACCTTTTCAAATTTCTTAGGTAAGACTATTGACATTCAAAATGTTATAGGACTTTACTTAGAATATTTGAAAATATTATTCAAATTCCAAAAAAAAAAAACAAGAAAAAAAAAAGAAAAAAAGGGAATTTTTGTCATTCAAATATAAATACAACAACAAAGAACATGGGATAACACTATCAACTTGCTATGAATTTTTTTTTTTATCTAAAATCACATATTTAAATATCGAATGTAAATTTTTTAATTATATCACATGTTCTTACTCTGTCCATAAAAAGATCAAGTGCCAATGGGTCAAAAAAAAATATTGACAAAGTTCATTTCATATGTATTATTTAAATATTTTTTAAAAAATTATAAATAAAAAAATTCAAAAAAAAAAAGGAAGAAAAAACAAGGACACGTGATCCATGAAAAAAGCATTTGCAACCCCCACATTTTCATATATCAATATATTAATTGGAATGTGGACAAAAAAGAAAAAAAAGAAAAAAAATGGAAAAAACGAACCAAGCAGACTAGATTTTTCTTCTTTCGCCGCCGTGAAACCTTCTCGATTTCTGAAACACTAGAAACACGGCGACGAATCCGAGTAACCACCGTCAATGGCTTCTCTTCTCCACTCTTTCCAAACCCTACCTCTCCCTCTCTCCTTCTCCCCCTTCTCCCCCTTCTCCGGCCGCGCCATGGCGATAGCTCATTTCTCCCATCGACCCCATCTCGGTTTCTTCACTAAGAGCGACTTATCTTCTCCATTCCTTCGCCGGGATTGCGTGGTGGCGAGGTTCAGCCCTGGCCCTTTGCTCGGTGAATTCGAAGGCGTTGATGAGTTGGTCCGTGAGGTGCTTGGCCGGGCGGAGGGCGTTATTTACACTATCGCCGATGCTGCGGTTTCTTCTTCTGATGCTGCTGCTGCTGGGCAAGGTTCTAAGCAGAGTGCGGATTGGCTCTCCGGCATCACCAATACTCTTGAGTCCGTGTTGAAGGTTAGCGGCTATCGAGGCTATGGTGTCGAGGATGAATTTGATGTTGTTTAGCTTCGTTTTTTGGGCAGTATGTGATAGGTTCGCGTTCGATTTCACTGTGGATGATAATCGGTTTATGATTAGAATTAAGATAACCTGTTGATTTATGCTTTATATAATCTTGATTTTGAAGTAAATCATCTAGAGCTTTCTGGTTTGGCATGTAAATTTGAAGTTTTTTTATGAACATTGTAGGGCAAGGGTTGGAGATTTGTAGAATGTATTGATGGTTGCCTATGAAGTTTGTGCCCGCTTGTAGTTGAGGATGGATAAAATATGTTGATAGACAAATAGTTTTTGTTAATCAATTCATGAAATTTGATTTTCAAATGGGTCAACATTGGTTTATTCTAATTTGAGCAACTACTCAAATATATTTGTAATTTATAGAAGGAGACGTAACAGGAAGAGTAGATACTAACTTTAGCAATCTAAATTTCAAAACCAAATCAATATTTTTGCTCATTTGCTACAGTATATTTAGCCTATGTGGTAGATTTAGAAGCGTAGACTAGTTTACTTGAAGGACTGGCTTTACTCTACTGGAGTTCCTCATCAGGATTATATAGCTTGCCTTTTTCAAGTGCAATTTAAGTGAACAACATGTTTGCCAGCATCATAACCAAATATTTTCCTAATATTTTTGGATTCAACAAATATGGCAATGTCTTTTGTTTTAGTATTAAGAAAGATACTAATGTGAAGTATTTTTAGGTTGCAATTCTATACCGGGAAACAATAAGTTGGGAGTAATGATTGGAACAAAGCAGCTTTTTACAATGTAACACACTGGGGACATGTTTAATTAAGATAGTGACTTAAGGTTTGGAAGTTTAAAATCGTTTTGGAGGGAAATTTTAATATAGAGCTGACTGAACTTTAACTCCATTAATATTATTAGATTAATCGAAATAAATATTTTTTTTTGAATTGATAATAGTTGTTTATTAATATTAATAACATTGGAAAATTAATTATTAAATATATTATTTAAGTAATTCAATCTTGTTAAAAAAAGGTTGGTGGAGTAATGTTTGTTGTTTAATTGGACCTTTGGGGTAACCCACAAATTATGCCTACAAACAAACATAGTGTAAATGCATAACAGTTTTTTCTATGCAATTAGTGTAATGAAAGGAATGCAAGTATTTATCTACTTTTTGTTATCATCAAGGCCTGTCATGAACTTGTTCTATTTTTTAGTCTAACTAAATATGACATATCATCTCCCTTAGATAACTAGAATCTGGTAAATGCTTTTTTCTAATCCTATGCTTTTTGCCGTTGCATATTTTTTATCTTATGAAATATGGCTCAATCAAAATTGTCAACTTTTAAAGTTCATTAGCCTTGACAGAATGAGATACAAGATTACTTTTACGTATGACTGAGAAAGATTTGTAGACATAGTGAGTGTTTTACATGTTGGCGGAGTACTTTGTAAATTCTTCTTTTATATGTGAGATTTTAATAGTTAATGGGCACTATTGTATAATAGCTGCCTTTGTTTATAATGTAATTCTGACAGGTCCTGAAGGATGCGCTTTCAGCTTTGCATGTTCCATATTCTTATGGTTTTGCAATTATTCTTCTTACAGTTATTGTAAAAGCTGCTACATTTCCTCTCACAAAGAAACAGGTTAGTGTACCATTTCAACTATAATTGATTTTGTCGAGTCATTGTTATGTTTCAGTTATCTATTTGCTAATTTGTCATATATGTTGAGGTTTTGTTGGTATCACATCAGATGTTTTCCTCATCATAATTTATTTGTGGACTGTATAACAGAAACTTATCGTGATTGTTTGTGACGCATGATTGTTTCCTTCAAAATATGTGATGTCTTTTGAATGCCTTATTTTATTCTTGCATCATGAAACTTTCTGTTCTCTTTTGAGGTCTTAGCTCTCCCTTTCCTGCCCAGATTCTTAAGGCTGCCCTCTTGATGTGCGAACTATCAATTTTGAATTTTCTGATAGAAAATGCAACAATTAATCTGCAATTTTACTCACCTCTAAGTTTATAAGTCTTAACATGGCTCAATTTATTTTGGCCTTTCACTTAAGGACACTGGTTTATAAATTAGAAATCGGCATTTAGGTAATTTGTGGGAAGGTTTTTAAGCTTAGACAAAAATGTATTATTATGATGCCCTTGCAAATGCAATTCACCTGCCTTGCCCTTAGCTCAATTTGAGTTATCCATCCTTCTGAAGAGTGGGCACTGATAGAGAGAATCTTTTTTATAGCAATGATTTTTGTTTTGGGATTAAACAATAACAGCTTCTAAATTAATTTTAGGTTGACTTATATGGAATTCTTTATCTTCTTGATCTTCATTTCCTATTGTGGTTGACGCTGTTGTTTGGGACCCTTCAGTGCTTGCTATAATTTTGTTAAAGGATAATCTTTTTATCATGACATCAACATATTTGTTGGTGTTTATTTTGTTGGTTTCTATAAGTGGTCTTAATGCTAAAATTTCAAATTCTAGAAATGAATGGTTACATTTGTGTCCTTAAAGATTGCCCTAAATGCATTAGAGAACTTATTAAGTTCAATAAGAATGGGTCAAGTGTGAGTAGGTGTTGACTACATGGATGAAGGTGGTGAAAAATCTTCTTTTCGTGGATTGACTTTGATATGGGGGTGTTTGGATTGGCTTTTTTAAAGCCTAGAAGTGTTTTTTTATAAGTTAAGCACTTCTGGGTTTTAAAAAACATGCTTGTTTGCGCTTTTTGGGCGTACGTAAGTCGTGAAAAAGCTTTTTCGTAAACCGACCCAGAGGTGCTTATCAGAAAAGCACTTCTAAGAAGCTGTTTTGGGGTTGTCAAATTACTAAAGTAACCCTCACAAACAATCAATTTCCCTCAATTCTATAATAATAATAATTATTATATTCGGGTTAATGACAACGATAATAATAATTATTACGTAATTAATATTATAATAATAATAATTAATATTATTATATAATTAATATTAATATTATAATTATAATTACAATAATTATAATTATAATACATTAAGTCATTATTATTATCATAACAGTAGTCATTATCATTATTAATATTAATATATAATAGTAACTGAATGAAAAGTAAATGAATGCCCATTTTAGTAATTTGCCACCTCCAAAAGTGCTTTTACAAATCCACATCCAAACAACTTCACACATATAAAAGCACTTCGCATTAACCTATCCAAACATAAAATACAAAAAAACACTTAACTTACTCCGAAAAACACTTTTTTTAAAAGTGCTTCTACAAAACTTAAGAAAAACCACTTTTGTTAAAAGCCAATCCAAAATGCAAACAAGGCCATACTCTTCAAAAGAACTTTACTCTTGCACCCGGATGGTCAATGTGTATAATAGCATTCAGGTAAATCACTTGAGATAGATTTTCCATATTGATTTTTTTATTATTTATCTTTTATCATTCTTGAATTGTGCTGCTCTGTTCACAAACGATAGCTATGTGAAACATCATTTCTTGTAGCATTTAATTGACAGAGGTATTTCATGCTACTGTTATTTGGTATGTTTGGCACAACAACATCTATAATGAGGCCATCATCCTTTCTGTTGTTTAATATAGCAACTCCTGTTTCTAGGTTGAGTCAGCATTAGCTATGCGATCACTGCAGCCCCAAGTCAAAGCTATCCAACAACGTTATGCAGGAGATCAGGTATTTTGTATTTTTATCGCAAACTATTCACTATTATATTAGACTAATATCTTACTATGAAAAAAAAAACTGGGCGTAATTATTGTTGTATCCTGAAGGTACAAAATATTGTCTCAGCATATTAAATTAATTAGCTTACTTTGAAATACTTCTTCTGCCTATAAGTTGGATGTTCAAATGAAGCTAATTAGTTGAGTTTTTTTTGTTAATTGAAAAATCTTAGAACTTTTAGCTTTCTTAAACAACCTGCCAGTGCTGGCTCTCTTTTAAAAGAGGGCAAATTAATAAAATAAAAATTTTAAGCTATCATTTGGAAAGCCACATTGAAACACCGCCTTTAGTTGCTGCCTTAGCAACTTGTATGGTGTGACTATAGCCAAAGTTCAGAATACCTACTTCATTGCACGTGACCCAAAATTGGTTTAGTTTGCAAAAATTTCATTTTGGGTTATTTTGCAATTGTTTTTGTTTTCTTTAATTTTCCTTTAAATTAGTGTGCATATTACCTCTCAGCAATCTCTTCTGGCCTATGTTATTGATGTTATCCTTTCAATTGCACATATTTTACCAAGCAAATGAGAAACTTTTATCAATTGGATATGTTATATATGGTTACATTATGCTTAATACTGGTTGTATAAATTTATCCCATATACTTTGGAACCGTTTTGGTGTAATTACATTCAAGATAGTTATTATGACTATACTTAGGTGCCTTGATTGCCAAACTCTTCTTGGTTGGCCACTGTTTAATATAAACTACATTGGGATCTGAATGCTATTTTGAGTGAATTAATGGAAAGAAAAATGTTTTGAATTTTGGAAATTAAAAAGAGGCTGCATTTTATTTATGTTGATGTTTCTTCATGTTTGCCTTTTCCCCCAAATATGGCAGTATTGTGACAATTAGGGTGATCTGGAGACACTGTACACAAAGTTGTCAAGTTTTAATTGACTTCTGCAATAACCTGGATGTGTAATGTAAATTGTTGACTTTGATTTCCATCACAGGAAAGGATACAACTTGAAACTGCTCGACTGTATAAATTAGCTGGTGTGAACCCTCTAGCAGGTGATTTTTCTAAACCCAATAAAATATCTGTGAAGTTTAGAAATTTTTTGACCTGGTTATAACATTAATGTACTTGCAGTGATTCATGAGTGATGTGTTACATTTCTTTATGTTTTATCTTTTTAAGAATGTTAAAATTTAAGCTCACTTGTGAGTAGCTAGGATTTTGTAAGGTAATTGTAGTATAAACTTTTTTATTGGTAAATTTGTTTGATGTTTAAACTTTTATAAAATGCTAGCCTGGACACATCTTCACATGTAAATTTCTAGCATCATGTTGCATGCGGAACCATAATCCCTTTTTGTTGTTTTTAGTGGTTGATATGCTTTGAGCAGAAAATATTTCTATTTGATCAAGTTACTTATTCTACCAGGGTGCCTGCCTACCTTGCTTACTATTCCGGTTTGGATTGGATTATATAGGGCTCTCTCAAATGTGGCTGATGAGGTTGAAAGTTTGAATTATGTTGTCTGGTTATATAAAAAGCTACTTTGTGGCATATTTCTTCCTATATAAATGGCTAATACTTTCTTCTTTTCTAATTCAAGGGACTACTAACAGAAGGCTTTTTCTGGATACCTTCCCTCTCTGGTCCTACTACGATAGCTGCTCGGCAAAGTGGTAGTGGGATTTCTTGGCTTTTTCCTTTTATTGTAAGTGAATTTGTTATCTTTTTAATGGCCTCCTTTTTTATTGTTGGAGTGTTTTAAAGCATTATATCAGGTAACATTATATGTGTTAGTAATATCAGTACAATTAGTTCCCTAAAATCTTGCTTTTTTGTCTTTCTGGTATTAAAAATTTATCCTACAAAATACATCATGAAAGTATTATATATAACTGATATCAATTTATTTTTATTAATTAAGTAGAATGCAAAAGTTGCATGGACAAATGCAAGTCTGTTTATTAGCACAAAGTTTGTTGGCTTGAGTTCTCGCACTCAAGAAATGAAGATTTAGTGATGAGTGCATGTGTCATATAAGAATGACAGGTCCTTATTTATTGTGTAATTCCCTTCATTGACATCAGTACTGTTTGAAGAACATTATTATTATTTTCTTGCTCTACCAAAGGATTGTCATTTTCTCCTCTATTGATTGATGGAGCTATTATCTAGAATTAGTGAAATTAATTGCAATGTCTACTTACTTCAATCCTTTTGCAGGATGGTCATCCACCTTTGGGGTGGTCAGACACTCTAGCATATCTTGTACTACCTGTGTTACTTGTTGCTTCACAATATATTTCAGCTCAAGTCATGCAACCATCACAGGTAATTAATTGTGTTTAAAAATCCAAACAATGTCACTTTTGGTAGCCTATTTACTCTAGGACGCAAGAAATACAACCCTCAATAACATCCTATTTTATGATTTAGATGATCATTCTTCTGAAAGTCAACCAACTTTCTTTCTATTTTTGCCGAACACCAGCATTATAGCACAGATGATTTGTGCGTATGTTAGGCATGGTAAACTTGATAAATATATCTTTGTTTTGTTTCTCTAGTACTGCAGTAGAAGCTACCTCAAGCACATGGACATGTTTTTGAATTTTGATTTTCTGTGTGACCTACATGTCTTTCTTGTCATGCCCTTGTCATGCTTGAGGCTATAATTTAGAACCTTTAGTTTGGAAAGCATACAAATGAAATTCGGTGTTATTGTGTTGTTTTAGATTGTAATACCTTGACAATGACACTTGTGACACCCTTAAGAAGTTTTTCTATCAATCATGGTTATATACTTCAGTTTGGTTTTAGCACTCATGACACTACAAGAAGTTTTTGTTTCAATCATGGTTTTGTATTTCAGTTTGGTTTTATTTGTTCTTCAGTAACTTTATAATATTTATTATTTTTCCAATGTATTCTGATATTTTAAAATCATCGAGAAAATCACGTGGGACATTTCAAGGTCATGTACCTTTGGTAGGATGGTGCCACATGCCTGCATCAAACTGTTCTCTCCTTTCCTATCCTTTTCTGATGAGTTCTCCTCTTATGCTTGCATGCAGAATGCCCTTCCAACCATCTGAATGTATTATGAACTTGCTTATTTTCATGCCTTAATTTGTAAATGTGTTTAGAGTCCATTCTTCTCTCTCTTCTGGTATGTGTATTAGTTCAGTAACTAGAAATTGCTTTGATGTTCCAGAAACTTTTTAAGTGATGAACAAACATTTCTCTTCTTCACTCTCTGATTCTGGATCCATATGTGCTTCTTGCATTGAAGTAGATGGTGGGTTTAATGTTTAATTTAAGTGATTGGGGCAATTAGATGGCAGCCTGGATTTTTTGCACAAATATTCATGTGTTACTACGAGCTTGGAAGTGCTGAAATACTAACTGGTCTGCAGATTTTTAGTTTATTTGAAAGCATTGGATTATAACGTTATATTTTCTAGAGCAACCTCAGTGCTGGACTACCTATGATGTAATTTATTGTTTTAACTGGATGAAGCCTTATATATATATATAAATCATTTGATTATGCAGAAGCTAACTGTCAAGCATAATGCTTTTGTGTTATATGTCTTCCGTGATTAAGCTTTTTGTCATCTTTCTTCCTTATTACATATTACAACTGTCATATTAATAATTTCTAGTTTGTGATTCAAAGTGAATCATGTAGCTCAATTTTTTTATGGATCTTGTCAGGTTAATGATCCTAGTCAGAAAAGTACTCAAGCTGTAACTAAGCTCCTTCCGTTGATGATTGGTTATTTTGCTCTTTCAGTTCCTTCCGGTTTGAGTCTATATTGGTGAGCAGGTGTTTAATCTATTGGGAATGGGTTAGTTTGCATTGTTTGCTTTCTTGCATTTATACCTCTGCAAAAGTCTGATATCACTCATATACCCTCCTAAAATTTCCTCTTTCATCTTGAAATATTGAGTTTCTTTCCTATATAGCCTGATAATAGTTAACCATGTGTTATCACACAATCATTAAATTGCTTTATAGAAAAGACCTTTACCCGTCACTTAAATACTTGAGTATCTATATTAGGTGAAGTAATATAATATTATATAGATAAATATATTTTCAAATTTTAAATTTGTTTTATGAATGGTTATCTCTCAAAATGCAAAAGCAGAACTCATGCAAACAAACAAATATATAACTACTATAGTTATATATGAAATGCTAAATGTTCAGAGATGTACACATAAAGCACTTAAAGGGCAATTCACCTATTTTCATCCATTCTTATTTGATAACAGACTCAAGAGTATGCATGTAAGAATCTCAATTTTTCAGTGCTACATACGAAAGGAGAAACATTATTAGGTTATGTGTATTTTGGGGGTATATATGTTTAAAACTCTTGTTTTTTGACCATTATGTGCATCATGTGATACTTGATATGTGATCTCCAATATTACGTCTGTGGTGAGATTTATTGGTTAGTTCATGACTTTTTTTGTTAAAATGGTTCCATAAAAAATAAATATGGCTGTTTAAAAGATCGTGCAACTGCCATCAGTTTGCTTATTATCCTAAAACTTAGCTGATCGAGAGCAAGTTGTCCTCGGTTTTAGCTTGTTTATTATATTATTGAGTGGTGCCCTATGAAGTCAAATTCTGCTGTGAACTCTGAACATGCAATAGGAGGCTTAACTTAAAAACCAAACTTCCCTTGAAATGGTCTTGGATCTTCAAGTTGTTCTAGGTGGAAACCAATTTCAGATTAAGGTAAACAGGTTCTTATCCTCAAAATGAAACGTGGTATGCCATATATAGTTGTTTTTTTATGAAATTGACATGGATTTATTTTTGTAGAATTTATCTAGGTTAATTTTGATCAGATTTCAAATTTACTTTGTGAGTATGTATACTGAGCACTCAATTCCAACTCTCTTGAGTTTTTTTTTTTAAATTATCTGATAAAATAATTTGCATAAAATTGAGCAGTTTTGTTGAAGGTTCTTTTTATGTAAATGACTTGTTTGTTCATAATTGATAGCTGATAAATGAAAATCCGTCTCACTTTTTGAAAGTGTCAAGTGCATTATCATTTGTCACTATGTAAATGCCAGTGTTTTCATATTTAATTTTATTGCACTATCCAGGCTTACAAATAACATTCTGAGCACCGCACAGCAGATATGGCTTCAAAAGCTAGGTGGTGCAAAGAACCCAGTCAAGCAGTTCACTGATAGAGCTGCTAAAGATGAATCCATCAACATACAGAGCTCTTTGTCTGATGTCCAGAAATCTGTTCAGGAACTTGAAATTGATAAAACAAAGGATAGTCAAGGAGAAAAGGTGAATTCAGGTGGATTGCATCCTGGTGAAAGGTATGTATTGGATCTCACTTTTAGCTAGTGCTATATTTGGGTTATTATAGCTTAAGCAATTTTTTCCTTGCAGGTTCAAGCAAATTAAGGAGCAGGAAGCAAGAAGAAGGAAACAAAGAGAAGAAGAGCGGAGATTTAAAGAGCCAGAGAAAGTTCCTCTTGTAATTAATGATCAACAGAATCTAGATAATAAACTATCTGAAAAAAGGATTGAGCAGGTAGAAGATCATATTTTCTTATCTATTGGAGAATGCTGTCCACGTTTCTAAATTTATTGATCCCCCTGCAGATAAATGGAAATCCAAAACTGACTTTGGGGGAAAACAATATAGAGAAAGACATACCTGTGGAAAGCAATGGTGAGTCAAATAATAATGCAGGGCCAAGAGTAACTGATGAAAGCAGTTCTCATGGTGATGCACAGAAGGTATCTTCTAAAAGTGATTGTGGATTTATTGCATTCTCTTTCTAGATTTTCATGGTTTAGGGTTTAAGTGCACAGTAGTGTTTCTGAAACTGCTGACAGCATTTTTTTTTTAACAGCTATTGTTAGTGTATATAAAATTTGTTGAAGATCATTGCCCAATTGCATAACTTTTTGTTTATCTTTTTTGCTTTGGGCAGAACTTGATGCAGTATTTTTGTTCCAGTAAATGAGTACTGCAAAAAAGTAGCTATAGAATGAATTAGTATGTTTCACTTTCAACTGGTGAAGCAAACACAGTGGTTCAGTATTATATCAGTGTTGCAGTTGCCTATATTTGATCATATTTATGACCTTGGAAATTTCTCTATGGGGAACTATTTTTGATCCTGCATGACAAGAAGCAAATTGTATGAGTTATGTGGTCAGCCTAGTGCCTAATCTGCAACTGGATCTTATGGATTATAAAATGTAGGACTTGTTAATTTGATGATTGTTTTCATTTAATTTTTTTTGAAACTTATACCATGCATAGTAACTCTAGAAAAGCTTTGATGATGTTCAATCAAACGGGATATGGTGACTAACATCTAAAGCAGTTGCGATGCAGTTTAAGTTGGAACCTTATATAGATTGTTTTGGAATAAATTTGACCATGAAGGACTTAGCAATCATGTACAAAAGCAAATAGTTACTGCAGTCAGTTTTTTATAGTATTCTGTGTTGTGTTATGCTGAATGAAGGTGAGCAACCTTACTTAAACTTTGACCACGAGAGAGAAAGGCAAAAGGGGTGAATATTATGGTGGGGGTTGCAAGCTAGATAGAGTCAAAGGAAATAGACCACATACAGTTTTCAAAATGCAATTTTCTTGTGTCAGGAGTACTGTCTCTTGGTTTTGTCTTATTGGCTGCGTTATCCATCTGTTCACTGTTGTGTGGTCGTTATGGGCCTAGGTCATCTACTTTTATAGAATCACTTCTATTTTCAGTCAAACAGACTGATCTTTGCTTAGATTTTTTTGACAAGAGATCTTTGCTGTAGATTTAGGATACAGGTGAATCCTGGTATGAGATAAAGCTTAAACCAGGAATCTCTGGACAATCCTACAATGGCAAGAGTCCTGCAGCAGAGAAAGAAGAATCTCCCATTCGTATTCATATAGTTTTAAGAGAGATGATTGAATATGGAGCAGTTCAAGGTCGGTGGTGTGTTTCTGCATCACAAGAATTCCTTTTATATCTTTGGTAGATAATTAATTAAATTGTCACTTGAGGCTTGCTTTTAAACCACAATCATGTCTAAACGAAATGCAAGTGTGAAACACACAGATACCATCTCTCATAACAAATACATACTGGATTATTATGATGACTCTAGGCATTTCATCAAACCCCCAATACATGGTGTTCTTAAGAAATTTTGCAGACTTGTAAGTGGGCCAATTTTCCTGATCTAGAAATTAGAGAAAAGAGTTTCTTTGCTGATATAACTGATTTTAACCTTGCATAAACTTTCAAAACGCTGGAAATTCTACCCAATTTCTGATTCATTGTTTTCTTCTTTCCCTATGTTGATATGCACCTTTGTTTTTTTATATGTTAATATGCACTTTCGTGATGGTTATCTGTGTGTACGTTCAATTATTCTCATGCAATTAACCTGTTAAATAGTTTCATGTACAATTATTTTTTCATCGATATTTTCTCTAATCTTAGATTTTATTTACTTTTCAGTAAGAAAAGTGGCATGGAGCCGAAATTGCAAGTATTCACAACCAACCTGATCTCTTCTCATTATGTTTCGGACTCGAAGAATTCAAGAAACAGAGATGGAACTTGGGTGTTACCCTTAGTTATACAATGGATAATCTTTAATCACATGGGACATTCCGCTCACCAGTGACCGACTCTGTCTCAGATGTGAAAGATAGAAAGGGAAGTGGGCATATTATGCTGTTCAATATAATCATGTACTTGGCAAACATTATGTAAAACATTGGTGATGTATTTCTGTTTAGTTTTGTTCAAGTCACCAAAGTCCGATGAGTTGTACATTTTCGGATGGCTTAAACAAACCTTGATGCTGATGGTTCTTCCAATGGTTCTGGTAAATCGAACTCTTATTGGAGTAGTATCTGTATATCATCAGTTTAGTTCATCTGTGGAATTCTAACTTCAAAGAGGAATAGAACAGAGGTTTCTGTTTGTCTCCTCTATGTTTTTCAATAGAAGTTTTATTTTCATTGATGGTTTTCTGTGGAATGTTTGAAAGTCATGCAGGATTCCTTATTCGTTTAAAATATATGTGCATGAACATGTATTTTTTTTTTTTTTTTATGGTAATTCAATGTAATGTAAACAGGGAAAGAGTAAACACAAGATCAGTTTTATCCTGGGTTCATAAATAAATAAAAGAAAACTATACATCATTCCTACTGTTTGCAATCTGATAGCTTTATTCGTTCCTCGTGAATAAATAAAAGAAGACTATAAATACAATTTCTTTCTTTGTCTCTTGATTCTCATCTAGTTGAAATTATTCTAAGCACCAAAGACATGACTGGAAATTGGTGCTTCTAGAATAACAGACAACCAGTGAAAAGGAAGATCGAAGCGATGGCGGTCGTGGCCACCTTGATGCTGCTTGACCCACTGTCATCCTTATAATGACCAGCATCATCCGATGGCGGGTAATTACCATTCGGTGCGCCGACAGGGGCAGCATCGGTGTCCCCAACAGCAGGTTCATCATCAGAGGGTGCAATGTCACTCATCAAATCACCACTAGGAGGCACGGCGGCAAAGGGGGGGCGGGCACTGTAAGTAGGTTCATCAGCGGGAGTGGATTCATCGTTGGCGGGGGAGGCAGCCGGAGACAGAGCGGTGATGATGGTGGCGAAGGCGAAGAAGATGAAGGCCAAGATGATGAGCTTGTTGTTGTTAGCCATTGATGAGAATGAATGTTTATTTGAGAAGGTTGAGGCGATGAAGAAAAAGGAGGGATTGGATTGCATGTATAAGGTTTCCTTGGTGATTTGTGGCAGTTAATATCGGTTGGTTGTCTTGTCTTTTGTGGTCGGATGAGAACCACTGGTCATTGGCTTCTAACAGATCCCTTTGACCACGTTGTCAACCTGTAGAAAATAGAGTCGATATATATATATATATATATATATATATATGACATTTACATATGTTGGAGAACTGGACAAGCAATTTCACTATTTTCCAGGGTGGTAAGTAGAAAAAGTATATATATAGTATATTGCAACCCTGTGAATACAGGCTATTTCCCGAGGGTGGCCAGTAGAGGCAATACCCATAAATATAACACTCTGAATCAACACGTTTGCTCATCAAATTCACATAGTTTAATATAATATACTGAAGAATGATCCACGACTTTCATATGCGAAGATGAACAACAAGATACATGACGGTATATCTACTCACTGTCCAAAATCAAACATGTGCATACATGATAGGCTGCTGATTAGAAACAGAAACCACTTGCAAGATTTGGTTCATCGTAAACAATTTCTACCTTTCTGTTCTCCTCCTTTGATGCCCTCTATCTTCTCCTCGATGAGGAGGAGGAGAATTCTTGTTATGCCATGCTCGCTTCTCACTTCCTCTCCTATCTAGATCATCCTCATGATCCGAATCATGTCTGCGCCCTCTTGAGTGTTCCTCATTTCTCTGTCGATGTCTGCCATCATTGAAATCCCTTTCGTGCCTTTGCTTTTCAGAACTCTTGTATGAGCTTTGTCTATCACGATCCTTGGAAATACTCAGTCCCCTTTGTTTCTCCTTGCTATTATCTTGATTTTCATTTCTTGCAGGTAAAGATGACCGTCGGTCTTCAGACATTGCATTGGGCTTCTGTTCATCGAAAACCTTGTGGCTCTTAGGAGGGCCGCCTTCATACTTATTGTTATCCCATCTGGAATCGTTGTCTTTGGGACCCCAACCAGTATTCGCACTTCGCTGAAATCATACATGGAGAAATATTATTAACTAAGAAAGGCATCATAGAGGAAACACTAGTGAAAAGCTGAAAAGTTTTTTTTTTTTTTTAATAACATAAAGGATCAAAAAAAGAGGACAAAACCTAGTCACATGCATTGACCAACTAAATTTTTAATTACCATATCTTGATCCTCATTGAGGTCTGGAAGCGCAAAATTCCTAGTATAGAGCAACAGGGAAAATAAGATTGGCATATCTGCTGATTGTTCGGCCGTTTCTTAAGGCAAATAATTTTACAGTCACTATCATTCTGATGTATGTCAAGGCATTAGAAGACATAGAAGTTCATAAAGAATTTATCAATGAGCTTCAGCAGATAGACCTTCCAATATTTGACAGAAGCTTCTCTTGGCAAAACACAATGGAATTCTCCAGTAACCAAAGTTGCATGGTCTGATTACCACTTCTTCAATGTATAAACAAACCTCTGCTTCAAGAGGAAGAATCACTTGTGCAGCTTGGTTATGGAAAATGAAATAAGGAATGAGTTGCAGGTGAACTGAGGGAAAAAGATGGCATATAAGCTGAAATTACTCACATTTGACAATAGTGAATTGGTGTAAAGTACATATTGGAAGTTTCATAAACAATATGGACCATCAAAACTGTATTGATCAGAAACTAGAAATGGTGAAAGATACTGGAACTCTTTCACAGGATGACAATAGCATTGGTAGCGATAAGATGGAACAGGGACATACATAAAGAAACTACATGGACTTCTAGATCAATAATCCAATTTTTGGCGGGAGAGCCAAAAACAATGTTTTTTTCAAAGTGTAGCCAGTACTAGGGGATTAAACGCATTCACTGAGTTTCAAAAAGGTAGAATACCCTAATTGGTCCCTTTATTTGTCACAATCTGTCCTTTTAGTCCCTTTACTTTAATTTGACCCCGATTAGTCTCTCTCTTGTCAATTTGAGGCAAATCAAGTCCAACGGTGACCGACGTTAGGTTGTCGTGCGAGTTTGTTGATGTGGCTTTATAATGGATTGGTAGAATACCCTAATTGGTCCCTTTATTTGTCACAATCTGCCCTTTTAGTCCATTTACTTTAATTTGGCCCCGATTAGTCCCTCCATTATAAAACCACGTTAGCAAACTCAGACGAACAAACTAACGTCGGTCAATTGTTGGACTTGATTTGCCTCAAATTGACAGTAGAGGGACTAATAGGGGCCAAATTAAAGTAAAAGGACTAAAAAGGCAGATTGTGACAAATAAATGGACCAATTAGGGTATTCTACCTTTCAAAAATGATAAACAAGCTTACTCCCAAATTATACAAAATAAGAATCCCGTAATTAAGTAGTAAAATCAAATATTTTAGATAAAAGAAAGACTGGACACAAGGAATATCTGTTCTGTTATGAGAATACTACTTTAGATGAAATCAGTACGGCAATGTTAAGACTGACACTGAATGGTGCTTTGCAAAACGTTTAGGGAAACTATAAGCTTCATTTAATCATCAATGAGGCAACAGTTGACAAGTTTAACTAATGGAGAAGAAAGCACAGGATGCACTATCAAAACAAATATTGTTTTAGTTTCTAAACACCTACCAAATTGCATATCTGGCCGCCAACATCTTGATACTCAGATTACAAGGACTAGATAGATAGACTGGTGGAAAAGGAATATGTTACCAAATATAGAAATATTTCGTATTCTTTTCAAAATCTTTGAAAACCTCTATAACTATATAAATAAGAAATTTTTTGAAAGGATTTTTGGGCACCAAGCAGGTTTCATTGGTTCAGGATGCTATTTGTTCCATTTGATCCACTATACCGTTGTTGCGCACAAGGCAAATGAGCCTTCATCTCCTCTGTGATGGTCATTGATTTTTTCCACAAACGTTTGAGCTTACTTTTAATGATAGATTGTTCTCAAACAGGATAACAACACAGGACAAATTAGGTTAACAATGAGTATTAAACAGGTTTTTGAAGGTGACATGTCAATGTTTTCCAACCCAAATCTATATATTGTACCAATAAGCAACAGATAAGTAATAATTATTGAATCTTTCTAATACAGAGAGAGTCCGGTCCTGCTAGAAAAAGATGATTTTAGGGCATGCTCGGTCTATTGACTTTTCCAATTTGCTCAATAAAAACCCAGTTCCCAAAAGAAGAGTATAGGGATTTTTCAAGAATAAAACCACTAACCTGTTCATTATGAGAAAATTTGCATGAAGCTCCCCTGTTACATTCACCTCTTTGAAAAGCACGGCAGACACCACGAGCCTCGCGCTTCCGCTCTCTTTCTTCATCATTCTCTTCCTCTTCCTCTTTCTTTTTGTACTTACTGACATGATCCACTCTTATAATTCGACCAAGAATCTTCGCACCATTTAGATTATCTACAAACAGTAGATAAAAATTAAATGTAGATAAATACAATTGCAAAATAAAATAGAGAAAAAATCTTTTTATTGCTTTTCTTTACCAAATTAACAGTTAAAACAGACAACAAACCTACAGCGAGGATCGTGCTCCTCTGGTCCTCATATGCGATAAAGGCAAAACCTTTGGACTTCCCACTACTCTTATCTCTCACAAGATTAACATCGACAATCTCCCCGTATCTACAAATTCATCAAACAAGTCATAAATCACAAAATGTCAAGAAAACAGACTCCATAGATTAAATTAAAAAAAAAAAGCAAACATTTACTACGACATATCTTCTTCGAATTACTCACATAAAAGAATCACGAAATTCACGATCAAATGGATCACTCAGTGCGTTACAAGAAGGCAATCGAAAACAATGTTCAATCATCCAAACTCTAATAGAATAAAACAAGCAAGGGAGTGAATGCATGAGCGAGAGAGAGTGAGATAAGCTCACTGGGCGAAGACGGCGAGGAGATCGCCTTCGGTGAGGTCGTAGGGGATGCCGCCGGCGAAGACGTAAGCGGAATCCTTGTATTTGGCGTGCCAGGAAGCCTCGTCGGAGATCCCGAGCGAAGCCTCGGTGGAGTTTATCTTCTGAATTCGCTTCACAAGCGTGAGAGGATTCATGGCGACACTGAAACCCTAGCTTCACAATGGAGCCAAAAATGATGCAAGATTTATATTATGTTTTAGCCCCCGGATATTTAATTTAAAACATTTTCTACATTCACACCCCTGTAAAAATTTCAAATTACGCAGAATTTTCTACAATATTTCTTTACATGTGTTTGTTTATTTATTTATTCAATATTAAATTCACATCTTGTGCAATTATTAAAGAAAAGGAGATTTTTTAAAGTAGTTATTTATTAAAAAAGAAAAATAAAAAAACAAGAAAAAAGTTTCACAATAAATGACAATAGAAATGGTCCAATCATATTAGTTGCTCTGTTATTGAAATAAGTTATTAGAATAAGTTAGTAATAAATGACAATTCTAACCCCATTGTTATTAGAATAAATTAATAAATATAATAATAAATTTAATAAAGTTAATAATTAATAAAATATTTAATAACTAGTAGTATAATAAATTGATATACATCAATCAAATATTGAATGTGACTACACTGTAATTTAAAAATCAAATACTTCTGGCTAGATATTCACTACAATTAAAATTCTATCTAGATCAAAATCACATAAACTCGAATCACAACAATGTAAATGAGTAAAAGGGTCACGACCTAATTAACTGGTCCAATCAGATATGTTTCGATAAATCTTAGTCAGCTTAACAGGTTCGTCCAATAATGACAGCTTGAGGGATGAGATTGGCCCAGTGGACTTAGTCCAAAGCATACCCTCGAACCAAATGGGTAGGGCGAAACTCGACGGTTTATGGGGCAGCCAACCACATTTTATTTATTTTTTAAAATAAAATTATAAGATTTAATTTAAAAAATAATAAAAAAAACACACACACAAATAAATTGGGCCAGCTATGACTGCTTTTATAGACAGTCGTCATGTGTGTTTTGTTTTAATTCTAGACAATGTGGGATTAAATGAGAATAGTATAGAACTTATTTATTGTTTATAACTTTTGGCAAAAGAAAGAAAGTTAACTAAACGCCTACCGTTTGATTGGCTGGAGGCATGGTGTTAAAATGATGTTGGTGTCACCAACAAAATTAAATAGAATTCTCCTAAAATAAAAAATCACAATAATTAAAAACTTTTGGGGGCCGTTTGGTTCTGACGGTAACATATTCAAATTACCATGTTTGGTACTGTAGCAGTGGTAATGTTAATGGTAATATGAGGTTACTAACAGTGAAATATTACCAAATAAATTAGTAATCTAATTACTACCAAAGTAGCTGTCCATGCAGATTACTAGGTTGGTGGTAATTTGTAATGTTTTTTCTCAATTATACCCCTACTCATTTAATCTAATTTATTATATTGATTATCAAAACCCTAGTTTTTATTCTCATGTTGGCCGACACCATCCAAGTCGTCACCATCCTTGCCGCCGCTCCACTGTGCCGCCTCACCTCCATGTTGCTTCGCCGTTGTACTTATTAGTTATATGTAAAACATTTTTAATGTTTTTTACATTTTGAACGGGCTTATGTTCCATTTGTAATTAGATATTTATAACATAATATATATATAATATTTAAATTAAATATTTAATATTTTCGGGCCGGGGTGGGGCAGATATTCCCCAGGCCCAGCCTAGATCCACAAAAAAAAATACCCCACCCAAGCCTCGACAGGGCGGGAAGTCGGGTTCCTAGTCGGTGTCGGGGGTCATTGGCATTCCTATCTAAAGTCTTCCTTATGTAGTTTATAATGATATGTTGTTTTTTATGAAATTAATTATATAGAGATTAACATCCAAACCAAAACAATGTTGAAATTATATTAAATTTGCTTAAAATTTTAAATACAAAGGTATTAAAAAAATTGAAATAAATAATTTTTGATATTATAATTTAATTATTTATTTATTTAAATATTTTAAATTAAAATTTTTAAAAATTTATATGTAGGGGTATTTGAATAAATTTGACATATTATTTAGTTGATTACCATGACTAATCAAACATAGTAATAAAAAAGATAACCAGTAATATAAGTTCTCAACCAAACATAGTAATCTCATATTACCATAATATTCTTGAGCATATAATATTTCCGACCTCATTACTATAGTAATATATCATTATTGTCAACTGAACGACCCCTCATAGTTATTAATTTATTTTGTTAAATATTTATCATGGAAACAAATTTCTTTATTTGTAATCGGTTATTTATCATGGTGGATCACAACCATGTGATGCCATTCAGTAGTGCTCTTCATTCGAACTATTTATTATCTTTTATTGTATTTACAACCAAAAAAAAAAAAAGAAAAAAGAAAAAAGAAAAAAGAAAGTGAGTAATTTTTTTTCCTCTTTTCTTGAGCTTTTGTTTTATATTATTTTATTTTATTTTTTCATCTCTTTACACGCCAAGGAAATTGCTATACAGAGAGGGAGAGCGAGATCCAAGAAGAGTTTCAAGAGATGGCCGGTGGTGGAGAGGCATCCTCAACCTCCTCACAAAGGTGGACACTCCCTGAGATTGCTTCTTTCTCATTTATGTTTTCACTTTTCTATTCAATTAATCTTTTGCGAGTTAAATTTCTGTTCTTTTCTAGTATTCTTGGTCTCTGATTGCTGTATCAACAACAAAAAAAGCATGTTTTTTTTTTTTTTTTTGTATAAGTTTTAATACCTAATCTTTGCTGTTGTTGTTCAAGTGGCTCTGGTTTCAATATGTTTTGTAAAAAGCTTAGAGTGCAAGTTACCAAAGTTAGCATCAGAACCCCATTTAGAAAACCCTTTTAAGAGTTTCTCTTGTGTTGACTTGTTTTTTACTGTAATCTGGAGGGGAATTCCTGTGTATCTAACCTTTGGAGCAATAGTGAGGTTTGTCAGTGTATGCTACAAAGGAGAAATAATATTCAGGTAGTGATGCTCAATGATTTGCAATGCTTTCTTGATGCTTGCCTTTGTTTTTGCCTAAAAAAGTCAGTCTGTTAGTGTTCTGACTGAATTTGCACACAAGTGTGTGATGTATTACTTCAATCTGTGTATATGCTTCTTATTGAGGGTGTATAGACCATCTCTGCTTGTAGAATAGCTAATAACAAAAGGTGGAATGAAATAAAGGACGCTAATTTGAAATGGAGAAAATTACTTTGAAGCCAAATGTGCACACAGGTAGTGATTGGTGGATTCCGGGGTTTAGTTGTATTAAGTTTGCATTTTGGACCAGAGAAGTGGATAAGGAAATTGACTACTTTGAGGGTTATGAACTGAAGAAAACAATCATAGATTGGAGGCTTTCATTTTGATTATATATTTGATGTGAGGGTGATGAGTTGGGAGACGGCCATTGATTTTGTGAAAAAGCTGCTATACAAAGTGGAGATTTTCCTCGATTTTTTTTTTCTTTTTGATATTCTTATTCATATAACTTATGATACGAAGGTGAAGGGTTTGAGTCACATGTACTTCCAATTGTTGAATTAGAAAGTGTCGATAACTTGATTTATTTTGATGTGAGTTTTATCTTTGTCTAAATCAATGGCATTTCTGTGTATTACTTAGTGTCTTTAGTTGGAATTCGTTACTAAAATTTGGCTATGCTTTTCAGTGATGATGCTCTAGTTATTATTTCTGTACCGATGATTGATTTTAGCATGTAATTGAACACAGTCCAATTTGTAGAAAGATTGCCACAAATGTCTTTCTGGTCCTTATTGAAAGAGGCTCAAATTTTTCGACATTGTAGATCTGAACTCCTTATAAAATGTCATTCAGGTTGACTTTGGGAAAAAGTAATCTTTGAATGAAAGTTAGTTCACCAAGTCCTCTAAAATGCTTTTGTGGATCCAAACGTGCGTGCACACACACATTAATGGACAAGTAAAGACACACTTGCAGACCACTTATGCACTTCTTTCTTTTACTAATTCCCTGATTAGTCCAATTGTTGTGTTCACTTGAATGCTACAAACTGCACACTGATGTTCTTACCATGCATTTGTTATTTATGTAAATATATTGTAAATAATTTATTGGTTTAAGTTGTTTCCGGAGGAGATAATGTGAGAAAATATACCTAGTGTTTTGTATCTTGAATCAGATTTTGAGAAGTTGAGATTATGTTGCTAAGCTCTTTAATTTTCTAGAAATGTTATAGTTCTTGAATTTCTTTTATATCATTGTGCGTACAATCATTGTATTTCTATCCTACAAGCAAAAGTTCATATAAACTGTAACCTTTACCTTTCATTCCCTTTTCTTTCACTTGATCCTTCACACTTGAAATGTATTGATTTCTTAGAGATTTGAACTTCTCCAAGTTCATTTCTTATGAACTTGGATGGCGTAGCCTCTCCCTTTTACATTAATTTTTTTCTTATGCCATAGAAGGTTAGATTTATTTGTGTATCCATTGTCGATTTTAGTTCAATTTGTATTGTCTTGATACTGATTTGCCTCTAATTAGAATTGCATCTACCAGAACACGACCGGTGTTATATATGCTTGACCTTTATATCTTCGATCTACAATTTGAAGGTTGGAAAGCAAAGTTGCTCTTGTAACTGGTGGAGCATCTGGTATCGGTGAGGGCATCTGCAAGCTTTTTCGGCAACATGGTGCTAAGATTTGCATCGCCGATATAAAAGATGACCTTGGCCTAGCTCTCTCTGACTCCCTAGGTGGCGAGGATTATGCTTGTTTCATCCACTGCGATGTCACCAACGAAGAAGATATTAGCCGGGCGGTTGACTTCACAGCTAAGAAGTACGGCACCCTCGACATCATGATCAACAATGCAGGGATCACAGGCGACAAAGTGATTGACATACGCACTGTGGACTTCAATGAGTTCAAACGTGTGTTGGACATCAATTTGAATGGTGTCTTCCTCGGAATGAAGCACGCTGCACGCATCATGATACCTCAGAAAAAAGGTTCGATAATCTCCATGGCTAGTGTGTCGAGTGTTATCGGCGGGGCAGGACCGCATGGGTATACGGCTTCGAAGCATGCGGTGGTGGGTCTCACCAAGAGTGTGGCAACAGAGCTGGGAAAGCACGGCATTCGCCTGAACTGTGTCTCTCCTTATGCAGTGCCGACAGGTCTCTCGATGCCCCATTTGCCGGAGAGTGAGAAAACTGAAGATGCATTGGAGGATTTTCTTGCTTTCATCGGCAACCATGCTAATTTGAAGGGTGTCGATCTTATGCCGAATGATGTAGCACAAGCTGCGCTTTACTTGGCAAGCGATGAATCCCGATACATTAGCGGGCTTAACCTCCTTGTCGATGGAGGCTTTACTTGTGTGACTCATTCCCTTCAAGCTTTCGAGTGATGTCATCTTCATCGACTAATGCTTTTATGTGTGTGTGTGTGCTTTGACCACAGTGATCGGTTTCGATGTTTGCTTATAGGTTGTTTGTGTGACGAACAATTGCACTTCTTAGATGTTTTCATACTTTTTTAACTTGCTTTAAATTTATGTTTAACTTGAAACTTATGGTCATTCTGAACATTTATTCGCTGATAACTTAAAAAAAAAAATGTGAATGTGATGAAATTAAGCATTGTATTATACATAAGATTGTTATTTTTTTGAGAGTAATGGAAGTGATATTTCCACTTTCATGAAACTGAAATTCTAGAGATAATTCATTTGATAATGATGTTAATTGCACTTCTTTGTAGCCTGCTCATTGTAAATCTTTACTTTATAGTTTGACTTTTATCTCTCACCTTCTTCTATAATTATCTACTTATACGTTGTACTCTTTTTTATTAACATTAGATTATTTAATTTTTTTAATTGGGTTATTTATTTGTATACCCTGAAAATACCTATTATATGATATCCAAAATATTGTAATTGTAATTCTAACCACAAAAGGCAAAATTGGAAAAAAAAAAAACAATAATATCCTTTTCCATTAAACGAATGATTATTTCATATAACATTAATAAAAATATATAAATTAAAAAAAAATTAAATTACAAAATGATGGTTTAGAATTTTGAAGTGATAATTTTTTTTTGTCTTGTAGTAATAATAAACGATAATAAATTATTATTTTTATAATAAGTTGGTTATTTGTAGCAAATAAAAATAAATTTTATTAATTTCCAGAAACATATAAATAATACTTCGGAAGCAAATATATAATTTAAATATTTGTTGCCCTAAAGATGCTCTTGGTAGAACAACAATTATGGATAGAATTTTGGTTAGCTAAATATGATGCGAAATTTACCTGCCACTTAAGACTTTATTATGTTGGTTGTTGGGGAAATTATATGACTAAAACACAATCACAGGTTTTTTTTTTTTAAATTTAAATATAAAAAATTCAACTTTATTATTATTAGAATTGATTAATATTTTTTTTATAGATTATGAGCCAAAAGAATTGAAAAAAAAAAAAACAAAAGTTAGTATTGTGAAGTAGATTTTTACAAGTCTACTCAACATGATGCAAAATATCATAAAAACCAATTGTTACACTAATAGAGACTAATTAACATGAAACTATTTTTATTTTCTAAGAATAATGTTATTTATTTTTGCTGATAATAAATAAGCAGTTGCAAGGAGAGAAGTCAATATTTATATATAGGAATTAAGTGATGAAAATTATTATGACTAGCGAGATAAAGGAGCAAGATTTCTGATTTATTATTTACCAATCCCAATCTTAAAAATAATGTAAGGATAACTTAAAAAATACCAAAAAAAATATCCTTATCATAAGCTATATTATTGATTTTTCTATCATTTAAAAATTAAGTCACTCTCGGTTCATGTATTATTACAGAATTCAGCAAAAAATCAGGGACTGTTGGAGAAGTCGTCAAAGCCAATGCACTGAGGACTTTATGTTACTTTCCCTTAAAAAAAACCATTTTGGTTTATCTTTTCCACCAACCAACATACTTAAATAATTAATCACATGTATTTGTACTAACACAAGGGAAATAATTCATTTATTTATTAATTTTCCTACGCTGAAGAGGTCATTGATTGCTTCATTTTTCGGCCATAAATTGGCGCATTTGCATGGCATAATAATACTTTCGATTTTTTTTTTTTTGGATAATTGATTACAGTGGCTTTCACTTAAAAGCTTGTTGAAAGACAGACAAATACTAAAATGCATCAATTACGATGGCTTATTTATACTCTAAAGACTTCTATGAAATGATAAAAATTTACCATATTTACTCCCAAAAATTTACATACATTTTATATATAAAATTAATAAATTTTCTTATCATATAATTTTAGAGAGGAAAAAATAAAACTTATTTCATAGAAGACTGGAGTATCTGACTTTATTAACAATGACTGAAAAGTACTACTATAATAATCTATTATATTAGGCAGGGGTTATATATTAATTTTAATCACACTAAACAAACAAAAAAAAACTCATTATTTTTTCAACTAATCATATTCCATTTTCACCTATTAAACAAAGCGTGCAAGATAAGTAATAATTTTTAATTAACAAGCAGAGTCATTAATACAACAGATGCCCAAAAAACCAAATATTTGGATTATTTGATTTCTATGAAATGAATTGAAAATATAACTTTGATTACCTCTTTTTTTAAAAAAAAAATATATTGAATTTGTAGGTTCAAAAACAATAGTTGGATACCTATATTAATTTAAAATATAACGGTAAAACTGTTTCATGATTCCCAAGCTTTGGTTAAAGTACACGGATTAGATAATTAATTTCTCATCTATACACACACCCCTTATATATATATATATATATATATAAACACTTATCATTTTCATCAATTAAAAAAAAGGCAACAAAGCTTTTAAAATTCTGAACTTCATTAGATTTTTCAACAAAATACTGTGATAAAAACATAAAAGAAGATTTTTTTTTTTTTACCCAATCTAGCCATTTAATGCATAAAATAGTTCTACTTATCTTGATAAAATAAACAAGCCATCACATCTTAAAGGCATGCGTAAAACATGATAATTTTTACTGTTTACACCTTTATTTTGTGCGAAGATTGGAATTTAATCTCAAGTCTTTTCCCCGACAAACATCTTATGTAAGAGATCTAGGTTAAAACATCAGTAACTTTGTAATAAATTTTTTGTTAAAAAAAAAAAGAAGGGCTTTAGGAAAGTAACTTGAAAAAACCTCCAAAAAACAAAAAACATATTATTTGTAGAAATCTAAGACTAGCCTTATATTTCAATTTTCAAGATCATCACTGTAATATCTGAGTAAAAAAAAAAAATATTTAACTTCCATGTGAATGGTAAAAAATTTGACTTCCTCACCCTGCATGATGATTGAGGAGAAAAAATAAAGGGGTAAAATTTTTGGTAGGTCACCAAACTTTGGTCAATTATCAAAAAGTGTCCCAACTTCAATTTGAATCAAAACGGTTACCCATCTTTAATTTTCTTTCACCGGGAGGCTACCCGAGGGATTCCAGCAACTCAGTGGTGACGTAGAGGCCGGAAATCCTCCGTCAGTATTGACATGGCAATTTACCCGTGACCGCCACGTCACCACTGAGTTGCCGGAATCCCTCGGGTAGCCTCCCGGTGAAAGAAAATTAAAGATCAGTAACCGTTTTAATTCAAATTGAAGTTATGACACCTTTTTGATAATTGACCAAAGTTTGATGACATATCAAAAAATTTACTCAAAAATAAAGGTTGTAAGTATAACTTGTCAACGAGTACTCCCAAGTGGTCTCACAAAGCACCAATTTATTTGGTTCATTGAATGCAACTGCCTTTCCTCATTGAATGCACCAATTATACGCCAGGCATCTTTTCTCTTTGTAGCTAAATTATAAAAACCAAATAATAAGTAAAATATTTTTTTTTTTAAAAAAAAGAGAGGGTATTAATATTTCTTACTAAACTAGTTATCTATTTTTCTTTTCTCATAACTTTAAATTTTAAATAGTTTAGACAAACACTTTAAATTGTTCAATTTTATTATTAATCTCTTCAAACTTTTAACTAAATTTCTTATGCCTACATTTTGAAAATAATAATCATGAGAACAAAATGTTAATTTAAATTACTTGTTAAAGTAAATAAAATTAAGCATTTTTTAAATTAATAATAATTGTGTTTTCAAATACTAATCTAGTATCACCCCAAGCTTTGGGCTTCTCCAAAAGCCATTAACAAGGGACAACACTAAACCCTAGTTTTTAAAAAATTTTCCTCCTTTTTTTTTTTTTATTTTCATCTCAATCCCAACTGCAAGGTATATATCCATTTGCATTAATTAATTAATCAATCAATTAATTAATTAATTAATTACATTAATTTATTATTTATGTGTTCCATAAAATAATGTAAATAGTTCCCCTTTGCAAGTAGAGAAAAAAAATATATGGTAAAAGGGCAAAAGTGGCAATAAAATAATAAATATCTCCATTCCACGTGGCGCTTATCAAGTGGTCCTTAATCACAATGATGGCAAACCTAAATTTAATTACTCGCCCATAACTAACTACTAAGATATTTTTTCCCCCCTTGTTGCTCCGACAAAAGTGGGACCCTTTCTTGGCGCATTGATGGGCCCCACACCCGCCACGTGGGGTCAGGATGGCAAGGTAGTTGGATGCGGCGCTGAGCTGTACGGATGAGAACGGGGATGGGAAGTGCCACGTCAGCGTAGGCACTTCGGCCAAAGCGGCGCTTCCCGCCACGAAGAGCCGCTTTAATCGGCGAGGGGGGTCTTTGGATACTGTATAGCGTTTTCATATACGCGTAGACGTAACTACTCGGCCTTGTACTCCGATGAGACGGCGTTTAAATCGCCACGTCAGGGATTAAATTTATAATTCCTTTTTCTCTTTTTCTCTTTTCTCTTAAAAGGGTGGGTTTTACTCACCACCCCCTGAAAATTAATACAATTACTTTTCACTGTTTTCTTATTTAAAATTATTTGACACTATTAAACAACTGTTGATGTGCAAAACCTTTTCGCCATTTTGACAGTATATTTAATTAGATACTAGCTATAAAAAATATAAACTATATATTAAGTATTGATTAACGTGTATCCTAAGATAATATATTACGTGTCCCCTTTAATTTGTGTATGATATTTGGAAAAAAATCTGTAATATTTCAAATAATTCTAAAAATTATCTATTTGCACAAAATAATTATTTTTGCACAACCTCATCTTTATTATTAAAGCTGCCTATATATATATATATAATAAATTTTCTTTAATTGATCGGCCATGGTTTTATTTATTTAATTTAATAAATAATAAATCCCAATTTATGACATTCATACATATGGCATGACATCACAGGTGTGGAAATAATATCTTCTAAATGATTCATATATCTTGATATTACCTTCAACATCAACCCTAATTTAATTTCCAAAAATATAAAAATTCTTTTATATCTTTTTTTTTTTTTAAATTAATATCATATGTGTCTGATAATTCTATATACACATAAATTTATGGAAAAGTTTTAACAAAATAATAAAATAAAATCTGAAAAAGATGTTTCAATGAATTTCAATAATATTAAATAATAAAGTGAGGGAGTAACTGTAAATTTGGACCGGGTTTTATGGAATTAAACTATTCGTCAGGGTTATAGCTGCAAAAAGTTTCCAGCTTTGAGGGATAGCATGATGGCTTCCTCTATAAATACGAGCATCATCGAGAGATCCCGAGCACCATCGGAAGCCTCGTTCGTCCTTCCAAGTGATCCAATCTCAGAGGAAAGAGAAGCAAGCTACGAGCATTGGAGAGATGAAGATCCTCCCAGGAGCCGTCGCCATGCCGATCCATCCCCTCTCGAGGTCGCAGGGAGAAGGAGACGGCGAAATCTCAGTTCCTGATGTGAAGATCGTGACATCGGGGAGGCGGAGCATCTCGGTTGATTCATCTATTCTCGTATGCTGATTTTTCAATCTGTTCTCTTTGCATTGGTTATTGAGATGATTCAGGACTTCTCTGATTCGTTGTTGTTGTTGTTGTTTTTGATCTTGAATCCATGGTGTCTATGAAGGCATCTATGTCTCCGGTGCTGCAGAGCATACTGGAGCGGCCATTGAAGCGAGGTCGGAGCTCTGTGAAAGTTATTCCCATTCTTGGCGTTCCTTGCGATGCTGTTCTCGCCTTCGTCCGCTTCCTCTGCTCCTCCAGGTTAGTGATCTCTGATTCTTTTTTTCTCTTTTTTACAAACTTTGTTCTTTGAATCTCTGATGACGGAGGAGAAGAAAGGGATTTTTGTTTCTGACCGACCAGCTTGAAATGTTTGAAATTGCTTCTCATCTTTACCTTTATGTCTGTAATAATTTACAAGATCAAGTGGGTTAGTGAATAATAGCTTTGATATTTCCTTTTAAAAAAATAAAAGAAAGCTTTATAAATGCATAAATCTTGCAAAGGTGTGTATACTGGTCCCAATTTCAGAAAAAAAGTGTGGAATTCCTTGTTTCTTCTCCTAAAATTTGAATTATTTTTTTTAATAAAATAAAACAACAGCAAATTCAACAACATGGATCTTTTGTAAAATGAACACTTAGCTGGTTGATAAATTTAAATTATTATTGTCTTTAATTTTTAAAATAAAATTTTTTTATTTGCATCCTAAATTATATAAATTTGTTATTTTGAATCTCTTGTTTAAAATTAAAATGGATTTGTTTAAATTTGTGTCATATTTGAGGGGCCACAATGTGAAATTTATATTGTACAGAGACCAAAATGACAAATATTTTAAACCCTTGGTTTATTTTGAAAAATCAAAATTTTCAAATTCAATTCAAGATTTCTTGCACACATACCCTTTGAAAGTTTCGTAATTTGCTAGTCAATGTGCGACTGCATCAAATCATAATGGCTCACGTTTTTCATTATTTGGTCTTCTTTTGTCGTCCCTTTGACATCATGCATTACACCGGCACCCGCATCGGCATCATTTTCTCTAGTTGATCAAATAATTTATTGGACGGTTTTTAGTCTTCTTTTCCTTCAAAATAATTTATTCAATGTAAGAAATAAAAAAATGCTGTGCGGCGAGGCGATGTGTGGTTGGTTGGCGGCAGTTCAATTAATTAATTAATTAATTTTTTACTAAAAAAATGTGATTTTGATGGACGGTTGGGATCGATTGGGTGGGCAGGTTTTCGGAGAACGAGGAGGAGGTGGACAAGTACGGGATGCATCTGCTGGTGTTGTCACACGTGTACCAGGTGGGGCGGCTGAAGCGTGCGTGCGAGGTTGGGCTGGCGGCGCGGCTAACGACGGAGACGGTGGTGGATGTGCTGCAGCTGGCTAGGCAATGCGATGCCTCTGGGCTCTACCTGCGCTGCATGAAGTTCTTGGCTAAGGACTTCAGCTCTGTGGAGCAAACTGAGGCTTGGCACTTTCTCCAGGCCAATGATCCTTGGTTGGAGCTTGAGATCCTTCAGTTCCTCCAGGAATCCGACTCGGTCAGTACTAATTAAATTTTTTGTTTTTTATTCTCATAATTATGCATTCTAATTTTTGTTCGGCAACTTGTTTTTATGTTTATTGTTTGGTTTGTTGGTTGAAAGTTTTAGCTTTTTTTTTTAAGTGGTTATTGCGGGGGGACCGTGGAACTCTTGTGATATGATTGTGATTTTGTCGGAGAAGACCAGTTGTCTGTGTCTTTCTTTAAGGTCTTCCAGTGTTTTGGTGCGTTCTCCCCCACTTCCGCCTGTGTCAGTCTCATGTCCTGGAATCTAATAATGAAGACTGACCTTTTTTTCTGATACTTGTCTCAAGTTCTATGTTTCAACTCTGGGAAATTCTATTTCCATTTTGCATTGGATTCCTGAACCAAAATCATTGAACATGTGTTTGGTGACAATTGGATGTAAAAGTAATCCAAATGCGTCTTTGATATCTAATAATTTGACGTTTAAACCCGTTGTCTGTGTTAGGCTACAAATAGATTTAAAATAACTTACATGGATTTTAATTTTCATGTGATACGCTAGCCCATTGTAGCCGAGACTGTTGGCTGCCAATAAAGTAAGTTGGATTGTTAGCTTTGATTCATGTATGGACAAAATTAGGCCAAGCAGTGGATATTCATGTGTGAGACAGCAAGGCCATGTTACTACTTACTTTCGGTTCTTCCAAATCTTTTTGATGTGGCGGTGCTCTCAATTGCTGCTTTCTTAAAACATGCCCATGAAGAGCATGCTTTATTATAGTTTTTCAAGGAATGAAGACAAATGAGATATGCTAGAGCATCTCTTAAAATATGTTTGGGTTGTGCCCATATGCATAATAGTTACAGGTAAAAGGTAATGCTATTTTTATCTGAAGTAAGCGAAAGTTTATCTATCTGTTCAGTGCAAATTGCATTGTTTTATGAAAACAAATATCCAAAACAGGCAGGAATTTAAGTAATCCATCATGAACATGTCTGCAAAAAAAAAAAAAATTATCATTCTTGATCAGCAAAAGCACATGATGGAGGAAATTAAATTACTTCAACTGATTAAATTGTTCATGCTGCTCTTTTGCAGAGGGTGAAGCGCAGAAGGAGGAAGAGAGAGCAGGAACAGGTATACGTCCAACTAAGCGAAGCAATGGAATGTCTTCAGCACATATGCACAGAAGGCTGCACAGACGTAGGGCCTTGTGATGGTGAGCCACCAAGCAAGTGCAAGGGCCCCTGTTCCAAATTCAACACTTGCCAAGGCCTGCAGCATCTCATCAAACACTTTGCTGTATGTGATCGCAAACGAACCCCCGGGGGTTGCCCTCACTGCAAGCGCATGTGGCAACTCTTTCGTCTTCATTCTTATACTTGTGATCAGCCCGAGCCTTGCAAGGTTCCTCTATGCAAGTGAGTATCTTCCATAGATTACACCTGGACTTGTGTATTCATATCCATATTCACTGATTTGATGGTATAATTAATTTACAGGCAGTTCAAAGATAGAATGCAGGAGGTGAAAGTTAAAGGAGGCGAAGGGAAATGGGAGATGCTGGTGAGGAAGGTGATTGCTGCCAGAGTCATGACTTCACTGGCCAAGAGACACAAACATGAGCAATAGAATTGAGTACCTCGTCTCTGTCAACCCCCTCTCTGCTTTTACTTTGTTTTGCAAGAAAATAAGTACCTGAGTTTGTCTAGTGCGAGTCCTTTTTTTCCTCTCCCACTGTTGTGAATATTCATGGCTTGTATTTCTTTTGCTTTCTCAAATATGCCTGCATATTGTATTATACTGAACCCCCATGAAATCCAAACACTGTTTATGTGTGAATGAAATGAAAACAGTGAAAGAATGCTTGTATGAGTCTATCTGATATCTCACACAATGGAATGACATTGCAGAACTAGGAACCATTAAAAATATTGTGCATCCATATGTACATAGTTAATGTCATTTCTCTGCATTCAAATGTACATCATGTAAAACTCTTAAAATTATTTTAGGGCATTGATAATGTGAAATAGGATTAAAGAATTGCTCCTTTCAACTTGGTCAGCATGGTCAGTCCTTGTTCTCTGGTTTCGACTTTTTCTTTGTTGCTTGACTTGCAGGAACATGTAATCTCTTATATAGAAGTTCTACTCTTCTTGTTTCTCTGTCGAATCCCCGGACGCATACTGTTCCTGTAAATTTCCAAAAACATGTTTCTAGTATGGCCTTCTTCATTAATCTCAAGCTGTAAAAATCAGTGTGAACTTCTCTAGGTGTGCCCTTGAAATGAATGTTATCTTACCAAAAACAAAAACAAATGATGACAAAATATGATATTATTATTATGTCTAGACAACTTCTATCGCTATTTTGTGGCGTTGGTTGATTACGTAATAGCTGAAAACTTATTATGAGATGAATACTTGTGACATCTGGATGTTTAGTGAAACACAAACCTAGTCATAATGCGGACAAGTTTTGCCATTATTGTCACAGACATATAGTGCTGTCAAAATCAGTCGAAATTTACGATTCATTAGTGAAAACAAAAGGCATTTATCAACTTTATGATGCCGTGTTTGGTGCGATCAAGGGCCATCTGATGGCAGCCATTGGATATGTGCGACGTAGCAATGAAACATAACATCACTTAACTATATCCCGTCACCATTAGGCAATATTATCCCTCTAGGTTCATGCCTTACAGTACAAAACAATTAAAAAGCTGTGCATAAATGATCTGTGACAACATTGTCGTCATATTGGTGGCGATCTTATAAGCAGCTTTGAGCTAACTCGAAGCTTTGTCCAACAAAGTAAAAGACCCGATTTTATTTTATTCTTGATTTAAGGAGAATTACTCACAACTTCAGCAACTTCTTAATGTTGTGCTTAGGCATAGTTGTCAATATTTATTAACATCATCATGAAAGATATTTCGGAATATGGATTGCTTCTCTTCTTGAAAAGAAATAATGAAGGGAAGCTGGTTGCGCTATTCATACCTTGGCTCATGCAAAATCGTATCTCCTCCATCATCAAACCTAGCAAAAATACGCAGTCGGTTATCAGCATTTTCATTAAAATTCTAACTAGCTTTCTACTTAAGTTAAAAGGTGATAAGCTTCGTATATCACAACCTCGGAAAATTGTCGAAATGCCTGTTCCGAAGTAACAGATTTTCCTCCGCAGGTTCCACAACCAACTCCTAGGAACAACAAGTGGGTTTTTACTGGACTTGTTATCTGCAAAAACCTGCAAGAGAACAACAAGCAGGTTTTCTTTAAATAATTGTGTCATTTTTTGCAGGGTTTTTATTGAGTTGCTAAGTGAAAGTTACATTAGATATATATTATTGAAGGGAAAATATATTTCACCACTTACCTCATTAACTTGAAAATAAGTTCCATTGAGTGGAAATCTTCCTCTCATTGCTGTTCTACATGGTATCTGTAAATAGTGATATTTTTTCTATTAGATCATGTAAGTGTGTTTTATTTTTCTTAAATAGAATCATATTCCATGTCATAAATCACCCTTTGCCAAAATTACTGTCCCATCATTATCAATTCCTAGTTTTATTTTTTCCGCAATATTATTGATATAAAATAAATGTCAAAGAGGTTCAATGAATCAGTTAATTTCCATGGTGTGACTAACCAAGTTGAAGCATACCTATCACATTGATGTCACACATAAATGAGAAATGATTTATTGACAGACATGTGCTATTAGAACGTCCACAAATTTTCATCGCCAATAGGATCTATACATCTTGATAGGAAATGAACCAGTAGAAAAAGAAAGAATAAAAACAAATGTAAATCATGGATTGTTGAACGCTTAATGAAGAGTAGGAAAGAAAAATCTTTTGGAAATATCAACAAGTAGCATCCATATGCTTTCCTTAGAAATTTGCCTTTCATTTCTTTTTGAGCATATTACTTTATATATCTACATTATATTAGACTAATTCTCTTTGTTAGACCCTTAATTTATATATATATATATATACATTGTAATATAGTGCTACCTAATTTAGAATTATTGAGTGACTAGAAAAATCTGAAATTTTTAGTATATGTTGTTAAAGGTGAAAATTGTTACCAGAAGCGTGCCTCTGACTGTTTCTGATTTAGCTTCCCGTATGCCATTGCAACGAAAGCAAGCATTATTATCACAAAATTCATCAGAACTTTGAAAGTTGCAGTAATTTATTGGTGGTTCAATTGATTCTGCATTTTCACCTATCAATTGCAGTTAAAGTAAATCAAATGTAGCTTGAAGCATGATCGAAAAATTTAGTTCATTGACCAAGAGCTTGCCTGGCTTCCATATAGCAAATAAGTATCGATACTCATCATTTTCCTCTAGCTTATCCATCTGCAAACCATTTTAAATGCAAATTAATCAAAATTAAAATGATCTTTTAACAAATTAAAAAAAAAAAAAAAAACACTATAAAATTGGTGAAGAACTCACTCCTTCCAACAGAAGGTGATTACTAGGGAGCTCATACCTAAAAGGATAAATGTTAGTAGCATTTACCAAGCATTCAAATTGTTTACTATAGTACCTCAAATTATATATATTCATGCACATTTAAATACGTACACATAATGCTTTGTTCGAAACTTGTCCACACTCTTTAACGTTGGCATCAAGAAGGAAACAAATGGTGTGGCAATCAAGGCAAGATTTGAATTTTCATCTTCGTGAGATTTTGTATTCTTTGCCTCATTTATCTGCTCAAAATTTTGGGATGTGCCTGTCAAATTAAGCTCAAGTATATTACCTTCATCTGAATTGTATAAATAGTCTTCAGAATAATTGATATGATTCCATTCAAGATGTTCATGTTTCGGTGAAGATGGTTCTTCAATTATAGGTTCACAAGAAATAGAAGTCAAATTCTGTGAAAGCTGGCCCTCTTCCACTTGAGTGATCGACAATAGACTTGACCTTGTGAAAGAATCAATGCTTGATATGCTATAATATACAGAGTTCACGACACTTTTCTCTTTTGGTCCAGTAAGCAACTTTTTTGCACTGCATTAATCATAAATCCATCAATACTTTTGCCTTCCACATTTACTGGTACAAGTTTAATTGGATTGATTGCATTGACTCTTTAAACATAAAAACACATAAATTATCAATTTAGTTAGATTATATCATGATCCATAGGTCAAGGATTTTAAGAGAGTACTTGGCATATGCACTTGCAAAGTGTTTGCATTCATCCCTCATTGGACATGCATTGCAATTTGGGTTCTTCTTGGTGCAGAACACCTACATGGACATGATATTTGCATCAAATTACCACATTAAAGTTGATAAATAGATAAAAAGATCTTTTAATCAATTTGTTTAATAATGGTCGTACCTTCCCAAAAGTAATCAACTGATAATGTAGTTCATACCTGTCTAATAATGGTCATTGTTAGTCTCAAATGTCATTTTGGAAATATTAGTTGTTCATATGCATTACTTTCCAATCAAAGCAATTGGAATGCTAATGTAGTCAATCTTTAGATCAAGAACTCACAGTGTTGGTTGATCAAAAGTCCACAGCCGAGGCCAAAGATACTCTTGAATAGTTCCCATGATTGGATATCTAAGAGTGAAAGTGTAATTTGATCAATAACAACAATCATGTAATAGGCTATCAACAAGATTCAAACTATAGGAATTATGATACATACTGGTCTATTGCATGCAGTTGAGCTGATTCAGGTAGTGGTTGAAGTGGTATCCATCCCAATCTTACAAGTATACGGGCAATATTTGTGTCAACCTAATCAATAAGGTGAGAAATTGGAGTACAATGAAAAGCCAATGATAGATATTTATGTGTGCATGTGCATGTGATAGAGAGATAGTCTTTTGGAGAAAAGCATACCGGAAATGCCTTAAAATGAAGAGCTAGAAGGCGAACACAATCAACACTTTTAAGTCCCAAGCCATCTATGCTATGTAGATACTCCCTAAATGCACAAAAACACCTTGGTATACATTTTGAAATAAAAAATATTTCTTAAAAAAAATAAATAAATAAATTATTTAAGGTCTGAGTCTTTAATACTATATTCATAAGAAGCTACGTTTCAATCTTTCTATATATCTCAAATGAAATTACAATAGTCCTAGCAAAGTAATATGTGTTTGTACCTAATTGTACTTTATGAAATGAAAGTTAGCCACTAAGAGGTTAGTTTTCTCATAGTATTTAATGATTTCATTCGACATACTAATTAATTTAAATGAGACAAATCGTGAAAGATTAGTTAATCTTACTTTGCTTTATTAGGGGAAACATTTCGTAGCCATTCAAGATCAATGCTTCCATGGTCTTTAGCCACTCGATTAAGAAAATTCTGCAAAAAAACAATAACTCTGATTATGGTTTTTTACATCAACATACAAAGTTACTAATATTGAATTAAAACCAAAATAGTAGTAAAATTTCTTTGTTTTGTTCAGGTCAAACATATTAATAAGTCACTCCTGTATCAATATATTGAATTTCGAAATATTAAATTCCAATAGAAATTTACAGCAATGAGCTTGCTCTTTCTAAGTATTTTTGTTTCAATCATAATCGTAAAAATACATAATATGCATATGAAGAGTACCTTGATTCTTGTTGCCAATATATTATGTTGCCCTCGTAATCGAATAGCATCTGCAATTGCACTTACATCTGCTTGACTCGCTGCTTCCCAATCTGCTGAGTCCATGTAATCGGTGCTTCTCTTTTTTGTGGGAAATTTGTGGCATGTTTCTTTTCTCAGCATCTCCCAGTCAATGTTGTTACTATTTTTGGTATCAACCTTGGACATTTTTGCTTTTGGTGTCGAATTCTTAGTTGACATTTTTCTAACTTCTTTTAAATGGAATTTTGGAACTTTCAAAGCTTCCAAATTCTCTAACAAAACTTTATTAGGCTGGGTTTCCTCTTGGAGATGCTCGCTTTTTGACTCAAAATGTGTAAAGGTAGTACTTTTGCTAGATGATATACTTGGTTCCTTGCTTGGAAATTGACGACAAGAATAATTACCAAGCAAATCTTCTATATCTGAGCAAATTGATGATTGCATGCAAATTTTGCATGGAGCAATTGTGTCACACTTTGATAAAAACTTCTCATTGTCTTCAACTTCAATCGGAATTTGAATTAGATCATTTGGTAAACTGAAAACAGTATCAATAGAGCTATGAGGGCAACTTTCATTTTTTGGATCATATGTGACTTCATCACATTTGTCTTTCTCCTCTAATGTAGAGATGCTTATTTCAATAGGTGATGTCTCTCCCGAATGAAATTCATTTGCATTTTCTTTTGATTTATTGGGAAATCTTGCGATGAGATTGATGAAGGAAGAGCTATGGAGTCAAAATCAAAACTAATAGTGAGAAATAAAGAAAGACATAAAAGTAGGGATAGCATAACAATTACAATAGTTATGTATTAAATGTGTGTATCTTATTGTAGTTAATTTTTCATTAAATAGAATAAAAAAATTACCTTGATAAAAGATCTGAAACATTCTGTGTAAGAAAGACACCAACTACAGAATCCACTATCGACCCTTTCCACTTTGAGAAGCATCGGTTTCCTGTCCAAATAAGTAACATTATTTAATGTTGATTTCATTACATTTGAAATTGTCATTCTAATGTAGGTAAAGTTGCATATCTTGTTGGTATATAAAAGCATTTGATGTACAATTACCTTGTATGAGACGTATCTTTGCAAGGAATGATTCTGCACGTTCTTTAAAAATTCTTCTTTCATTCTCCCACCATATCTTTGTCTCATAATCAAATGTTTCATCCTTAGGTAGTTGCTCATTGCTTGCAAAACAGTTCCATAACCAAGTATTTCTTGTATCCCAAGCAACAATAAGACGGTATCGATTAGGTTGGCGCTTATACGGAACCACTACACTGGCTCCATTGTAAGGAACAAGAGCACTTTGATGATTATAGATGTTGTTTTGCCATTCGTTCTTATTAACGTCATGATTCTGATTTTGCTCCATGGAACTTAATGGGTGGTGCACATATGGTATCAATGCAAGTTCTTGATGTTCAATCGGAGGTTGTTTTTCTTGGATTTTTCTAACTTTTACAGGAGTCGAGATAGCTGTTGTTGATTGCTTACGAACAATATTGGATGCTATACGGTTTAAGTTGAAGGTTTGGATTGATAAATCAAATCTCTTATTCTTCACCTCTACTCGTCTAGTTTCCAACATGTTTCTCAACATTTCCAATATGGTTGGAGTTATCAACCTATGAGCAATAGCAAATGTAAAAATTTTGTAACGAAGAAAAATTGTTGAAGAACTTGCTTTTTTTTCTGTCCCACTTTTGTGAAATTTGGGAAATGAAGAAAAATTTATGTTATTGTTAAAGAATGGATTGTCTGATGATGTCACATTCAAATCAATTTGGTTAGGTGAAATATGTTGTGTGGGCATGAAAGTTTCATTTTGAATTCCACTCATAGTACTCTTTCTTTTTCGACGGTAAGATTCTAATTGTTTTTTCAACATCTGTCTCCTTGATAATGGTGTAAGCAAAGATTGTTCCTCTTCAAACTTTTTGTTAGTAGGAATCAAATCAATTCTTCCATTTATATTGTGTGCATCAACACCCTCAAATGCCATAGAATCATTTGGATCTATTGTTTCACTTGCGAAATTATCTGCATGTTTCCTCTTTCTACAATTTTGCCTTTTGCTAGCTTTTTCTTTTCTCCTAAGTGATTTTAGTGTTGTTGTTTTCGGTCTCGCTAGAGTTGGAGGTCCATTTTTTTTACAAATTTGCGATGTAATTTTCTTTCGTTTAGGTTTTTTTTGTCGAATCTTCTTCTCTAGAGTGACCTCATTATTTTTGACAAAATTATGGTTCATGTCTTGAGAATTTTGTTCTTCATGCATATCCATTGTGGTCTTGTACTTGATTTGGCTTTATAATCACCTTGAAATATCACATTGCTCTGTTTTACCAAATATAGAGTCACATTTTTTAGAAATAATAATAATAATAATAATAATAATTAAAAAAAAATAGAGCATATATAGATTGTGTTATGAAACTGAAAATGAAGTCCTTAGCTATCCGGATTGACAAAAAAAAAATTCATACTAATAATTTTGAAAAATATAAAACCATGAATAGTCAACTGCATTCTCATGAACAAAATGTAACATTTTTGGTAAATGTTTTGATATAACAACTCCCAAATTGCATGAATTTCATAAGCAAACGAAAGAATAAAATGAACAATTTAACAAAATAATAATAGCAATAAATAGAATTATACTCATAAAATTTGCATTAAAAAAATATTACAATAACACCAAAAATCAATGTAGAATCCCTTACTCACCAATCTAATCTTGGAAAAAATCAAAATGAATGGCGCTTGATGATGAGCCTTGGCATCAAAAACTACTATTGATAATAGGAAAAGAAAAGGATTGGAGAAATGGATTGAAAACTAGAGGAGAAAAAACTCCATGAATGAGATTAATAATTAATTAATTAATTAAGATTTATTAGTTGTTATCACTTTGGGTTTTATCTTGTAACTTCTCTAATAATTATATATCCCGTTTCAATTTGAACTTTTTTCTTTTTACTCCCTATTCTATTAAATATTTTTGGGTCTTTTTTTTTAGCTCATGGTGTCAATACGATGGAGATAATATAGGGTCTTTTTGCATATATGTCCTTAAGAAAAGTGAATATTATATATTCATCTAAAATTAGTATCATATAAGGTATTTTCGGCCTCTGATAAAATTGTAAATTTTAAATAAATAAATATAGTGATTAATTAGTAAATTCAAAGACGTGATAGCAAAGTGGTATATTTTTATGTATGATCCATAGTCTTATCATGTTGTTAATTTTTAATTTGGATTTTCTTTATTTTTTTAAATAGATATTTTGTTTTTATTTTTTTTTATAGTGTTATGGATGCTTATTATATCGTTGAACTATAATATTAACATATGGTTTTTTTTTATATATATGCCCCTTTGAAAAGTGTATATTATATATCTAAAAACTTTTATTATAAGATATTTGTTATCCTATAATTAATTTATGAATTTTACCAAAAAATGCATTAATATAAATATAGTGATTACTTAGTAAATTCATATTTTTATATGTGATGCAATAGATATTCTAAAGTGAGGGAGTAATGAATAATATCACTATTTTAAAATAGATAACGGAAAAATCTTGCATGAAATCCACACTTGATTAGAATTTGAAAATTAGCATTGATGATATGATTTTATGTTATGAGGAAATAATTCACCATAAGTTACAAATTCCCTTAATAAATGATCATTTACGATCCTTTTAATTTGAACGTTTTTTTAAAAAAAATTTCCCTTGTGATTTCTAGAAAATATTAATGACAATATATCTACCAAAATATCTGTAAAGTTTTACTAGAAAAAATTTTTAATTTATTCATTCAGCCTAGTTTTTCATCATAATATCAAGCAATTCCTCATAAAATTATAATAAATATTTTTAAAAAAAACACAAAAAAGAAAATAAAATAAAACCAGATATAGTCTAATTCTAAATACATACATATAAATTAAAAATTACCAACGTAATAAGATATTCAATTGCTACGTGCATAAATCAACTCTAAAGATGGCACGTGAAGACCAACACATATTTTACGCTTTAAAATGCCTATATATATATATATATATTGAAAACAATCTATAAGAAAAATATATCCAAAAGCCTAAATTGTCTGCTAAGAATATTGCGTTATTTATAAATGATATTATATTTGATATATATTATAAAACAGATTTTCAATTAAAAGAAAAAAATTTTAAGCAAAGCGGACAATACACATGGTAAAACGTTAAGAGTCTGCGCACCATCCAAAAGGGCCATCCAAAAGAATTGATGTCCAACTTGAGCTATCGGTAAAAGTAAAAATAAAAAAAGAAATCAAAATATGTTATTTTGGATGGCAAGTAAATTATAATTAAAAAAAAAAAAATCATGTCATGTAACTATGAAATTCATATAACAATTTATTTTTGATTTTTTGTAATCTTTTTTTACAACCCAAAAAGAATGTCAAATTTGATTCTCAGAAAACACAGCTTTAAAAAAACTTCATTTTGTTTTATTAAAATAGAAACCAATCTAACCATGCCAATATAACACAAGCAAGGTATTTAAACTTACTGAAACATATCAATTTTCTTTTTTTTTTTTTTTTTTAAGTGAAAAATCAAACAAAGATATTATGCAAATTTACAATATGGATAGAAGCAAGTAATTCGGTAAGACAATGACAGAGGTAAATAGGAGCACTTTTACATTCACTGAGAAACAAACTACTACCATCAACTATGGAAGCTTGAAAGATTCAGACACAATCAATCTGATGAAGCTCATCAATCAAGCTCACACTAATATTTTGTGTCATAAAATAAACCAGTATTTGAGCCGCGATGAGAATCATCAACTTAACTGGGCTTCTCGGCTCGTTAAAGGTACATAACGTACAGACATCTCGCCGCGAATGGTTACAGAGCCATCTAAATTCTTGTCCACCACCTTCAGATCCTGGAAGATGTCACCGACAGGTATCACCATTCGGCCGCCAGGCTTCAATTGGTCGATCAGAGACTGGGGGATTTCACGGGCCGCTGCACCGACATGAATTGCATCGTATGGTGCAGATTCAGGCCAACCGAGCTGTCCATCTGTGGACAATGTTCAGATGGTCATTCATAATAGAGATCTAAATGTGAAAACATAAGCATCGACAAATTATATATGTATACATATAAAGAAAGATCTGAGTTGAGTCATATACAAGACAAAAGAAAACATTTGTGAATGTCTACATGGTTTTCATTTACAACAAACTTCACTGATCGGTCATCAATTTGATTAAAGAAAATGATCATCTATGATTAGTATTTTTATTTTGCGGAAAGGTTTACGGTACAATTATCACTGAAACCATACATAAAGGTAAGATTTGCTCGAAACAAAATGCAAGTGGACCAAACTTCTATGCAGATACATATTATTTGAAACGAAATAATGGTGGAGCCTTATTTTATGCATTTTTTTAACTAACTTTACTGAAAGGTCATCAAATGCTCGCTCAATCAGGTCTTACAATTCACAAATAACTAAATATCATGACAAAATTCTAAACCCATATCTAATATAAACTCTGAAGAATCAATGGTTCCTCAACTACACATGCTGAACAAATGCACCTGAAAATATAAGAGGAAGCCTCCAAAGCTATAGTTTAAGCTGAACACATACCAGCGAGTTTAATAGAGAGGGATCCTTCCTTCAAGAATGCTGCTGCTGAACTTCTATTGATATTTTCAATTGACATAGCAACCAACTCAGGAATGTGCTCCACACCAACAACCAGGCCTTGGGACCCCACCATGATTGCAAAGCATGCAGTCAAATATCCAGTCCCTACAAAGAAGTAATTTAAAAAAAAATCAATATATCCCTCAAATTTTCTACAAGAAAATAGAGTTCACACCAAATTTTAATAGCACCCTGCAGTAGACTAAATTAGAACCAAAATTCGATAGCCATGGGACTTTTGTTTTGTTATGGATCCCAGACAAAATCTGAAGTCAATCCCGTGAATACAACTATATATTGGTAAGTAACGGTGTAACATAACTAAATCCAAAAATATCTTCCAATTAAAATCATCAGTAATAAATAAAGCAATCATTCCCAAGTAGTTATAATTCGGCATAAAAACTCCACCTTTGTTATTTGTTACAGAAATGAACATGAAGGAATGAACTCACAAAATAACCACCGAAGGCACACTACTATACTACCTAAGAGTTTTCCGTGTGCACTATTCGTGGCAGATAGTGATTATTCAAATGTAAATAGTCCTCTGTTTTCAAGGGTCCAAACAAAATAAGTAAACAAATAAGCAAACTTCATGTCAAGAGCATTTGACATTTTTATTAAAAGTCCAGTGCTTTCAAGGGAACCATATGAACCATATGCAAACCTTGCAGCATCTCGTAACCACTATGTGGTCATATGCAGTCACATATACATTAAAGCAGTTCAATATGAATTTTAATTAGTTTAAATATATTTATGTTTTAAGTTTTTCATGTGTATTTTCATATATAATAGTTAACAAGTCAATGCTCAATAAATATTAGTTTTTGAAGCGCTAGCGTATCATTTTGAATATTTTATGAATATTAAAATTAGCTTTTGATACATCCAAATTTTAACTCAATGCTTTCATCTCGTAAATAAGAAACTATTTTTCATCAAGTTTCTCATCTCATTTTTCCTATTTAAAATTAATTAGCTATTTGAAAATATTTATAAAATTTTACATTTTAACTGATTTTGAAACATTTGAATTCAGAACTACGTGTGCAGTTTGATACCAGATATATGTTCCATGTGGTCCCTTGATTCCCCGCGTATGCATGAAACATTTTAAAACACTGTTTTGCACCACAATAGATTTGTTAAAATGAAGATTAAATGCATGCTTTGACTAAATATGAGTGGAAATAATATGTCCAAGAAATGTGAACTACGAAAATGGGAGAATCCAATGCAAGTGCAAACAAACAATTAAACAAACCTAGTTCTCAAATTTGTAAAATCCACAAACCACTTAATTCTGTTCACATGCATTCCTATTCAATGATGAAATTCTTGATAATTGCTCTTGTATTAGCTGTTTTGCCTTAACTTACATTTCTTCCATAAATTTCCGTATAAAAGATTCCATGTTTCTCATTACTCAAAATCTTTGAGGAATAGCCTATTGTTGTGAATTAGAAGTTATAGTTAAGCCAACAGATGTTAAGGGAAGAAGCGAGATAAAATCAGCAAACTAAGCCCATCCAAAAATTTGAGCTTCACAAAAAAAAAAAAAAAAAAAAAAAAAAAAAAAAAAAATAATAATAATAATAATATCTGCTATCGCACACATCAAACGATTCATCAAGCATATATCAAACTCTACAATCTTGAAAACAAAAGGCATACTATCACCAATAGGAAAATTTGAGAAAAGTAGAAAAGATAAAAAGGACAAGTGAGCTAAAATATCACAAAGAAGCGAGGAACAGCTAGTAAAAGACATGCCAGTTACTCTTCTGCATCAATCAGTTCTCTCCAGTTTTTCTTAATTTCTCGATGAACATTTATTCTATTTTTTATTAGTTTTATTTCTATAGGTTTACCACATTCTAATCCTTTCTCATGCTAATCCTAATTCATAAAAAGTAAACCAGAAAAAAAAAAGCCAGTTTAAGAATGTGCAATTTTTTGAGAGGTCTTTGCTCGTGAGGTGGTACAATTTTAAGAGATCTCCACCAGCATGATATATTTTTCAAAGTTATAAAACATATTACTTAAACATGCCATGATTAATGTGTATTATACAATACTGTTCCATAAGAGAGGACCCCTTAGGAAGTCATGACCATGAGATGAAAAGCCAACACAGTCCTATTTTATTTAAAAGAAAAAAACACTATTGCACATAATTCTTCGTCATATTTTACTTGTATATCGTGGAACATCACACATGTTTATGTAACCCAGAAAATATTGCCTTCGTTAAGGTACCACAATCATTTACTGAAATACAGCCAACTCCAAAAAAATAGACTTTTAATGGGGAAAATATATCCAAAGATCAATTGAATTACGCATGCCGCCATTGGAAAGGAGAGGAGTTTTATAAATAAAGCAGCATTTTGCTCGTTTATCTGATGTAATAAGATAAAAACAGTTAGCTAAAAATTACAACTTGCCAACTCGTGAACAGGAACAAATAATGGGGGTTTATTGAATATGCAATCCAATAAATATTTTCAAGGGTATAACAGCAAATATGGGTTTTCAAAGGTCTAAGCCCTAGACTAAGGTATGCCATGATGATTATATTATGTAAGTTCAATTAAATATTCACTCCAAATCCATTCAAGAATAATAAATCACTGAACAAAATTTGCCAAAAAACTTTTCCTTGTAAAAGCTTAGTATAAACTAAGTCATTTAAGTGGACATCTTAAAACCGTAGATTTTATGACTGGGCACGTTATCGATCGATAAGTTGTATAGCCTATTAGAGGGTTAAGCCAATCAGATCCATCATCTAGACTGTATGAAAAGAAAGCAAGGTATCATAACTTCCACGATTCTTTTTTCAAGTCTAACCTGCTCCATATCATCTTTTACCATCTCAGACACTAAAAAATGTCAAAATAAGAAATGTGAACCAGAACTACCCTAGATAAACAAGAACCAGACTATCTTAATACTGCCAGAAAATTAAAAAAAGAAAAAAGAAAAAAAACCACTCAAAAGATACATCTTGCCATATCATTCTATATTGGTTGTACCAAGAAAAATTTAGTGCTAAGATAAAGAAGTCACACTATCACAGAACACTATGATCCCAATAAAGATAATGAGTGCAAGTAAAAGACCTGATCCAACATCTAGAGCATGCATTCCTGGCTGCAGATGCCCCTCCAAGAGTTGAAGACAAGCAGCATGCATATGAGGAGCTGAAATAGTTGCATTATAACCAATTGGCATAGGACTGTCAACATAAGCTGCACATGTGGGAGGCGCAAATGTTCCTCTATCAATAACCTCCATTACTTCTGCCACTTTTCTAGACTTAATAATGCCATAATACTGCAAATGCTCCACTAGTGCCTTGTTTTTATCAACTGAACCTTTAGACGAGAAATGCTGCCAAAAGATTGCGCATAAACCAAATTTTAATAGCATAAAAGCAACACTTAATCTTATGTCTAACAAGGAAATATAAGAATAGTGCCTGACTATGTTGGGGCACAACAAGCATGGTTATAAAAGATATTAGAGTTGCCAAACCCATATAACACCTCGCCTGCATGGAATAATATAGATTATGAGTTTCTTGACAAAGAACCAGTCATTTTAACCACTAATTCTGTTTGGGAGTCAAATGGAATCAAGTCAAAGCAAAGCAACTGAAGTTTATCAACCAAACTATACAAGAAAGAAGACAACCTCACAAGATGCCATTCCAAGATAAGTTGTGCTCAATAAGCTTATGAAATAAAGGTAACATCTCTGTGTAAACTACAAGAAACCTTATTTTGCAAGAAATGAAGAAGGGGAAAAGACAAATATTATCCAACAAACCAACGGAAAAAGATGTCATCAGAAAGATTCACCCATCAGCACCAAAAGATTAACCAACTACTGGTATAAAGAAAATCAATAACAAGGTGAACTAAATCTAATAAAGGGCAACAGTCAAATAATTTAATAGTATAATCAAGTAAGCCAATAAATGACAGAATAACCCTAAATAATCAGAACTTATCCCAATCGTAATCTACATTAAAGTGAGAAAATAACTCCTCTGACACTTTTCAGGTTGGGCATGCAATCAAGAGAGTATAAGCAATGAAGAAACCATTTCAGTACAAAAGAAACTGAAGTGCTGGTTGTCAACATTGCCATAAGGGTTGGTCACTTGGCTAAATTTGATGAAGGCATGGGGAACAATTCACTTCAATTTAATGGGGGCACAGAGAATAAGACACTCATGATCATCTTTGATGGCATTGAATATGATCACTTTTAAATCATTGTTCTGAAGCATGCTTTGTAGGATCCTTCCAACTATATCCACAATACACAAAATTGGACTAGTATCTTTACTTAGAGGAGCACTGACCATCATTTATACTAACATATAATGCTCTAATGCCACAACAGAAATTACACATAAGAATATACAACATTCAGCTGAAAAGGTGGTATTGAAGCACTTCCCATTGTCGAAAAGAGTTAAAAAAATAAAAATAAATAGGCCTTAGACAATGTATAAGTTGATTGGCAACAAAGAACAGAAGTGGGCATAGCATCTACTCAATTGAAGTTGCATTTCATGCATACCAGCATGACGAGGATTGAAAGGAGATCAAGTTGCTTTGGCAAAACTGAAGAAAGACAATGCAACACTAGTGTCAAGGGTATCGATAAGCAGGCTTTCAAATTATGGGCTTGAGCACGGATAGTAACCCCTCCTGTAGTAAAAGTTAGCAGTCCTAACCTGCAATGACAGATCCATCCATTCTATACTCTCCCACATCCAACTATGGCATCACCCTGACCAATCTTCAGATAAACTCAGTACAAGTAAATGTCATTTTTGTTATGGCAACCATCTTGAAAACCAGAAGAATGCTCTTGGCGTGCTCTAAGTTTACCATTCAATGGTTGCAACAGTGTCACATAATGTAGTCTTTCTATTTTTGGGCATTTGAACTTCATTTTATCATTTGTATAGTTAGCTAATAACATACAATAATGAACTTTATTTGTATTAATGTGAACATTTGTTTGTGTTATGAGCAAAAATATAAGGTGTGGTTTCATTACATCATCATTTGAGTTTTCTAGGAAATGTCCTTTGCTTTTATTATTATTATTTAAATGATCATCATGCGTTAGTCCTCCTTGTTTGCAAAGACCACTTACATCTGCATTTATACAATTTACAAACTTACATCTAGCAAACAAATTGAAGCTCTTTGGAGATATTAACATATGATCCTTAAGATATTGTGAACCTTTTCAATGGCAAAACTATTTGTTGATCTAAGGAGTGAGACCATCAAATAGTTAGTCAAGCAAGGTCATGTTTAGAACATGGATTTCAGTGTCACAAGACCATGTTGCACTAGATCATATAGAGACTCTTCAATTTCAAACACTATGTTCACCAGCTATCCCAAAATTCCGATAGAAGAAGAAATAAAAATTAGACATGAACATAAATTATGTGTAATGCTCAATTGGCTCAAATTCATATGTTTGGACACTTAGTGATAAAGATCACAATCTTCCAAAAATCGTTGAACATTCAAGCAAAAATAATCATACAAAACTTCAACGCATGTTGATTGACAACAAGCTAGATAACAGTTTTGCTTGTAGAGTAATCAGCTAACATCAAACGATGAAACCAAAATTTACTAATACAACAGAAATCCTTATGGCCAAATTGAAGACCTAAGAATGGTTACAGTCAGTGCCCCAGATTTCAGACCTGCTATCATAGTGATTTTTTTAATCAAAGAATGCTGACTATTGGACCTAAATCATAAGATAAGAACACTACATGAAAGAAGCAAATAATAAAAAAAAAAAAATCAAATTTGATCGATGTACTGGTGAAATTGCTACCCAGCCAATATCACATCCTAGCGCATAACACTATTTGCTCAATAACTTGAGAAATGATGAGGCTGTTTACCATAAGCTAATTTAGTGCTCATGCATTCATTACCAGCAAGACACAAATGCAAAACCCAATTACCAAGAAAGAGAATTCCACTATCCACTCTCCTTGATTCCAATGATTCCTAACAAACTAAAATAAGCCTCAACTCACATGATCACTTCCCAAATGCACCAGAATAAGAAAGACCAATTCAAATTAACAAATATGCAATTCCAAAATTCAATCAAGCGCCTGTAAGGCATCAAATTACAAGACAGCACTGATACACCAGTTCATGAAAAAATAATCATCAACGAATGGGAGAAAAACACGAAACTACGCTAAAGAAACAGGTCAAAAGAGATCAAACATATCAAATACAAGCAATGAGGAAAACATCAGGCATAGATATCCAGACGAACCTCCATCTTGGAATGCTTCGATCCCCCGAGAAGCGAAGGATCAATCGAATGCGCGAGAGAGAGAAAAAGAGAGCGCGTCGAGCAAACGCTAGACTTCGGATGATGTTTGTTTTAGAATAAATATTTCGTTTTTCTTTTAAGATTAAAAATTAAAAATTTAAAAAAACAAATCCCTTTTTTCATACATACCCCTGCAAATCCGAAATTTCATAGATACCCTCATAAAACTTCTCATTTCATTGATAGCATTAAGAATATATATATATATATATATATATATATATATATATATATATATACCATTTTAGAAACTCATCTAGTTTCCAGAGTTCTACTATCTCCCATCTTTTGATGTCCCATGCTTTAATCTCTTTAATTTATTCTACTCTACTTGGATATTAATTATGTCTAGATTGGTTAAAAAAATCTTTAGTTATGTCATTTTATCTATATGACATTACTACGAAAATGGTAAACATTTTTATCATGAAATGTTTCTATCCGTTTTAGACTATGTATAAATATACCTCTCTAATGGTTAACTATTGTTAAGAACCTTAAATTATGTAGAAATGTTAATCGATATATATATATATATTTCTCGTGTTGATAGCATTCTTTTTTTGTATGATAAATTAATTAATTTTACTTTAAATTTATTTAATTTAGGGAGCAAAAGCATGATATTTTTGCAACTATATATATTTTTTACAATATTTTAAATGGGAATTAAATAATTTAGTTTTTAATTTAAATTACTTTATTCTTTTTTCAAATTTTTTTATTATTTGTAGAAATAATAATACTAATAAACATATATTCAATGACAACTGATGCTTCATGCAACACCATTGCTTAGCCATTCCAACCAACCTTTAATATCCCCACCAAAGGATTAAAAGAATATATATATCTTAATTTAGTGACCATAAATGTAATAATATTAAAAATATTTTTTAAAAAGATGGTTCGAATTTTAACTCATATAAAATAGAAAAAATAATCCACTTTATATAAAAACAAAAAAAAAAAGGAAGAATGAGTGAAATAAGAGGAATGATGTATGCATGGCAAGGCAGACCATGCATCCCCTCAAAAAAAAATCCTAATATTTTTATTATTTACAGTAAAAAAAATTTATCCCAATATTTTTATTTTTTACAATCCAACTTTTTGACCTCTGGAACTTAATGTTCACTGTGTATGGGCAAGAAGTCCAATTGCCACACAGCCATAAACAGCCCCAAGATAAAGAGATAAACAATGTTGAAAAGGTGTCCTATATATATATATATATATATATATATATATATTTTTTTTTAATATTGAGCAAATTAAGCCTCTCTATACACTCTATAAAAATAACAAACAATAAAATAATAAAAACAAATGAAAGATTAATAGCATGACCATGCAATGCTGTTGCTGTTTAATTACTTTACTGCTATGAATGACAGAAGCAGCTTATTGCATCAAACTTTGAAGCACAAGAAAGAGGCCCATGCCAACTTGTTGCATGCATTTGTGCTTGCATGCAATGCAATATATTGTATAAAAAGAGCACTTGATGGAGCTTTTCAAGCGGCAACATGTGATGGAATGTTTGTGAACATGTTGGGAATCCATTATTAATTCCAACATCCTAAAAACAATTTATGGACACAAGTGATAACAGTGGGACCATATCTCTATGTATATATGTATATATATGTATATATGTCAACTTGTATTTTGCTTTTTCTTGAACAAACCATGCATGCATGCATGCATGCATTGTTGCAGAAATAAGCAGAAATGTAAATATAAGAGAAACAAATTAATATTATTACAATAAATTTTTGAATAATTATAAACAAAACATGTGAGAGATATATATTGTCTTCATAGCTTTACATGTATATGAGGTTTGCATGTACATGATATGAGTGGGTGTAAATAGAAAGAAGGAGAGAAGATGAGGTGAAGGAATAGGAAGAAGAATAGGCAATGCTATTCTTGATTTCTTAAAGTGATGGCTATGATGGACAAGGCTACCAAATTTTCAATAGAATATGAGGGGTGGGGGATGAATTGAATTAAGGTAGTGGGAGAGCAAACCGAGAACACGTACAGCAAAAGTGATGGAAAATAGTGTTTCTTAATTATATTTATATATATATATATATATATATATATATATGAATGTAAATGAATAGATAGGACTTTCTATGAAAAGCAGCATTTGTTTGATGTATGTTTGTTGGAAGAGAATGTTTCTTTTGTGGAGTTATGTGGTATTAGTGGGAGTGAACGTATGTCTTGTATTGGTTTTATTTTGGTAATAGGGGTTTCATGCATGCAACGTCAAGCTATATATATATACGTGGGCGTATCTGTGTTTGTGTGACCAAGGATGTATACAGAATAGGTCATTATATATATATAGAAACTCATAATCTAAAAGATGTTTATAATGGTTATTATATTTATATCAAATGGTTATAATTTATTTAAATACAATAATAAATAATATCAAATAATATCAAATAAAACCTAACAACCTTAACTGTGCAGTAATTTTTTAGACCATTCTTACAAAAAAAAATCGGTTGATCACTGGCACTATTAAATATTCTTAGATTATAAAAAGCTAAGTATGTCTATAGAAAACATATATATATTGGTTAATTTTATTGTGCTTCTTGGCGAAAAAAATATTTCGTCTATAGAAAAAAAATGTATTTTATTTTAATGGTTTTTTTATATGTGAATATAATCTCTATAGTTTTTCATCCCATTTTACATCACTGGGGTAACTTTGAGTGTATGATTCAGAGAAGTGAAATTTAAAAATCAAAATAATTGATGATTTTTTAAATTCATTGGTTTCCGATGAGCTATAAGCTCTAAATCACTCTAGGACTTTAGGTAAGGAACTAAAAGTCTAGTAAAAGGTAGATCTTTTCTGATTAGTGTTTTTTTATATACAAATAAATTTGAGTTTAATTAATACCACTTGCTTAAGTTAGACTAATCCTTTTGGTAAATAGTTGATGGCTTGACCTATCTAATTCATCATGAAATATCATAATTTTAGTAGTTAATAAAATTTTTAAAAAAGTTATTTTCTTTTAAAATTTTAAAATAATTTATGAGATCATAAAAGATGAAAATTGTTTTTTATCATGAGGTTTTTTTATCTCCAAAATTTTTAATAATAGATATAAAATAACAATTCTTATTTAAATACTATGGGCATAAAAAATCCAATTAAATTGTAACTATGACAAAAAAATAGATCAGTTTTTAATTAACCAAATCTATTTTTTTTTGGGACTTTAATAATGGGTCACAATTGGATGGACTTTCCCAAATGGTGATCTAAAATTTACAATCATTGAAGAATGACAAATAATATCTATTTAACAAAATTCAAGTGGTTGATATTTGTTTGGAGTTTGAGATTTCCTTCTATATTAATTGTAGGGGTTTTATCACAATAAAATTTATTATATATATTAATATATTTGATTTTCATTAATATTTTTTAATTAATTTTAAAATATTTTTCTATCATCTAAAGCTCATATTATTATTATTATTATTATTATTATGATGATGATTATGATTAAAACCCTTTTTTTAGAATATTATTTTGATTGGCACAATTTAGACTGAAGTAAATATCTCTAAATTCCATTTAATACCAAATATAAAATTCAATAAATCAAATTCAAGTTTATTTAAATTCATCCCACCATTGAAAAATGTAAATAATAAACATTTAATAAACAAAAAAAAGATCAATTTTCTTTCTTTCTTTCTTTTTTTTTTTTTTTTTTTTTTTGATAAAGAGCAATTTTTCAAAATGACAACCCCTTCCAATTGCGCAATGAGTGCAAGTTCCACCAAAGAGAAAATAATAAATAAATAAATAAAAACATGGGAAGTAAACAATCTCTTTAGATCTCCTCGTAGTTTTTCATGGGAGAGTGTAGAGAGTCTAGAGCCACTAGTGGAATGACTGACTAAAAACAAATCATTAAAATTTGTACATATATTTGATAAAAAAACATAAAATTACTTCTATATCCTTGTGTGTGTGTGTATATATATATATATATATATATATATATATATATCGGTTGACATTGTGAGAGTTTAAATTTTTGTTTAAAAAATAACTCACCAGTGATATTGTACAAATTTTTTGTGCACCATAAGATGAGAATATGATTAAGATAATAACTTAAATGTGATAAAAATACTAACATGTGTCAATATATTTCAAGTATTTTTTTTTAAATTTTGCTTACATACCAATTATAAAAATAATCATAAATTTTAAAACTAGAGTTATTGATACGAATCCACTAAAGATTTTTAGGACAATAAAAATATATATTCATTTAAGCCGGAAAAATTCACTTATTAAATGAGATAGCCCAAAGAATTTTCACAGAATAAAATTTTTAAAACATTTAAGTTGAAAAAAAAAACAATTTTTTTTTAGATATTCTAAAATAAATAAAATGAAATTAACAAAATATGAGAATGTATATATATATATATATACATGTCTTAATGGGTGTATATTTGGAATTTTATAAATAAAGAAGTAAGCTGTAAAAAGAACGAGAATCTCGAGATAGAGAGAAGGAGAACAGAAGGGACGGTGGATAAGCGATGTCGGAACCGACTCAAGAGTTACGGCGGTGGTGGTGAACCGTTACATCGAATCATAAGCAGCGCCGGCGTATCCCTTCTTCAATAAAACCCCCCAACCCCAACCCCAACCCTCTTTTATTTATTTATTTATTTAATTAATTTCTCATTTAAAACGGGAAGTTCAATAGTCTTTCATACCTCTCTCTCTCTCGCTCGCGAATACTACTTACTATACCCATCGTAACACTCCTTTTTTATTTCTCTCCATCTCTTTCTCTTCTTTCACTTTCTGTTCATCTTCATCTTCTTTCTTTGCATTAGGGTTGGGAGATGGAGAGGGCCGGGAGTTTGGATCCCAAGGCGGAGGAGTTCTATCCTTCTTTTAGCTTTGCTCTTGCCCCGCCGCTGCCGCCGCCCCAATTTTACATCCAGTACCAGCAGCAGCCGGCGGCGGTGGGGCAGTATGTGATGCCGGGACAGATGGTGGGGGAGGAGGAGGAGGAGGAGGAGGAGGAAGTGAGGAGAGGAGTGGAGGTGAGTATGGTGCCGAGAGGGGTGTCGGTGGAGATGGTGAGAGTGGCGATGGAGGAGTTTGGAGGAGTTAGGGCGGTGGAGATGGGAGGGGCTGGGGAGGAGGGGAAGGTTATCGTGCATTTCTATGATTTGAGGAGTGCGCAAGCGGCGGTGGTGGAGATTCGAGAGCAGCATGTGCGGCAGCAGCTGCGGTTAGGGCAGCAGTATGGTGTGGTGCCTGGAGGATGGGGTGCTGCTGCTACTGCGGAGCAAGCCGGGGTTGTTTATTGGATGTTTGGTGGTGGTATTGGTGGCCGGGGGTTGATCGGCGGGCAAGCAGTGTGGGCGAACTTCACGGACAAGGAGCTGGATGGGCCTAACCAGGGGTCGCTTTGCATCCTTAATGCCGGTGGCCAGGGTTTATCCTTGGATGCTATCAGACAAGTGTTTGAATCTTTTGGTATTGTTTGTTTGTTTGTGGAATTGGTTGTTTTGTTTGGTTTGTTATTGTTTGATTGTGATTCTTTGTTTGCTTTTTTGGTAGGTGGAGTGAAGGGTGTGAGAGAAGTGGCGCATGGGCAGCAACAGAAGAAGGTAGTGGTAGTGGTGGAGTTCTTTGATACTAGAGATGCTGCCCGAGCTTTGTCGGAACTGAGAGACAAGCAAGTGCTGGGAATGCAACTGATGATTGAATTCAATAAGCCAAAGAGGTATATATATATATTGGTTGGTTGGTTTCAAAGGATAGAGAAGAACTAATAAGAATAAATATAATCAATGGTAGCAGCAGTGGTCAACAGAAGAGAAGGTCAGGAGTGCAGCAGAGCCTGCCATTGCCCCCAAGACTACTGGGCAAGACAAGCAACACAAACACTGGGCAGTCACAGAGATGGAGTCAGATCAAAGGAGGAAGAGGGGGTGCTGCTGATGGTGGTGAAAGCATGGGGTTGATCAAAAGAACAAGCATGACTGCAAACAGTAATAGTGGAGGTCTTATAAGAAGAGGCAAGAACAGCAACAACTCATTATCATCATCTTCATCATCCTCATCTTCATTCAAGCACCAACAACGTTGGAAGAACCATAACCATGGGGTTAAGAGTGAAGAGTCTATGTTTCTTTTCAAGGAGGATGTTGACACTAAGGAATCATCCTCATCCTCATCATCATCTCCATCTTGTAGAGATTCCAGAACCACGGTTATGATTAAGAACATCCCCAACAAGTACAGGTCTGCTCCTGAACTCTCTCTCTCTCTCTCTCTCTTATATCTATCTATTTATATATGTACATCTGTGTGTAAGTGTATGTATATACATGTGCGTGTTTGTGTGTATGTATGAAGTATTGAATGCGAATGTATGTATTAAAGTATTGTATTTGGGATGGGGTGCACAGTCAGAAGCTGTTGCTGAACATGCTGGATAACCACTGCATACACTGCAACGAGCAGAGTGGAAGTGGAGGAGAGGAAGAGCCGATGTCTGCCTATGACTTCGTCTACCTCCCCATTGATTTCAAGTAAGTCAAAAAGCCACTGGTCTTCTTCTGCATTTCCAATATTAGCAAATAGCGAGTTTGTTATATCATACGGGACTCTTTCGTTTAGCTTTTCTTGAAACTAGAAATCCATGGTGTCGGTTGATTTCAGGCAACTGAATTCCTTCCCTCAAATCATCTCTTTCTCATCTCCAAAACTTCCAACTCCAAAAACGAATATATGAGAGCATTAAAAGTCTCCCTGCAACCATTGCAGTGAAACCCCAAACCAGAAAGAGGAAAAGCTAAATGGTGCTTGCTGCTGGTGCTCCTTTCTCTTTCTCTCTATTTCTTATAATCACTTAGCTGTTGTGCTGTTGTCTTTACCGTACACTGCATCGTCGACTTCCCAGCTGCAAGAACGCAGATGGAAATGAAGTGGGCTGGCATGTAAAGACAAACCCTCTCTTTCCTTTCCCTCCCTCTCAATCTCTCAAAGAGCATATGAGAGGAAAAGGAACAGCCATGGGGAAGGGAGCAAATAATTAAAGAGGAAATGCAAAAAGGAAACACCCATCAAACCCTAATAATCACTGGCAGTATTATCCTCAGCATCATTACTATTAGTTATTAGCATTAGTATCAGTCCATCTGTGCAGGTCTCTGAAAAGACACATCAAAGCTTAAATAATGCCTGATAGTAGTAACCAGTAACTCATACCCACTGTGTATTACCCTCCCTCTTATCAACAACACTCCTTTGTTTCCACTGGGCTAACAAATTCAACAGCCTTTCTTTTCTTTCTTTCCTTGTTTCTTTATTGGTCTTTCATCTTTCTCCTTGTGCTTGTGTTGGTGGTGTAGTAACAAGTGCAATGTGGGGTATGGGTTTGTGAACTTAACTTCTCCGGAAGCGGCATGGAGACTCCACAAAGCTTTCCACATGCAGCCATGGGAGGTCTTCAACTCTCGCAAGATATGCCAAGTCACCTACGCTCGCCTGCAGGTATTCTCTAACAGTGGTTCTCTCTAGGGTTTGCTTGCCGCCTTGCTTGCTTGCTTTGTGTCTCTTTTATCATATGTTACATATAATACACAACCACACACTGCCTCTAGGGTTTGGAAGCACTCAAAGATCACTTCAAGAACTCAAAGTTCGCTTGTGATGACGATGAGTACATGCCAGTCTTCTTCTCTCCACCACGCGATGGGAAACAACTCACTGAACCTTCACCCATCGGCAGCCGAAGCAGCAGCACCGGCATTGCGCGCATGCGCTTGACCATCACCACCACCAGCACCTCGACCAAGGCCTCGTCCAGCGCCGAAGACGATGAAGAGTGCCCAGAAAGCAATATGCTCTCCGAGGCCTTGCAGAAGTTATCATCCATTTCTCAGGACTAACACTGTAGCAGACGTAGTTGTTGTAGTCGTAGGAGAGTGGTAGGGGTTTATTAAGCTGGGGAAGGAATGATGCTGATGATGGCTGTATCCAGGATTTGATGGTGATATTGATGGAGATGGTGATGGTGATGGCTTGCATTAGTTAAATACATGAAAAAGCAAAAAGAAGGTATCTCTTCTCACCCTCTACACGGTATCTTCCTTTCTTCCTTTCTTCCTTTCCCGTCATTATTATTGTTGTTATTATCATCAATAATATCTACATACATATATATATATATATATATATAAAAGGAGCATTCGTGTGAGAGATGGGGGAAGGGATATAGAAATGGCATGCTTGCATTGGAGCATGAAGAAGAGGGGGAGTTAAAAAAAAAAAAGTTAAGAGGCTTTTGAGGAGACAGCCACCATGAAATGGTGATTCTCCGAGGGGGTGGTGCTTGTCTGGGGGGGAGGAGGCCTTGTCTTGTCTGAGTTGGACAGTGGTGTGTGTGTCTGTGTGTAATGCTTAGTGCTTTGCTTGTGCTCTTTTGTTGGGCTTGTTATGTTGTCCTTTTTAATTATTATTGTTGTTATTATTATTTATTATTGTTATTGGTATTATTAAGTTAAGAGCAGGGGATTAGTACAATGTTGTCTTAAAACTAGTTTTTATGAATGGTATTGTGTTGGTCGAAGTTTGACTATCTTTTTTTAAGATCATGGTGGAAGAGCAGAGAAAGGAAGGTGGCTTTAGCATTAGAGATGAAAAAGTATCTGGATGGATGGATGGATGGATGGATGGATGGAGGGAGGGATGGGATGGGATGGGATGGGATGGCAAAGAAATGTGGGTCAGAACTTTAACAACAGATCCCCATGGCCTAGCTAATCTTATGCCTGTGTAAAAATTTTGCCTGGTCACCAATCAGAAGTCCTTTCTTGCTCGAGTCTTGAAAGTCTTTTAAGTAATTAAGCTGATTGCTTGTGAAAGAAAAATTTTTAAAAGAAAAAAAGGTTCATTTTCAGCATTGAGCTAACTCTATAGTAAAAAATCAATGTTACTAAAAGTTGATAATCCATCTGTGGCTTTACCAGGGTTGTGTATCACAGACTAGGGATAAAAAACCATTCTATATTGCTACTGGGGAAGTAAAATGACATGATATTTGTTAATTGATCAAGATTCATGGGGGCATGCATAATAATGTCTCTTGTTCAGCATCTATTAATTGATTAGTGAAGACAGCCAAGAGATAAGAAAAGGAATGTTGATCTTAACAAGTAATTCATTTCAATTTTAATAGAGTTACTAGCTTAAAAAATAAGCCTACTACCATACGAACATGTAAAGTAATAATATAATAGAAAACAATGTACAAAATAATAATCTAATACCAAAAAAACCATAATATAACACACACACACACACACACACACACACACACAATAATGCATTATAGATATGCAACTAAACAAGCTAACGTTTGTAATATAAAATTAATGACTTATTAAAAATGTTATATATAATTTTATTGGATCAAAGATGAAAAAAATATAACATCTATATATATATATATACATTTTAAATTTATACGATAGGGATAGCCCTTAAGTACAGCGCATATACTATTAAGAGATAAAATACCTGATTCATGACAGAAGAGAGAGAGGAGACACGCCATAGAAGACATTTTTTTAATGCACATGCACTCCATTTAAAAAAAATTAATTGTTTTAATACCTTTTAACCGAATATTTTATTACAGATGATGTAGAAAGCTTACTTTTATGTTAATCTTTTGAATATTTTAATGATTTCACTAAATCTGTTTTTGTCTATAATGAGCTAAATATTATGTCTTAATTATGTTTGTTAATAGTTAGTTTGATTTTTAATTTAAATAATAAAAATTTTATTTATTTTAATCATAAAACTAACAAAATGAGTAATATATATTTGTCCACATTATTCATAGTGCATATTTCAAAACTTTAATTTAAAAAAAAACCATTATATTTTACATTAAAAAAACAATATTAATAAATATGAATTTATAAAAAAGATTACAAGATAAAAATGAGGACAAAAATAGATAAGTTGTTATTGTTGAGTGGATTGACTCGGTGAATAAAGTTTCGCGTGTAACGATGTAAACAAGCAGAAAAAGTAGAAAATTTTTGGATCTTTGCATCTTTATCACTATATTTGTGATGTCCATTCAGCCAAATAAACATTACCAAAAAGAAGCATAACGCCTACATATTCAGGTAATAAAAGAATTCAAATGGACTAATTCCAATTTTTCCTTTATCTTGCAAAATAATTTTAAAAATTATTTTATTATAAAATAGCACATGTGCTAGGCATGTGGGTTACTATATATATATACATACCTAAAAGGACCACCAAATTATTTTTATGTAATTTGCTCAAAATTAATTGTTTATATATTTAAAATTTATTTTAATCATAATTAGTTTGAAATTAAAATTTTGTATGTTGGAACCCAATTTTTATAATTTTAAATAAATATATATGAAATATAATTTTTTTTAATCAAATGGAAATCAGAATGCCTTATTTGTAAAATAAAGAAATAAATAAATAAAAATATATATTAGTTATTACAAATATCAAGGGACCTAAATCATTTTTTTTCCCTCTTTTTTTGTTTTTTTAAAAAAAATGGCAGATTGTGAAAAATAATTTTGCTATTTGCTAGGGTGGAAAGTAAAAAAACCTTGTATAAATATTGTCAATCTCGTCCTTTCTCTTTATCTCCCTCTTCTTCTTTTTCGTCTCAATCGGTCTCTCGGTACTGTTCGTGCCCTGGATTCCCGGTTTGATTTTCTCCGAATTCTGATCCAATTATCACCATGTAATGTTGGTCGTCTTGTTCTCTTTGATTGTATGTTTTAGTATGATTCTTGATTCTTTATATGGAATCTGTAACTACATTGTTTTGTATTAATTTTTTGAATTTTTTTTTTTGTTTTTTGTTTTTTGGTTTGGTAAAAGTGATTTTCAGAGTTATGGATTTGTATTTTTGTTGTTTTGGTGGCAATTGTTGTCCAGTTGAGTGAATTATTAGGGTTTTTGGGTAACGAATCTTTATTTGTGAATCAATGTGTTATATTTGTTGGATTCTCAGTGGCGTCCGATTGGTCTGTGGCTTATTTTGATTTTGGTAGAGCTTTGTATTATTTTGCTCGTTTGGTTTTTGTGGCGATTGTTGTAGATTTGGGTGACGAGTTAGGGTTGTAGTTGAGTTGCTTTGTTTGAATCAATGTGTGATATTTTTAGGGTTCTTGTGCTCTTTGACTGGCTATTGGCCATGATTTTTTTGCTTCATCTTGAAATGTTATGATTTTATTACATTTTTGTATTTTATTTTTATTTTTTTTGGGCTTGTTTGCTTTAGGTAAATGTGATTTGTGAAGTTGGTTAAGACATTGGGTAGTGAGAATTTTGGTGGCGATTGATGTAGGGCAAGGTTGTAGGCGAAGAATGGCTCTTCATGAATCAATGTGTGATATTTCCTAGCTGTCCTATGCTCACTGATTGGATATTGAACGTGATTCTTGATCCTTTAATAAAATTTGTAGCTTATTGTAGTTTTAGTAATTTGTTTTTGTATTTTTTGCTTGTTTAGTGATTCTTTAAGGTGGGCAAGGTATTTGGTTGTGCAGTTTGGGTGGCAATGGTTGTAGAGTTGGGTGTTTATTTGTGTTTTGGTTAAGGAATGGTTCGTTATCAAACAATTTGTCATATCTGTGAGATGATTATTGGGGGCAACAGAGTTTTCAAGCACTTCTTGATTTGTTGGGAAAATTTAAACTCAGTGATAGAGAAGGTGAATCATTAGCAGAAAAGCTAAAAATAAATACTTGTTCTTGGAGCAGCTTCTAATGTAGAGGTCTCAATTTAATTTGGTGGCTTTGGTTTAACATTTCAAGGAGAGTGAGATTTAAAAACTATTTTATGTTTCTTGCTGGAGATGCTGCTAGGATTTAGTTGAAAGAATGTCCCCGCCACGGAGCAGGGAGTTTTTTTGGGGGGGGGGGGGGTCCGATGTTGAAGGATTGAAGGCTAACCTCACTAGAAGGTCTTGACCTTTATTATAATTGCAGTATAGAGGCCCAATTGGGAGGTTTTTGGATGTTGATGACTCTGATTTTTCCTTATAAGTGAATTTTGATAAATTAGTTATTTGGTTGGTTAAGTTTGATGTATTTGATTTGTATACTTTGGGTAGTTAAGGCCTAATCCTTGAGCAAGATCTGCAGAATTTGGATCAGCGTCCTTTGTAGGACATGGATTCCTTACCAACCAACTAAAGCTATTGATTATAATCTATTTGTTGTTATTGATGAATTTAGATGAAGTTGTGTGTATTATGCTACTCTTTAGCATGTTTTCAAGTCTTTATCTCTGCTTGAATGACGAATGACTCTGGGCATGCTTTATCGACACCATCTGCATATCGTTATTGTATTTGCCTGAGCTCATCTTGATCTGATGCTTGCATATTTTTTATTTTTGAAATTGTATATTATTATTGAAGTATTTACCTGCCCATGCTGATTGGTTCTTCTGTAAAATGGCATGGTACAGTTGGTGGACTGTCATATAATGTCCAAAGATTCAAGAGAGAATGAGTTCGGACCAGATTATTTTGGTTATTGGAAGCATCTGTTTCTCGATTTGCTTTCTCCAAATGGTGGCGCTCTTTTACCTATAGAGGAATCAGATATTGAGGCAGCAGTAGGAAATTGTTCTGTTGATGGAAATGGTTCTTATTTTAGTGAAGCTTTAAGTAAAGGACTTTCTGAGCTTAAGAAGGAGAAGTTGAACTTGATTCTGAAACAGAGTATAATTCGTCTTAATAGTGAATCTGATGAGGTATTTTATGTAAGCATATATTGGTTATTGATGTAATAATTTCAAATTCTTTATTATGACCATAGCAAATGCTTAGGGTTATTTTTCTCTTTGATTTATTGTGCACTGTTAGTTCCAATCATTTTTATTTTTTGAAACATCTGGTATGCCTGTTTTTGAATCCTGTGTTTGGAACTTGATGTTGGTCTTTTAGGCTGTTGGCATTTTATTATTTCAAATTTTCTTTCTTATGTAAATGCAATTGTGTTTTGATGTTTGTGAATTATACTGTGGTTGCGCTTATTTTGCATTAAGCAAATTATTCCGTACACTTGGGTGTGACATGAAATGTTGAAGTTCTTGATTTGTTGTTTCCTTCAAGTTAAATATTTTGATTGGGGCTTACGAGAAAGGCCCTGCTTTATAGTAGAAAGTTGTTGAATAAGGAGCATTTGTTGTGTGACGATGACAGATACTTGCTAATATATATGCAGTGAAGGCTTCAGTTATAATTTCTGAATTTTCTGAATTTCTCAATCATTAAAGACTACTGAAACCTAATTTCAAGGACATTAAAGAAAACCATGGGAATAACATAGCAACATATGATTTTCGTTTCTGTCCTTTCTTGACCTGTCTTTTGGATGCTCATTTGTGTTTCAATTTCTTTTGATGTTGTTTTTTTTCTTTTCCATATATACTTAATCTTGCCTATGGGCTGATTGTTATGACTTGCAACTTTTTCGGTGAACATCACAGTGTAAATGTGTAAACATTCCTTGAAATATCAATTCCATCATATATGATCTGAGCTTTATTTTTTTGTTTGTTTATTTTTGCCGTTGGGATGTCTAGCTTTTTATTAGTTTATGCCTTCACCAAGTCTTATCTAAAGGATGATCTCTGTTTGTTAATGTATTTTACTGTTTTGTGGCTCTTGTCAATACACATCTTTAAGGAGCAATTGGAATGGCCAGAAGATTAAGTATAATAATGTTTGAGAGCATGGTCAATGCAGATGCTTGATAACATCTTGGCTGCATTTCAATTGGAAGCAGAGTTGAGGGGGAAGGAGCTACTATGTTGTTATTCAAGTGCTTCAGATGAAGATTTGAGTGTGCATTCTGGACATAGAAAGCGGAAGGCACCATCATCACCCATTCCCAGCTATCCTGACTATCATACTTCACAAACTGCTAAGCAGGTTCCCTACTTCCCTGAGAAACCCACTTATTCGCAAACTTGCATGTACAAATGATTTTGTACATCTTGTTTTCTGCATTCACATTGTCTTTTTTCCTTGAGATCAAAGCTGTCTCTTATAAAATTTTCTTATCTGATAGTGATAGAAGATTGTACGTAGTCTGACTGCTGGTGAATGTATGTAAAAGATCTTTGTGGCTATTTTTCCTTGAGAAAACTTATTGTAGACAAGCATGTGAGTCCATTCAACTTGAGAGCTGCTCTTCATGAAATTTTCTTGGCCTGGTGATACTGCCTTATTTTCCATTTTAAGTGAACCTGTCTGTTAAGGAATGACCTACTTTGCTCCCATCTTAGGTTTTGTGCCATAATTTACCTCTAATTGAATTTAGATGCACATTGCATTGTTTGTAAAGTGATATATTATTAATAATGTCATGATGCCACAAGTTAGTTCTTTACATAGGTCTATGATGCTATTCAAGCTCTTCAAGGAAATGATGAAATAGGTCACAAAGCAGTGGAGAAGTATCTGAATGAAATGCTCACGAAGGTATTCCTTAACATGTCTGATGGCACGAATGAATCACCATAGAAAGAAGGTTTTCCCTGCAATCTATACCAGTACAGATTACCACACTGACGAATAACGAGACCTCAGTGATTATTATTGAATTCTGGTGGATTCTTTGATTCTAATGCATTGATACATGTTTATCCACAGTTAAACAAGATGGAAGTTGACCTTGAGGACTTCTTAAATGTTTTGGTATCAAAGTGTAGGTACATCATCTGATCTCCTAAAGTTAAATATTTTGTTACTAACTTTTTCAAATTCATGCCTTGCATCTTTTTATTTCTTCACCTTTTGTTTATGTTACTTCATTTTATTCCTTTATTTCTTTATTTTGTGGATTTATACCTTGCACAACTAACTATTTTGGTTATTGCGCAACTATAAATATAATGAGATATTTTGGTTTACTCTGTTGTGTATTCCTATTTATGGGTACCATTGGCAAAGAAATTTGTTTTATGATTTACCTCTTCTCTGCGAACTTTTGAGGCAGTATTTGGTTGGAATAACCATGTTTAACCAATTGCAAATCTGATTTGTTAGGATGTATTCACCTTAGCTTCCCTCAATGTCCCATGAAAGCATATAGAGAAATATAAGATCTTGCTTGCTTTCCAAATCTTAATGCTGATATTTCTTTCTGTGCAAATGATAACCTGCAGGCCAATGACCAGTGTTGAGAAGCGACGACTTGGTCGGCTCGTCCAAAAGCTCCCAAGAAAAGCAATTGATCGGCTGGCAGAAATCATCAAAGATAGGAACCCAGCAACCAATCATGACTCTGACACAATTCAAGTTGATTTTGATGCACTGGTAAATCTAGGATAGATACATCTTTGCCAAATCAGGTCTGCAATTCTAATGGCTGTTCTCCTAACCCTATTTTTGTTGCTTCTTAGGATAATGTGACGCTGTGGAGACTATACTTCTATGTGGAAAATGTGGCAAAAGCTAATCGTCTATGCTTGTAGATGCATTGGCTATGTGTTACTAGTTCGTTCGAACAAATAGGAGTAGAACAGGAAACAATATGGTTCAAATCATTTTGGTCAATCCTTATTATGATGAAGAAATAGGAACAAATGAGAAAATGCTTATACTTTGACAGGTCACCTACTCTTCACTCTATGGAACAAACATGCTGTGATTGTAGATTTGTCTGTTTCTAGAATACCAGTCTGTATTTCATAGCAATCTCATTTGGTGAATTTGCGCAATCTCATTGTAATGAGGGGAAATGGAACAAATTCAGGAAAGCTTATACTATGATAGGCAACAAATGCCATTGATTCTTTATTGCAAAAAATCATGATGATTGAAGTTACCTTCTTTTTTTATTTTTTTGGTCATTTGAGTTTTCATGTACATAATTTGAATGAGCAGGAGATCAACAGGAGTCATTTAATTTGGTATATCACCACGCATTCATGGTTTATGTTTTAATTTTTTTTTTTTCAGAGACAAATTAGTAAAGCCCAAACACAAGGTAAAATACACAACGTTGCGCCCATCTTGACAACTTTCATAGGCAGAGGCATTCAAACTGGAAATTCAACTGTGATAAAAATGAGAGAAAGAAAGACGAGGTTTAAACATTGGGAAAATTTATCACTCCTTAAGCAAACCTGAACAATAAACAAACAAAACAAGAAAGCAAACTGCTTCCACAGCATTACTAAGCAAACTAAACTGAACAAGAAGAACATCAATAATCTCCTGTCAAAAGGAGGATACAGCGAAACCACAATGAACACTGTAGTTCACCAACTCAGTATGAAAATCGCCGTGGTCTTTCCTCCGCGACACTCACCCTAATTGTTCGCCCATCCAAACTCTGCATCAACAATAACAAAACATTTAAAAACAAGCGCGGATGCCAAACAATCTCATCAAAGAAAATTAGGGTGTTTTCATTAGTACTGATATTCATAAAGGTAATCCAAATCCAGTGAAACGGAACCTACCCCTCCGTCAAGAGCAGCAATTGCATCGTCGAGTTCTTCTTTTGATCCCATTGTCACAAAGCCAAATCCTCGTGACCTTCCCGTCTCCCTGTCACAAACAACTTTTGCATCGATCACATTACCATGTTCACAAAATACTTCTTTCAGGCGTTGACCATCCACTTGCCATGGTAGATTTCCCACATATAGCCGGAAAGTAGGTTCATAATCTCGAATTTGAACTGGTCGGGATCCTCGGGGAGCTGCCTTGTTTACAGTTAATAGCCTGCCGTTATAATCCTGTTTACAAAGCAGATAAAGTTCAAAAAACATTAATTCTACTTAACATTCCCGTGCACTGCAGTAATATATACCATAATTTCCAGATCAATACACAACTGCTTAAAATCAAAATTATATTTTTAAAACACAGTAAAGATGGAAAAAAAATGTAGAAGCGCATGAATTTGTGTGCTAATATATCAGTTCGAAGTTTAAACCTGGTTCAATACTCCAGTTGCTTACTAAAATTCAAAAGATGATAGCTACTGTAGGTCTTCCTTGGACACTCAACCTCTTTTGCAAAGCAGAGAAGGAAAGCAATTTAGTTCTTGTTTATTGCCCCATCTGAATGATTATCATACATGAGAAATGACCATTTAAGTTGATGAGTATTCTTTCTAGTCTAGTCTCAATCAAGCTAAATTGCTTGCTCTTCCAGTTACTTTGAACATTGATCCAAAATTTATTAAAATATAAACTTTTGAGCAGATTAAGTTTGAAAACAGAAGTCTTAGAGTGTACATGGTTGGAAGGTTTGGAACTCACGGATGTCCAGATCTAGAACAACCCAAATCAGGTGTAAGTTGAAATACTGTATTTGGATTTTAAATACTTCCAACCATATACCCCTTCTATTGCTTCTAACACCCCTACTTTCTTTAGTTCCGATAGACCTTTAAGAAACACAAGAAGGTACTGACTTGAAACCAATTTCTTACTTAAATTTCCCTTTTCCAACAAGCGACATTTTGCTGTTTCAGGAAAATCAACAGGGCCTGGGATGTGTCAAAAAACATTTTTAAATAGAATACATATTAGAGCAATTCATAAGTAATTGATAGAATTTGACAATTCTCATCGTCACTCTTGAATAAAGATACAAAGTTCTCTGTCTTGGTATTGTCTTTTCTCATAAATGGTCGATTGTTTCTTAGTATGAAGCATAACCCATTTGAACACTTGATTCTCATTGGACATAGCAACTCATAATAAAAGGTTAATATACACTTAAAACCTTCATCACATTGATAATGATTCAGTGAACCATATCCAGACAATTTGGTTTTTTCTTATTGTGCAAATATTGCAGCTCCATGGCTGAGAAGTCATTCCATTAATAACTCAGCTATTTTGTTTTGTTTTTTCTTATTTTTTTTGGATAAATGTATTCCTTGTGATTTGGTTTTTATCATACCATATGCCTAAACCTTACTAAAAGCACAACGGATATCCAATTGTCCACAAAAAGGCAAAGATCAGATGCATTTTCTCCGTGTATTTTTCAACAGAAATTAATCCATTGAATTAGAAACCAAGAATTTATAAGCAACGAAACACTGGATGTATTTCATGTAAGATTCAAGGAAAGAAAAGCTTACATAGTGGTGGAACATCTCCACTGCTTTCTTAGCTTCTTGAGCACTACTCATCGTGACAAATCCAAAGCCAAGGCTTTGATCTGTTCTCCTATTGAAAATAACCTACAAAGATGAAAGGAAAACACATAAAAGTAATATAAATATCATCAAATATCGATGAATCCAAGTACCATGTAAACAAACTTTCACAAGATGCAGCAACACTAATTCCAAATCTCCGTCTTTGAGCCAAACAAATTCAATATAAACCTAAATTGAATTTTTAACCCCGAAAGGAGAACAAAATCACACTACATTCAATGCAGTGACTAATCATGAAAACAGAAAATAGTTCCTCAGCGATACTCAATATAACATAAACAACTCCTAAATTTTTCTTATGATTTAACTAGAAGAATTCAATTCATCAACGAAATTCATTCATTCAGTAGAAAAAGAACTGCCACTAACTATCATTCTTTCTGAAGAAATTTAATCTGAAAATCAAATACATCTCCCAAGCTCCCAACTTTCAAGTCCACAACACCACCAAACTATTTCCAATCCAAATAAGAACCAAATTAAATTAAAAAGAAAAGAAAAAAAAAAAGAAAATCCCATACCTCAGAGACCTCAACAACTCCAGCCTGTTCAAAAAGCTGGGCAAGCTGCTCGCTTTCAACATTGTAAGGGAGGTTTCCAACGAATAGCTTGGCATCCGCCGGCGGTGGCGGATAAGCCTGCTCTTCACCCTCATCCTCGCCCTCAACCTCGCCCTCCTGCTCCTGGCCCAAATATCCATCATCCCCTTCAGGTTCTCCTCCAGCGAAGAGTCCCCCTTCATCCTCTCCTTCCCATTCAGACAACCCGGACAAAGCCCCCCCCTCCTCCTCCTCCTCTTTTTGTTGAGCCCAGCTGGAGGTCTGCGCAACAAGGGAGACGAACGGAAGGTTCCTCCGTGAAGAGCAGGAGATGGAAAGAAACCGGGGAAGTTTGGATGGAAGTGAGAGTAAGGGAAAGCAGGATGTGTTAGAGGTGAAAGAAATGGTGGGAAGGGAGGTCAGGCAACCATCCGCCATGGATGGGAGCTTGAGAGCTGGGGAAAACGCCATGGTCCCAGAGAGATGGCAAAGAGAGAGAGAGAGAGAGAGAGAGAGAGAGAGAGAGGAAGAAGAGAAGAAGAGCAAAGGGGATAAGCAGGCGGAGAAGAACCCTTCTGGAAAAATAAAAATAAAAACATTCATTTAGATATATAAATTTTTTTATATTTATAAACAGCTCAAATAATTAATTCATATAAGTGATAGAGGTTGTATTAATTTTATTATTATTTATTTATATTAAATTTGCAGTTGATTTAATATAATGATAATTATGTAAATTAGTATTAAATTAAAAATTATCTTTATCTATTTATAACAATTATACTATTTTACAAGGGGAAATATGAAAAAAAGACCTTCTTTAGAGAAGCTTAAACCCCTTTTCCGCTTCTTGTCTCACTCCTCCCAACGCTGATTCAAGGCAGTGCTCTTCGATGAGGGATCCGCTGAGGATCCGCCTGGTTTTCGATGATCGCCATCTCCTCACTAAGGGCCAGCGCTCGGAGTCGCTGAGGCGGTGTTGGTGCCTCCTGACTCCGGACATCGCCACCATCGCTGACCTCGCTGTTCACATCTCTTGCTCGTTCGACCTCTATCGCTCCTGCCCCGATGGTGTCCTTCTCTTCGTATGTCTCTATTGCTGTTCTTCTGTGTTTTCTTCTTGGTTTTTAGCCTTTTTTTTTGTGCATTTGTTTTGGAAATGAAGCATCTTTAGCATTTTTGATGATGTTGGTGCCTTGAGGTGCTTGAAAGAGGCGTCAATGTGATTGCTTTTAGGTTGTTAATGGTGAATGAGATGTCTTAGAGTACCAGATTCTTAGTATTTGTGTGAATCATTGGATTGTGTGTTCAAATTCATGAGGATGAGGAACTGTCCGTTTCGGGGTTACCTGTTTGGGCCTCCTCAAAATAATAAAATAGCATTAAAAAAATACAAAAAATGAGAAAAATAAGTTTGAGCATGAAGTCTGGTGTAATGGAGAGTGGAACTGGTCTACTTCTAAATGGCGGAAGAGGGGAGATTCTACTCCCTGACACCCTTTTTGGTGATTGGGATATGACAGGTATAATTCAAATATAAGATGCAAATTGAGAATGAAGCTTGAAGTGTGATTTTGAATTAAACTAAGGAACTCAGGGAAAAGGTAGTTCGGCTGGATGCACTGCCCTTTAGAGAACTCTGCCACATTTTTTTTTTCTGGTCATGCGGTATGCACCACACACACATTATGATGATTTCTCCTAATCTTCCTTTAATGATGAATTCTACTTCTATTTAGAAATATCCCTAAATTACCCAAGGAAACTTCTATCATCATCCAGGTTTATTATTTGAATATATATGTCTGAAATTTTTTACTGGTGTAATACAAATTTGTTTTATCATATGTACTTCTGAAGTTTATATCTTGTTGTAATTCCTTTTATTACTTATGTTGTTTATTTGGTACATTTGTATTTGCAAGCTAATTTTACTTGGTGTCTATTTTTGGTTACAGATGGATGGCTTTGTCTTGCCTTCATTTGAATCAAGTTCCATTATTAGAGATAAAGATATCATAAGGTTAATGCTAACTAAGTACTTGTCTATTTCTACTGTCTGCGATACAAAATTTTGTTTGCACTGACATCCTCTTTTATGCATGACTCTGAAATGAGCTGAAATGAACTTCTAGGATATGTCATTAGGACTGCATTTCTACACCTGTGTTATTTGGAGAGTAAGTGAATAACCACAGAGGAATATAATTCAAGTAATACTATACAGTTATACACCTATTCTTTGTTAGAGGATTTTCCAAGGTTGAAGCTCTTTTAATCACTGGCTCAGCTCATTGCTTGCCTCAATTACATTTAGTAATTGTTATGAGCACCTGTATGGATTAGGTGTTGCATGATAGTTTAGTTATAAATGAACACATTGTACAGTGAACAAATGATGATGGGAATTCTGTCACTCTACTTGATGAAGATATGCCAACTTGCATCTCTAATCAATCTTGTACTCAATGTTAATGAATCCTGAAATGAGCAGGCATCTTATCTGTGACTACAAAACACCAGAAAAATCAGAATAACACAGAGGGGAGAGAAGAAAGGTGATATTAGCGCTTGTAACATTGTGCTTTTTTCTTTTACTTTTTAGTACAGCTAGCGTTTTGGGTTTTTCCTCCCTTCTCTCTTGTTCACAAACAAATGGGGAGAAGAAGAAATTTTGCAACCTTTGTGGCATGGTTAGATAAATATCTGTCTTTTGTACATATGAACACAAAAGAAGAAGTTAATTTTCATGGCAGGTGTTTCTAGCTATTAGATTTAGCATCAAATATCCGAGTTAGCTATCACTTTGTAATTGCTTCCTCTCAACAACTATTCACTGAATCTCTCAAGATTCGACAAGCGATAGCTTCTATTCAAAATTCAATTAGTCATCGTTTTGAGGAGTTTCAAATTTCCATTCTTGAGAAGTGGATAGCTAGATAATGTAGTTGGTCATTTCAGATTGTAGATCTTACTGTATACTTGTCCTCTTCTTTAAGTTCATCAAGTTCATTTTAAACTTTTGCATGAAGAGACAATTTTTACCTGGTCTTTCATGAGTTATTATGAATCATAGCAGTGATATTTTAGTGGTTTTTCATGGCTATTCTTCAATGTTAGACACTCTTATTGTTTCACTAAGAAGTATATTGGTCTTCATTTTTACCAGATTTGCTGAATACTAATGCAGTTACAATATCCTCTCTTCTAGATTCATCAGTTTTTTTTTTAATTTTTGACCATTTATTTATTTATTTATTTTTATTTTTTTACTGATGTGGAAAGCATGTTCGTCTCTAACTCTTATAAATTCCACAAAATACTGATGCGCTTGTCCATTCACCTGATTTCAGATAACTTTCAGCTTGATTAAGAGATAAAGTAATTATCTAGCTGAGTACCTTACAACAATACAACAACTAAATGATAGAGTTTTTAAAACTTTTTCAAGCTGAACTGGTCTTAGCTTCTACTCATGTTTTATGTGCTTGCAGACAGACTCTGGAAATTTTGTAACATTAGCATTGCTAACCATCTTTTTAGGAAAATAAATGACATTAATATTAAATTATTTATGTATCCTTGTCTTCTTCCTAAACTAAAGAACATTTTGATGCCCATCTTGCAATTTGTTATCTTATACAAATTGTGAACCCATAGTCTTCCTCAAGTGCTTACAACAACCTATTCTTTGTCTATTACTTTATTTGCTCATATTATATTAATCATGTTGCAATATTATGAGTCTATTGTTTAGCAGTTTATACATGTAAGGGCATATGATGAAGTTCAACATTGTTTTTGGTTCTGCCTTGATTTTGAAAACCTAATATTATATCTAGTTTTCTAATTCTCATACTCCATCTTTGATTTTTTTGCCAACATGACCTGCACAGATATTTCCACACTTGCATTAATAAAGGCTACTTGTTTTAAATGATGTTTCCTAAATCCTCATTAGAAGTGATTACTATTTAAGGCCTATCTGTTTCTGTTTCAGTGTGAGGAAAAAGACTGTTAAGTCAAGGAAGGTTGTTAACATAGAAGATCACGATGCACTTCAAATGCAAGATTGTCAGATAGTGGAGAAACAAACTATTGCCTGTGGTGACCAGCTTTTGGCCATCAAGGAGCCCGAAGAAGAGTTGGTGGGACATGAGAGTGAAGATGAAGAGAATGCTGATGATCATCCTGAGAAAGCAATATCCGAGGAAACACCTGTTGGTGTACAGATAAACTCAAAGAGAAAAAAGCGTTCAAGTGAGGATTTGGGTTCAAGGTAAAAATATTATCTATTACTATTCTATTATGATATTATCAAGACTGAGCCTATCATTATTCTTAAAATCCTTCCTCTTAAATGCTCAGTTGGTTAGCTTATGTCAATAACATGATGATCCTCTGACTGTGGGAAAGATTATTTATTTCAAGTTGCACTGAAACAATTTTGGTATAACATCTGATGTAATTCTTTTGTTAGTGTTTGAGACTACAATGCCTTTCCAATTGAATCACTTAATTACCTTCCTTAAATTTGCATTAATATCTGTCTCTGTCTCTGTCTCTGTCTCTCTCTCTCTCACACACACACACACACACGTGTGTGCGTGCGCGCGTGGGCACACTCATTGATAATGGTGATTCGTATGTGTTATACAAATTTTCTAGTTAGATTCATTTGTCAGCAGTTGTCTTGTTAGCAAAAGTAGACTCCTTGTCGAAGCTTTTTAGCGTGCCATTTTATCATTTATGGATTCAAATATCATTGTTTAGCTGACTAGCAAAAATATGCATATTCAAGAAATCTTTATAGACTTTGTTCTTGCTGAATGATGAGCGCTAAGAGTTAATTGTTTTGTTGTGAACAATAATTACTCTAATGGTATCTCATCCCTCATTTTAAGAGATTTTGTTACATCTATCTCTTTGTGGAGCATAGGCAAGCTATTTACTTAATGGCAGTAATGTGAAAACTTGTATAATGCTAAAAAATGTACGCTTAATGTATATACCATATGTTTGTAAACCATGGTTGTTCTCTTACCAATGACAAAAACATTGATGAGAAGAGCCTTTGTTGACATGAATATGATTATACATGGAATTATGGATATTATATCAGTATTGATGCTTGTTCTTTTCCAAATTTAAGTTGTCGTAAGAAGCAGGGTTCTACCAAAAAGATGAACTGAACCATGCATCATACAATAAGAAGCTGCATAACACGAGTCAATTAAGAAACCTTTTTAAGGTGGCAAAGTCGTGAAAGTATGAATCGGGCCAGGGATGAAGCATGTGGAGCACTGTTTTGCGAATACTGCTTATAAGTTGATGTGATAGGATGTTGAAATGAAACTGGCAAGGAACTAATATATGTGGCGGCTTAAGTATGGCATTATTTAATGGTAGGAGGCAATAGTTTGATTGTGATAATAAAATTCTTAGCATACATAGACAAGAATGCATGTGTAAGCAGATTAGAGACAATCAGAATAACTATTTTGTTCAAGCTATTGGTGTAGTTGGTATTATTTTGTGAATTCATCATTGGCGATTGATAATAGCCTTGCTTATATGGTCTTACATTTTGAAAAGTAAGCAAGTGTTACTGGACTCCCTTGAGTTATAAAGGTCTGCATTTTATGCGTTGGTTTGTGTAAAAATTTTTGATATTCCGCTTGTGATAATGCTGAGTTGCTGATCTGTGTAAAGATAACAATTCCCAAAATCAACCTAAATCCCATTGGATTTTTGTGACCAAGTGATTCTATCCTTTATTTAGTGCTCAGAAGTCATGAAAATTTTCCCAAAATGCTTATGTCTCTGCGCACGCGCATATGCTGTGTGTGTATACTTATTCTTTAGCACTTCAATTAGATGGCACATATTGTGTTTAGAAAGCTGATATTCAAGATATCAAATGATATTAATTTAAAAAAAAAATTGAATGGATATATATATTTCTGAACTTGGTTCTTTTGTAATATTTGAAGACCTTTTTTTTCTGTGAAATCAAATTATTCTTTGTTCTAATCAAGCTTAGATATATAAGCTTGTAATATCCAATTTGTACTGCTTCAAACTATGCCTTTTACAGCTCTTCCAATAAAAGCTATGACTTTTCATCTTTATAATAGAATACATCCAAAACAATTAGCTGCAATTTTTATTTTCTTCAGTGTGTGTGTGTGTATGTGTGTTCCTTGTTTCATCCCTACTATATTTCACATCAATTTTCTGCCAGGCAACTGGTAACTAATTTTGGAAATAGCACATTTATAATATTTGCTGTATTTCAGTTTCATCATATCTGAACAGGTTCTCAGCAAGCTTGTGCATACTTCATGATCAGATGCATGGGTAGTGCATCCAGGCTATTAAAGGTTTATCAGATTATAATATTCATTTTGTGCATTTGTTATTTGATATATGTCTAGCTTGTATCCATGGTTGCATATGGATTTGTCAGAGTGTTGGAATTCCCTTGTGTTGTCCAAACAAGTTTTTGTTTATCTTGATCTCAACTCCAATAGGATCTAGCTAATTGAGCTGATTGTTGGCAATTATTTTGCCAATAAAACACATTCAAAGAAATTCCTGTATTATATGCGCATCATTTTATTTTACCTTGTAGGTTATTGGGCTTGTATGATTATTGCAGATGTGAGTCATGTATTAAGCCAAGCTATTTGTTAAATTTCTGTTTTAAATTTTGCCTTTTGAGGGATCAGTTCACCTGGTTGGATGGTAAAAATTTTCATACCTTCTTACTACTGAAGCTATTATTTTTTGTGACTTACCATAGGAGAAAGAAATTGAAACAGACCAGCTCCAAGGTGCCGATTGAGGCTAGCGTGAGAGTTGATGAAATTGACATAGAGCAGGATGAAGTTTCTTTGAAAAAGAAAGCCAGATCCAGCAAGAATGGTCACAAGAAGTGGAAGGTAGCTTCCAGTGATTTTGCACCTGATGGAATGATTACCCCTATAGTTGGAGTTAATGATAAGAATATGAGTGGTTCTGCCACTTCAGGGAGGTAAACTCATTTGTCTTATATACTACTTGAAAAATATTTAGTGGTGTAAAAATTATCCTTGTCATAGGCTCATAGCTATAAGCCATTTTCACTGCTCAATTGTTTGGCCTGTTCGTGTGCATTCTTTAGTATTAAATGATATTAGGATTTTAATAGCATATTTTATCAAATTATTGCAGGGGAAAGGAATTGGAATCAACTAGCTTCGAGGAATTAATTGGTGCCAGTGAAAGAGATGATGAAATTCACTCAGAGAAGGATGAAGTCTTTTCTAAAAAGAGAGGTGGCTCCAGCAAGAATCACAAGAAGCGCAAGGTACCTCTCAGTGATAATGTATCTGATGGAATGTTTACCCCTGAAATTGGAACTTGTGATAAGAATATTGTGGGTTCTGTCACTTCAGAAGAGAGGTAAAGTTAAAGTTCTTTCATATTCCTCTTGAAAATAATTTAGTTAATGTGAATTGGCCTTGTTATGGCTATTTTCATTGTTTTATCATATTACCTGTCCATATAAATCTCAAGTGTCAAATGACATTAGGATTGAAATAAGATGCTTTGTCAACATATTTTTAAGAATAAATCATTTGATGCTCAAGAAATAATCCATTATGCAATTGCCAGGTCATCCACCACATACACAATAATTTCTTAAACTATGATTTGTAATTTGAGTAAAATTGAGTTGGTTGTTTCAAGCTTTTTAGCGTAACACAAATTGAAATAAACATGATAGTAGTTTTGCATGCCCAACATGTTATCTGTTTAAAATCAAGCAAGAAACTCTCTTATGGCTGCCTTGGAGGATGATCAGTGTGGTGCTATTGCGCATATGCCACACATATGCTGTATTATTGTTCTGCTCTTAGACTGCCAGATTTATTTAATTCACCATTTTTCGTGTGATGAAGGGCCTATGGATTTACGCAATTTTCCTACTGGATGTGGCTTCTTCCATTTATGGAAAGATAGATCAACTGAAGGAAGAATATTATGATGCTATGTTCTTTCAAATTATCACTTCTTTATTGACAATGTTTGATGCTTACACTTGAATCCAATAAATATTAATGTTTTCATATTTAGAACTAAACCTTAGTGTTACTACAATTATAATTTTTGGTTAGTTGGATTTTTAAGTAAATATTTATTATTATTGCATATAATGACATAGTACTGGTATACTTTTCTGTCTTGGTATCTTCATGAAAACATAATATTGGTCCATGGATCCATGGATTTTATGGCCTTCTACTACAATCATATTCATAGTATGTTATGGGCATTAGAATAAGTTCTGTGAAATATCGAGTTAGTTTTGACCTACTTTGGATCATAATAAGACCAACAATAGAGCAGCTGGTCCCCAGTGACTTGATTGCCAAGAAGCTTGAAGTGGCTCCATGAGACTTCCAAAGGCTGTATTTGGTCATAAGTTCTCACTGTGAAGCCAAATTATTTAAATGGTAGGAAGGTCTAATCAACTGCAAGAGTTGACTGGCTTGATTTTTGCTATACGGGGGACATGCACAGGCATAGATGACTTGTCCTCTGCTAACATTTTTGGGGAAATAAGATAACAATGAGAAAACAATGAATTGTGACATTTACTTGGCCCGTGAAGAGGAAAGTGAAATGTGTCAAGTTCATAGTGATCCTCCTATTACTCTCAGGAGTCTACAGGCTTAGACATGCCCTTCAATGAGGCCATGGTTCAGATTGCAAAGGGCTAGTTTTATCTGAGTTTGGTTGATGCACTATTTATTTCTGAATTAGTTCATAAATCATGCTGCCTAAATAAAGTTCCCTATCATCTGATGTCCTGTGTTATGGCTTTAGGGTGATGGTTCTACTTTTAGTGCTCATATTCTGCAAGATTTTCCATGTGTTATGCTGCTATACACTTATATATGTAGAATACTAATCTCTTATCAATTAATCTTGCTTGACATGATATGACACTACGATTCGGATTGCTTCATAATGGAACACAGCCCTTGATAAGATAAAAGTAGGCTAACCCTCCCACACAATCTGTGCATGGAGATCAGAGACAGCCTAGATTATTTGGAATGCAACTCCTGATTGGATAGCCTGGAAAGAGCCTTCGTGAAGACATAGCAATCTGTTTGTATACATGCAATTGAGCAAGACTAATCATTTTGGCCTGGAACATTTCTCTTGTTAACTGTCTATATTGTCTTTCCCATTGAGGCTCCCCACTTTTTTGTAGTTTATGAACTATGTCATATAGATTTTTAGGTTATAGGTTGAATACATTTCGAAATGTTTATGATGAAATACCTTTATTCTTTTCGTCAGACACAATACCCTTGCTCTCATAATTTGAGATTTTTTTTATCTGAATGTCATCTATAATTTTGTTTGACAATTAATTAGAAAATTAGAACTAGTTTTCAATTGATGAACCTTCAATATATTTTCCTTTGGTTTTTGAATTGACTTGATTTTGCCTTGGGTTTCGCATTTACTTATTCCATGCTCTGTAGGCACAATCAAGTTGAAGGAGAAATTGAAATAAATGGATGTGAAGCACTCACTGAAGATGCGAGGAAGGTTAGTTATTAGGTGCTATTTTCTGTTTTAATTATTTAATTGGACCTACTAGTTTCATACTTTTTTTTGGATAATTTTTCTTGATTTTCTTGATGATTTATCTATCATTTTTACTTGACTGTACTTGCTTAGTTTATATGCCATCCATGGGGTGATAACTTGTGACCTCACTCTAATATTGATACTAAACATAGGTGTCTTATTTATGCAGATAAAGCAACTGGCTTATTTAAGTCAGCTGGCTACTGAAACTTTTTATTGCTATTTGGTTTGAATAGCTTGGTGAATGCATGTAACAATGCATCACTGTTGTTGCCAATCAAATACAAAAATGAGTATAAGTTGAGTTGCAATGAGTAATCAACATTCTTGGCATGACCTAGTAATTACACATTATTACTTTTATGCTATAATATGATATTGAAAAATTGGATAAACCGACGAGTTAATTTTTATGTAAAGCAATATTTCAATTTGTTACTTAGTGCCAAGTAAATTTTAGCTTTACTTTCTTTGTTATTTTATTGTGAACTAATTTCATAGCACTACTAATAATGTTATAAAAAATATCTAGCTAACATTGCATTAATGATGCTGATGGTAAATCTTACTAAATAGGAGTGTCTTTTCATTGCATGTGATAATTTAGTCAATATTAGAATAAGTCTTTTATAAATTTGAAAACAATACTGAATTGCTATGTCACATTTCCATGAGATCCTCTCTTCATAATTTTTTTTAAACATTATCACACAAATTTCCACAGATTTCTATCATTGTTCTGGGTGATAAGTTTTGTTTACTTTGGGATATGCAAATGTGTAGTAGGGACTGGATCGCAAATTTCTTAAATTATATGGTATATCAAGCTTTTCCTGAAAGAGTGATTTTGAAGAAAGAGTTAGTCTTATAAATTTTTTAATGTGAAATATTTGAGGTAACCTGAATTAACATGTATAGATGCATTTGGTTGGAATCATATAAATCAGTTTCTAAAACTTTCTTTGTTGTTACCCTTGCATTGATTGAGGGTATTGATCAGTGACCTTTTTTTATGCTTTGATTTTAGACAACAATTAGTTTCACTCATTTTACATCTGTTTCATTGTGATCCCTTCAATGGAATACCATATGATGAAATTCCTGTGACAGTAACATATGTTTAACAGTTTCCCAGTCGGAGTGCTCGTCGTAAGAAGGCTAAGAGAAAATGGAAACAGTTATTGGCTAATTCTAAGAAACAAGAGGTATTGTGTGTTAAACAGTTCTGTTATATTTGATAACTATGGAATGAATACATTTTTTTGTATCTGCTGGTTGTAACATCTGGGCATTCAAAATTTGTATCTGCATCACCGATCTGGAATTTACTTCCTTTTTGGAGCCAGGACCCTGGAAGTGATATTCAGATTACATCTTCAAAAAATCAATCCTCAGAAAATGAAGGAAAAGATCAAATGGAGGAAAATTTGATGCCTCAGACTACAGAACTTCAAAATGTGGAACAGACTACTGATACGGATGAAGAAGTAATTCCCATTGTAGTCCGTCCTGGTCATATTCGTTTTGAGCCAGTAGGTAATGTCTCACTTCAGCATCCTTTTTATTATTTCTGAACCATTTCATCAAAGCTATTCATCTAACATACTTTCTTAATTTTATTGTTTGTTAATTTATTCATAAAAGAATTCTTTGCATTCTACTTGATTTCCAAACTTATGACCAGCAAAAATGTTACCTTATTGAGAGCAAATCTTTTCTTTGGCATTGACTGTTTGTTTTCCTTCGTCTCTTTCCTAATGATCAGTACTTGCTACTCTTATTTTGGGTGAATGTGTCAAACATGAGTATGGTTAAGGATGTAGATCAATTTACTCAAAGTACAATGTGCGCCTGGAGCTTTATGGCAGCTCGGAATTGTTGAAACACCTTCAGATACCTCTACCTTTAGGCATTTATAATGTCAGGATATCCAAGTTGTGTGACATATGTGAAAGAAAAATTGCAATAAACTAACGTCTTATTTATGTTGGTTGGTTGGTAAGGGTATGATAAGTATCTCTTGAAGAATATAACCTTATGCGGTTGATCTTTTAGGTCGCATTCCCGACTACATCAATGGATGATATTAGTAAAACATATATTTTTGCGCACTTTTTTTTAAATAGGAGTGATATGTTTGCCCTTTGACCAAATTAGAATAGACTGCTTGTGATAATGCTATTAGTGATATCTCATTTGAGTGAATCCCACATTGTTTCACCATCTTATTGTCCATTTATTTTATTGCTTTGTGAAAGTATCTCCTGTGACAAACATCATACTTCTTTCTATTGGTATGTGAATTTGATTAAGTTGATAGCTTTAGGTTTCTATGCCACTTCTGCATTGTTCAACTTAACTCTAAGGCTTAACTTACTATTTTTAGTCATTAGTGCTATGGATATGCCTTTTGTTTTACCAGTACATGTTGAGTCCTTATTGCAGACTGAACATTTTTGTAAACCTTCCATTCTTACTTTATTTTGTGTAAATTTTGCATTCTACCTATTGATGAATATTTCTCTTTCTTATAGATGCAGAACAGAGCACACAACAAACCAATGGAAAAATGGTATGTACCCATTCTAGCACCAACTATATAATTTATGATCTTTGTATAGTCTTGCCTTTCTTGGTATCATTTAAATGGGGTAGTTTTTGGTCGTCACACTGTTGCTTCAGCGGGCAGAATATCTCTTTTTTTTTTTTTTAAATCTAATTTTATTTATGCTCCTGTAGTGAACCCTGCTTGGAATATTGATTTGTTCTTGAGCCATGACTTATAAATACAACCAGCTTCTTATTTGTGGTTGCTAATGGATGTAGAAGCATTGAAATTGACATTTCAGTTGGTAAGTCAATTATTAGTTAGGTTGTGACCATTTGACACTTATAGATCTGGTCTAAATTATGCAGGTAAAGTTGGATGATTTCATCTAAATTTCCCTTGCATGACTTGCTGATTTCTGAATTGTGTCATGATTTATGAAGGTGCTTGTTTGACTCTCTGATCAAGTATTCCACTAAAAAATTAATAAATAAAAATAAAAGAACACAAATGCATACAATTTTTTCTGTGACATATTGGTCCTGTATTAGGGAGTGACTTCTCTTTTTTTTTTTTTTTGTTAACTGTTTACATACCCCTGCAAAAGTAGTAGTTGCTGATGTACCTCTGCAAAAGTGGGTTTAGAATTTTAAGCAATGTTAAATACTGACTATAGGCTGTAAAAAGAAAATCTAAAAATGTCTTTCCCGCTCTTTCTCTATCCTTTTTTTATCAAATAAATTGTTTATTTCCATTAAGACAAGGTCTCTTCACTCAGTAAACATTAGTTTACTTTAAATTGGTTGTTCTGCTGAAGTAGACTTGCCATATGTCTGATTTTGGAAAACTCATGTCCACACTCTTCAGTTCTATATAAAAATCATTGCATCTTGCTATTTAGGAAACTAAAATGAACCAGAAACGATAGGTTCAGATTTGTTTCCTAGCAGTTGAGGTATATAATAATTTGAACAAAAAAGCATACCATATTTCAAAACGGGAAGGTAGAGGCGGTGGTAGTTGTGTTTTAAAGTTTGTTGATAAACATTAATATAAAATTATTATTTTTATTTATATTTTTTAGTTTATAATGATGATGCCAATGTTTGTTTGAACCCCGAATTGGTTTTATTATTATTTATTATTTATTAAAAGTATATATTTTTAATTTTTAAATCCATTCTGAAATCAAACTGAACCAAACCTCAACTGCATTAGGAGAAATTGAACCTGAGAAACCAAAAACTAAACTGAATTGATTTTACCTGTCACTCTGTGGCTCGATTTGTTGGTCTTATGAGGTTGGCTGAACAACCTAGTTCAATGGTTTATTCTGGCATGTCACTACAAATTCCCAACTGTTGATTACTGTTTCTCTTGTTCAGGAGGCCTTCCATTGGAATGGAATCACCAACAAGAAAAAAGGCCAGAAGTGGGGCAGAGAGAAGGCTTTACGGAGAGACAGTAACCATGATAATGTTCACACCGGGGATGCTAATGAGATAAATGACGAAGTTTCCTTGGTGAATGATCAGTTAGACTTTGAGAAGCTAATGCCATTGACTTCCCAGCCTAAGGTTGCTCTCCATACAGGCCTGTCGCATGAGATAATAATAATAATGATCAAATTCACTATACTTCTCTGTCTTAATTTACTTCATTGATTTTCAGGTACAAGCTAATTATACTATTTCATGTATTTGCAGGAAGGTGATGTCCTTGCTTATCGTTTAGTTGAGTTATCATCATCATCATGGTCTCCTGAACTTTCTTCGCTTCGGGTTTGTAGCTCCACTTACAAATTTTATTTCAGCTGATGATAATTTTTTTTAACATTTAATTGAAGATGGATGATCAACTCGGCAGAATGTCTTGATACTCTTGACCAAATAGTATTCACATTCTCTGATCTCTTAAAATGTTATAGGTTGGGAAAGTATCGTCATATGACCCCATATCGAATAATGTAATCTTGCTACCTGTACCAAACTTCCCAGTTTTTCCTGACAAGAAAAATGAGGAGGAAGAAGAAGTCTTATGGCAAACAAATGCCTCACTTTATAAAGAAGATGGCTCTTTAGAGGTGCTTGACATTCTCATATTTAGTTCCTCTTTAAGTTTTGATATCTCGATACCTGTTTAACATTTAATCGGAAAAACTGCCGGACAGATTGACTATGCATCACTAATGGATGTCCGAGTTTTCAAACCGAACAAGCAACCGGTGCATGCAAATAGCAAGCATGGAACCATGACTGAGGAAACAATAATTTGCACTCGAGATTTGAACCCTGTCTTGACTGACAACAATATTAACGGGACGATGAACCTGACTACAGGTATTTTATATTTACCATGACAAGATCTACTGCAATTTTCGGGGTTTGACTAATTGACAATAATTTATGACTCAGCAAACTTGAGGTTCGGTTAGTTTCTACACATACACAACTCATGATAATTCTTTGAAGATTCAACTGTTTATTTTTGCTCATCAAGTTTTGTAACCAGAAAGGCGATTTCGTGACCGCCAGTGAAATTCTCATTTCACCAAAACTTTGTTTGCAATTAATGCGACAAGATAGAAACTTACTGTGCAACTTACAAACACTCATGATATTTGTAGAACATATCGTCATGATGTATGTAAATTCTTTGAAATGCTAACAATGATGTGCATTTGTCTTTTATTTCTAGATCAGACTCAGGATAATGAATGGAAAGAAATCAAGCAAGCCCTCGACGAGAAGAAAGAGCAACTTCTGAAGGACGGTTCGAGTAGTTCCAAGAATGTCTCGACTGGTGTTTGGTCTTACCGAGCGGTGAGAGGGGCTGCTCTCGGACCTATTATTGCTCTTCTAAGAGCCAAGAATGATCTATGAAGATTCATATCCATGTTCTTCCTTGTTTCAAAATGCTTTATCATGTATAAAATCTAATGTTGAGTTACATTTTTTGTGGTTTTACTTTCAGAGACATGGTCTGCGTTCTTGTATTTTAACTAGTTTCTTGTTTTATTTTTTTATTCCTTGTTTTTTATGGAACTTCTGCATTATCAATATCCCTTTCTCACTTGTTAATTGAATTTGTGTAATTGGTGGTGATTTATGTTAGTGAGTTTTCTTGAAAATTTTTACGAGATTTTTTAACAGAGTTTTAGTCTATTGGCATTGGGTCTTTTATGCACGAGCTAAGATCAGGAGTTGAATCTCCACTGGTGATGGATATAAATAAATAAAATCTAAAATATTTTATTTTAGTTATAATTAATCGAGTTAAATTTTAGTTTTTATATACTATTTAAATTTTGTAAAGAAATTAGTAATAATTCCTCATTAAAAGCACATGATATAAGTTTGACCAAGAAAATCACAAACAAATAAATGGAGAATCTTAAATGCCATCCATGACTTTCTACCCATTTCTTTATTTTATAAACCTTTAAAAAAAATAAACAATATAAAGTTAACACCATCCCTCTCTAACTCTATATCCCATACAAAACAAGCCGGCACTTCTTAGATTTTTTTTTTTTTAATTTTTCATCAATTTAAATGCACTTGAATCATCTCAAAATAACTCCCAAATTTTGCCGGCCTTTTGACCACTACAACAACTATTACTACTTCTACTTAAACTTCAATTCCCCCACTCTCTGCAAGCATAACATTCATTCATTCATTCATTCATTCATTCATTATGGCCATGAGATTCAACAAGAACTCATACTCACTAGTACTAACCTCCATTATATATATATATATATATATATATATATATATATATATATAATATATATAATTTTGCAAATATTTATTTGATTCATTAATTGATATGAGACTTCGTATTTTTTTTTTCTATGTATAGGAGAAGCAATGGAAAGAAGAGGAAAGACAAAATGAGCCTCTACCCAATCTTGGTGATTTGATGAATGAGCAATTTTTGGGTGAAAAGGCAAAGAAGATCGACGATCAAATTCAAAAACCGGATATGAATACAAGCAGACAGACACATGAGTGGCTTGTCGAAGCCAAAAAAATGGTCGAAAATTCACCTGCCAGGGTTGATTCACCCTCCAAGTTAGTTTTCGTCTCTCCGAAATTCATAGTTAAAGACAGTCCTTCGGCTTTGAATGATCGTCGTGATCCTTTCTCTCGCTCTGCTAGAAGGTATGTCATGCACATCTTAAGTTGATAGGATGAGAGACTCCGACAATATAATTAGAACAAGAAAATATAAACATAGTTTTTCTTTTATCATTTTTTTTTTTTCAATTCCACATGAACTACAACATTTAAATGATGCACTTTGCTGTAAATTCAAAAATAAAAAGGGGGAAAAATAAAAATCAATTGTTTAACTATAAGATTTTGCAATGGCTCATATACAACTACATAATTTTCTTGTGTTTGTATATATATATATATATATATATATATATATCACTTTCAATGAAAGTGACATTTTATTATTTGATGGAAAAAGTTAAGAGGCAGGCCATATAAACAGATTAGAGCAGTGACATTTGTCATTTGCTTATCAAATTACTTTAATTTGAGTTTTCTTTCAATATTATGAGATTAAATATTAATAGCGATATGCTTATATATAATTTACTAGTTTTTTTTTAATAAAATGGATAAATCATACAGTTAATGCTATTTGTCATGCATAAAATAAAATTAGAATACTTGACTTTTTATATGGGACTCCCATGTCTTATTGTATGAAAATATGCATTTAGAATCTTAGATTTGTGCCTTATAAATATTATACATATATCTAAGCCGACAAAAAATAATATATATATACATATCTTTTTTATTAAAAAAGTTATTTTACTGTAAAATGAAAAATATAATGTTTAAATTTTTGGGTAGTTTTGTTGGTTATATAAGCTTTTCTGAATTTGGTATTTACAACCCTCTCCTTGTAATTAATTCGAATTCGAATATATATATGAAATTATGAAGGTTTGCTGGGGTATCAGTGCAAAACTTCCATTTAAAAAAGGAAAAAATAATTTGAAAGCGATGAATGCATGTGTAGGCACCGATCCACGCCGAGCATCAGCGCCGAGATCCTCTCCAGGTCGGAGAGGTACCACGGTGACGGTGGAGGCTCCGGCGATCCCAGCCCTGACCCCGACGACTATCTCACCTCTTCCCTGCCTCCCAGGCACCCCTCTCGCCGCAAGTCCCGCTTCAACGACGACTCCCAACCGCCAGTCCCTTTTCGGAGGAACTTCCGGAGCGCCTCTCCCGGCCATGGTCCCGCCTCCGCCGAGCCAGCCTCTCGGAACGAGCTCGTGCTGTCGCCGCCCCGGAATTTGGTGGAGACCGCACATCGGCGATCAATCTCCTCGTCGACGTGCTCTCTCGAAAGGCTCTCCATGCTGGGGAATGAGAAGGAGCTTGAATCGTCCGATCCTAGAGGCCGGCGGTTTATCTCCGTCAATGCCGTTACTGGAGGTGACCGGCATCTCGACATGGTTGTGGACGAGGACGTGATGCTGATCAACTCTTTCCTTAGAAGAAAAAGGTCTTTGGCTGCCAGGATTGTTAGCCGGAGGGTGACCGTCAATGCCAAGATTGTGCTCTCGGATTCCTCCGCCTCCAGTTGAGACCTAATTCTGAGCTCATTTCATTTTCAATCCTTTACTGATGTTGATGTTGTTCTCTTTGGTTTCTCTTGTAGACACGACGAGCTCGATGGTGGCCACCATTTGCTATGCTTGGCTGATGGAGATCAGGGAGAAGCGGGAGGGAAGTGGAGAGGTTGTGGTGCCCATGATGAACATGAACAGGGGGAGAATGCATAGGCACAAGCAAGCTGCCTGGCTTTTTCATTACCTAGGAATTGATGGGTCTGCATTGCTTTTCTCTGATGATGTGAGTATTACTTGATGGTTAGACCTCAGCTTTCCCATGTTTCTTCATATTTTAGCTGTAGCTGTTCTTTCATAGCTCCACTCTTAGTAAATGCAAAGTTTTTAGATTATGGTAGTGAGAAATGAGGGGCCTGTAGTAGTGTGATGATTTGTTTGAATGAGATCTATATGATGTTTTTAGATTATAGGATTTTTGCTTACAACTGTGCAATTCATTGACTGCATGTGATCAAGTGTGGCTTTTCAAGTTATAGTGTGGTGGGAGATTATTTCAGGCCGCATGATATATTGTAAGGTCTGTCATGGCAATTATGCCAAAAAGATAGCCTTCTGGATGGGATGGAAAGAATTGTTGAAAAATTTTGACTTCTAAGAATTCCTGTAAACAATCCTTGTACCATTGCTAGTTTGTCGACTGAATTCCTAGTTTATCCACCCTAGTTTGTTGATTATGTTCTTATTGGTTCATACTAGTTTGTTGACTCAATTCTTAGTAGTTGATCTATGTATTATGAAGAATTTAATGTTTGTTTTAGATTCATCATATGAAGTTTTTGGATTATGAGTACATTTAAAATTGAGGCACCCCCTGACTCGCGTCTTTTCCATGAAGTTGAGGTTGGTCCACCCAGCTACTCCGATAAGCTTACTGACCTAAATTTGGGTCTTATTTGCTTTGGTTGGTGAGGTGGTCAAGCTCTCCAACCAAACTCTTCTACCAAACAACCTTGGGTTATCCTATTCAAGTTTATAATAATTAATTTTTTATAAAATTAATTATATAAATTAATTTATTTATTTCTTAAAAAATGTTAATATTGATAGATATTATTTATTAATTAATGAAACTTCAAGTTTATAACATTTAATTTTGATGAGTTTTAATGAAGTTCATATAAGAATTTTCCCTCTAAACCAGTTTTAAGAAAAAATCACCTTAAATGCACTCTAACTCACTGACTAAACACACCCGTAGTCAATTTAAAATGTTGGACTTCATGTAGTTAAGAGCTGTTTGATCTATAAACGGGTTATCTTTGTTCTTTCTTTACAATTATTTGCCCTTCTCACATTATATTGTCAGTAAAACATTGATCTCCTCTTATCTGAAGCATCATTTGAAAGAGATGTGGTTAGGTTTTCATTGCTTTTTAATGTGTCACATGTTTATCTGTTCAAAAGAAATTTTTGTTGTTAGAACATGTGTTCCCTATGTTTGAAATCAGATAGAATTAGAGAATCTGATAAAGGCGGGGCAAGTCACTGTCTTGGTCACTGGGAAAGATGTTCTGTGCACAAATAGTGAGGTAACCATGTGATTGTCCATATTGCTCTAATTTTTTTTTTTCTAGCTTTGCATGGGGTTGTTAGCATTCTTATAGATGCACCATTTTCTCTGTAGGTGGGCTCACCGTGTACAGTTCTCACAGATCATTATTGTGAAGACGCATATGACCTACTTGAGACCCCTAACCTGAAAAAACTTTTGGTATACAAATTTTCTTCTGAATTACTATTTCTGTTAGGGCATTCATAAATAATGCCCCGTTTTATCACTCATGTTTTTCATGTGCTTTCTCATGGTACACCCTTTTACAGCTTGCTGGAATTCTGTTGGATACGCATAATTTGGATAAACTTTCAACGTTCCACATGCAAAGAGATGCAGAGGCTGTACAGTTGCTCGTGGCTGGCTCTGCTCCCAGTTTCAGACATGAACTTTTTGAGCATTGTATGCCTCTTTTCTTAGGCTGTCATGTCTCATTGTGCTAAAATGTTTCATATATGATCAGTTTGTGACTTTTCATCATTTTTCTTCATAACAGTAATGCGAGATCACGGAGATAAATTGTTTTTTGAATCTCTGCAGCGCAATTATGGGAATCCTTCTACTGAGTGTAAGCTATTTTACTTACAACATTTCTTTTTATTAGCTTTCACACTTATTGGTTTATGTATTTCTTAAAGCATGAACTGAAGTTGGTAAAATTTGTTAGTTTAACTATATTCTCTCTTTATTTTAATGCCTGCCCTAAATCCTGTGCTCAAATGTTTCTAATGACTGAAATTACTTCCACTGATGTAGACAAAGATGAAAATGAAGTACCCAAAGAACATCACATTCCAGTAAGGAAGCCGATTCAAGGTTCTCTTCAAGAAGGTAACTTGCCAGCTTTTGGTATGATTCTCTTTAGTTAACTTTGCCTTGCTTTGCGAGATACAATGGCATGGACTTTACTTTGCGTCAATAGTTTGGCCATAAATTTACCGTGTTATTTAAACACTGCAAGATGAGCTGATTGCCACTGGATATATTGATGCTAACAATGAACCAGTCAGTGATCATAACAAAGGAACTGAAGCAGGAGGAATTATTCTTTGCAGCATTGATGAGAGAAATTTAAGCGTACATTGCATGGCAATGAACTTATACCCCATTTCAAATGTAGCATATTTAGAGACAGAAGACCAAATTGACACTCATACATCTAGAATATCTTGTTTATGCACATCCCATTCCTAATGTAGGTAGTTTAAGGTAGTTTGAGGATCTTTGTTTTTTCAAGCATTAGTTACCTGCTAGCATTGCTTGACTCAAATGATAAATTTTTGCTAAAATTATCATTTTGCTCATTTAGCTGATGCACTAATGAATCTTCAGTTTTTTTGTGTCCCCATGACCACTGTAAAGAGGACATAGTTGTGAAATCTTTTTACAGTTGTAAAGAATCAAAACTCTTGATGATGGCATTGACAGTCTTTCACACTGTTGTTCCAGTAATTTCATGTATCAGATTCAATTTCATACATACATATATAGCATTCCAAGACGTCGTGACTGTGTTTTTGGAGACAGTTAAATACATTTTTTTCCCCCATATTGATGTATTACTTGAGGTTATCCAACTCAAAAGCTTCCACTTCTCAAACGATATGAACCAGGGTTTCACACTCGAGAGGCCCATGTTAATATATCAAAGATATTTTCCATCCAAAATAGCTTGTGTATAATGATGGTTCTTCCATGGAGCATTGATTTGAAGTCTCTAAATTTATGTTTACATTTACAACATGCGTTATCTTATTATAGTTCCTGGACAGTACCTCTCTTTCAAGAGATTGCACACAAGCCTTTTGAATCATGGTGTCAAGTTATTTAGTTAGCACTCTTATTTCTCAACATTCAGAAGCAGCCACTTACTATGTTATTGTATTGATCAAAATAAATCCTACCATACCCAGACTCGCCAATGTGTCTCTCTCTTCATTGTGAATAAGGATATGCTCTAACCCAGTAAAAGCTAGGTTTTCTCTTTTAGTTGCAGTAATAACTAATTACTCTCGTACAATGCACAACAAATAAGCAAATTCATGAACTTTAGTTGACATTTGGGCTCACCTTGCAGTGAAACAAAAGCAGACACAAGTTCTAGCACCAGTTCCGGCTCCGTCACCTATCCCGGGGACACCTGAACCAGCTCTACGAGGGAAGAACAAGTTATCCATCAGAAAGTGGTTTGGTTTTAGTTCAAAATGATAGAACCTGCTTCATTCCAACTGATATATTGGAAGCCTAAAAACCACTTCTCTTGTCCCTGCCTATTTGTGAAGTGAGCTACTTGAGTTGTTCATGAAGATTGTTTATGAAACAGATGCAATCAATGTTAATATCAAAGAATCAGTGTATGAAAAGTGAATACTATTAAAACAAAACAAAATTCAAGTCAAAACTTAGCATATGGAGTGGATGTGATTTGCCATTCAAACATTTCTCAGATGTTGGTATAGGTCTTGTGGTGTGGCTTCTAAAGATTTGGAAGAAAAAAAATTTACCTGCATTTGTCTAGTATCCTTTTCTTAATTTTAAAAATTAAACATTATGATTAAAAAGCAAATAAAAAAAAATGACATATATATGAACCTGGAAAAAGTTCAAAATGGACAATGAACAGAAAGCGCAAGGATTAACCAAGAAACATAAACACAAGTGCTCTTATATCACATTGAAAAATACATACCTAAACAGACTGGAACATTGAGAAAATTAGGCAGTGTTTGTCACACAATGTACATATAACAACAGTTCCAAATTTCTACAAGGAACTTTGAAATTTAGGCTCAACTACTAATGCATGGCGTCGTGTTGGATATTACAAATCCTAACTAGGAAATAGAAAACCTAAAAGAAAGCTGCACATATATTGTATCATTGTTAAATCTACTTCTGTTATTTGCACCATACAACATTCTACGCCGATGTTGAATTCGATGAAGCAATCCCCTTTTCTCTGAAGTAGGCTTTCTCTGCATCAGCCAATCGGTTTTGAAAGATTCCCCATTCTTTTCTGCAACGTTCCCTCACCTGACATGGAAAAATGACAGTAATATCAGCACCCGAATCTGTAATCAGTACTTCAAGCAGAGAGAAATAATCATTGTTGGATCTTGATATCATTAATGTACCCCTTCCCATGGAGCTTTCCCATTCTCCGAATGTCCCTGTTAAATAACAAAGAAAAAGATGAGAAGCGGGGAACCAGGGATTTCTGTCAATGCATAAGATTTAAGCAGTTTGTCTTCTCTTACCTGGTTCCCGAGTGATGGAACAACTTGATGAACGATCCATTGAGAATCCACCACTCCAATCTTCTCATGAGCAGGCTTTTTTTGAGCAATTAAAGGAAAGGGAAAATTTTTTAGCGAGAAATTTTGCCAATGAACAAAGTTGTGGATAACTGTTAAAGGAGAAGGTTAAAGAATGCTGCATCACCTCCACACATTTCCGTAGTGCAAAATCAAGTCCCCAACCATGAACCAAGTCATTCTGCAATTAAAATATACAGCGCTATAAACACTCCCCAAGGAGTACAGAAATTTCAGAATTATTCCGAGGAAATTGCCTACTACCTGAATCATATGCCATACACAGCGCCAAGCATCTCGAGAAAAAACAGGTGCCATAATCTCAACGAACCTAAATAATGACTATGGTTGTAAGTCATGCTGTGTAAATAAGCTTGTAATTGTTTGGGAAAAGGCCAAGGAGGTCTCTTACGCAGCACATGGTGGCAAGTGAGGATCTCTACACCAGCCAGGTTTCTCTTCTGTTTCCCTGTCAAAAAAAAAAAAACATTAGTATCGCAATGAAATCAATGATTAAGAAACATGATCTACAGTAAGAACCATCAGAAAGGACTGTGGCATTGCAGTTTCCTAAAAACGAACAAGACAAGAATACAGGTTGAGAACAAAGTGCAGCAAAGCTCACTTATGGACTTCACGATCCCCTCTTCTTTTTGTCATTTGCCAGGTCAAGCCTTTGTTTGGTTCTAAACCAGGCTGTGAAATCTCCAAGCCATGCTTTCTCACCAGTTTAATGTACCTGAAAAGGGAGGCAATAGATGGTTTTGCTTTATGCCCGACTTTGGGGTAGCAAATATGCTTAGGAAGAATGCTTTTGCTTACTCCTCAGCATTAAAATGTTCAACTCCCAAGTCTTCATCCCAGATAAATATGTAGTCATATTCAGCCACAATGTCAGGGTGCAGAAATCGTTTTGCATACCACCTTTGGAGAAAAATATGTTTGAATAACAGTTCTCAACTGTAACATGACAATCGCCAGAGTATGATGCACAAACCAAACAAAAAATTGATAATGAAACCTCACCATTTGGTTTGTTTCCTTGCACTGACATGAATAGCAGTTTTGGACCACTCAAACTCATCCCATTCACTAGTCCGACCATCATAATGAAATAGGACGATTGTAAAATTTTTAGAGAACTGCAGAGGCATTGTTCTTAGAAATTAGACAACAGTAAACACTGAGTAGATCATAATTCTGAATTATTTAAACTGTGTTTTTCCTTTTCATTTTTACTTAGAAAGCTGATTTATTTCTTGAGTTGATCTATTCTAGTCTTATGCTTATAGTGACCTGAAATGTCAACAGTAGAATGGTCATGTTTCTTGAACAATAACCAAAGGCATCCAGTTTCAAACTCATTCAAACATGGCATACATATTATTTCCTTTTCACGTTGCTTTTCAGGGCAATCTTAGAGAAATTTTGTTAATAACGTCCATCTGTTAATTACCTTTAGCAGCACATTTTCTTCTTTTTTTTTTTAATTTTCAGTAGCCTAACAATCTAACACAAACTAAATATTCAAAAAAGAAAAAAAAGGGGAACGTGGTAGCTAATTAATTATAGCATATCCGCTAAATTTGCTCCATAAATTTATGCATGCAAGGAGGAAATGTAACATGGAAACGAAAGGAACATCTACAGTGTTTATTTCTCCTTAAATCATCAGAAAAAATTTAAGTGATCATTAGCATCTACTTCCAATGTATGTTGGTTTGATCAAATGAACAAAGCCTATAACAAACACTACTTTGATCATGCTTCTAAATTAGTTAATTGCCTAGTCTTCTTTCCAATACCAAGAATCTGAACGAAAATTTACCGACCTTCTTCACAGCAGCATCAATATTATTTTTCTGGTCATATCCAACAGTGAATGTCACAAGATATTTCTGTTTCATGGTCAAGTCCTGCACATCATTCGACCAAATAAAATAAGCACCGAAAGCATGATCAGGCTAAGCACAGAAATAAATATTGAACATCTGTTGGACTAAGGCTTCTCAGGCTATGAACTATGGGATGTAAAAGGTTGCACAAGCAAGCACGGCTGTTGCGAAAGATAGGACTTCAGTCACAGATTGAAAGTCAGCCAAATGTAACAGGTATGCAAGTATGTTCACCAAAAATCAACTATCAAAATTATTTTCAGTTTTTCACAGGAGGCCACTATAAGGAGGCATAGGTCAATCTAATGACAAATGCCATTCATAAATTTTTGGAAAACGATATTCTCGCAACAAAATATACAAATAAGAATATAAAACTGTCATTCAAAATACAGCAGCTGAACCAGTACCTCGCTTGGGATACCCCATAATTTACGGGGGTACAAATCTGATTCAGTGACAATTATATTTGGTGGCAATCTTTCTGCACCTCGAGGATTCGTAGAAACATATATCTGCAGAAAGATGGTTGGAATCACTCGTGCAAGGATAAGTACAACTGGATAAAGAGCAAACTAGCACCAATAGAAAACTATTAGAAACAAAAGGCAAAAAGCATCCGAAGAATAGCGATTCTTTGGTTCACAGAAATTCCAAACAAAAAGTATATAAAACTACAAAAGAAGATACCATCCATGTCTAGAAACACACACACACACACACAGATCTAAGGAAATCTAAAACTGAAGTACCATGTCCCTAGTAAGATAATGAAGGCACATGATACCCAGAGGAAGGCTACATGGTGCATTTCTCCTCACTCAACCATGATTTCCATCATTCATTGTAAGAATTCACATACCATATAGTCCATTTTTTACCACCACCAAGTTGCCTCTTCCCTTTGTACCAACAACTCTACCACAAACACAAGACAAATTAGGACTAACTCAAACTTAATTAGGATAAATGTGCTACCCTATTTTAACTGCCTTAGTTTATTTGGAACTTAATTCAATCTAATTAAGCCAAATCCACCTAAAGTGGACGAAATTTACTTCAATTCGCTTCCACGTAGCTCAATTAGGCTTATTCTAAGGGATCTAATTCTGTTAGACCCAAAATCAAGCCTGTTTTTGTTCAACCAACCATTGAAACATTGAATCCACCGAAAAGAATGAGGTAGGTTATTACAAAAATACACCTTATTTTTGCCTCTTCTAATAGTTTTGCTATCTAGCTTGCCTCTTTCCTTGCTGAGACAAGAAAAACGGATTATGAGAAACAAAGCTACAAGAGGATCAAGTGAATGCCATATTGCCAACTCGGAGAACATGCATACAACAAATCAAAGATAAAAGCACATACATTCCTAAAAATATCACTTTTATACAAAATTTGTCTACTTTAATCACAAGAAACCTTCATCTATCATCAAGGTTCAGGGCAACCATAACAATCAACTGGGTTAGTGGCCATAAGTTGCATTTACTTGTTTGCGCACCCAAAACTAGGACTCTTAAGGGCTTTAATGAAGAGACAGAGTCTCCTACACTCTTATATATGTTTCACTAACTTTTGTGTGTATGTGCTTCTCTTGTAAAAGTTGACCAATACGAATGGTCAGTTGCCTTTGCCTACTTATTGGGCACCTCACAAAGTCTTGGGTTTTATCATCCTGTCTTTAAGGAAAAAAAAAATTTCTTGTTGTCTCATTGATTAACATTCAAAATCTGTTTCAGAAACATTCAAATTATGCATGCTTGAAAAGTAGAAATTCACAAATCAAAAGAAAATTCAATCAACAAGGGTGATCAGATCCAATTATTAGCACCAAATATCGGAAAAAAAATTTATACAAGTACAACAGAATAATAGTTCACTTTAATAAATAACAATAGATGCCTACCTTTGAATTTTCAACATCATTCCAATCTGGATCATTCTTATCATGGGTATTAGCAGAAGTCCATGCATGATTTAATAACGCTTGTGTTATAATCCCTGAGTTCCTGTCTTCAATAGATGACAAAATGCTCGAAGGAAAGTGAAGCTGTCAATTTCAAACAGTAAGATAGTCAATCCTTCATGGAAGGCCATATCCTAATTATTGAATTACACCTAGGGGGGAAGCCCTTGAAAATGGTATCCTTTTGTGAGTAGAAATTGCCCCAGTATTAAAATTCTGATATCACAAGAAAATAGAGATACACCAATGCACCTTCATGATGTTAACAGGAGGAAAGGAAATGCCAATGAAGAAGCCAAATACAACTCCAATTATTGTTGTAGTGATAAGCCTCATACTCTCATTTGGTTTTCTAGAAAATACACTGTAGAACACCATAACTCAGTTCATGATATATGATAAAGCAGGAATATCTCTATATTATGGTCACTTGCCATACAACAACAAACCTGCGTCCAGAAGCTCCACGTGTTGCCATAACTTTCTGACGATAATATTAGAAAGAAAGTAGTCTAGCAACTGAATGGTGCTCCATAGTACATCAGAAAGATTGGAATTTACTGCATTCACCAAAACAAAATTATGGAAACAAACTTGTGCAGTGAACTCAGTTAAGAATTGTTAAAAGAAAAAAAAAAACTCCAAATATGGTCTTCATTCAATTTTTTGATCCTGAATTGGATCTTTGTCAATCATGTCGAATCCTCAAAAAGAGAAGACGTCACAAAAAAAGGAAAGACCTTATGAAAAAAAAAAAAAAAACAGAAACTTGGTGATTCTTCCATTAACAAGGTCTAAACTTTCTCTTATTTCCTCTATCCTGCACTAGATTGAACCACTCCCAAGCTTTCCAATCAATCCGAACTATAAAAAACCAATAAAAATAAATTGAAATAAAAATAAAAAAATCACCGCAAAAGCTACCAAAATTTATAGTTTTTCCCACTGAGACACAAATTAAAAATTCAGCAACAAGAACCAGGTTCAGTCTAATCGAAACAGCAAACAAACCGAAATCAGCCATGCTAAACAACAAAAATTCTCTTGAATTAACGAAGAAAACAAGCACCTGGATCTGGAAATCACCCTCCTAACTTCTCAACAGCCGGAAATCTAGCGTGAAATCCGGTTCCCGGAAAGCGCGGAGGAGAAACGAATGCAAGAAACCCAAATGAAAATGAAAACGGAAAAAAGGAGAGCAGTAGAACTGTCGTCAGATAAAAAAGGGAATGTTTGTTTTCGTTTTCAGTTTTTCCCGTGATTTCCCTCGTTGGTTGGGTAGATCTTGGAAAATATTTTTCAAGCAAAACGAAAACGGGACGAGAGATAAGAACGAGCTTTGAAACGTGAAGTGGTTATTTAACTTATTTTCTTTTGTTTGGGTGGTGGAGAAAATGGAAAATGAGTTCAAGCGGGCCCCACCGCGACGAGTTCTCAGTTGACGAGTTTGAGCCGCGGTAGACCGGCGTAGACCAGCACTCGGTCCGTCATATTTAGAGGGTGTTTGGATAAAATTCAGTTTTTTTTCAGAAGCTGTCTCATAGGTGTTTTTTATATTAACACTTCTGATAAGTTGTTTAGCAGCACTTTTTTTAAAAACCCATCCAAACAAGCTCTTAGCTTCTTTTAAAAACTTTTAAATAAATAATATATTTTTAAATATTTATACTAAATCATATATATATATATATATATATATATATATATATATATATATATATATATATTCTAACATCATTTTTAGAGTTTTTTTTTTCTTATATATCTTAAAAAATGAGAATTTTTGTACGACGGTAAAAGAGAAATTTAAGTTATATTAAATCAACCAACAACATTAATTTTGCTTATGTAATCTCAAAAGCTTCAAAATACCACTATTTGTGTGTGTGTATATACTCAAAAATCAATTTCATTGTTTAATTATTATTTTGTATTTTGAAACCTCTAACAATGAGATTAGTGTAAAAAATGGAAAATAAAATGATGATTCAAATTTGAATTGAAGTTATTACTATGGTTACTAATACAAATATTGATCTTTAGAAAGAAAAAAAAAATGTGATGTGTAAACTAGTCAAATGGAGACGGCGGGCTCAAAATTGCAATTTGGTCCGCAAATTATTATTATTTTTATAATTAGAAAAAGAAAATAAAAAGTAATGGCCACATAAAATAAAATGTTTTATATGATAATTATTTGTGGACTTATCAAATGGAAAGGACAACCGCACGATTTATTCAGGACAGTGGTCGGCCAACATATTTAATTAATTATGAAAAAAATAAAATTATAAAATATAGTGGTAATAAATTACTAAAAATATTTAAAATACATAACTTGAAAAGAATGTATATAAGGATGGCAAAACTTGATTTCTGACCCGATCTGTTCTGAACCGGATGGTTTTTTTTTTCAAAAATTGAGAACAGGGTGAGGCGGGGCGGTTTCAGTTTTACGTTACCCCCGATCTGTTAAAAATTTACATATATACCCTTATATATTAACATATACATATAATTTAATTTTTTTTAAATTTATAAATCAAAATAAATAAGATTATATTTACGATAGTTGTGTATCTAGATTAAGCTTATGTATTAATGATTTAATTACAAAATATAGTACTTCACAAATATCATTTATTTTAATTTTAATTTATTAATAAATAGTATATATTATAAGGGTTTTAATAAAAAATGCATCAATTAATGTTGGATAATGTAATTTTTTATTTTTTTTATAACAATTATAGTAAAAGCGGGGCGGAGCGAGTGAAAAAAACCACGGGGCGGTTTTGGTATTGAAAATGTTAAAAAAAAAACGTGCGGCGAGATGAGAGGCAAGCCATGTGATTGGTGGGGCGGGGGCAGGGGAGGGGCCATTGCCATCCCTAATAAATATGAGGTGGAGGTTTAGTAAGGGTAAATTATTTATTATACTACAGCTCTTTTTTTTCTTTTTAATCAAATAGTTTAATTATTTTCAACTTATATTTAAATAAATAAAGAAATAAATATGTTCCTTGGGAGAGCTTTAACTCAAAAATAAGATATATAGAATTAAACATAAAAAAGGAACAACAACATTAAGTTTTTTGTTCTTATATTTTCGGATCATTCATATTTTAATCTCTCTGTTAAAATTCTTACTACAATTGGCTCCATTTTTAATTTTTTCAATAAAAATTATGTAATATAATAATTTTTTTATATATGTTGTAGGTGAAAATTACCATTATGTGGCCTATACAACTAGTTTATGACAATATGAAATAATATTTTTAATAATATAATCAAAGTATCGATGACAATCCTCATAAATAAAGACTAAAAGAAATTAGAAATTCAATATTATTTTGATTGAAAATTTCAATATAATCACATATGATTCAAGACAATTTTAAAAAATGAAAAAATGAAAAATAATACTGTCAAATTCATAAATTAATTAAAAAGTTAAAATGAACAGTTCAAAGATAAAAACTATACTAGATAAGTGAATCTTAAAAAAAATCAAAACAGAATTTTTTGATTTTGTTGTGAATTAAATTTAAAATATTTTATTTTTTACGTAAATTAATAAAAAAAATTACTATTTTATATTTTTAAAATACACATATTTCTCATACCCTTATGAGTATCAAGTACTAACCTTGTAGTACATATTGGGCCTCACATGTTATATTTCATCTTCAGCGGGCCAGGGTATATATTATAAAATGTCAAATTTAAATTTTTTACTATATATTTTAACTCTCATCTAAAATTTTTTCAGGTCTTTTTGGTTTTTTCTTTTTTTTTTTTTCAATTCATTTACTATATATGGGAGTCAAAAATTTTATTGAATTTTAAATTTTACATAAATCAATAAAAATAAAATTTACTATTTTATATTTTTAAAATACACATATTTCTCATATCCTAATACGTACCAAGTACAAACATTGTCGTACAAATTGGGCCCCACATATTGTAGTACATCCCTAAACCTAAATTTTTTACTATATATTATGACTCTAACCCTAAAAATCTTTTAGGACCAGGGCTCCGCCGCCGTTACTTCTTTCTCATTTTCTTTTTTTTTTTCTCTTTCAATTCTTTTATCTGTACCAAAGTCAAAAATCTTATTGTTCGGCTTCTCTTCCAATCCAGTAAGATATTTTATTTGTATTATTTTAAATAATTTATTTTTTTAATCAGAAAAACTACTGTTAACTTATTTCAAGCCGTTTTATTTAATGGTTATTTTGAAATCTATACAGGACTCTAAAATGAGTTTTTGTGCCTTCAGTGCTCAAAACATCATAGAAAATCAAGTACTGTATGGATCCCAAGATGATTTTCACAAATACTTCAGTCATGTACCAAAGAAAAAAATAAAAAGAAAATACTGTATTTTGGTTTGGTTCTTTATCTCTATCTCTACATCCTTCTCTTTGGAGAAGGAAAAACATACACATGTCAGGTAACTTCATCATTCACTGGTGCTACAAGGATGACATTCATGAGAGAAAGAATTGGAGACCTGCACATGGGTATTTACTAGGAAGAGATCCAAGAGCTAGTGAGGTCTTGGTTCTTTTTCTTTTTTTATTTTATTTTATTTTATATTTGGCCTTTCGAGTAGGAAGAGATTTAAAGTTTTCTAGGTCTTATTATTATTATTATTATTTTGAGTTTGCGAATGCTACTTTGTAAAATATTGTTAGTCTAAGAATCATCATGGAAAATGACATAGATGATCTATTAACGCCAGTCTCTTGTTTAGGGTGTTTATGGCTTGATGAGATACAGACTGAGGCAAGTCTTTGATATCTGATGTAATTTGTCCATATTTGTAAAAAAAAAATTAATTAATTTTTGTTTTCCTCTTAACGTTTAAGTGGAAATTGTGAATGTTTTTTTTTTATTTGTAAAATTAAGAGGCAGATTACTGTTTTTGTGACTATCAAATAAATATTCAATATATATAATGTGGCATGTATATGTGTGTGTGTGATATATGCATATACATACACATGTATACATATCAGTATATATTTATGCATATAAATGTCCAATATACATAATGTGCTATGTGTGTGTGTGATTTGCAATAGCATTTAGGTTCATATGTATTTTGAGATTTTTGGTATTTTATCAGATTAAGTATTATACTAACCAAAATGTTGTACTAAAGAATTACCAATAATACAAGTTTACAATAAAAAAATAATTATATCAAATTACCACAATATTTCAAGATATATAACAATATTTTCATATATATAACATTTTTTATTAGTATTGTGGTAATCTCATTAATAATGATGCCCCTTTTGAATTATTAGGTACAACTTTTATAGTTTTTTCAAAAAATTATTTTAAATTCTTCTTAAAAACATTAATATTTTTAATATTTGTGGCACTGAGTTTTAATCTTAGCTCATGATATCAATTTGTTGATTTATTTCTATTTAAATTTTATTAACAAAAATACAAAATTTTATGAACAATTGATGCAAATCGCTTTAGGAATGTATTGCAAAACCAAGTTTGAATTAAAAAATTAAAAAAGGAAAAAATTATTAATTAGCCAATCAAACAATTTGATTGTACTAAAAATATACGTTCATATTAATCGCAATATTCAGATTTTATATTTACAAATTAAATCCAAATATTTTCCCAAATTCTGTAAATTATCTCAAAATTATATATATTTTTTATATAATTACTTTAATAGGAAATCTTTAATCCAAATATGTTTTTATAATTAAATAAAAATTTGTTTTTTAATTAAATAATAAACGTGGGGACAAAAGTACGCACCAATGGCCGTGCGCGGTCGCTGTAATGGCCCGCTAAGGGAAACCAGCAGCTCTTCTTCTTGCGTTCCAAATCGCCCCCCAATTCTCGAATCCCAAGCTCCGCTCCGGTTTCCAGATCCATGGCGCAATCCCTTTCCAATGGATCCTCTCTCGTCGCTCTCCTCTTCGCCCTCTTCGTCGCCTTCCCTGCATTCGTTTCTTCTCAGGTATTGATTTTCGAGAAAAAAGAAGAAGGGTTTCTTTGAGGTTTGCTGCTGCTGTTAATGATTCAATCCTAAGATTATGGACTCTGATTTGTTTGTTTTCGATGTGTTATTTAGGAGCTGAGCAGCGAGATCGTCACCGACAATGCATCCATGAAGTCGGTTGGATCTTTGGATCGCCGCACAAGAGTGAGTTTTTTGAGTTTTATTTGATTTCTCTTTCTGGAGATTTGATACATTCTTTTGTTTTCTATTGATTATTGTGTTTTTTTTTCCTTCTTGAATTTATGTTATAGATGTTTATACATGCATTGAAAAATGATGGTAGTCTTGTGGTGGAGGGTTCTGGACTAGGGCTTTTTGATGCCTTCTTTGCCAGTTTGTCCATGATCATGGTTAGCGAGGTAGGTTGTTGCTCATCAACGAAACCATCAAGATTAGTGCTTCCTTTTGTTGGATCTCTTTTTTATGTTGACTTTGCATTCCTAGATTGGAGATGAGACTTTTATAATTGCGGCACTTATGGCGATGCGCCATCCGAAATCCATTGTTCTCTCTGGTGCGCTGACTGCACTTTTTGTGATGACGGTAAGCATAATGAAAGAACACTACATTTGCTTGATTTGTCAGATGTGTTTCTTTCTTGGTCCGTGTTTGATTTTATAACATGTAACTGTTATAGTCTGATTTTAGGTGCTTTCAACTGGACTTGGTAGGATAGTGCCCAATTTGATATCCAGGAAGCACACAAATAGTGCTGCAACAGGTAATTTGTTTCATATTGATATATGTTTAAGTGATAATGATTCTTTTGTGCTTTACGTCAGAGTCTCTACTTTGTATGAACTTTTCATTGGGATTTGTTTTTGGTTTGTCAAATTTTAATTTGCAATTGCACATTCTGCATTTTATTGTAGTCAATTCTCCTATGCCTACTTGTACATCTGGTTTCTGATTTCTGAGTAATGGTTGTTTGTGCAATTTTTTCAATCATGTATATCTTAAAATTGGATTTTCTCCCACTCTTAAAAACTCAATCACTTTAGTAGGCTTGTTAATTTTGCTTCCATAACTGTTCCTTCTTATTCCACTGAAAAGTGGTCTCTGCATATGTGTTGAGGGATGCCTTTTAATCTTAACTTCTGGGCATAAGGGAAAGAGGTGGCAAATTTTTTTAATATGATAGGCATGGGCATTTTAGTATGTCTAGATTATCAGTACAAGCAGAGATTGTGTCACAAGAAAAGGGCTAATGTATTTGTCTAACTATAATAAATTAAAAAAGGAACTTGTGAAATTCTGGGGTCCCATGGGTATTTTATTTTTCCCATATAAATGGAGTATTCACGTGCTAAAGTTGTATCTTTTGTTTTCTAAAATTGCTGTAAGTTTTGTAAAGCAGGTTATTGTAGTTTGGCCCCAAAAAAAAATGTTTAGCCATTTAAAAGTAGTTTGAGGTGCTGTTTTGCAAGTAGCTTTGCTGGAGTCTTATCACATCCAGAACACTTCTGATATAGATCTATTTATCCCTAACTAGAGATATAATCGTCTTAATTTGTATCTGTGAAAGCTATGCTTTTATAAGCTAATAGATTGAAATTAGAGAAACTTCAGGTAGGCTTATGGGAATCATTTGGACATTTTTCAAATGTGAGGGTTGCTGGTTTTTGTTAAATTGTTTTGTTCATTCATTGGAATATATCTCATTCTAGTATGCAAAATTCCTAATTGTTAGAATATCTTCAGTTCTTGAGTAACTATATGCCAGTGGACCTTTGGCCTAAATGTATATATTGTCTTATATTATGTTTAACCTCTCTATGGCGGTGGTTGGTTGGGCAATGATAAGATAACCCTAGCTTCCCCATGGTATCCAACAAAAAGGAATAGATTGGAAGTTGGAATACAATAACTCCTTTAGCAAATTTTAATAAATTAAAATTTTATGTAAATTAATTGATTTAAAAAATTTATTACTTATTAACTAATGTTAATTATTAATCAGACTGATAAAATTTAAATTGAAAATCATTTGTTTTAATTAATATTAATCAAGTAGGAACTCATCCCAACTTGGATTAACTTTGGTAAAAATATTTTTGCTAGTAAAAATTTCTAATTGTAAAACTCTCATTCCGTTTTATTTCAACTTATTCCAACTAGACCCATCCATATTTTTGGCTAATATTTTTTCTTCATGTATTTGTAGTTCTGTATGCATTTTTTGGGCTACGATTGCTGTATATAGCTTGGAGATCTGGTCCAAAATCCTCGCAGAAAAAAAGAAATGGAAGAAGTAGGTGGTTCTGCCTCTTAGGCACACATTTTTTCCGAGTGTATTTATTTAGTTATCAAATTCTCTAAGATCAAATAAATTACTTTTTACTCTTCAAATTCTGTACACATCTTTTCTGACATATGCAGAATGTGTGGATTTTGTGCACATGGTTCCATGGTGCTTGTGCTTATTTTCTTATTTAAATGTGCACTATACATTCTTTCAAATTATCAAGAAGAAATATTGTTTCCATTTAATGAACAGGGGAAGGAATTCAAGCTAGGTGGGTGAGGAACTAAATAAGGAGGGGAATTGATGTGTTGTTAGAAAAATGCCAAAATTGTAAACAATGTAGACTGGTAGAGTACTATTGTATATAAAATTATGCATGAAGACACCTGTAAATGCTTACAAGGAATTGGAGCCTTTGAGATCCAGGAAAAGTTCTAGATAATCCTGTATTCTTAAGCAGTCATAGAATGTGATATAGCTAACTGAAGGTTTTGGGTAGTGGTTAAATATTCTTTCAATTGAACATTATCCCTGCACAGGAGATTTGAGATCTTTTTCTCTTCAAATGAACAAGAAGTACCTGACACACAAATAGATTTATGTGTGCTGACATATGATTGTCTAGTTTTTTAGGGCAATCATATGTATCAGAGATGATGAATACTTTGGCCTTTCTTTTTTAATAAAATTCATATCCCAGAAGAAGTATTTATCATGGATTAATATTGTTTGGGGTAGAGCATTGGGCTTCTCTATTATGGCCCGATGTTCTTATAGGATACTCTGAATATCAAGTTGTAAGAATTGCAAATCAGCTTTGTATCTTTCCAATCTGCGGTCTGCCTCTACTGGACAATATATGAATGCTAATGGTTGGGTCGATTTTTATTCCTCATATTCTTTGTCATGATCTAGCTATTCTTCTTGTCCTTCCAAGTTTTCCTCTATAAGAAAGGTGTTCCGCCTTGTGTAAACTTTTCTTCACATTTGAAGTAGAAGCCTTTCTGTCTTTTTTCTTTATAAAAATGACATGGTAGCTTACGTGGTTTATTGTTGGCTGGAGTGGCATCTTGTTAGATGGTTTGTTGCTTGGTGAAAGACTGCTTTGATTGCTCTTTGTTATTTTTGGCGGTTGTGGTTCAACAAGTTAGAAAAGATGGATTTTAAGGCTTTACCTGTTGTTGATGGCTTATTGTCAACCAATTTCAATCACCCTTGTAGATTATTTGGTTGGAACATCTAAACAGCTGTTCTAAATCCAAATTTAAGGCCTCCCTTGAATACCCCCAATAGAGCTGATCCAGTGTAATTATTTGTGTAATCATAAGACGTTGAAAATCTATTCAAGTTCAATTTGGCCCTGGTATTTTTTAAAAATGTTGATTCAAGTTCAATAAGCCTGTGCTAAGTGCTGCTTGGATTAACTTTGGGCTGCTTCTGTTGAAGGCCCTATGCTTATGCTTATGAAGCTAAAATTGAGTTGTGACTGAGTTGTATATTGCTTACATACAACTGAATAAGCTATGACCTATTAGGTAGGAGGAAGCCAATGGCTTCTGCGTAATACCAACATTATGGAGAAACGTGAGTGTTGACATAAATATCTGTTCTTGTTGAACTGAGCTATGCTGAAGCCTTAATGAGATGGCCAGTTAATGAATTCATTAAATCCTGAGAAGTAATGTCAGGATATTTTCAAATCTTAGCTTTGATAGCTTGTATGTGATCTATAGAAGCTTCTGATGTCAGGTAAGTTTGTGGAGCTAAGAAGCCTCATATAAACTTACTAAAATTTCAAATTGCGTTTTGATTTCTTTGCATGATTGAAAAATGATTTCTAGCAACGCTCACAAATTTCAAACTGACGTTGTAGCATGATAGCCATTTTATCCTCTTCAAATGCACGACTAATGCTGTAAGATATTCTCATCTCACTTTTCTATTGATAATTTATAAATCCAATGCCGGCAGAGGTTTCCAAATGAAGGGTTTAAAATTTCTAACTTGTCTTTGTGTCTTTTTCTATAAGATTGCAGAACTATCTTGCCATATTATGAGTCTTTGTTTCTTCAATAGCCAACAAAATTGTGAAAAGCTTTGTAATGCGTTTGCTGTTCTAATTACTTCAGGTTGAAGAAAAGTTAGAGTCAGGACAAGGGAAATCTGCATTTCGCCGTTTCTTTTCTAGATTCTGTACACCGATTTTCTTAGAGGTATAATTTTTCTTTGTTGCTCCATCATTGTGGGTGGTAACATGGTTAAATTTAAGGATCTCATTCCTATAGCTCTATGCTATTTTCCTTATTCTCTTTATTACTGAATACCACATGCATAATAGTTCTCGGATGCTAAACCGAGATGTTATTCTTCTTGCATGTCTGAATATTTTTTTTTTATGTTGAAATTCACAAATATCATTGAACTAATCATCATTTCCATTAAATTTTTTTTAAATCTTACTATTTTTTATATGTTATGCCATAACAATTTCATTTCAAGTGCAGTCATTTATACTAACCTTCTTAGCTGAATGGGGTGATCGCAGTCAAATTGCAACGATTGCAGTAAGCACTCATACGTTCTATTGTTTAACTTTCTTAATTATCATTTTTTTTCTTGCTATTGTTGGAGAGTTTGATGGCATATTTTCAACTTCTTTTTAGTGAAGTTTGCACCTCTAGGAGATGCAAGTTGATTAAGCAGCCATTTGTCTCACCAAAACAATAGAATGAAATGAAGCCTGCCTCTGTACCATAGAAAAATTTTGAAATTGTGTATAAATTCATCATTGTTGAACCTAGACTGTGCGATGGATTGAAGTAAATTAAATGACAAAAATGCCTCCATCCCTATCTCTCACTTTTTTCTTTTCTTTCTCCTGATCCTCCTTGTATCTACTAAAAGATTGAGAGAGAGAGAGAGAAATGGACCACCCTTTGTTGCTCTTGATCTCAATTTGAAAGGAAACCTGATCCTCCTTGTATCTACTAAAACATTCAAAAGAGACGACTGTACCATTTTTGTGTAGATATCAAAGTGAAACTGTCTTCCAATAGCAACAATAGACCATAGAGCAACCTTAGCTGTTAATTGCAATAACCTCTGTTTTCCTCTGATCTGGACAATGCCGCATTTAACATTTTGGTGCAGCTTGCGACCCACAAAAATGCTGTTGGAGTGGCAGTGGGAGCAACAATAGGGCACACAATATGTACATCCCTTGCTGTGGTGGGAGGGAGCATGCTTGCTTCAAGAATCTCACAACGCACGGTTGCAACTATCGGGGGCTTGCTGTTTCTCGGATTTTCCCTCTCATCGTATTTCTATCCACCACTATGATAGTAGATATTACATTGATTCTTTCAATGAGTTTTGCTCTAAGCCATTTTACTTTCACTGTGTCCCTGGTATGTAACTCCTGTTTTATCATATCCTTTTAACAGTTTAAACAAATATCGACTGAAAACTAGGGCTGATTCTTGTATGTAGGATGTCACTTCATTTACTTATAAAATTGCTTGTCTCATTCTTTTCTTCCATTTACCAGCATTTTCGATTTTCTCTCGACCAATGGTCTATTGGGATGCCTTATATGCTTGTATTCAATACCTGTTATACATCTAATGATTGAATTTGTATTATAGGAATTGGCAACAATGACTCCTATGATTACCTCTGTTCATATGCCGGCATTGTAATTTACTGATTTAAGTATTTAATCGGTTGCATTAGTAGTAAATTGCTTGTGAATGTTATCTGGTCGAAAGTTTCTTAATATGATCGCTTCCGATGTGTGATATCTTGATGTGTTTTTCTCTGTAATTAGCTTCCTATCAAGAAGGGATTTATTACGTAATGATGTTCATGTTTTATCTCATTACTAATTTCAGTGACTTTTTTAGCAGCAATTTTATTTATTAATTATAGTTATAATATATCTCCGTTTGAACATCATGTAATTCAATATACCGAATTGTTCATTGCCTCCATTTAGACCATTGTAGAAAAGTTGGCATGAAAAATTTTAATGCAGAGATGGTAGGGAGTATTTATCACTGAAATCGGCCGGTAACGTGTACCATCAGCCTGTGGCCCTCTGTATCAACGTCAATGGCTGTCTCTATTTGTCAATTGGGCTGCATATATATATTTATATATATTGACAAAGTAGACAAATCAGTGTGCACATCATTTAAATTGGTCATTCAATTTATACGCATTCACTTATAAACATGGGGATTAGGTTGTAAGGTCACTTTCACAACTGAGATTTTTTTTTGGTATCATTGAAACTTCTCATAAAATATCTTTTATAATGGGATCAATATGACTATTGAGATGTAAATAGCTTATATCCCGTTGATTAATTTGGCTATAGCATTTATTTTAATTAAAATTTGGTTTGATGGTAAAAATACATGTCTTTGGGTTTCACAGAGGCCGGCCAAAAAAAAAAAAGGGGAAATTTGTAGTGCTGTGGGTAACAGTGGCCAAATCTAACTCGAAGCAATTATCTGTGATAAGAGAGCAATATGAAGGAAGAAATTTTATATTTTGTATGTAATTTCAAGATTTTCCAGAGTTTAATAAAAAATATGATTAACATTTGGGTCTACATTTTGTTTTTTAAGCTATACATCCCTGTGAAAATATGAAATTACAAATACAACTGTCAGAATATATCTGTGTGTGTTTGTGTGTCTGTGTGCATATATAATCTATTTAAATGTATAAACATGTATTTATATACATAAGAACTTTATTTATAAAATGTTAATAATTAATTAATTAATTAATTAATTAACCAAAAATTGTTTATTTATTTTTCAAATATAAATCATGTGCTATAGTTGCCGGTCCATTTTCATTCCAAGTCAATGAGAACCCTAAAATTCCCAAATCCCATTCAACTGAAAAATAATTCAACCGAACTTTTGAATTTCCCGCGTTTCTCAACGAGAAGCTCCAACAATGTCTTGCCAATTGCTCCACTTTTCTCTGAGAAGAACCCTCAGAGAAGTTTCATTGATTTTCTCAAGATCATCTCAAGAAGAAGGATCCCGCCTCCATCTTTTGTGGAGATTGAGCTCCAGCATTGCAAAGCAATCAAGGCTGGTTTCATGAGTAACATCAACGTGGGTAATGGCATTCTCAGTCTCTATGTGAAATTTGGTTCTCTAGAGCTTGCACATAATTTGCTTGGTGAAATGCTTCAAAGAGATGCTTTCACATGGACCATTTTGTTATCGGCCTATTCTCGTAGCGGAAGGCATGACATGTCGCTTGGTCTTTTTTGTGACATGCTAACTGATGAGGTTTTTCCGAATCATGTTACTTTAGCTTGTGTTCTGAAGTGTTGCATAAATTTGAATGATTTTGGAATGGGTAGAGAAGTGCATGGATGGATAGTGAGGAATCGGATAGAATTGGATGTTGTATTGTGGAATTCGATTATGGAGTTATATGCGAAGTTTGGTGCTTTTGATTGTGTGAAGTGGGTTTTCGGGAAGATGGTTGAGAGAGATGTTGTTTCGTGGAATATTATGATCTCTGCTCATTTGCAGATTGGAGATACAAATAGATCGATGGAGTTGTTTAAAATGTCACCTTTTAGAGACGTTTCAAGTTGGAATGTAGTCATCAATGGGCTTATGCAAAATGAGTTGCATATGAGAGCCTTGCAACTTCTTTATGAGATGGTGAAAACTGGCTGTGAACTCAACCAGTTTACTTTCTCTATTTCTTTGGTACTGGCGGGTATGTTAGTTTTGCTAGACTTGGGACGGCAGCTTCATGCCCAGATACTCAGAAATGGATTTGTTCATGATGCATTCATCAGGACTTCTCTCATAGATATGTACAACAAATGTGGTAAAATGAAGGCTTCGGAAGTCATTTTCAGTGGTATACATAAATCGATTTCTTATGATGGCTTGATGTCGAAAGCCATTGCATGGAGTTCGATGATTGCTGGGTATGTCCAAAATGGTAGGAGTGAAGACGCTTTCGAGTTGTTTCAGAGCTTGCTGCAGGAAGGAGCCAAAGTGGATAAGTTTACTTTAACAAGTATTGCTGCAGCCTGTTCTGATGCAGGGCTTTTAGAGCAAGGCAGGCAGGTGCACGCATTTGTTGAGAAATTAGGGCATGGTTTTGATGCTTATCAAATGTCGGCAATCACCAACATGTATGCCAAGTGTGGAAGTTTACAGGATGCTCATAAAACTTTTGACAGCATAAATTGTCAAAATGTTGTGTCATGGACATCAATAATTGGTTCTTATGCTCTGTATGGGGAGGCTAGGGAGGCAATCAAGCTTTATGAGAACATGCTGGATGAGAATATTATACCAAATGCTATAACTTTTGTTGCTGTTTTATCTGCATGCAGCCATGGCGGCTTTATTGAAGAGGGCCGTAAATATTTCAAGTCAATGCGAGACGATTATGGAATAGTTCCATGTGTAGAACATTTCACTTGCATGGTTGATCTCCTTGGTCGAGCCGGTTTACTTGATCTAGCAAAAGAGTTTATTCAGGAAAACAACATTAGCCATCACACTGTTGTATGGAGAGCATTGCTAGCAGCTTGTCAAGTTCACAATAACATAGAAATGGCCATCTGTTCTTCTGAACATCTAAGCAGACTTGAACCAAATGATGTCGGATCACATGTTTTGCTATCAAATACTTTTGCTACTAGGAGAAATTGGGTGGAGGCTTTGAGGATAAGAAGTCTGATGCAACAAAGAGGTATTAACAAACAAGCCGGTAAATCTTGGATTCAATTGAAAGGTGAACTTCACACCTTTATTGTTGGGGATAGGCGACACCCCCAGTCTGATGAGATATATTCTTTCTTGGAAAAGTTACTTGGGAGGTTGAAAGAAATGGGATATTCAAGCAGGACCGATATGTTATTACATGATCTGGAAGAAGAACAGGGAGAATCTGCTCTTAATTTCCATAGTGAAAAGCTTGCGATTGCTTATGGGATCATAAGCACCCCTTGTGGATCACCCATAAGGGTCATGAAAAATCTGCGTGTTTGTGTGGACTGTCATGTTGCAATTAAATATATTAGCCAAGTCACTGGCAGGGAAATAATTCTGAGAGATGCACACAGATTTCATTGTTTCAAGGATGGAAAATGCTCCTGTGGGGATTACTGGTAAATCAAGCTAAATTGCATCACTATCCGACAAGACTTTGCCTTCAGCATTGCTTCCAACTTGCACCATTATGTCTTCTAGCAGCCGCTGTCATTGTAAGTTGCATTCTTAAAACCAACCTTGATTATCCTTTTTGCAAGCATTAGCATGATTTTTTACAACAATAGATGTGTGCCTCTTGTTACCGATGCATGTTTGAGTTATTTTTAAGAATCACTGAATTCATCGGTTTCTAAGAAATGACCAAGACATGAGGCGGTTGCATACTATTAAACTCTGCTTCACTTTTCTGTTGAGTAGAAGGATTTCATTTCTAGTTTTCAAAGTATTCAGCTTACTTTTGGAAGTAACATATTGCTTGAGAGGCTTGCAAATCTGTTTTGGTCTATCTTGGGGAAAATGAAACCAGTAATAAAGCTATCTTGGTCCCATGTCTTTTCTAAATGAATAGGACTCAAATGCGGCTGTCTTTTGCGAAAATTCAGCATCCTTAGGAGACCATTGAATTAAAAGTAATCAATTCACAAGTTATGCGCTCACTTTTTAGCAGTGGTAAAAGTAAAAGTTGCCTCTGATTCATCGGTATGGAAACTTTAAGAATAAATATAGGTATCAGATCCTTATCATTCCTTGTCTCAATCACAAAGCATTCAAGCACCACATTTCCTTAGATAGAAAGCCTCCATTGATGACCTTTAAGTGAGTGCGCTACTTGAACGTTGCCATAACAAACAGTTTACATGACATATTTAGTATATGAATCTAGTATCAAACTTATATACCCTGCTAAATAACCATATGAGGTGAAGAATTGCTTGCTACTTGGAATACACAATAGTTAACAAAGAAATCAATAAAGTTGCGCAATTTTATATCTCATAACAACGACATGGATGATTCTGGCTTCCACTTGGGTATCCTTGATTTGGCAGTAATGTATTCAGATTTGGATTCATTTTCTTCTTTGGAATATACTTCAGTATCAGCAACCATGAATTTGCTTGCAGTTTACTCTTATAATAAATAATAAATCAGTGTCAGAGTTATCCTAATGTAGAGTGGTTGGTATGCAGGACAGAAGAAGACTTCTTTTAAGATGAAGAGATGTCTTAATTTTTAAGAGATCATTCAAAAAAGTCCATTGGCAAAAAATGTGAAACACCATCGTTGTTGGGACACTTTAGGACACAGAGAAAAACAAGTTCGGTGGGGGCTCAAAGAGTCCTACATATTGGACTTGCAATCAGCCAAAAAGCAGCAGGTAACAACCAACCAACACAACCCAACCCACTCCATAATACTTCCCCTCATCACCTTCTCTATCTCTCTTTATCCTTCACCAAACATGGGTAAGTCCTACCTTTCCATTGCAAGATAATCATTTCCACTTACTTGCTAATAAAGGCAGGACCACCCAATATAACAAATCCATTAGCACACTACACTATTCAAAGCAGACATCCACACCCTTGCCATTCATTCATTCATTCATGAAGCAATGAAGGACAGGATGGAGAGATTCAGTGTTCTTCCCTTCTCCATCGGTTGTGTTTCTCATTCCAGTGTCGCTGTCTCTGAGAACCACTCAACAAAGAAGGCACACACCGATGCACCACCACCACCACCACCGCCAAGTACTAATAATATCTTCAATTATATATTTGTTTATCATTATGCTTTTTGTTATTAATATACCGCTGTTTTGTTACGAAAAATTTGTTATAGAGTGTGGAGGAGAAAGTCCGGCGACAATGAGGACAGGGAAGAGCTCAAGCTCGAACTCAAGCTCGTTCGGTTTTTTACCGCTCCCCAGGCCGAACATAGCAGCCGGGATTCAGAGGTTGGTGAAGAGCTTCAAGAGCTTGTCTCAGTTGTTCTCAGTGTATGAAGAGGAGGATGAAGAGATGGAAATGGAGATTGGATTTCCAACAGACGTGCAGCATTTGGCACACATAGGACTAGATGGCTTTTCCAACATTGGTAACATGAAGAGCTGGGAAAAAACTCCAGATTGTCTTTCACTCCCATCTCTATCTCTAAGACAGTTTGAGCTGGCCATGGCTTCACAGGCTGATGCTCAATTGGCTCATCATCATCATGGTCCCCTCCAACTTGCTTGATTAATATGATTCACTTGTCCTTATTTTTATCTTTGTTTTTATTGATGTCTTGTATTGGTTGACGGTGAATATGAGTTTGTTGTATAGTTATGTTCCCACTGATGGCAGCTTTATATGTGTATATGGGGAATCTTTTAACATTGATTTGATTATTATCTCAGTGATTTGCATGGCAGGGGTGCAATAAAAAGTATAAATGTTTGGGGCAGTTCATGGACTCTACATGATCTTGTATTTAATTTTGGGTCCCCCACAGACTTTTTCCGGTTTTGGATGACTCAGAGATTGGAAGCATCTCACGGCAATGAATGCAGTTAATTATTGTTCACGGGATTGGGCATCAAAGCAAAAGCAAAGCAAACCAAACCAAACCAAACCAAACATGATATTTGTTTTATTTGAAAAGGGAGATTTTTTTTTTTTTTAATTTCATGTGATTCATTCATTTATTTATATGTTTAAGTTTTAGAGAGCAAACCAAGAGGTAAATTTTTTTTTCCCAAATAAAATATTCTTGTTTTTCCCAAAAAGATAAATTTAAATCTCACTCCACGCAAAATGAGGCAATTTTAGAACTTAACTTCCAAGTGTAACCAAATTGTGTATTGTGATTATTTGTGGTTCAAATATTTATTGCTCTCTCGCATCCAATAATTGCATACCTATGGACATTTGCAATTAACAATAGTTGGTGCAAGATTACAAACAGTGCCAAATAATATATATATATATATACATCCATGTTAACCTTCTTCAGGACTCCATTTGTAATTGTCAGTGGCCACTAATCTATATACGTCTGCAATATTCTTCAAAGGCCACTGCAAGCCCTGCCTGGCATTTGTCTACGCTAAAAAACAGTGCACCTGGGCAGACATGTTATGAAACCACAACTACTCTTGTCTTGCATTAAATGCATAGCAATAATGAATTCCAAATTATCTCAATACGAGATATTGGAGTGTTGGCTGTTAAAAAAGAGATTCGAATTTCGCATTTCACATGCATAAATGCATAACAAATTTATAGTGCTTGCAGCTCTTTATGAGCCGCTTGTGAAAAGAAAAACATTCATGCCCACAGTACAATATCTGCCGATATGAATAGAAGGAGTGAAAGATGACTCCATTTATTGTTCTCAGAAACTTCCACATGAAACAAAGCGCTGATTGCTATGATCATTTTGACCATGAATTTATGCAACAAAAAACAAAAATAAAATCATAATGGCAAAGAAAATGTATATAAAGTTCACCACAAATAGTTTCTATGAATGAATACAGGCAAATGAAGATGACAGGATATGAAAGTCACATTTTGATCAATTTACATCATTCGCACAAGATTGCTACAAATCTTTTCATGTACTCTCAAATGTTAAAATACTGTAATAAAAGAAATATTTCCATCAATCATTTAAAAGAACAATTGCACAGAAAATTGAAAGTGAATCAAAACACTTAACTATGTGGTAATGGTATATTCACTGGTGGGAGCAAACAATATATAGATAATAACTAAAGATATCACCATTGTATTAGTTGTTTTTATGAAGCATATTTAGTAAGGTACAAGTCCAATGCCTTTCTAGTCTCAATAACTACTTGAGCGTAAGAAGTATCATGCAAAACATGAAAAATGCATTCTCTAAAGCATATGTGAAAGAAATTTTTAATTTTGGATGAACTAATCATTGACTGAGTCAACAATAAAGTTTCGGAAGATATTACTATAAATGTAACCCACAAAGCATCAAAATATTACTTGTTTCTGTATTCTGTGCTAAATAATTGTCTGTCCAAAATGCGGTTGACAATTTGTCTTAAATACACATTTAGCAGTTCAGTATTAAAAAAGATTTAGAGTGTATGATTGGTCTTTGAGCTAAGCCGCGTTGAAAAGGCTAAGAAAACAGGAACAATAAATGACCCACTTTAAGTTCAAGGATGAAAATAACTTCAATATATCAAATGACCAGTCTTGTAGTTTGACATTCAAAAACAAAGAAAATATTCATTAGAGTTCAACATAAGAGATCAGCCACAAAAATATACATGAGATTTAATTGAAAAAAAAGAATTACAAGATAAATTGAGAGACTAAATATGTATGTAAAAAAACTTTACTAGTCTGGTATTGATCAGTAAAGCATCAAAGATTGGAGGCCGGCCACCAGAATATATGCAAAAATATAAAAAGATTTGGAGGTTTTTCATTACCGCTGCAAAATTTCTAACATTGATAACGAAAGAGGGAAGGTCATTTAATGCAGTTTAACCTAAGTCAAAACATTTAAAGTTACAATAAAAAGAGATATTATGAGGTACTTCTCAAAAGTGAGAGAGTAGGAAGTAATTTTGCTATTTGTCTCAAGTAAAGGCTCCAAAAGGAAAACTAACAGTAAGCAAGATTAATATCCAGATTTGTATCCAAATGGAGGCTAAGACCTACAGAATCTACTATACTTACATATTATCAAGATAAATATCCAAAAAGATGCCTGCTACAAAAATATAAACCAAGATCCAATAAGAATAAACATAGAAAAGATCTAAATGATATTGCTCATGAATTATGAGATGAAGTCTGACATATAGAAACTAATATACCTGCATGGCATCAAGATAATAGCCCTCAAATTTGTGCTGAAATATATAAGGAACAAAAATATTAGTATCAAAAAGTAGGTTTTGCTATTAGGATACATACTACAATAAAAAGAAACCTAGACAATACGAACCATAAGAAACAAATTATGATTTGAAATAGATGGATAGACACTATCATATTTGCATAGCACCAAAATTGTACCAAAAAATAGGGGCTGCCAGAAAAGTATAGAACAAAACCCAATAGAAACAAACCTAGACAAAAGAAATGGATTCAAGCAAGATTATGCTAGTTACATTAATGCACGAAGCAAAAGTCTATGCACACATATTAGGTATCTAACATATGCTTCATAAGCCCAGTATCCAAGCCATTCTTTTTGTACTAAAATAAAGCAAAAATCTGACATGGGAAAGAAACTACTAATTTCCTCACTTCATATGAATTGATACTAGGAAGTATTACATAGTAACTTACAAAGAAAATATATTAAACAAAATCAAGGAAACTAAATCAATTCTAAACCTTGAGACTTTCTATCTAAATCCCTCCATTTAAGGAATTGTTCTAATCCTCCATTTAGGGGATTCAAACCAATCTTCCTAAATTATTTAGCCCATTTTCCTATTCCTTTTAGTGCTCATTCACACCTCGACTCTCTTCCTTAAGCTAAGTAATAGTATTTGCCAACTTGAATGTAAGATCGTGGAAAGATGTTTAATTAGCATCTAACATGGTATCCAAGTGATAAGGGCATATTTTCTGATCTCACCCTAAACAACCTTACAAGTATATATACATACATACAACGATGGATTAATGTATTCAAATAATGGATGGTTGACTTGTTCCTTCATCAATTTGTAATAAAAAAAATGGGTTGAAAGAAATTTGAAATAACATGATCATTAGAATTTTATTTTCCTTTTTTTTTTATTGTTTTTATAATACTAGCTATACGCAATTTCTCTAAGTCTGACTCACTGTCAGAGTTATCTTTGTCCAAGTTGTATATTCAAAATTTGGATGATAGAAATTTCCCGTCACTAACTCTATAAACAGGTAAATGCACCAAAAACATTAGCTTGTCTAGGATCAGTTTGGATTCAATTTTTCTGTGCTAAAAGTGATTGATTTAGAAAGATAACCATGACAAGGCCATATTGTTACTCTTCTATCCCTATATATAAAAATAAAAACATAATTCTTTTCCTAATTTAAAATTTCTTCTTCTCCGCTTAACAAGTCGTAAGAAGACGTTTTGTCTTTAATTAATTGACCAAAGTATTCATGACAAAAACACATTATTACCCCTTGTCTTCATATATAAACATAGAAAAATAAATTTTTCCAAACGTTCCTTAATATTCAATAAAATCTTCCATTTTTACAAGTGATAATGTGTCCATAGGATAGCAACCGTCCCCTTGTTTACCAACGTGGATATATAGCTAACAAATTTTCAGTCTGTCCGTATTTGAAGCACTTCACATATAACACATCTACATGCACATAAGAAAACCATAAATGCTTAATTTACTGTTAATAGCGCTTATAACTTGGGTATCCATGCGGATATCTATTTCCTATAGAAGCACCTTTTTTAAAAAAGAAAAAAGCGCTTTCAAAAACCTTAAGTTCTAACTGGCTGTCCCTTAATATTAAAACAAGAAACTAGCCTTCTTCAACCATAACTAATAAAGATACCCACTAATTTCTTTTAACTTAGATCAATTAGAGAAATGCTTTGGCTTCAAGCAACAACATCATAGTCTCAAGGATAATTGGTTCATATCAACACATCCCAGTCCTAGAATAAATGCAAATAGTTGAAACATCATCCTCCTTGGACTCTATACCAATTAACAAACCAGTGCCTATAAATATAGTCTGTGACAAGTAAAAACCCAACAACACATTATGACAAATGAAAACGGTTATTGTCCAGCATCTTTGTGAATATAGAGAACATAATATAAGTCAAAAATGCTTGCAAGTCATAGAAAGGATCATATGTAAATACCAAAAATAAAAATCTGGGAACTAGAAATTATTATTTGAATGGTTTCCATAAGTAAATAAAGAACACCAAGCAAGCTTCAGAATTTTGGACTAATTAATAATCATTAATTATCTGAGAATTACACTATTTCCAATTCCAAAAATGGTTATTTTCAAGACCAATCAAGATTAAATTACTATAGATATTCTCAGATCATAGTAATCATTCACATGCAAAACTTCAATTGCAAATCGTTCCTTTTCAGTTACTTTCACAATAATAACCATAGTTGGTCCATAATCTAACAACTGGTTAATAAAATGCTACCCATAATCATTAAGCAAATTTACCTTCAAGAAATTCTCAAAAAGGAATTTTGTTGATCAAAGAACCATGGCCCTTCCACTGCTATATCTATAACTAAATATTCAATGGCCATAAAACAATAAATACTCATGGAATATTAAAAAAAATCTTAGTATTTAAATCAAACAATCATGCTAATACTTTATATTGCCACGCTGAATGAATGTTAAAGGCCGTTTGGTTCGCAGCAATGATATATTACCACGGTAATGAGATTACTGTGGTAATAAGGTCGGGAATGTTACATACCCGGGAATGTTGTGGTAATATAGGATTATTATGTTTGGTTGAGAACTTAGATTACTAATAATCTTTCATTACCATGTTCAGTTAGTCACGGTAATCGCTTCAGTAATATATTAAACTTACCCAAATACCCCTACATATAAAATTTTGAAAAATTTAATTTAAAGTATTTAGATTAATAAATAATTAAATTATAATATCAAAAATGATTTATTTCACATTTTTTTAAATACCTTTGTATTTAAAATTTTGAGCAAATTTAATCTAATTTCAACATCTGTTGGTTTGGATGCTAATAGCTATATAATTAATTTCATAAAGAACAACATATCATTATAAACTACATAAAGAAGGCATTAGAAAGGGGTGTCAATGAGCCCCGACCCCAATAGAGAACCCAATTCCCCGCCCCGTCGTGGCCGGGGTAGGGAATTTTTTTCGTTGGTGGGACCCGGGGCCAGAGAATATCCTCTCCTCCCCGCCCCGAAATATATATATATATATATATATAATGTTATAAATATCTAAATAAAAATGGAACAAAATGCCATTTGATAATACAAAAAAAAACATTAAAAATGGTTTTACATATAACTAATAAATACGGCGACGCGGCAACACGGAGGTGAGGCGGCAAAGATGGTGACGGTTTGAATGGTGTCGGCCAACTGGAGAATAAAAATTAGGATTTTGATAATGAGTATAATAAGGAATTAGATTAAATGAGTGGATGTATAATTGGAAAAAAATATCACAGATTACTACTAACTTGGTAATCTGAATAAACACATATTTTGGTGGTAATCTAATTACTACCTTATTTGATAATATTTCACTATTGATAATCTCACATTACCATTAACATTACCACTGCTACAGTAACCAAATATGATAATATGAACATATTACCGCTAAATTCACAATAATGTTTTCACATTACCGCGTACTAAACGGCCCCTTAGTGTTAAGGTCTTTTTTGTTATTGCTATCCATGAGGTAGAAATATTTATAGTCCCTCATCCTCCTTCAAGTATAACTATTCAAATTAAAACAAGTTAACAAATTCATATCTAGCGTAAACCTATTTCTTAGCTCTGATCATATATTTCAAACTCACCACCACCAACTGATTTTTGTAAAGCGAATAAAGCAAGCTGAACTTGGGGCATCGAACGAAGATTGCATGCATGGAAACCTATACGTGACAAAAATTCAGTGTCTAATCATAGAAGTTGCTAGGTCTTAGCCGTTAAAAATACACACTTAGTGTCAAGATCATTATCTATATATGAAGGACACATTAAACTTAAAAAAAAAGACAGCATAAATAAGATAAAATTTAATTGTTTTGACAAAAGGGAAAGATGCAAGCAGTTACGTACAGTATCATACGTCATTTGCATTAGTTATTTTAATTTGAAAAAACAAAATGCTATCTACAGTGATTTTTATAACATCCGTCAGCATGTCCAAATTAACACATAAACTTATTGATACGCACCCGATGGATTAAACCTAGTCACTTGCCAAGCAAACATAACATTAACAAGACAAACTAGATCATGAATTAACATCAATAGAGGGCAGATGCGAGATTCCCATTAGAAGCATCAATACTATCAAAATCTCATTTCAGACAAAACAAATGAGCAAATCCATTATGGTGTTGGTTGAGATACAAAACACAAATACACGAATCATTAGCAAGAAACGCAACCAGAGGAATTATATACTAGTGAATACAAAAGGACAACCTATACAAGTTCAATAAAGAGCATAAACAAGATCCGGAAGTAATATCACAAAAGCAAACACATTTCATGCATTACAAATGAGAAAATCCATTAATACTGCGACACATAAGGCAAATACACAAAGCATTAACCAGAAAATGAAATCAGAGGCAATATATACTTGGTAATATCAAAAGCCAATCTACGGAAGTTCAGATAGGGCAACCATATGATATGGAAAAAGAACAAAGGGCAAATATCTTTTATAGATTAATCGCAAATGAGTAAATCCATTACTATTGAAATACATGATGCAAAGCCCATAAATGAAATCAGGGGCAAAATATAACGTCAATATCAAAACACAATCAACACAAGACCAGTTAGAGCACCAATACATTGTGGAAGCAAGAGCACAAAAGCAAGCACATTTCATGGATTACAAATGGGTAAATCCATTGACATGGTAACACATAATTCAAATATTTCAAAACACTAAAGGAAAACTCAACCAGATTGATGCCATAGTTGCTACCATGAATAAAACAAACTAAGCACAAAAGAATAAAAAAGAAAGCATAGTCACCTTGAGTTGATTGATGTGGGCATCCAAGCAATGCCGCCGGCCCATTGGTTCACAAGCAAACGCCAACAAAATGAAAATTTCACCTGGCAGCACTAGTGACAACGAGAGAAAGCACGCCAGTACACGCAACCATGGCCACTCATCGCATGAATGCCGACCAGCGTGCTCTCTCTCGTTGTCAAACAACTCCCAAGCGAATCTCCAAGAACACCATCACCGCCTGCAAAACCAACAAACATCACTGGCAAACACCCATGCAAGACCAAACCCTAGAATTCACAACAAAAAGAAAATATTATGCACCTCCAGAGCTTCAGATCCAAGACAATGGATCACTCGAAACCCTAGCCCACAAAACCACACCGACCTTGAAAAATCATAAAAAAAAAAAATGCAAGGAAAAAACCCGGAAAAGAAATCAACAATCAAAGATCAAGAAATCAAGAAAAGATTCAGAGGAGATGAAGCGCAAACCGGAGAATCAAGTCGATTTCAGAAGCAAAGATGATCCAAAACGAAGAAAGCGGCGCTGCCCTTCTGAGATCCGGACACAAACCCTTCGATAAATTAAATAAATAAATAAATAAATGAAACAAAAATTTAGAGATAAACTCGTAAATATGACAGTATTAGTTTGTACCATTGATGATGAGTTACCTGATATTAACACGCCATAGTTTTAGAACAAAAAAAATGTTGATTTTCATCTCTTGCTAAACGCCTTTGCAACTCTGTAGATGTTAGGCGGAGATTGAGAAAAGATGGGGTGTGGATATCAAAGGGACGGACTTGCGGGCCGTCCTCTGCCTAGGAAAGATGGGACACGTACACTGTGAAGCCCGGGTATTGGTGATACGTTTGTACGGAAATACCCCCTTGTTGGTCAAGGAAATACCGGAATTGCCCTGTTCGGAACTTTTGCTAATAACTTAATGAATGGTGATAAGACACCTTCCTCTTTGGTAATTCCATGAAATGACTTGAAAACATTATTTTAATGTCCTGATTTAAAAGTAACACACAAAATTTTGAAAGCTCTTTTGAAAGTAAGAAATGTGCACTCAGAGAGACCATGCCAGAAATGACAGGGAGACGGGTGGCTGGACAGCGGATATAAAAAAAGAACCACACCGATCATTGAAAAAGGGCGGAGGACATTTTGGTCCACGAAATCCACTAAATCCACCGCTGATAGGAGGGCAGCCACCTCTCCGTCTCTGTGTATGTCCTCATATCAAACAAACTTAATAAATATTTATGTTCTTATTTTACATGAAATTAATTTCAACTTCTTTTCTAAACAAACAATTTAATTTTTAAATATTGTCTTAAGTAATTTTTTTTTTTTGAGATAGGGCGACAAGCGCCAACTCTCAGGGGCGTACGTGTGACGGGGAATTGCCTACATTAACATCCTCACCCTCTTGGAACGGGGGAGCGCGATTCGGGGGGATTGAACTCGCGTCTTCTCTCACGAGTGGACCCGAGGTACCGCTAGACTACAAGCCCTTTGGTCTTAAGTAAATATTTAACTGCAATATATATATATATACAAATTTTTACATCACCACTATAATAACTAAACAGCATGAGATTTCATTCCTATCTAGAATGTCAATGGTTTAACTCTCTTCTAATGTACAAATAACAAAAAAAAAAAAAAAAAAAAAAAAAGTGTGCATGCATAGTCCAACTAATCATATTTCAATAAAATCTTACTTTATATCAAAAGTTCTAAATTTTTTGAAAAAAAAAATAAGAAAATTAAATTTATTTCTCTTACAATATTAAATACCAGTGAGGTCCCTTCATAGTCGGTGATGAATGATGGAGATATTAAATTTATTTCTCTTACAATATTACTTTATATTGCTCTGATCTATTTCTAAGGAATTGATGTTACCCACCCATATAAAACAGACGAATTCTCCAAACGTTTTTCCATGGCACCAGCCAGCTGCCAATTAATATATAAAATTCAAGAAGGTTACATTATAAAATATATTTCACCAAAAATTTATTAACCATTGGAAGAGAAGTGGACTATAACAAAAGTACTTGAACACTACTTGTTTAACTTTGTTCATGCAGTATCATTTATGCTCATTATGACATGCATAGAAGTGCTATGTTTTGTATCCATGCTTGCATGTAATACAAACATGGCATCAACAAACCAATTAACCAAGCAACCAAACTTTTCCCCATTTGAAGATCAAATGTGAATTCTCAAACCAAAACATTTTTTGAAAAGCCTTCTAGAGTTGGAGAAGTTTCAAATGGAAGAAGAACCGCTTCAAAGAAACACAAAAGAAAAGATGAAGATGAAGATGGATTCTTCATTGTTGAAAAACATTGATGATAACAATGACGATGATGATGATGAAAGGATTAATGAAGATGAAGATGAAGAAGCACTCAAAGACAACCCTCAAATGAAGGACTTCAAACAAGGATGGCCATTGTTTTTGAGGGAGTCCAAGAAGATATGGAGAGTTGCAGGGCCAATAACTTTGAATGGTTTCTTCTCTTATGCATTGAACTCTTCTCGGTGCAAATATTTGCCGTCCACCTAAGCGCTGTTGAGCTCTCCGCCGTCTCCACCTCCTTTTTGGTCACAACCAACTTTCCGACAATTGTTCTTGTGAGTCCTACATTGATATAACTCATTGTATTTCTTTCTATCAAATTCATTATAGTTTGTTGGACTTAATTATGTAATACATCGGGAATAGTCATATAAGATCTTTGTTTGTAATAATATAAATAAATATTCAAACAATGCTCTGATACCATGTTAAATTGGCTTGGGAAGTGCCATGGACACATTTTGTGGGCATGCATTTGACGCCGGGAAAATAAAACTTGCATTGATCGTCCTCTTCGTCGCCGCTCTAATCATGTCTCCGGTTTACATCTTCGCGACACCAATCCTAAAGTTCCTCGGCCGGGAAGTTCTCCGGTTTGCATTGCATTTGGAGGCCTTGTTCTTCATGTTAGTCTGTTGGGAGTGTTTGTGTATGTGTTTGATTGGGGACTTGATGGAGCAGCAGCTGGATACAATTTATCATCTTGGGCAGTGTCCATTGCTCAATTGGTGTACATCATTGTTTGGTATAATTTTACATGGACTAGAATCTCATTTTCTTCTACTGTCAAAGAAGTGTGGTCTTTTCTCAAGCTTTCTCTTGCTTCAGCCATGATGTTTTGCATGGATGGCTGGAACATGATGGTGATGATGGTGATTACCGGACTTCTAGATAACCAGGCCATTGCCCTCGGTTCCATTTCTATTTGGTGATTAAGTATCTAATCAGTGAATTGCATTGGAGTTGTTGGGATGGTGACTGAAGAGATGGAGAATGGCATGGGTGCCATGCTGACATGAAGAAGAGTAGAAGATCAAGCAACCATGCTCAATGGATCCACAGCTTCATGATACGTACACAGGAGCATGATGCATGTGAAATGATATGTCACGTTGCATTTAAGAAGTCCTGATGCCATATTGTACTTGTTTTAATATAGTTTAAGTTCTCCAGTTGTATGCAATCTTAAGTATGTATGTGTGAAAGAAGAACAAGAAGTAGTGAATGAAAGTAACTAGAAGAGATGCAGATTCTCTGTTTTGAGAATCATTGTGTTGGTGTTTCCCTGTATCTTATTTACACTTGCCTCTATATACAAACTGTCTTTTTTCTCGACACTGAAACATTTAGAATAGGAGTTACATCTTTTCACCTTTGTTTTTCAATTTACCAATTGAACTACCTACATGTGTGTGTGTGTGTGTGTATATATATATATATACTGAATATTCCTATCCATCAATCGGCTAAATTAACAATTGTTACTTGTTGAGATAGCATTAATTACATGTGAGATAGTTCATAGAAACTAACTAGAAAAGTGAAAAATCATCATAAATGTGTATAAAATAAATGTTTAGACTTTTGAAACATTTTCTTTTTGCCAAAATATAATTTTCCTTTGAATCGTCTAATTGAACTTTCGGTTTTGTTTAAGCATGAACATAAACACATGGATCAGCATGCTTTTTTTCGGAATCAATGCTGCTGTAAGATACATACTAATTCACCTTATGAATGATTTTCTGAATGCATAGAGAGAGATGTTTGCTGATGATGAATGTTTTCTCTACATTTTAATAGTGTTCGGGTATCAAATGAGCTTGGATCAGGCAATGCAAGAGCTGCCAAGTACTCTATTGCCGTCATCGGCATTACTGCACTTGTGATCGCTCTTCCCTGCATAATCATCATACTTGCAACATGAACTTATTTCCCCGTATTCTTAACAAGCAATAAAAAGCTGCAAAATGCAGTAGCAGAAATGGCATATCTTCTTATTGTTGCTGTTTTTCTCAGTAGTATTCAACCAGTAATAATAGGTACGAATTAATCCTATTTGTTTAATTGTTTACTTTAATGTTCTTCAATTAAAATCAATGGTTTAACAAACCTTGATTTATTTATTTTTTTTTAATTTGGCATTTTAGGAGCTACTGTCTTATTGGAATCCCCTTGCAATTTATCTTTGGACTCTTGCTTCATTGTAATGCTCTTGTAAATATTATGATAATTTTTGTGTTGAATTGTTAATATTAAAACTCGATTTAATTGTGTTGTTTGTAATTTATTTTTGTAAAATTATACCGGGTACACGGGGTGGGATGTTATGTGGATTAGTGTTGCAGAAATTAATTTTATCTGCAATAGTTTGGGAAACCAATTGGAAGGATGAGGTAAAACATGTCTCTCTGTCATTCAATTTGAAACCATTTAATTAATTAATTATTAATTAATGATTCAAAGTTTATGTTGTTTCAGGCTAAGAGAGCTTCAAAAAGAATGCAAGTGTGGGTGAAGCATGATAAAACTATTGTTTAATAGATATGAATGTGATAAATTCATTGTGTGTGTGTGTGTGCGCGTGTGTGTTTTGCTTTTATTTTTTTTTCTTTCTCTGTTTTACAAAATTAATTATTAAATAGTTGAAGAATGCTGAAGATGTAAACATTACACTTGCAAAAGAAAGCTGCTATTTTTATTTTTGAGACAGTAGCCGGCCAAGATCCAATTTGCCTGATTCCATGCAAGAACTTCATTCAGATAAAGCTAAGAAACAACAATTCAAGATATATATATATATATATATATATATATATAGACAGATAGATATAGCAAACTAGAATGTGCATGACATCAAACTGTTACAAATATACTCACTCATCTACAAGTTACAGTCAGACCTTCATTCTTTCGGTCTGGACATTTCAGATTGGATGTGTTTATTCAACGGTACAACATTCTTCTGCACATACAATCACAAAAATGAAAAAATAGATTCTCTATGAAGGAGGTGACAACATCAGAGGAGAATGATGGGGTATAACAATGAACACAACTATTTATCGATTTCATGAGGTTCAGAACATCCATCTTGGTGAGACCTGAACCTCTCTTTGCCGGGGCTTTCTCGACTGTTCTTGGTTATTTTTTTTCTTCATACTTGATGAGACTGTTGGACTGTAATAATCATGGCTCCTTTGCGGTGCTGCAGGAGTTTGCGAATATGTTTTTCTTAAAGGGATAAATGTATTCTGTTTCTGCAAGTTGCCCTTCCGAGCTGCTGAGTTTCTGCTACTGGAAGTCCACCTGCTATAGTTCACACAACTTTGGCTCCTGCCAACTTGCTGAAGGTCTTTTTGTTTTGGGCTCGGGTAGTTTCTGCTCTCCATTGTTTCAGCTGAGTACATAGTTTCCCCTTCACTGCTGAAACCATCACCATACATTTGTAAATCTGAGACTTCAACTGGTGATGAACTGGACTGCACCTCACTGCAGCAATCCAACATGGTAGAACAGGCAGGAAGAGCGGGAGAATTTCGTCCTTGCTCATTTGATCCTAGGATTCCATGTGATGCATGTCGACCCTCTACTGTCGGTTTCTGTTGTTTTGGTTCTTCAGCATTATTTTCCTTAGGATCTGGAAGCAGCTGTTTGAGGGGTAGCGGTAATACGATAGATCCTGGATTTCTTGGAGGAAAATTAATATCCAGGAGGTGATTTGAAGTGTTTTCTTTCTTCCTAAGTGGCCCAGAAATCAACCTTGGGGACTCATAGATCTCCGGGGTGGGAATACCTTGTTCATGAGCAGAGCGTAAATCAGTCACCAGGTTTTCTTGATTTGCAACAGCATTGGGTGAATTGCTCAGTCCAGGTTGACATCTTGTCCTCGAGACAACCTGGGGGGAGGATGAGATGTCATCATTGTCCTCCTCTGATGACTTGAAGACCCGTCGCAGGGTGAAAGATGCACAAGAATGTTCGCTCTTCTGTCCAGTAGACAATAAACGAATCAAAGGTAACTTGGGCTTGCTAAGCTCATCCAAGCTGCCTTCCCAGTGCTGATGCAACCAATCAAAGATGACAGGAATGGGTATCCCGAATTGCATGGATGAATCTTTTTTCCAAGAAAGCGATGAGGAGGACGATGCTGAAGAGGATCTCGCAGTTGGTGATGAAGCAAGTTTCATGGGATCACAGACCATGAAGGCAAGATTCCCTTGTGCATCAAAACCAGCAGATCCAGGACACCATGTCACACCATCAGTAGAGAGCTTTATAAGGTTGTCAGTAGCTATTACTACTTTTCCTTCACCAACTGTCAAATCCATCTTATTTGTATGGCCCAAAAGATAAACCAAACTGCCCAGGTCTAGACTTGGATTGCAACAAGATTTCAAGGAATGAGGCTGCTGCCCTTGTGAAGATGAATCAGCATCAACAGTATCAAGCCCTACTATGGAGAGATCAAGAACAGAACTGGTAATGAAGAACCTGGCACAAATGTTATGAATAACATAAATAAATATCAGAAATTGGGTTAAACAAAATTTAGAGTATCTCAGATCCAACATTCTAAGTCTATAAATTATTAACATTTGACTAAACCAGACTCTAGCGAGTTTCCCATGTATCTTCTCTACACATAAAGGCCAAAGAAATTAGCATAATTTAATTAAATGAGAAAAATTTTAACGGTCTTGATACAAAGGACAATGGCACATCATCATCCAAATTAAAAAAACAAATCACAAGCAAGAAAATATATCACAAATGTTTATGCATTGAGAACAAAAAATTTGAAACTGGTATCAACGTTAATTCATAAAGTTAAGTAAATATTGTGAAACACACACATTAATTCTCAACAAAAAGCATCCTGCATAGGTCTTTAAATCTCAATCACATACTACTCATTACTAACCAATGCATAGAAAACAACAGTGAATGGTATCCACATCATTGAAAAAAATTATAAAACACTTTTCAATTATTAATTGTTGTTCCAGAAACACCCAGTACAGCAAACACCGGCGAGGATTATTTCATCTTCAGCAATATTCACGCATAAAACACAAAACCAATTAAATGCTATACTTAAACAATTTAAAGAAAGCTGACCGATTGTCAACTTTTTATTAGACTGAGTTGATCAACGAAAATATTAAAGTGGATCCACTGTACAATCTAGATGTCTTTGCCAGATCAGAATGCACAGTGCAATTCAATCCCTCAATTTTTTCAACCATGCCTATAGGTAAATTAAAAACAAGCAATAAAATCAAAATAAAATCTTGAACCATGTTGACTTTCCAAACAGACCCTTCAATGAAATAGAATCAGGATGTCTATGTGCACAGTGCAATTCAATCTCTAAATTCACAATTGATGATTGACTGGTAGAGCTAGAAAAAAAAAAGATGCATCAGACCTCAAGATTTATCAATTTTAACCAAATCTTAGAAAAGTATGATGCATCCTTAATGTGTTACGGATCTGGTACAGTGAACTTACCTCTCCATTGCATTAACAATATGCAAAAGCTTACACATCAGATGGTTTTATGCTTACTGTCATGGAACAATGATGAATAAAGCAATCATAAAAACAAACTTTGACATCAGATGGTTTTATGCATACTGTTGGTGGAGCAATTATGAACAACGTAATGATAAACCTAAATGCCAATGTCAATAGCCACATCTAAGCTTCAACAATTATTAAATTTTAATATGTTCAGCATGTCTTGCAGCCAACACAATGATGCTCGCCCAAATCTATCGACCTTCTAAAGTCTGTTGCTATGCCCATATGCCAAAAAGCAAAAACTCACATCATCTAATGATAACAATATTACTGAAATCACTACAAGCAACAAACACAAGCCTAGCCACATCCCAAGAGACAAATTGAACAATGACAAGAAATTCCAGCAATGATGCATGTTTAACTAATCACCTATGAAAAAACCTTTTATTTTTTTTTAATTAAAACATGAGTCACAAAAAATCTATATATATATATAATTTGGTATGCGACCACACGCCAGTAAAGCAATATGTTCTCCAACATCAATTAAAACATATACTAATTAGTATAGAAAGTGTCCAGGCCTAGAATTGTCTCCCCATGATATTCCTGAACTTTTTAAACATACAACTACACTGATCTAATGCCAGAAAACTATTGCTAAAAATCCTCCTGTGGATGAATTCAGGAGAACGTCCTGTAGCTATAGATATAATGCACAAACAAATTCACCAAAAAATTAATTGGTTTCTGAGTACATTATCCTTGACGTGAAAAAACCATCAGATCTTGATCCAACCATGCATCCTTTCCCTTTTAAGAACCAAAACAAACACCCAAATCCACCAGATCAAAGCAGTAAACAAAGCGAAACATCCCAAACAAAACAAATTCGAACAGCATTGCCACAAAGACCAAAGATTGAAGCGAAAACCATACAAAATCAACAACCAGAATTCTTCATCAGACCTGTGAGGGACCAAGCGAGCCGAGACGCGGCCATGGTGGAGCCGGATCTCGGCAGCCTCCGCCGCCGCAACAGTGGGAATGTTAGCATGCGTGGTGAGAAGCAAGCCGCGGTGGATCAAAAACCCAGTTCCACAACCACCGCCAGGGGCAGAGGAGATGGCAGCCAAGGCGGGACCTTTACCAGAAAAAATGGCACCTTTGATCCTCTCCGACTTGCCTCCCCCGGCGCAGAGGCACCAGCCGGCGCCCTCACGGAGCATTCCCATCTGCAAACCCTAGCAATGCCGGTGAGGGCGAAGAGCAAGAGATCTGAGAGAAAAGTAGAGTTGGAGATACAAAGGATTTGAAGAACAAAGAAGAGGAATGGAAAGAACAAGGCTGGAGAGAGATTAAAAAAAGTCGCATTTCTTTTTCTTTAGTGAATCTCTCTAGTGTCACGCATATGGTTTTTTTTTTATTATTTAATTATTTAATTACTATTATTATTATTATTATTATTATATATTAAAAAAAATTAAAATAAATATAAATAGATATACGCAACCTGGTTGATAGATTAAAAAACAAATAATAGAGTCAAAACCCTACTCTAAAGTATTAAAAGGGTTTTATGGATCTTCTATAGGAGGTGTTATTATATGACAAATGATTTTAAGTTCATCGGAGATTATTATCTCATACGTAATTGATGATATAGTTTCATACATATCTATCACTATGGTTGTTTTTCGTTAATAAAAAAAAAAGAAATATAAATTTGAAATCAAGATTAATGAATTTATGGTTTGTTTTGGATTGCTGTTCACCCTTATTTGATCTCAATTTGTTCTTCAAAAAAAAAAAAAAAAAAACACTTGTCTCAATTGTGTGACACCACCCTTGTGTTGCTTGTTGGTTTGTTAAAGCCAAACTTTGAGTTGGGCCCACTTGATGAATATGTAATTGGAAATTAAAGTTATGTTAAGATATATTTTTCACAAGATATACTATTTTAATCAACTTAGCACAAAAAAGTAAAAGTTCAATTTTCCCCATTTTTTTTCTTTTAAAAAAAAGACTCTTAATTTATTAACTCACTCAACAAGACTTATCAGTCTCGGAGGGTATATTAGGTATAACATAAGTGTAAAAAAACTCTACCAACTGCCTAAATGTTTAGGACTTGAGCCAATCCCATTGGTATTCATAATTTTATTTTCATTGTACATAATAATATATAAATTACATAATATTTTTTAAAAAATTTATTTATTAGTATCTGAAATTTGCCATTAATCCTAGAAATATTCTGATGTATTTTTTTGGTACTTTTTTTTTCTTTTTGCAAAGATAAATTGTTTTTTCACATTAAAAAAATAATGTGAAAGATAAAGGTGGATTGGAGATTTAAAAAAAATAATTAAGAGATGGGCTGAGAATTTCATAAAGATGTGATTAGCTATGATCATTTGTTAATAGTAAAAATATATATTTACATTATTATATAATAATATATTCACATTCTATATTAAAAATAAATAAATTTTCTTTTAAAGTTCAATATTCGGACCAATCACTCTAGTTATATACCATTATTTAAAAAAAATCATCTTTAAACTTGACTCCCATTGCTTAAAAACATTGAATATCTTAATAATGCAATTTGCATTTCAAAGGCAAAAAAAAAAAAAAAAAAAAAAAAAAAAAAAAACAAGAAATCCATTCCAAACACATGACTCTAGTTACATCATTATTGCAATGGATATTGTAAACTTTTTGATTGGTACTAAACTATAATATTTTTTTATTTTAGTGTTTAAATTTTAATTTGAATCAATCACGTAACTTTAATTTCGTTTTAATGTGGCCACTTGAGAAATTTTGACATATTTTTAATGTTGAAAAAACCGAATTTTCTTTAATAATACATACATGACATACTGTCAGCATAGCTGGTAATTCTATGTCAAGTGCTATCAAAAAATTATAGTCATCTTCATCATCAAAAATAGGTTAAAATCTCTCTGGTAACCATTTAGTGAAACATGACTAAAATTAAATGACTATTTTAATTCAAATTAAAGTTTGAACATCAAAAAATGAAAATGAAAAAAATAAATACTGTGGTTAGAAGAATCTTTCAAAACAGATGCAGACATCAGGCATGTCCTTGCATGCAGTAATTAATAATAAATTAAGAAGAAAGGCAAAGGGAAAGATAAAATGTTTCCTCCTCATTGGCAGGCAACACAACACACTCCTTGTGTCTGCATAAACCATTGATTAATCACAAAAGCCTGTTTTGTGATGTGATTTAGCAACAACTTTTTATCTCAGTTGTGGCATGTTTGTCCAACAAACAAACATGCAAAAGAACTCCCTCATTATTAATGTCTTTCAAAGAAAATAGTACTGTGTGACAAAAGTACAAGACTCAATTATTTTAATGCGGTTACTGTTGGATATATATATATACAAAGTCTAGTTTTAATGCGGTTACTGTTGGATATATATATATATATACTATGTAGGGTGTGTTTTGTTGGAAAGTGGTCCACGGAAGTGATTGGAAGTTTAGAAGTGTGACTTCGATTGAAGTGGAATTTTTATTTGAAAATCTTTAGTTCCATGTGTTTGATTGAGGGAAGTGATGAATTATGAATTATTTTTTTTTATCTTTGTTAGGAGTTAAAAAATAAAAACATGGTTTATAAATAAATTATTTATTATATTTGATGTAATGTAAATTTTTTTAAATTAAAATCTTAATTTTGTTGCAAAAATTAACAAATTTAAAAAATTAAAAAAATAAAAATAATAAAAATAAAACAAAAAAAATAAAAATAAAAAATAAAACAAATTAGAAAAAAAATAATAATAAAAGATTTATAAAAACATACAAAATGAGTGAAGTGGAATACCGAAGTGTCACTTCGGGGGGAAAAAATCCTGAAGTCAAAGAGTGAAGTGGGAGGTTTTGGAAGTGGTCATTTCCTCATTTCAACTTCTACTTCGGTGAGCCAAACAAGTAAAAGTGTCACATCAGCTCTCACTTCAGTCACTTTGGTCTCCACTTCAGTGAACCAAACACGGCCTACGTAATGGGTATAATGAGCTTTTCTTTCAAAAAGTGGAGGATAATATGACTTGCTATTAACAAAGGCAAGTTCTGAGAGAGACTTCAAGAGATATATGTATAAAAAAATAGTAATAATCATAATATATATATAAGCCTAATAAAGGTTCTAAATCACTGAACATAAACATAATTTGAACAATTTTGCAATGCATTACTCTTAAAACCGGTAATATTTGGAAAACATAGATTTGAATATATAAATACAGGTTTCCTATCCGAGAAGTTTACGTTTTTTTGGAGTTGAATCAAGTTGAAAGAATAATCTAACAAGATCCAATTGTATTTAGCCATCAAAGCAAGCATCCTAGAAAGATTATGTTGGGGAGAACATAGATGAACATATTTACTCATTCAGCAATGTAATGAACTAAAAAAAAAAAAAAAAAAAAAAAAAAAAAGAAACTGATTTTCTAATCATTGCTGCATGCATCAAATTGACTCCAAATTGGTGGATTTTGATCAGTGAAAACATCTTCTATATCTAAAATTACGGCAAAAAAAGTATAAGTAGTTTTCATCAATGAATGCCGAAGAGGCATCGGAATCTACATTATCTCCAAGTTGTCGCATTGCAAATTGTTCTCATTCATCTTCTTTCTACCTCCACCTTGTCTTCTCTGGTGCTCTGTAAAACAGCAAATCGAAAACAATAACTCAATTGTTCAACTTCATGGTTTATTACAAATGGCAATGAATGCAGTACTTTTGCTCGAAATCAAATTACGCGTCATTTCTAAGAACTCTTCCCACTTGTATCTGCTCAATTCTCGTTTCTCCTCTTCCGACAATTCAAAGTTCGGCTTTCTACCACATATATATGCTGCTCTGCAGATAAACAAAGATAAAAAAATAAGATGTGAGACACTGATTTATTAATTTTGATAATTTTTCGTCAAGAAACGCAGCAGAAATATGATGTTTGAGATGCCTCATTCTTGTTTATACAATAATTTATATGATCTGAGGATTTCCATTTACAGTCTTATGTTTTGAAATCACATTTAAATATGTTATATAGAGAGGAACATACCTGTCATATAATCTTGCTGCCTCTTCTTGTGATCCAACAGTACCCAAGTGGATTTGTTTTTTGTCGACTTTTATTGCCGCTTGCCATTTTGTGTTTTTGAAATAAACACCACGCATTATTGATGGCTCCTGATCTTTGTATTGCTTTCTCCTGTAATTCTTTCTGTATTTGATTTTTTTTTCTGTAGGTAAGTAAAACACAATATAATTAGACAGAGTTATCACGGGAGAAACATCGATGACAATTAATACTTTGAGGAAAAAACCAACAACATTATGTCAGTTTCCAAATAAAACAAGCTTTTTCGATCAATTTATCTCATGTTTTACTTCATAAGAAACAAACAAACAAATAAATAAAATGTATCTAATGCTCCCTTTCATTGTAATGATCAGTGATCCAAGGTAGCAATCTAATCTTCAGAATTTTCACATTTGAACAAATCTTAAAGCAGTATTCTGCTTGCAAGAAAACCGTTAACCTTGAAAATAATGATCAGCTTCCTCCTTCATCACTGTCATAGATTCTACACATTCTTCAGAAATCTGTACATGTGAAACAAATCAAATGATCTGAAAGATGGCATGCAAAAAATTATAAATAAATCAAAGTTGGTAAAATGATACATATATTTTGGGAAGTAAATAGTTACTAGAACACAAAGAAAACGGAATTACGCAATTTAGTTTTACCAGTTTTTGATGCTCGATGATTACTGCAGGTAATGGATGCACACTGGATGGCCTGATATTCTGATTACAACTTTCCACAAATGTGTTATTTTCTAAGAATTTAGGAATCCCAACGCTGAATGAATGTATCCCTGAAAATGTCGAATATAAATACAAATAAACAATTCTGAGAACAAACAAGTCATTGACAAATACTATTTAAAAATGAAAGCTCAAAAAGCAAAAGATAACTGAAATAGGAAGCATCATCTATCTCTACTCCTTCAATTTTTTTTAAAAAAAGTTCTCAATGAAGTGCAAAAGGGGGGCTTTGACTTCTGAGTTTGATTAAGAAAGAAACAGTTCATCATGGTTAGTTATCAGTGACACATTAGTATTTCACTGATAAAAAGAACGGTGACGATTTCTTCTGCAAATATAGAACCATACTCAAAACATTAATTGTGATATCGATCTCACAAACATATAATTCGAATGATTGAACAAGATCGATCTTAAAGCATACCAGAACAAAGTCCCAAGAGTCTGCGCCGTCGTAAGCTTACCATGACTGATCCAATTTTCCTAATGGAAGCATCAAATTATTCATCAAAGAATAAGTAAATCGGAAAATATAATGTAAGGTGATGAAAAGTCCCAAGTAAAATTAGATATGCGACACAAATCAAGACGTTTATCATTGACAAGTCACATTCTGTTCTCCATATTTTGATATTGTTATTTTTTTTCCGAATTATACTGCAGACAAGATTAAACTTCCTAAATATGATTTATGAGCAATGGGCATAGAAGAATTTCTTCGAGGCTACTTAGGTTATAATTTATTCACAAGACAATTATTTGTACAAAATTAAAGCAGCAGAGTTCATGGATGAGACTATAATTAATTAAGATTCACTTATTAATCGCAACTCGGCTTTGGTGACCATCTCTTCACCATGCTGTCTTGATATTATTCACAACGGAACATCTCCGGCATGACAACTGAAGAATGCTAGATCTTCTTAAGCTATGCAAATGAGAGTTTTTCAAAGATTCACAAAATGAACAATATAACAGTAAAAATTCCACTTTGAAGCAATCCCAAAAAACAATCTCCATATCCCAAAGAGAACATACACTTATATCATTAGACTGATAATAGAAAAAAAAAAAAAAAAAAAGGATTGCCGAACAAATTAAATGCAATGCAGAGATCCAAATCATCCTTATTTTCTGAAACCTTCTCAATGCTCTCTACATGAAAAGTTTGCCATTTCTTCTGCTTCTTATGAATCCCATCCAAATGAAAAAGAAACTTCCAATAATTCCAATATTATCACAAAAACTCATTCCACAAACTTTCATCCAAATTATTTTCCCCTTTCAATTCCATTCAGCTCAATGACTTATGAATTCAATAGTTCCAACAATGAAATCTAAATAATCCCAACAAGCATCTCCTTCACTGTTCAACCATGATTGAGCTAGCAAGTGAGGGTCCCACATTTCATGGCTATGCTGGAAAAGCATGAAAATAGAGACAAAAAATTATACGTATACATTTTTCTGATATTTACATGGTAACAGTAACATCTATTCTTATTCAACACATTCAATAATCAATCTTAAACTCCACAGAAACAAAAAAAAAAAAACCAACAAATTCCCAATCAAGAAGTTCTTTAAACTCTTCCAGGCCATGAAATAAATAACTACTCCAATGATACACAAAAACTACATGAAGCAAAGCCATGAGTTGACATGGAACATATTACATATATATATATAGACAAGAGATGGTGTGGTACTCACCTTGGGGAGGAAAAACAGAGATTTTTTAGTATGAATTAGTGAAGGAAAAATCTATGGAAGCATGGCCGGCAAAGTTGGGGAAGTTGGCCAAGAAGAGAAGAGAAGGGAAGAAGGAAGGAAGGCTTTCAATCTACCACCTTTCTTTCTTTCTTTGTCTTATGCTTGCTATCCTTTCTTAGTTTCTCCAACCAATCCAAATGACATGTTTGCCCTTTCTTATTTCTAATATTAACAGAAAAAAAAAACCGCTCTAAGAGTTCCACCCCCCCTATGCAAAAAGATTTTCTTTTTTAATATATTTTTAATAAAAAAAAAATCGAATTTTATGCAGAATAATTTATTTATCTTTTTTTACAAAGACAACAAATACTCCCAACAACAGATGAGAATTGTTAAAAAAAAAATATGCAGGTATGATAGTGCACTGGTTGCAGTAATTTAATGATCTAAAAAAATTAATTTTGCTAAATGAGATGAATTAACACAAGCCAATAACACTCTACCACATGCATCCAAATTGTTATATTAAAGATTCATTGAACATTAATGAATAGTATTATTATAATATTTTTATAGTATTTAAACAGTATTAACTCACACTCACCTATCATTTCTATGATTTACAACTATACCATTTTAGTGGTTGTTTAATTTATTTTTTCAAAAATGTATAACTTTATATATGACAAATTAATAATTATTAATTTTATGTTAATTGCTTGACCAAAACAAAAGTGTGTATATATATTATATATAAAAGATTTCAAATTAAATATTTCTGTTGAAATAATCTAGTTATCAAGAGAGGGTGTAGATTGGAGGAGAGGAGTAGGGGCAATCTTGGGAAAAAGGGTGAGGAGTGAGAGATGTGGGTTTTAAGGTGGTGACAATGGACGAACAGAGGCCGGAGGTGGTTGGATCAAAAAGGTGGCCATAAACTTAAGCCGTGTGGATAGAGTTCCACCATTCACCCCCTTACTCACGTGTGTGCTTTTATTTATTTATTTATTTATTTATTTATTTATTTATTTCTTGAGATAATATATAAGCAACTTACATCTGATATGTAATACAATACATAGAAAAAATATATTTATTTAATATATAAGCAACTTAAATCAGTTTAGGGTGAAATACTAGGAGTACTCTCAAAACTACAGCTCTAGACAAGTGTTTTTAATATACATGAATTTTTGAATTCAAAACTATTTGTTTAAAAAGATTCAAGTTTTGTGACTTGAATCAACTTTTAATTAGTTAAATATTAGTGATCTAAATATATTAAATAATAATAGAAAAGAGTTGTTCTTAAAATATGTTAGGATATTATTATGGAAAGTTGGGTCATTAGACAACTTCTGAGTGGTTTAATGGAAAATCATATGAATGGTGGATGAGTGACATGATACTGTGTAATATTATGCAATATTGTGCAAATTACAGTGGAAATATTTTATAGTATTGTTCACCGAGTCCGTTTGTAAAATGAACCGTATTGTCCACAAAAAATTTATCATCGTGGAGATATGACTCCTGATATATCGTTTTTGGCACATGTGACAAACCGTCATTATCTCGAGTATTAGCTAATCCCACATAATAAATTTTTAAGAGATCATTAAGCCACAGTAATTAGTACATCATCTTCTATGTATGCCCCGGAAAATTTATTTACTGTTAAAGGTAATCTTCTGCAAAACGTTTGTGATTTCATGTACATGGCTCCTCTTACTAAGGCTGTGTTTGATTGCCTTTTTTTTTCTGAAAAAACTTTTCACGGATCATTTTCCAGCTAAATAGATTGTTTGTTTACCAAAATTTTTCATGGAAAATTTTTCTATAAACTCTATCATGTGACTTTATTTTCCCTCAAATTAGTAAAAAAATTTTCCTGCCTCCATCCTGGGAAAAGTTTTTAATGAAAAATATAAGGGGCTATGTGAAAAAATAGCAATTAAACAACAAAATAAGAATTTTTTATAGAAAATTTTTTATTTTCTAGCTAAAAAATAATGCCAATTAAATGACTATTTTTCATTTTCCACCCATTTTTCATATTGTCAATCAAACACAGCCTAAGATTTTTGCATTTATTTATGGAAATCAAGAAATTTATTTCTTTTTCAGATATCTACTACAAAAATCTGATCGGTTTGTGCTTTATACCATTATTATTTTGGAATAAAATAATTATAAAATTTTCATATACAAACAGCACAAATATATTGGGGTATGTATGCAAAGAAAAATGCTAAATTTCCCTTTCAAAGATTCCACTACAAGTCTACAAATTTTGTTTGGGGGTGGCTTAGATCATTTAGTTATTTGAATAAAATAGAGAAAAATTAAAAAAATATATATATATATTATGTGGTTTCATAAATTTAGGAAATAGGGATAAATTATTTTATTTTGTTTTTATACTGTTTGATTTTTCTAGCTAACAAACTAGTGACGATTTTAACTCATAAGAATAAATTCATCATTTTATTTAAAAATCAGTTTAAGAAAATTAACGGTGAAAAATCAAATGTACAAAAATTAAAAGAAAAATTCTGCTTCCATTAAATAGGGGGTACTAAAGTTTTTCTTTTGAATTTTTCCAATACAATAATCATAAAATTCTCATAAAAAGTGGCCACCATTGCAAAATGGAAGACAAATCAGCGTCTGATGGTTGCCTGTGTGACTTAGACTTGACATCAACTTGTGTTCACTATTTATTTGAATATCATCATTTTAATGGGTCAATATTCCTCCTAATATTTCTTTTCTTCATGAAAGTTAGTCTCTTCCACCTCCTTTATTATTATTATTATTATTATTATTATTATTATGACTCTTTCCAAAGTAACTTGTTTTCATTCACTTTGATTAATTGTAATTACAGTTATTGAGCATTAGAAATTTGGTAATTATAGTCCCATACTTTGACTAATTAAGACTAAATAAATACCAAACTGATAACCACGTTTTCAAAGATGAGGCCTTAATGGGAACACTATGGTTGAGTTTGATACATGAAAAAGAAGTACCCAATTTTTTTCTTGAAAGTAACACAGAATCTTTTTACCATATTTGGTAGAGAATTTTTGTTGGAAAGTAGCATTGCCATGGGAGAGTAATTCCACTAAAATAAGAGAGTGATTTCCTTACTACATGATGGGAAAGTTGGATTCCCATAGATAGAAAAGTGAGCTTATTTTTTGGACCAAAATACTTTTAATTATTTTTTAAAATTACTTTTCCATGTTTTCTAAAAAACAAATGCCTTTATCGCTCGAACCTCTATCGCTTCTCTAGGTTTCCGACAACACCTCCATCGCCCGAGCCTCCATTACTTCTCCTGACATCTCCATCACCGCCGTTTCACCAACTATAACAATTGATTAAATTAATAAATTATTTTATTAAATTTAAAAATATTTTTTATTTAATTAATTTTTTTAAAAATATTTTATAAATATTTTATTATTATTACTTTTTAACTTAAAAATGATTGACAAGTTTTTGATAAAGTATAATAACACAAAAGTATTTTTGTCATTATGCCAAAAAATCTAAAAAATATATTCTACTACCATACACAGAAATATTACTTTTCCATCAATTTAATTAAATTTTTCAACACATACCAAACAAAAGAATGTTATTTTTTTGGGCATTACTTTCCTATCGATCACTCTTCTATCAATTAAATTCCATTCCAACATTCTCATAGTAAAGTACCAAACGCAACCTATAACTCATGTAGTTACCAATAAATTTGTAACAACTATCCAAAAAAAATAAAATAAAAATAAAATTTACACATTTTTCATAATACTTTGCTTGTCAAAAAAAACCTAATGGTGAACTACACAAATAACACTTCACCTAAATTTGTTATTTAATAGATAAAAGTACATTATCTTGAGCAATATGGAGAATTGAAGACACATAGTACATAAATATAAATAATTATAAAAAAAAAGTTAATACGAAATGAAAAATAGCTCTCCCCATGCTAACCAAATGTATCAAATGCCTCCTGCATGATGGAAACAACCCTGCTGAATGATCAATGATTTGTTCAAACACTGAAAACATGTAATGAGGATGAAAATCTGGCATCATTTTCCAAACTCATTTATCAAAAACTTCTTTTTATCAAGCAAAATCAGTGAACAATTGCATATTACAGCAAGTAGGATTCGACAACAGTTCGTCCAAACTTCTCTTGCACATCCTTTGGTGTTTCAATCTGCACATTGATTATGAGACCAATATACACAAGTTAGGAACAGAAGAACAGAACAGCAGGGCGCCGACAAGATTAAGCAACTTTGACTTACAGCATTTAATGCTTTAAATAGAGCCTTTATAACGTTAAGTGGATTTCTTGATCCAATTATCTGTAAATAAACAAAATTGTTAGATCGATGATAAAAAATGTTAGATCACCCACTTGGGGGAGATTTGGATTCATCATACCTTTGATTTGACATTGCTGAATCCAGCCAAGTATAATACAGTCTCCACTGTCCGACCTGCGGCTGACATTCCACTTCTCATCGGACCAGGCCATAAATATATCTAGGGCAGAAGATCATGTCAGAAAAATAGTTTTCTCAGCTCACAAAAAAAAACCATAATAATGGAGTTAATCTAACTGAACCTTGGTTTTCTCATATTTTGTGTGAATTGCATGCGCAATTGTATGCTCTTCATACCGCTCCACATAGTGAAGATTTTGAAAACATTTTTCATATGCCTGTAATCCAAAACAAAAAAAAAATGGAAGAAGTCACTCATGCATCCAAGAGTTGAACTATGAGAAAATATGAACCGACTTAACAATGTATCTTAGTTTGACTAAATTAGCAAGAGTAATCTGAAAACTGGCGTAGACAATCTCCGGGTATGGTTATATTGTTGGTTTATCATGTATAAATTAGAACCTGGTTAACCAAAAGATACATGGAAGAAATGCAATGGTAGAGTTAAGGACAGTACTTGCAGTAACGTATACCATGCGAATACATCTTTGATTGGTGCATTTGGACTTTTAAACATGACCCGCAAAAACAAATGTTAATTGAAAAGATCATTGCAAAACATTAATGGAGTCAATTGTCTGTGTGTCAAATGTTCTAGTCGCCCACTTTCTCATTCGAAAAGACAAATTATCTTGTGTATTTGTGTTCCGCTCTGGTGAGTATTCCTCCATAAATAATAAGTTACTAAGGAAATTGGTGTTGTTATAAAATATTCAATTTAACATTACTTGCACTGGAAAACAGTTCAATCAGAATCAGAGGGAAGTAACATTTAATCATTTTATTCTACAACAAATGTCTCCTGTTTCACGTGAGAGAAGAACCATTGTTGTTGGAATCAGTTCATTAACGGTTCATATAGTAATATGTCCCTAGATAACATTCTACATAGCATCTCTGGTTGAACAAGACATTGCATCTTTTAAGTGTAAATTTGAAGAAAATTTGAGAATGCATGTACCCTTTGAATAGCTATCTTAGCATTTGGACCTTTGGCTTTAGCAAAACCGACCACTCCATGGTAGTTCCCTGTAGCTAACAATGCAGTGAACTTCACCAGTTGCCCTCCCTGGGTTAGGATAAATAGGAAGCAGACCATTTAGTAGAAAGCTGATTTACACTCAAGACTGAAGTAACTGAGGAAGAGAATTACCTTGGTAACTTTAACTGTTCGATTGACATCAATTACCTTCACATCAAAACCCTGCCATAATTCAAGAAATTTATACATTTTAGTGCCCAACGGGTGGCAAAAAACAGAGAACTATATCTATAAAGAAAACACAACACAAAAGGAAATTGGATTTAAATTGAAGAAAGAAGAAAACCAGGAGATCTCTCATCAGGGAAAAGATATGTGAACATATCAAAGACTTCACATTGAGACCTACTCAAATGAAAAGATTATAATAATCAACCAAAGGTTTACTCCCACACTTTCATATTATATAAATGGTGAAGCTTGTTATGAGACCACATAAAAAAGGAACTTTTATTTGAAAACAAACAAAAGTGAAGAAAACATTGTCATCTTGAAAATTTAATGACAAAAAAGCAAAAGGAGTACGCATTTGCCTCTTGGAATCCTCTATTACAAAACAATAAATTGAGAAATGGATTCAATGACAAAAGCAAATTACAGCAGCCAGCAAAAAATACTGGCAGCTATTGTGACCTTTAAAAGGAACAAGTGTATTTCTCACATTATATGGAACACAACATTGCACCTTAATCCAGTACAAGTGGAGAGAAGCAGAGACAGGCTTGCTTATGCATAATCAGGGAATCAAAAGGAAAAGATACACAAATAACGAAGCAGGTGAACCACTATAAATATCAGTGGCAGTCTCAAAATATATATCTAATGAAAGAAGTATAGCAACCCAACTAATTTTGTAAACCATTGTGCTTAATATTTTAACTTACTTTTCGATACGAAGGCCTCCTCCGTTTCTCTGTCAAAGAATTTCTTTCCTCCACTAAATCTTTAATTTCTTCCTCTAGAACTCTACCTTTCTTTCCAAAAGTGTGATCCAGCTCCTCCACCTTTTGCTCAATTTTCTTTTCTAAGTCATTTAGTTTCTCAATCAGTACATCATCTTTCTCTTTAGTCTCATTTAAGTCTTCATCATCCTCTTCGGGGCTAGCACCCTTGATCATTTGCTTTTCTTTCTCAAACCCAGCATTATCTACAACATCTTCAGGAGAACCTACTTGTTGGTGCTGTATAATCCCAAAATTTGCAGGGTTATTGGGATCATAGGCTTCTTTGCATTCCATCAACCTAACTGCTCGATTTAGCTTTTGAAGGAGAATAAATCTATCCTTTCCTGTGGTTTCTTTCAAACGGTTCATCATATCACCTATGACTCTGTATTCCAATGGCAGCTTCAAATGCCGTTCCTCAAATTTGTCAATCCTTGTCATCCATTTGTGAGCATCATCAAGAGTTTCTGTTAGATAACTATTGGTAAGAAAAGTATATAAAAATATCCAACAACGAACATCATAATATTGAACATATAGACTACTTGCGATGCATATCACGTGAACTTTGCCTTTGCAAACAAAAGAACTACAAATAACATATATCTTCTGACTGTTGATAGGCTTCCAAAATGCAGCTATTCAACTGACATATTTGGATCAAAATCTATGCATGGGATCATTGCTTGACACAAGTAATTTCCTATAAAGAAATGCATTTATTTGAGTGCACATAGAGGATCTAGACCATCAGCAAGATAAAGAGAAAAGACAAAAAATAAACAATTGCAAAAACACACAAAAAAAAAGTTACACTGATTCGGTACACAGTTTATATCCATGAGCAAAAACAATCAGAGAAGACTTTTACCATACATGAATGGGATTAAAAAAATGACAGCAGCCTTCAAAAACAAGATCAACTATCTAAACACAACTCCCCTGATACCAATAAAATTTTATAGTATAATCTAAACCCCATTATCTTATTTATATGGATATATCTTATATGCACAGTTTTATGGATACTTTGTATGAACTAGCAGTACAAGACACCACAACAATTTTTTAAAGCGAGATCCTCCTCTCAACAAAGTTCAATCTGGTCTTTGTTGCAATTAGTACTCCAATCTCTCCTACTCAACCAATGCAACTTTCATTGTAGGAATGTCAAGGCTTGGTGATGCAAAAATTGTGGAAAAAGGTTTGAAATGCTCTAGCCAGACTGTGCAAATGCCATGCAAAGCAATCCATAGGACAGCAACATATAATTAAAATGGTTAGACAACATAACACATGACTCAATTAAGTCTAAAATCATTTGCAAGTTATCATTTTTATTACATTTCATAGCGAATAAAGAAAATTTGAACTAAAAAGATGGATTAAACGGTGATATATAAGAAAAGGACAATTTTTTCCCTCAAGAACAATGAAAAGAATATAGAAATCAATGTGAATAAGAAAATGAAAGTGATGCAAGGTGATACAACCTGACTCAGCGAAACTCTTGAGCAATTCGCCAAACCTCTTGCACTTGTTCTCAAAAGCATCAACCCGCTTCTTCACCTCCTCGGTGGAAAACCGCTCGTCGTCGTCGCTCTCGGAATCGGTGGGCTCCCAGAACTGATCAATGTTCCCCAAATCCTTCATCTTCTTCTTTTCCAGCTTCTCAATCAAAGGAGTCACCCCCATGTAGTCCTCTGACTCGGAGTCTCCATTGTCGTCACCGACAAGCACTCCGGCCTTTCTCTTCTCCTCCCTCTCGAGCTGCCTCTCCCTCTCCACCTCGGCAAGAAGCTCCTGAACGACTCTGTCTCCGGACACGGAAGTGGAGGCGGAGAAATGGCGGAGGATCAGGGAAGGGGATTGGAACGCGTTCAGATGATGGACGGATAGGTGGGATGGTGGAATTGATGAGAGATTTCGCCAGAATACCTGGACGGTTTGAGGGTAGAAGCGGAGAGAGAGGAGACGAACCCATGGGCCTCTGCCCCTGGCGGCGGCTGCGGCGGCGGCTCCCGCCATTGCTGGCTTCGGGAGATCGAGAAGAAGATGAAACTCGCACTGAAAATTTGTGCTAAACCTTAAACCCTTTTTTTTTCTTTTCTGTTCTTTTTTGTTTTTGCATGTAGCTCCCTAAAATCTATTGTAATTACAGTAAACTTCCTTTCTCTAGATTATATATATAATTAGTAAATTAGGTAATTTCTCCCTTATTGCTAGTAACTTAATAGTTTGAAAAATATAATATTAGCCAAAGATTTATAGCCGTGCGGAATTGGCCCTATTTTATAAAATATTTTGCGTAAAAATTTAAAATTTTTAAGTTTAAATCTTGATGGATGCACTAATAGTAATTGATTTTGGTTATGAGAAATGATTTGCAGTCTAAATTTTATGTCACCAAGTGACACACACTAGATGATTAAATTACTGATACACCATACCATACCATGTGCATATCTTTGATTATATATATATATATATATATATATATATATATATATTATTAACATATTCTTTATAGTAATCAAATATTAGTTAAAACTGTTAGATGTATATATGTATAGTATTCATTCTTGTATACTTGTATATATATACAGTACCATATATGGTACATATATTTGCCTATGCAGACCCACATCTTCATGAGTAATGCATTGAGTGAGGTTATCTCTATCTAACATGGTATCAGACGTCTGATATTCTTTCCTCCGGCCAACTTCGGCCACCGCCCCTCCAGTCTCCCCCTCTTCTTCTTCTTCTTCCACTAGCCAACCTTAAAGTGCATCCATTTCCCTGGTATCAAACAACAATCATCTCTTAATGCTTCAAATAACTAACTCCTCACACTCATAACACCAACTCACACAACTTTTTCCAACCAGCTTCAATATGTTTTCTTTAGTCAAAGAGGAACTCTAAGAGCTAATTAAAAAACAAAATACAAAGAAAGCTAGAAGTAAAAATCCGGCAATCTTGATGATTTCTTCCGGCCATTGCGGCCTGTCGGTTCCTTGATGAAAGAGCGACAACTCCGGGTTCATCCTTCCATAGCTGGCCATAGCATCGGCAACAAAATTTTGCTCACAGGGCAATAATTGATCTCGATCTCCATTTGTTGATGCATTAAGGTCTGAATAAGTTGGATCTCTCCTCTTATACAACTATTACAAGACCGGGAATCCATCAAGATGGCATTCAAAGCTAAAAGATAGTCAGTATACACAACATCCAGCCTCAATCCCAGCGTACAACAGTGCTCCAAGGCAATTCTAATTGCCACCACTTTAGCATGCACACTAGACTCAACCCTTATTGCTCTCGCCCCGCCATGAGTATCCTGCTTTTACCCATGGTCAGCACAAAACCTGCACCACCAAGCTCACCATCATCTATCCATGACGCATCACAAAATAGGACATGTTGATTTCCAAAAAAAAAAAGTGAGTATATACTCTCTAAGGCGGGTTTTATAGTTCCTGAAATACTCCTGGATTAACTTAAGTCCTTGCATGAAAATTTGTTGAGGCTGTATTCTTTTTTTATTGAACACTAGATCACAACGGGCCCTCTATATGCTCCAAGCGCATGAAGCCAGCAATGACGGAAAAAATTGAGCTTTGTTCCTATCTAAATCTTGCCCATAAAATAGCCATCTTTCAACCAACAAATCGTCTGTACTATTCCAACATATTGAAGCTGAAATCAGCTTCAATATGTTGGAACTCTCTAACAACCTTAAGTGAAAAAAATTGACCCAAAACTTTTTTGAGAAAATTTCATATGCTGCCACCGTAACAATAAGTGAACAGTTAAAATATTTGATTTTCATCATGTACATGTCAAGGTTTTTAACTTTTTTTTACAATGCATGATTGACACGTAAAAAGCATGCGTGTGTGTGTGTGTGATGATTTGCCCACATTATCCGGCCAAAAATAAAAAATAAAAAAACAATCAAGATCATCTACATTGAAATATCAAAATGAGTGTAAAAAAATCCTCCCTCATTTCATTGAAAAACATCACAAGATTATCTCTCACAACTCCTAAAAGATCCACAGCGAGGAGGTAGGCTTTTAATCTTCTCTTCAAGTTGGAGAAACACAGAAATTATTAAAGTTCTCTTCCAAATCATAGCACATGTCAAAATAATCTGCTAATAAATTTAAAATCTCCATATTCTCTAAAAATTCTTCAGCATCATCTTTCATGCATCTTATCACAATAATTCTCTAACAAACACTGGAAATTTGATATGGAACTGAGCTGCATTATCATCCCCATTCCTCCTTGGGTATAATTAAGCTCCAATTGCTCCCTAAAATCATGTTTTACATTGCTCAAGTTAGTCCAACTCATCCACCATAGTTATTTTCTTTTCCTGCATGATATACCATTAAACAGTAACCATCCATATTGTAACATTGTTCAATACATCATTAATTATCCATCTCTGAATAACATGAACCTATATACATATATACAATCAATCTTCTCCATTTGAACAATTAATGTCCCCCTTACTCAGAAGTTCTTCACCTCCCCATTAACATATATATATGTTCTTTCTCATACCCTGGATATCAGTGACAACCTGAGATTAGTACTATTTATTACCTGATCAACGTCTCACTAAAGGGTATATTGCACCAAACATTGATATATGTATACGTTTTCTACAGATTTTCTAAACTTTTTAAAATTTATGTATGTCTGATGGCAGCTATTAGATCATAGTCGATGGTTGCTATTTGTAAAAGTAGTATGTAAAATTACTATTACTACACTGCTTCACCACTGTTAAAATGTGTTGCATACTGTTAGACTACATATATACAGATAAACAGTGATCATTATATAAAAATTGTCAGATACTGGTAGACACTATACACGTATAAACAGTAATCATTATATAAAGGTGCTAGATATATATATATATTGTTAACTACCGTACACGAATAAACAGTTATCATTATATAAAGCCGTTAGATGATGCTGTTAGACACTATACATGAACAAACAATGGTCATTATATCAAAATGTTAGATGATATACACGAATAAACAGTAAGGGTGTTAATTATATACTGTTAGACATTTGTACATGAATAAACAATGATCATTATGTATATGAGTGTTTGACACAGTTAAATACTATACACGAATAAACAGCTAGTATATATATCCGGCAGCCTCCCTATATATATATATATATATATATATATATATATATATATATCAGAAAAAGGAAAAATATATGCTTTAGAAGAAAATCAAACCCTTAATTACCTAGTGAATTTAGAGTTAATCCCATTGCTAACCACTCGTCGTCACACTCCTTAGCATGCATGGCATCATGACCACAGAAACGGAATTAAACTGACAAACTTGAAAAATGTAACGATGCCGTTTAGATTCCACGTAAGCCCACTTACGTGGCAACCCTGCATGAGAATTTCCGCCTCCGAGTCCCAAACCCCCACACTCCGCCAACTCATCTCCTTGCGAGACGGCCCCAAACACGTGGAACCCCCCAACCACAAGTGTCGCCGAAACCGTAAGCCAACCCATCCCCCGGCGCAAGCACGAATTCCAAAGCCCTCCCCTCCCCCAGCGTTCAACGGACCACCCACTACCCGTGATGCCAACCAATGCCTTGAGATAAATCTCCGACGCCTGGCTACACCTCCAGCCCCCAACGTACGTGGCACCGCACTACGTGTCATCGAAACTCACTTGTCCATGCGCCACGTGTACACCCCCTCCCCTGCTCTATATAAGCACCGGTACCCCTGCAACAAAGCTTCAAGCAATTAGAATATTTAGTCCCTTCAACAATGGCGGATCACCAGACCAAGAAGTTCCAGTTTGCAGACACTGAGGCCGGCGCTGATCTGGAGCTCAGGCTTGGGCTCTCAAAATCCATCAATGGTGGTAAGGAAAAAGAAGGTGCAGGTCAGAAGGGATGGGAGTACTTCTGCCTCACTCCTTGGAATGGTCAGAAGCCCATAATGCCTTACGGTAGCATCATGCTGCCTTCCTCCTGCCCTCCACCGCAGCCGCAGCAGCAGCCGCAGCCGCCGATGGTGCCGCGGCCGGCTCATAAGCCCTCTGGCTCAGGTGATCACCAGTTCAGCACATCCATTCCATGTGAGTAATTAAACTAGCTAGTACTGGTTAAATATTTTGTTAATCTCTGAAATTTCAAAGGTTTTTCAAAGTAAGGATAGATAACTTGTGTACCATGCATGTCTAGCAGATACCGGAGGAGGGAGCAGTGGGAGCACCAGCAGCAAGGACAGTGACGCCCGGAGCAGCAGGCAAGTGATCAAGGCCACCATGGCTGACATTGGAGAGAAGAAGATGGAGTTGATGGAGACTTTTGGTAAGAAGCCTTGCGTGGTGACTACTGGAGATGGACCTCAAGGGAGGACAGTTGCTGGGCTTCTGACCAAGTATGATACTGAGGAGGATATCAGGATCCTTTGTGTCTGCCATGGGGAGTATTTCTCCCCAGGTGGGTTTGTCAACCATGCTGGGGCTGCTTCTCTTTCTCACCCGCTTAGGAAAATTGTGGTTCTTCCTTCTCATTAGATTCTGGGATTATCAGCTGTGTTTGGCTCCATGGGGGCTTAGTTATTATGCTTATTGGTAATTTTCTTCTTTTATGATTATTAGGTTGTTTCTTAGGTGGTTTATATATTGTGGTGTCTTTGATTGGATGGTTGGTATGGGTGTTACTAGGTTGTGTCTTGTGACATGGTTGATTGATGGTGTTATGGTTGTTCCCTATTTTATATTAAATATTGTTTGGTTTGGTTTGGTTTGGTTTGGTTTTCTTATTAGTGCTCAAAAATAAATAAATAAATAAATAAATAAATAAATAACTAAATGAATAAAAGAAGTTATGTTATTGAAAGGAAACTAGAAAACAGAGTAAATAAAGGTTTGGAAAATGGGAAATTCTTAGTCAGAGCCTTATATATGTGGAAACTTCTAACAAGAACCAATTTCAGAAAATTGAGCTAGTCATACATTTTCCTTTATAATTTTTTTTAAAAAAATAAAATCATCCAAAGAATCACTTACATTGGGTTATGAAACAGAATACTACTAATAATAATCATAATATCAAAAAGAAGTGCAACACTTCTTTAAAAAGCTTATAGAGCTTATACTCTAATGGTTAGTAAAGAAAGAATCACTTATCAACCAGAAGAACTGCCACTTACTTGGGATAATCCACTCCTAAAATAATATATCTACATCTTTCAAACTTAATTTATCCAAAAAAAAGGGAAAAATAAGCCAACTAAACTATCAAAAGAACATTTTTTTTTTCTTTCTTCTGAAGCTTACACTCATATTATAAGTGAAGAAAATTTTAATTTCTAAAAATCGGTTAGCAGTCATAATAGATAAATTAAAATTTGTTAGATGAGATTAACTAGTACTATTCTTGACATATTTTACAAAGTTGAAATTTGCCAAGGAAAAATGCAAAAAATTGAGATATGATGTATGTATGAGTTTGGTATTCATTAGTTTTACATTTATTATTTGTGTCAATATGTCATCCATACATTCCATAAAGAACTACATCAACACAATAACTAAAATACAAATACTAGAGCAACCATACACACTTTGCTAGAACTGGAATAACCAAGCTCAGACATTACGGACCTGTGCAACAGCAAAAGCTCTCATTGATTGGCCTAATTCCACATAAACAACATAAATGCCGTGGAGTTTGTTTTCATTTTTTCTTTTTGTTTTTTATTTTAACATGCATTATTTATATATATATATATATAAATATAATTTAATTTTCAGGCAGGAAGAGCACTCCCCAACCCGCATTGCTACAGGGACCAGAGATTCCTCGGCCTGAACAGGGCAATTCCCCGCCCCATATCCATCCCTAATTAAATCTCATCCTCGCCACAACTTATTCATGCATAAACTGAATCTTTAGTCACTATTTCAGTATCACTTGTGAAAAAGTATCAAATCCCATTTGTAACACTGGGCGTAATTAATCAAATCAAACTGCTATGAGTGCAAGTAAAAAAAAAATTAAGGTGATAAGAGACAATATGATAAAGATAACAGCGGAAAAGATGAATGGATTACTCAGTTTGAAGACTCAGGAATTGAATGTAAAACAAGAAAGGTTTTCTTCCAGGCACTACATGTTATATAAGAGTTTTAATAAAAGCATTGTAGTTGTGCACACAAACTCCCTCTCACTCACATTTGGTTCATTCCGTCATGACAGGCTTGTTTTCGCTTGCTTTCGGCTTATGCTCCTTTGGCTTCTGCTCTTCAGATTTCCTGATCCCAGAGTACAACAATTGAAAAAAAAAAGCAATGAGAAATAGCTTATCAAAATTGCATATACATCAGGCTATTCAACAATATGGAGGATAGGAAAATCCACATAACGGAACAAGCAGAAAGAATTGACAGCCGAGAGAAGGGATACAGTTAGCTTGGCAAGCAACAGCACATGCTCTTAGTTTCTATGAGTTTGTAAAACTCAGAAGTTACACATGGACAAATAAATCGGTTAGCTAAGGCTTCAAAAGTTATGAGCCTATGAATTTTAACATCAGCTGGTTATAATTTTTCATGGCGAAATTGTCGTGTTAAGTGATCAGGCGTAAATCTTTTAATGGAATTTATCTAAAGAACTTTTCTCTTTACACACATGAAGTTGATTGACAGACAATCAAACTAAAGAACAAATTAGGTGTCCTAATATATTCTCTGGTTACATATATCTCAGATGACTCCAGTGCTAGTGTCTGACGAGATGGATATTGCAAAATGGTGTTTATTGCCTGCTGTTGCTTATGAAGTTGGCAGAAAACAATTCAACTCAACATTAAGCGCTGGCCAAATCAACAAATGTTCTGGATGTTGCAGAGTTTTCTAATCACCAGGATCATAAAGATAGGCATGGCAAATAATGTCATGAAATACAGAATTATAAAAAAATAGTTTGGAGAGAGTTGTCAAGAATCAGCATCTTCTCCACAATTTTTTAATTTTTTTTTCTTTTGCAGCGAGAAGGAATCATTTTCATGGTAAACCTCCGTCTAAGATTCCCACCACTCTTGGGTATATCTCCAAAAGGACCAAATACCAATTCGAATTGAGCATTAAACATGATTTCATATTGAACCTTAGGCCATCATAAACATGAAGATAATCCAAACTAATTAGTAACTGGAGATATCTTATTAAAAGAAACAGATAGCATACCTACCAAACTAAACAGCATAGCGCGTGCTTCGAAAAGAAAAAGTAAACCTTTCACATTTTATAACCTCTAAATTTAACATGTTTGAAAAAAAAAACAGCCCTAGGATTCATATCAAAACCTTTAGCACTTCAATTTCCTTAACTTCAACAACAAAGATTAAAAACACAAACAGCCCTGAGAGTTCATATTAAACCTTACGCAGTATCAAGTATGAAGATAATCCCAAAAAATTGCTTGCTAACTAGAGTAATATCGCTGGAAAAATCAACATCTATTCAGGCTATAGAGAACAAACCAGACAATATCGGAAAAACAAAATTGCAGAAGGATTAGAGTCTGATGAGAAGAGTTACCGCTTATCCGAGGCCATACCACCGCCCTTCTGGCTGAGGAAGGAGCGAAAGAGAGGCGAATTCACGTCGTAGATCATGGCGGGCGTTAGGGTTAGGGTTAGGGTTTTGCAAAGAAGGATGGGTGGTGATCTCTCAACAGTGAGAACCTTGGTTTGCGCTATTTATCGAAAGGGCCTTCTGTGATTTTATTAATGGATGATGTTTTTACTTTCCGACCCCTGAAGATTAGAGAAATTACTTGCCACCACCTTACTTGTTACAAAATTATTAAATGCCACTCATTTTTTTAATTTTATTTAAAATTTTTGTTTTATTTTTTTAGTAAAATATAGTTTTTAAGTACCTTGAAACTTTATACAGGAAAAATTTATATTTATTATAAGTAATTATTAATGTAATAAATGTAATATATATTTAAATAGTTTAATTTCCAAATAACGTACTTAAGCCACATGGGCCATGTATTATTTATAGTGAATAACATTTTATTTACTCATTTTTCTTATATCTAAAACTATTATAATTATTAAAATGAGATTAAAGCAAAATACCTTCCATATCTCTTCCTTTAAAGATGTAAAACGCTTCGATATATACACATATATAAATTGTTTATTTTTTTTACATAAATATTTGTATTTATAGTTTTAATTGCTTGCAAAATAAATACACACTTAAAAGTATATTATCAATACTTACATTGATACAAGTTATTTGATAATATAGAAATTCAAAGATGGAAAAAGTATTTTCTGGAATAATTATGGATTTTTATAGAACTAATTTTGATTTTAAATATTAATATTGGATATTTTATATAATTATTAATAAATTTATGGATTAATATAAAAAATACTCCAACATTAATCTTTTGTATCATTGATGACTTAAGTAATTACAAGCAAAAAATAAATAACATATATGCAAACAAATGTATCTTTCACAATTATTAATCCATTTATATAACTTATAAGAAAAATATAGACATATATTTGTAAAAATTCAATCTTGTATGACACTTTCAAAAGGAAAATGAAAAATAAGAAACAAAGAAGTAAAAAAGTAAAGTATTATTATATAATCTGGTTGATGGCTCAATGAGAAATTACTAATAAGCCCACTCACCATGCTTCTCAAACTCAATAGTGGTGGTGAAAACCCTCCCATGCAACCACATGCAGTAGAAGTCTCATTATTTACACTCTTCCCTTGAAAAACAGTTATAAATTTTTGTTGATTTCCGCATTCTTTACCAACTATAAAACACATATTTGCAAAGGCTTGAAGTTGTTCAATCATCGGAGATTTGTTCTCAAACTGCATAATGAAAGCTATATAATCATTGACGAGACTCCCATAAATAATAATGTTGTTGTTGTTGTTGCTGTTGTTTCCTTTCTCTTAATTGAGTGAAAATATAGAAATTTATGTTACATGTGTATTTGTTACAAGCCCGGTTTAATCCCGCATCATCTGTTCCAGAAAAAATCTATGTGCATATATATAAAGATAACCTCATCCTATCAAAACATTCTTTTGGAGTTATAAGTCACCCGCTGTGTACAACATTAATGCTTTCGTTTTAAGCGGGTGATGTGAAAGTGGAGACTTTTAATGGAGACTTCCCAGATTATAAATGTTGTGCCATCTTACAACAAGGAATAAGGGAAAAATACAAGAAATTTTAAAGACAATGGATGTAAGTTAAGTACTAAAAGAGGCGATGGCCTCCATCTCCTCTAGCAAAAGAAGGGCATCAATGAAAACATCCAAGCTTTCTCCCTCCATAACATCCTCAATAGAATAGTTAGTAATTCCTACTCTGTGATCAGTTACTCGTCCCTGCGGAAAGTTGTACGTCCTTATACGCTCAGACCTATCGCCACTACCAATCTGTTCGAGATATTTAATAAGTGAATCAACTACAACAAAACCAAAAGGTCAAAAAAAAAAAAAAAAAAGATGGCAAGATTTGGACATATAATGATACCTGTTCCATACGAAGTTTTGATCGGTTCATCTGAAGTCTTGACCTCTCTGCTTCATATAACCTTGCTCGTAGGACTTTAAGTGCTTTGGCTTTGTTCTGCAAGGGTCAATCATATGGAAAGTTATGATAATCTAATAGTAACTATAGTTAAGAGTTTAGGACAAGAAAATTTGCTTACCATATGCTGTGATCTTTCATCTTGTATCGCCACTGTCATTCCTGTTGGAATATGTGTTATTCTCACAGCACTATTTGTTGTGTTCACAGACTGGCCTCCACAGCCACCAGCTCTGTAGGTATCAATTTTCAAATCTTCGTTGCGCAAATGGACATCAACCTGTACAAATCGCAATGGAGAAAATCATAAGTTAGCATATGACCTCTTAACGAGTTAAATAAAAAGTGCTCAGCAATATATTCCAAGTGCTGAAACCCCTATACAAATTCCTGTATGCTTCTGAAAATAAGAGGTTAAAGTATACAGAAAATGATTGATATCTTTTTTAAAAAAAATGCATGCAGTACGCTCGCACAGCACAAAATCTCCTCAGATTGCACTTTAATCAATGAGGACCAAGCATCCAAATGAAAAATGTTTTTATCTTTTTTTTTTTTTTAATAAATGTGGATAAGCCATGACCCTCAACCCTCAACCTCTCACTTAGAGGGAGATGAGTTGCCACTCTCCTATTATGGAGGTGGTTAAAAAATGTGGTACTTAAAACTCAAATGAAGTTCAAATTACTGAAACAAGGCTCAATCAATACAAGATAAGTGCAGCAGGCCTGAAAAAGCACAAAAGTACATGAAATATGTTGCTACAGGTCCAATTCATTAAAACAAAATCCGGATTCTCATCAATTCAAAATGAAAGATGATCTAAATTGTTCAAAGAGTTGGTTCATGATAAATGATCAATAAGAACAGCACAAAGTTGACTACATGCTGTCTTCATTATGTTTCGAATCTCCTCTATAAAGACTGTCGCTTGTAAACCAAAAAGGGAAGGGCAACCATACAAAAAGGTATTTCCAAGAAAGCAACACCCATCCTCTTCCAACTGATTAAAGGAACCCTACATCAAGATTGAAAATATCTAACACTAACTGGAGCAAAAGCTACATTTATAAAATATGAACTGCCAAAAGAGGTTGAAAAATTGCTCATTATGACAGATATTTGTTCCCGTCAGAAGGCCATTGTACTGAAGTCAAAAGTGACTGACATCATAATTATACACAAACAAACACATACACAACTGATAGCAAGAACATAACTCCAAACAAGAACGAGAGCTCAGATTACCTTTTGTCAAAATCACATTGAAATGAAATCTAAACAATGTATTCATGTGATCAAGTATCAGAACAGAAACAAAATTATGTGCAAATATAAACAGAAGCACCACGTTAGATAAAGGTACAGACTGCAAGCTGCCAAGCAAATGAATTTATCTCAAGGACTAAATGGGGAAACAATCATAGAATTATATGCAATCAAAAGAAAAACGTGCCAAATAGGAAGTAGAACAAGAATGCAAATCAATTTCTAAAAAAATTATTAAATCATGTGTCATGGTATTTCACCTCATCAGCTTGGGGAAGTATTGCAACGGACACAGCACTGGTATGAATACGCCCAGACTTTTCAGTTACTGGAATGCGCTGCCAATTACAGAACATAGCATACTTCAAATAATGTAATAATGTTGTCGGAATCAGAATTGACATAAGGTCATATTTTTGCCAGTTGCCACACCTGAACTCGATGAATCCCACTCTCAAACTTAAGCTTGCCATATGCACCAGGTCCTGAAATAGCCCCGCTAGCTTCCTATAGCGATTAGCACCAATAAACCAAAATAACTATTATACGAACAAGCTTTTAGCCCCACCATGTCATGAAGTTTAAAATCATACCCGGTATCCTTTCAAATCAGATTCCATTATATCTACAACTTCGAATCTCCATCCTTTCTTTTGAGAATATTTCTCATACCTATTGAAACCAACAAATCCATGCTTAACACAAGGCAAAATTTTAATTCTTAAGAAAAGGAACTAACTAGATTGACATACATTTTGAAAATGTCCATGGCAAATAGAGATGCTTCTTCACCACCAGTGCCTGTTAGAAACTGCAGTTAGTCTCAAAGGAGACAAAGCAAAAAAAATAATTCTGTCACATCTAACAAAAGAAGAGCTACAGATGTCCAACAGAAGTTAGGTACCAGCTCTAACTTCTAAAATGCAATCCTTCTCATCAGCGTCATCCTTTGGGAGCAAAGCTTTAAGCAGAAGATGTTGCAATTTCTTCTGCTCTTCAACAGCAACATCAAATTCTTCAATAGCCATATCACGCATCTCCTTATCTTCAGGAGAATCAGATATTAAAGACTTCAGGCTATCAATCTCCTGTTAATTTAAATGTTCTATTCAAAGTTAAGCAACCAGAAATACACAATTTACCAAATAGGCAGAAATTTAACTCAAAATAAGCCATTTACAACTACATGCTAATTGCACATTAAAGTAATAGTATGCATATAAAAATAATACCTTTCTTTTGGATCTCAACTCTTTTATCAGTTCCATACAGCTTTCTAATCTTCTCAGCTCCTTATTGGATCTTGAATATTCTGCTGCTGTGACCGCGGGCTGTCTTCAATTATTACAATTTGACCCATAAAAACAATAAAATCATCCTAAGACATGTTAAATGAAAGAACTGCGAACTAGAAACCGACTCATAATACATAAACAACAAATTAACTACATGAAAAGGAGAAGATAAAAGCAAGCTCTAGTCTAAAAAAAATTGCATTCGAATGTTATGAAAATCAAAATGTAAAATAATCAAAAGTTATTACAAACTATCACAACTAACCAAATACAAACACAATTTTGCAAACAAAAAAGATTATCTTTTCATTTTTACCTGGTTAATCTGTTCAAGAAGGTAGGTATTTCTTCGTTCGATCTCTACCATTCTTTGTTCTACAATCTTCATTATATCGCTTGAAATCTCAGAAAAAGAGCCTAGAAATTATTCAGAATGAGTTTAACACAAGATTTTCAGGATTAAATCTACGAAACCAAGCAGCAATTCCAATACCAACAGTACGTATGAAGTACATATACCATCAAATGCATCAAGTTTCAATTGACACAGCCATGATAAACAGAAACAATGATTCCATCATATGGAAATCACAGTTCAGGTAAAAAACAAAAATCATCAGAATTCCTTTTAAAAACAAGCAAAGAGAAGGAGACCCGCTCACCAGTGGAAAAGGAGGGAGAAGGTAGACTGAAGGGAATCACAACTTGAGGACGGAGAGTTAGAAGAGACAGTGATCGACGGAGCTCGCCGAGGAGGCCACGGCTCCTTCCCAATCGAAACCCTAGCAGCCCCATTGCCATCGTCCTGCTGAGAGAGGCGGAGCTCGCGGGTAACGATTTTGGGAGGAATTTGCATTTGTAACCCTGATAAGTTTAAAATTACATACCCACCCCCGCTGATATTATTATCAAGGACAAACAATTTTAAGAACAAACACAAAAGCATAGCCCATCAAGGAAAAGGGCCACAAAATATATATTTGGTCCCTATAGTTAGATTCGGGTGCCCTTTTAGTCCTTCTATTTCAATTTGACCGCTGGGAATCCCTTTATTTTTCAGTTTGGGAAATGTTGGTCCCCCTCGCAGACGGTGTTACATTTCCCGTCAAATGCCCGTCCACGTGGCATATTTTAACATTTAACTAACTTAACCAAACAGTATCAGGAGCTAACCACCACCAGTAATCGGATGTAAATGGATTAGTTTATCGGGTTTGGGTTGTTAGCGGATCCGAATCCGATAACTTACCTTCACTCTTCTTCTCTACCCGTCTACCGTTCCCATCTACTCCGTTCCCAGCCATTGCCTCAGCTTGTTCGTGATCCTCACCTCAACTAGAAAATTCGGTGCTAACAGCAGTGAAACGTCGGATATCATCCGCCGGAGCAGTGATCATCTTCAACCTTTGGGTGCGTGGCCAGGTGAGTTCTACCTATACATCTCCTTTCTATGTTGTGATTAGCCCTATTTTTTCAAGTACATTGTCTATACTGAGAGTTTGTTAAATTGCATGCTTTTTATAGTGTGAAGACATTGTGAGGCAGGGAAGAACTCTTCGAGGTGTCTTTTACCTCAATTGGCCCTTCGACAACCCAATTAGGCCTACTCAGTCCTTGAGGAGGATTTGTCAAGTGAGTAACAAAAATGCACTACATAATTTAGCTATTAAACATTGTGGAAGAGTTTGTCCTTTTGCTATATTTTCTGATTATATGGTTTGCTTGTTTGTTTTTTGTAAATGGTTGGGTTCCTCATTCATGTTCATATCTGATTAAACCTTTATTAAGCAATAAATTTACTTAATAAATTTATGGTTGGGTTCCTCATTCAAGCATCAATTTAAACCTTTATTAAGCAATAAATTTACTTTTACATAACAGAAGACTAGTGAGGACTAGTTATATTTATATAAATATAGTGTGTCTGCACTATGGTTGGCTTGTTTTGTGCATTGGACATGTGTATGAGGTCAAGGGGCCACCTAATTCTATCAAGAAATCAATAAAGGGGTGTTGTAGTTGATTGCATAAGAAAATGTTTTTCACGAACCACAATTCACCCCACCAACTGCCACCAAGGTCGTTTTGATAAATTACATTCAGATGGGGAAATAGAATACTTTTTTAATAAACCTTAACCTCAGTAGCTAATTCACCCCACCAATTGCCAACATGGTTATTTTTTGGAAATGATTGTATTCACTATAGTTTTTATTGGTGAAGTTCTTGTTTGTGTCATGCAGGAACTTGTGGTTGTTTATAATTCACCCCAATGCTTTTGTGTTATGCCAGCCCTTGTGTTTGCTCTTCTCAAGCTGTATGTATTTTGTCATGCTGAGTTTGTCATTTTGCTATGTTTTCTGATTATATGGTTTGCTTGTTTGTTTTTTGTAAATGGTTGGGTTCCTCAACCATGTTCATATCTGATTCTGCATGGACCAAGCATCAATTTAAACATTTATTTAGCAATAAATATACTTTTACATAACAGAAGACTAGTCAGGACTAATTATATTTACATGCTTTCCATATATAAATATAGTGTGTGTCTGCACTATGGTTGCCTTGTTTTGTGCATTGGACATGTGTATGGGGTAAGGGGACCACCTAACTCTATCAAGAAATCAATAAAGGGGTGTTGTAGTTGATTGCATAAGATGATAATGTAAATTATAATTACTTGCTCATTGCCCTGTTAGATTGTGTCTTTCATAGTGTAAAAAAATTACACTAACATGGTTTGGCATAATGTCATGTACATTTTAGGTTTATTTCAGTTGTTCCTCACAATTTATGAATTAATAGGTGGCTATAGTGATGGTTCAACTGAATTGTAGTAGGTTTTTATTAGTGAATGTCCTGGTGGTGGCTATAATTTACAATATAACATTATAGTTTGATAAAATTATTTCCTTCAATTGGAGTAGGTTTTTATTAGTCAATGTCCTGATGGAGATTTTTATGATTGGTCCTGCACATTGTCTTAATTAAGTAATTGATTACAGTGATGGTTTACATTAATTGCAAACTTAGTGTGATCTTGATTTCCATACAGCACATAAATCATGGATGCTTCTGATGAGTGCACTATAAGATATCACCATAGAGGGTTTTTGATAAGGGAGACTCCAGTTAAATATGAGGGTGGGCAGGTAGATGAATTTGCAGTAGATCCAGACAAAATTTGCTATTGGGATTTGTTAGGAGATGTGAAGGAGTTGGGCTATGATATCAAGAAGGAAATTGACTTGTTGTTCATGGATGATGGAGGTCAATTAAGGAGTGCAAATGATGATGTGGGAATTATTGGTTTGGCTGAATTCCTAAGAAAATATAAAACAGCTGATGTTTATGTGGTGTTGCTAGGTGTAAACACTAAACAAAATTTACCAGTAGGTTTGACGAATGAACCAAAAAGACCTCCACATATAGATGGTGCCAAAAATATTGACCTACCAATGAGTCAGGACATTGAAGGTGAGAGTAGCAGTGGCTCAGGCACAGAAGATGATGAAGACAGGATAGTTGATGTCCCACTTACAGATCACAATTCAGACTTTGATGAGGAAAGGGAGAAGGCTAGGGGGAAGCTAAAAAAATACATTCAACTGAAAAGGTCAATGCAGAACACAGTGGGTGAAGATGAAAATGATAGTAGTGCTGACAATGAAGATGAAGATATGGCTGGTGACCAAGTTACCAGTGCAGATGTTAGGTATGCAATTGAAAATGTGAGGCAAGGAACAGACAGTGGAAATGTTACTGGATATGAAAGTGAGTATATAGAATCATCAGACCCTGGAAGCTACGATGAAACAAGTGAGGATTCCGCTGCAGATGACTCAAAAAGGCACAGGTCGAGGAGGAAGATTTATGACCCTAACTCACCATTAGATGATTTCTCCTTGGGCCTTAGGTTTAAGGATTTGAAGATGTTCAAAAATGAACTCATTGAATTTTCTACAAGGAAAGGGTTCGAGTTTAAGTATATTAAAAATGATGCCTTGAGAGTGAGGGCAAAGTGCAGTGCAAAGAATGGATGCAAATGGTTGATTCTATGTAGCTGGTGTAGTGGTAAAAAAATGTTTGTGGTGAAGCATTATGTGGCAGGACACACATGTCTCCTTGGAGTTACAAAAAATAGAAGGGTCACAGCTCCAGTGGTTGCAAAAAGATTTGGCGATGTAATTTCTGCAATGCCTTTCATTAGGCCTAGGCACTTAAGGACTATGGTGAGGAGGGAGTTGGGGGTCTTCATCACCAACAAAGTGTGCAGAAATGCCAAGAACTTAGTTTTAAAAAAAATTGAACAACAGTTTAGGGATGATTTTGGAGTGATAAATAATTATGCATTGGAACTAAAAGCTACAAACAGAGACAGTTCTGTCCATGTTGTGTCTGAAAGGCCTAACCCATCTGAGCTTCCTGTATTCCAAAAGATCTACATATGTTTGACAGCTGCTAGAGAAGGATTCAAGGAAGGTTGCAGGAGGATCATAGGAGTAGATGGTTGTTTTTTGAAAGGCCTATTAAAAGGGCAGTTACTAGTGGCTGTAGGGAGAGATGGCAACAATCAGATTTTCCCAATTGCATGGGCAGTTGTGCAGAAGGAAACAAGTGAAACATGGACCTGGTTCATTGATCAATTGAAGACTGATCTTGGTATTGAGGATGGGCTTGGATGGGCACTGATAAGTGACATGCAGAAGGTATGTGTATATCAATGAATGTGTGATATATATCTTCTTCTAATTAATGTTTATGTTTTTCAATGCAGGGTATAATAAATGCTGTGAGCACTCTGTTGCCAATGATTGAACATAGGATGTGTGCAAGACATATCTATGCCAGATGGGGGAAGAAGCATCATGGGAAGGAGCTTCAAATGCAGTTTTGGAATATTGCAAGATGCACTAACCAAGCTGAGTTGCAGAAATTATTGGAGCAGATGTCTAAGCTGCCAGGGGGAGATAAGGCTGTGGAGGAACTTCTTGAGAAATGGCCAATTGCAGGTTGGTGTTGTGCTTTTTTTAATAATGTAATGAAATGTGAGTCAATAGACAATAACATGTGTGAAACATTTAATGGTGTCATCCTTGAAGCTAGGAGTAAGCCAATTATTAGTATGTTAGAAGACATTAGGCAGTATGTCATGACCAGAATAGTTATTAAGAGAGATTATATTAACAAATGGAGGTCTGAATGTGGGCCCAACATACTTGCTAAAGTTGAGAAAGAAAGAAAGAAAAGTGTCAAATGGCAAGTTGAATGGGATGGGGGAATTTCTCATGAGGTGTATTGGGATAATTTGGTGTTGCATGTAAGGGAAGGGTTTGTTGTAGTGATACCAAACCACATGTGCACATGTGGCAAATGGGATAAGTCTGGCATTCCTTGCCAGCATGCTATGGCTGCAATAGCATATGATGGTAAAGAACCACTTGACTATGTGTCTGAATGGTTCAAGAAGGCCACTTATTTAAAGGCATATCAGTTCACAGTGAAACCAGTAAGGGGGAGATTATTTTGGCCAGTAAGTGAATAGGGTCCTCTGCAACCTCCCATGGTTAGAAGAATGCCTGGTCGACCTGCGAAAAAGAGGAAAAGGGAGCCACTAGAATGCAAGGGCAATAATAAGACAAGGTTGACAAGAGATGGCAGACTCTTCAAATGCAGTATTTGTCGTGTTGAAGGACATAACAGAGTCAGTTGTCCTAAGAAAGGCAACACAAATGTGAGCTCCCTAACTGGCTTCATATTGCAAATTTGTTTACATCTATAACACATTATTTTAATTTTAATACCTTCTCTTATCTGTGACAGGCTGAAAATCCTGATAGCCAACATGAGACATCAATGACCACAGAGCATACTACTATCGATACTGATGGAAATGTGGTTCATGGAGGAGATGTTACTGCTGCAAACCCATCAAAGAAAAGAACCAATAATAAAAAACCTACATCTGTTGCAAGTAGAGGGAAGAAAAAGCTCCCTGCCACTAGACCATTTAAAATCTTAAGGGTAAAGTTTCTACTAATTTCAATGCTAACTTAGTAATACAAGTGTAATTTTTTCCATATGTTGTAGGGTGCACACACTGGTGGAATCATTATTGGCAGGGAGGGTCCCAATGTAGCTTCAATTGGGACTACCACTAAACTACCTGTAAGCTATGATGTTTACAATTCTCATGCCATGGCAATCTATTGTTGTACTTAATTTTTTTTTTTTTAATTCAGCTTAGAAGAGGTACCAAGGTCAATCTAGGGGAGAGACATAATGAAAGTGAAGATCAACTGCAACATACTACTACACCAAATGATGTTCCTGAGGTATTAACACAGCAGAGTGTGACAGCTGCTAAAGTTCAAAGACCTGCAGAAATTTGAAGCAAGCTACACAACAAAATGATTTTTGAAGTAGGCTTATCTAGGGGAAATATTTGACATGTATGTAAGAACCCAAAATTTTGAGGTTGCCTATTATATACTGCAGCCTTTGGACAAAATGCTTTTGTAAACTGTTTTCTGTCAATGAAATAGAAGTTCTACTTCTACTCATGTTCATTGTGCACAATATACATCTGGAGTGCAATTAATTTGTTTAATTTTTACATATGTTTGGAATTAGTTGGTTTGTTTAACCGGTGTTCATGTGTTATTCCCTTTTAAGTTATTTAATTGTACAACAATTTAACCTTTTCTTGTTCAGCAATATCCTAGTGAACAGTTGGTGTTCAGGTCAGGCTACAAAGAGTTAAGTCTCTCACAATTTGGGATTTGGGACTGGTTAACAAAAAAAAAAAAAGTTTGAAAGAAGAGCATGTAAGATGAGCCGGAATCACGTTGTGTTGAGAGGATTTGGGATTTAGGTGGGCAAAAACCAGTAGGCAATCGACGGCTGAGAGGGTGCCCTCGGTGGCAGAAGCAAGTAAATGATAAAGCTATTCCTTTGAATCACCATGGCACTGGATGAATGAGCCAAGAGTGAGGTGGAGAAGAATGGTGAAGAAGAGAGAAGAGTGGAGGTAAGTTATCGGATCTTTAAGAAACCCGGATCCGATTACTGGTGGTGGTTAGCTCCTGATACTGTTTGGTTAAGTTAGTTAAATGTTAAAATATGCCACGTGGACGGGCATTTGACGGGAAATGTAACAACGTCTACGAGGGGGACCAACATTTCCCAAACTGAAAAATAAAGGGACTCCCAGCGGTCAAATTGAAATAGAGGGACTAAAAAGGCACCCGAACTTAACTAGAGGGACCAAATATAGATTTAAACCTAAGAATAAACACAAAAGCATAGCCCATCAAGGAAAAGGGCCACAAAATCAAAATTCCTTTTCACAACCACCCTCTAATGCATTCAGGGTAGGGTAATGGAATGAGGGGAATGAAGTAATGATTAAGGGGGAAAGGAATGGGTAGTGGTGGTATTGAAAAAAGTGTTTGGTTGGAGAGGTAATTCATTGGGATTGGGAAAAGTAAAAAGAAGAGTTATGTTAATATTACCCTTTTACCCTTGTATAAAGAAATAGTATTTATTCTTATAATAATGAAAACATAAATATTAATAGTCATTTTATTATTTGTTATTATTGTTTAATTAAAAAATAACTTCAAATAAATTTAATTCCGTAGTTATAATTTATAATTAGTTCCAAATAATATATATTTGAAATAATTAAAATTTATAAAATAATTTATATTTTCAATAAGTACTTATAATATTTTAATTAATTACAAATAATATTTACTCTATATACATAATAAAATAACAAAAAAAATGTGAATACTTCTTTTATTATTGACATGGCAATATAGTTATCATAACTAGTGTATTGTTGTATTTGTCTCTCTTTTGACAATTCTTTTGTTTGTTGTTGTTGTTTTCGTAAAAAAAAAAAAACTTACAATAAAAGGCACTGAGAGCAAACAAAAATAATAATACTCAAATTTATACATTTTCGCTTAAAAGAAATAAGCTAATGCTGTATTTAATTGGCAACATACAAAATGGATGGGAAAAAAAAATCTATGAAAAAATTTTTCCATAGAAAATAAAAAATAGTCGTTTGACTGGCATTATTTTCTAACGTGAAAATCAAAAAAAATTTATGAAAACTTTTATTTTGTTATCTGATTGCTCTTTTTTCACATAGCCTATTATATTTTTCATGGAAAGTTTTTCCTATAGTGGAGGTAAAAAAATTATTTTCACTAATTTGAAGAAAAATAGGGTCACATGATAGAGTTTGTGAAAAAAATATTTATGAAAAATTTTGACAAACAAACAACCTATTTAACTGAAAAATGACACGTGAAAAATTTTTTCAGAGAAAAAAAAGCAATAAAACACAATCTAAGTTTTGTTTTGTCCCATCATTAATTGCAATATACATCATAAAAATATATTAATGTAAATCTACAGCTCTAAGTTAACAATCAATGTTAATAAAAATCAACCATGTAATAATTTTGCGTTTAATACCATCTAATGTGATGGCCAGCATCCTTTGATTTTGAGCTCTGTAGTTTAGTATCACCTTAATTGGTGAGTGATAAGGTAATTAATTTTGTACGAGAGATTAAAGACTGCTGGTACATATCATAAAAAAAAAGGGTAATTTTTTTTTTGGTGAATTACCAAACTTGATCATTTTTCACTTTGATTACCGAACTTCAATTTGTATATTTTCAGTCACCATAGATTGATTTGGTTACTCCAGGAGGTCACTGGTAGGTTTTTCAGTGTTATTTGTCTATGTGGCTGCCGGAAACTCCACGTCACTGCATATTTCAATTGTGGCAACACAGCCACATAGGATATTTGCCACGTCAGCTGATCATCCCTCCAACTCAGACGCATCTTTGGCTTGCCCCTTGCCACCTCAGACCTTAATGTGGCTGTGTTGTTAGCTGACATAACAAGTATCCCACGTGGCTGTATTGTCACCTTTAAAATAAGTAATGACGTGGAGTTTCCAACGACCACGTGACCTTCCGGAGTAACCAAATTAATCTATTGTGACTGAAAAGATACAAATTGAAGTTCGGTAACCAAAGAGAAAACGACCAAAGTTCGGTAACCCACCCAAAAAATTACCTTAAAAAAAACACGAGTCAAAAGGATTATTTTAAATAATTTATAAAAAGTTTATTTTTTTTTTGAGTTGGAAATCATAACTAATATTTTTTTATAATGTGGACACACCACTACATACATTTTTATTTATTTATATCTCCCGTATTTATGGGAGTCAAATACTTTACCGTTTAGTTATTATATAGTAGCTTTAGTTATTTTATAGTAGCTTTATATAGTAGCTTTAAAATATAAATATATTATGTGATAATTATTTATAAATTCCCCACAAGTTTGCAGTTTCCCCGATGGTACCTGAAATGCTTCACTTTCCTATTTAGTCCTTTTTCAATCTATTTCCCTTCAAATCCAAAAACGTGAAACGGCCGTTATGATGAAGCTAACGGGGAGGGGAAATGTCTTTTTTGCCCCTTGTTCAAGTTTCAAAAAAATGGCGTGGAAATGTTGAGACTACCCTCAACGGCTTTGGAACCGCCGAACGGTTGAGATAACCCACCGGGCGAAACCGTTCAAGCGGCTCTTGGTCTAATATTTATATGCGTTGATGGTCACAATAGAGAGTTCTTTTGTTTCTTCTTCTTCATCTTGCGCCTATGACTCTCTTCTCCTTGTTCGATGTTCGACGACGGTGTTATTCTCTTTTGCGGCGACGACTGACTTGTCATACGTCCGTCTTCACACTCTCGGCCTTTTGCAAACACTCGCGAGATTTCATGCAACAAAAACACAAGCGAAAAAGGTAAGAAGAAGTTGGGTAAGGAAAAGTCGACCGACTTCATGCTTTCGTGTGTATTTTTTGGTTTTGTTATGTAGAATCCGACGTTTCTGTGTATTAGGTTGGGGTTTTTGGACTTTCTGTGTAATTTATCGTCTTCCTGTGTAACATATCCATTTTCTGTGTAACATCTGATCATTTTTTGTAATTTGAACTGAATACAAAAATGACTGGAACTCTGGTCAATGGTAGGTGTTATCTGGCCCCTGTCGTGGATACGATACAGGGATTGAAAAAAGTTATTAACAATACCCACTGGACGTTACTTCGGCAGACCCCTTTTGCGCACCTGATGGAGAAAGGGGGGTTCTGGACGCACTGCTCCGTATATACGATGCACAAACCGAAAGGTTCAAGATTAGAGAGAGCATGCTTCAGTTCAGGCCCGAGGACGTCGCCCTCGTAATGGGCGTCCCCAGCGTGGGTGAGATTGTCTCATTTAGGCATGAGGGGGAGGAGGGAGCCTCTGAGTTTGAGCTTTCTTATCTGAACAAGTTACACAACCGGCATCACGATGCTATCAAAGAGAACCTGTTCAGACTTGTGAGCGGGAAGGTTGGAACGGAGGAGACTTTCGTGAAGCTCCTCGTGGTATTCTTGATGAGCACCATCTTCTTCCCCGACACCTCTCTGAATGCGCCCACCTTCCTGGCCAGGTACGCCTGAGCGCATGCCATCCACAGATGACTGATGGATGATCTTCCCAAGACTGCCGCACGGGTGCAGCTGCGCTGCCAAGGGAAGTTCGACAGCGTTGGATACCTGAAAGGATGCTCGGTCGCCCTCATTGTATGGTTCTACGAGGTCGTGCGAAGTTTGTCGTTCTTTATGAATGTAAAGTCGAAATTGTTCCTTATTGCATGGCTGCGCAAGGCATCTTTGAACTTATCCACACCACCGAACCGTTGCCCTACTTGCAATGTGAAGCCATCAGATGTTTGTAAATATGAAGTAATACTGAGCGCACCTGCGGGACGATGTTGGGACAACAACGTCTCCATGTCCGCATTCATGCTTTTCGAGATTGACTCCCTGCGGATGGCAACGCGTAAGGTAAATCACGAATATTTCACAGAAAACGCAATATAATACACACAAAACTAGTGGAATACACAAGAAAGCATTATATTACACAGGAAATCTATATATTACACAGAAAAGCAATATATTACACAGAAAATCAATGTAATACACCGGAAATCCATATAATACACATGAAGGTAATATATTACACAAAAAAGCAATATGTTACACAGGAAACGTATTCAACTACGGGAAATCAGCAGTAATACACAATACACACGAACATAGTAAGAACTATCTTTGTTGCTGAATTACGTGAATGGTAAGGAGATGTTATTGACTGTTTTCGCGGCCCCACTAACTTCGTCAACGATAATGTCCACCACATTCTTCTTGAAGGTATGATATATGTGGCACATGCGTTGGAAATCCACATCTGACTCAATTGGGCAAACCGTGCTGTACGCGTCGGGTGTCACAAACTTCACAACGGCTTGAGATGGATCCAAAGCCCATCGCTGGCAGATCTCTGCGACAACAACCTCCCAGGCTGTCAGGACCGTGAATTGTAGTAGCCGTCCTTCGCCTTTGAAGCGAGCAACACCACAAAATGTCTCCATGGTGACTAACACTTGCGTAGACGTCGGTTTCTGGGTAAAAAAAAATCAACATGATGGAGAACAAATGCAGACAGTGCTTACCTGCGGATTAATCTGTCAGAAGGAAGACAAGAACACTGAGAAAACATAGAATAACAAGAGGAGAAAGAGAATGAAGATGGAGATGAAGATGAAGTATAGTGAACATGATGTATAAGAGCTTTCCAGAAAATACTTGATGTGATTGGGCGGGAATGAAAAGATGGGTACTTTTGGCATTTAAAAAAAAGTACACTCACGGTTCTCACGGTAAGGACTAAAAGATATTATGTGTGAAAAGCAGGGACTGCAGAGGAAGTGCAAAAGTCAGAGGGACTGCAGAGGAAAAAAGAAACTATCCAGAGACTTATAGCATGTTTGGTTGTCAGGAGTGGAGTGGGAGTGAGGGGGGATTGGGTAAAATACCTTGTTTGGGTATGCATCAGTGGGAGTGGGAGTGGGAGAGTATTGTGGAGGGAGTGGGAGAGGAGTGTGTGAGGTATTGACAATCACCACCAATTGGGCGGATTGGCCCAATCCGGAATATGAAAAAGACCAAAATGCCCTTGAAATCAATTTTATATTATTACGTGTTTTTATTTTTTATATTATTTTTATAAATTTTCATTTTAATCCCTTAAATGTTTTTAATTACATTTATGCTTTTAATTAGTGGTTATTTACACTTTAACAACATATTTGTTTTTGTAATTATTTCAATAATAATTTAAAATAATTCCATTTTAATAATTACCAATAATAATTCTAATTTCAAATAATGTTTCATATTTAAATAATAATTTAAAAAAAATGGTCTAAAAAATACCACAAAGAAATTATTGAAATAACCAAACAACCCCTTAATTGCATAAGGGGCATAAGTGTCATTTTATCAAATTTACTTTTTTTACTTTTTCTCATTCCCAATAATTACACTCCCCGAACCTTACCAACCAAACACATTCTTCATTCTCACTCCTACTCCACTACCCCTCATGTCACTCCCAATCCATTCCTCCCCCAATCTACTCCTGACAACCAAACATGCCCTTATAAATAATTTTCCCATATATTAATATAATATTATCTAATAAACTTTTCCCATTTTTCAATTCCAACTTATCACGGGGGGTTTTAAGAAAATATGATAAACTGCTGCGTTGTCTTAAACCCTAGTTGAAACATTCGCTCCATTTTCACTGGCCGCGCACTCCCGCTTTCGTGCGCCGCCGCTGTTCGTTCAAGTATGCTCCATGTTTCCTCCTTAAATCTTCGTCTTCGTCATTCCCATGGATAAACTTCACTTCTTATTCATGTCTCTTATTTGTTTCTTGACGCATTTATTTGTTTTTCTTTCCTCTTTACGCGTTCTCTGAATCATATTTCAGTTTTCAATCCATCTTATTGCTGTACAAGTATGGAATAATGCTTTGAAGGTTCTAAGATTACTTTTGCATCATACTGTTGTGTTTTGTTTGAATTTCAAGAATTGAATTCATGAGAGTTATGTCACTAACCATATACCGTTGAGGGTTTTTCTTTTTTCTTTTTTTTTCCTTGCCAAAATTGTTTTGCCCCCTGTATGTTTGTTAATGATTTGGTCATATATGTTTTATTGTTGGTTCATTTGATGCCATGCTTCATTGTGTTTTACTTGCACATAGTGATCCTTTTCAGAAGGTTTGGAGTGAGGTTGCTAGCTATCCTAGACACTGAGTTTGAACATTTGGTTAGTGTTTTGCTTGCAGCTTAATTTAGCTAGTTTAGGACTTGGTTATTTGTTTAATTGAACTAGTAATCCCACTTAATTTACCTTGATTGTGGATGGACCTGAGGTGAAGCCACTATATATCTTATTGCAGCCTAAATGGAAAACAACCAATTTACGGTGGTTCTGCTAAGCACATGATATGCCTAATTCATTAGTGCAAAAAGATGCGATTTTTTAATGTTTGGTTGCAAAAAGGTGAGAAAGTTGACTAGCCAAAAGGGAAACCCAGAAGTTGCAAAAAAGGTTCAATTATGTGCAGAAAATTCCTGGTAATGAACAATTGTAGAAAGGTGAAAATTTTAAATTTTTGTGGTCATGAACTTAATGAGAACTAATAAGTATGAAGATGTAAATGAGAATTGGTGTAGTAAAAAAATTAAAATAATAATAATGATGTGAGAAGTAAAATAGAAGGCAATGTAAGTTTGAGTGGTACTTCAATTTTGTTTATATGAATGGATTATCTTTTGCTTAAATGATGAACCTGGTTGTCAACCAGAAAACATCCTGAGGTATATTTAAGATTTTATTTATTTTAAGTTTGTGCTGTTGAATTCTTTCCCTTTGCCTTATTCTAGTGGCTCCTATCATATTGCTTGTTTGTCATTTTGTTTTTCTCCTTTTTAGCTCTTGAGTCTTGTTGTTATCCTTATGTCAACCAGTTTTCAATTTTGGTCATAACTTTAATATGATATTTGGCTAATGCTGGATTATTGGTTGGAACTTGGAAGAAATTAATCTGATACAATGCTTCTAGTTTATTTATGATTGTAAATTAAGGCGTCAAGAGAAATGTTATACCTTATTGTAACAAGAAATGCTACATTGTCTGTCCTTGAAAGACATCTAGCCCATAAAAAGGAACTAGGAAGTCCTTTGGATATGGTAACTGGCCAAAAAAAAAAGGCGAGCATGCTCAACCTTATGTTGCGGAACAAGCCTCAAGCATATAAGTTGATGTCAAATATTTATTTTAGTTTGAAGAAATGATCAAAGAGGCTGTGTTTGCCAGGGAAGAGGGAATCCTCTCATAATGTATGAGTGCTTAATGGGGAGCTTCTTTGCAAATGCTAGCTTGAGTCACTATTATTGCAGTAACTTCTGACTTCTTCACATCCATCACCCAATGGATGCCGTTAGTTTGCCGGCATAACAAATCATGGTTCACATTTTCATTTGAGCTAAAACATTAGACATGTTCAGTGGATATAATATTCGATCCAGTACAGTAAGAGGTAAAATGGAAGGGTGACACAGTATGACTGACTTTTTGCTGATTTAATCTGTGTAGATATTTTACTAAACATCAACCGTAGTCATGATATTTCTTCACTCAATATAGGATCTCTATGCTGGGTGGTCTTCCATTTGGCACTAATATTTTGTTGTGCATTAGGCTAGCAGGTAAGCTTAAAAGCACATATATCTTGTTTGGAAAATTCTCAGAAGCAGATCATACATATGTGATTATATAATAGCATAAACTAGAATTTTGTATTATATTATACTCTTTGATTGTTTCTTTTTATGACCTTATGGGTTGTTTTTCCAAGAATGCAAATTTTGCTCATTGATCTTGTGTTATTTATTGCATATAGACTAGTGTGTGCATGATTTATCTTAATTTTTTTGGATTGTTCCTGTCATAGAATATTACTTCACTAATGGACTAGCCAATTAAAACAGTATAATTGTACCAGAAGTGGATTATTTTTTAATTATAATGGTTCTCAAAATTCAAAATTAGATGTTATAAATAATTTTTTATTGCTCCGTAGCATTAACATTTGTCTTTGATTGGATCATTTTAGTCTAACGATTTGAAATTTTTAACTATTTTGATATTTTAAATATAAAAAGATATCTTAAACTGAAACTTGTGAATAAACTTCTCAATTGATCAATTTGGAAAATCGTCACATAATGAGTCAACAAAACCCTTAGTCATCTTGCGCTCCCCTTCTAGTTCAGCTACTCACTGACCAGCGTGAATATGATTTCCACCAGACATGTAATGCTTTAGCTAGTACAGTCCCAATATAATTTTGACGGATCGAAATCTAAACTGAAACGTAAATTCTTGCTTCCTGCTCTGTTCCAACTCAAAAATGATGTTTTAAGCATCTGGTTCCCTTCCTAATTTGATTCTTCTTTTCGGCACTCATCTCATGGTTGCAATCTAATCTTTGGTTTCCTTCCAAATATAGCTATTCATATTCAAAAACAAATTTCTTTAACATAAAATTCTCAAGTAAGACTTCTTGTTTATTTGTTTTGTCAATGTAGTAGATCTTAAAAATATTCTGATATTATGTCATGGTGAGATTATAATGGTTTACAACTGATGGTGCAAGTTGCTTGACAGGTTAAAAAATTTCTTAGAGGATGAGTTTTCAGAGTAAGCTTGGTGGCCTGCTATTTAGGCATGGTAGTCTTAAAAATGGCATGCCAAACAGCCCTTTTCCCGGGCTGCTTAATTTTGTTCGTTGTATGTCATCTACAAAGCTTTTCATCGGAGGTGACTTCTTTTTTCCTCCCTGTGAAAAACATTACTTGTCAATACTAGTTTTCACAAAGTTTATTAGCCTGACATTCTGCATCCTAGGTCTCTCCTATAGCACTGATGATCAATCGCTGAGGGAAGCATTCAACCCATATGGCAATGTGGTTGAAGGTTAGTCATCATTGCGTTTTCTCTCCTGTCTTCAAAACAGTACAAAGTTTGCATAAGGAAATAAAAATGCCATTTGTTTATTTGAAGTTTTCAACTTATGCCCAACATGTTATTATTCGCATTTCAAGTTTTAAACTTCGATCTTCCATGATATGCACCTATAACCTGTAACCGTTACCTCTTTATTTTTTTCTTGTTACAATTCATGTTTTACCAATATACCAAAATTCATTACCATTGCAAGATGATTTATGCATTATGATTAGTGAAAAACTGACATTAAAATACGTGTAGGTAAATTGAGTGCTGGAGTAGCGCAGCATTTAAAAACATCAAGAAGATGCTCTGTTCAAGACAAAACTGAGTGTATAGTTAAATAACAGTCGGATTTGTTTTAATACAGCTAGGGTCATCACAGACCGAGACACGGGACGATCTAGGGGATTTGGCTTTGTGAACTTTGACAGCGAGGAGTCCGCCAGTGCGGCATTATCCAGCATGGATGGCCAGGTTTTTGTGCTCACATATTAAGAAACCATCTCTTCTATGATATTCAACTTATCCGAGTATGTTTCATTTAAGTTTGATAATTCCTTAGGTGGTTCAAGGTCGAAATATTCGTGTGAGTCATGCTAATGCAAGGCCAAGCGCTGGCCCCCGTGGGGGTTTCGGTGGTGGCTATGGTGGCTCCGGGAGCTACAGTGGGTGATTTTCTGGTATGAGATGGATTTCGCAATTCCCAGTTGAGATTTGAATCTATGTTTGATGCATGTTCCTCTTTCATTATCTTAAGTTGAATTGCATTTTGCTATTTAAGTTGCCATGTTTTTAGTACCATAATAGTTCAGCTATTTTATATCATAATTCAATTATTATATATAGAAGCCCACTTTCTAGCGGAGAAAAAAGTATAGATGGTTTTTAGCGTAATGTTTTGTTTCAGAGAAATGATGTCGTTTTTCGAAGTTTTGACATATATACTCATTTATTCATTGTGATGGTTAAGCAAATCATATTGGCAGCCAGTTGGAATAAAAAATGGTATGATAAAAGTGAATAATGGTGAAGTATAAGAACTAAAAAAATAACTTTAACCCTTTTAATTATTGAAGGGATGAGCCTCCATTAGATCCTAAATAAAAAGATCCCGCCCTAGAACCAGGAAAAAACAAAAATCAACTGTGAATTGAATTAAATTGAATTGAAACTGCTAGATCAAATAACTAATGAATGTAGCCTATGAGATCATGCTCCAATATTATTATTATTATTATTATTATTATTATTATTATTTGCCTGTGATCATCATGAGTAGGTACTTGGTTTGGATTGATTTGCTTAGATGGGAATAATGAATAGTTTGGATGGATGGAAAGATGGATATCATAAATATCTCTTTTTATGGTTCACAATTTGTGAATTCCACTAGTTATTATTGCATCAAGACCTTGCCCAATTAATTATTTGGATCTAAAAAGGGCTCTCTCTGAATTCCACAAGCATCTGAATTTTCAATTCAATGTTCAAGACAAAATTGCACATGTATGAACTCTTTCAATGATATTTTATTTATTCCATAAAATTATAATTACTTTCCAATATTATTAATTAAGAGCCGAGATGAATATATTATTTATTAACACAAAATTAGTGATTATGTGAACATGTAACCACAATGAAATTGTCGGCAATCATAATAACATGTGTGTATATATATGTTATATTTTCTTTGCCCAACCAAAATGAAGATTTTTTTTAACTTATTTCTTCAAAAGCAGAGTATTTTTAAACACAGTTCAATTACCGTCAGTTTTGTGTATTTGAATCTGAAAATTTTAAAAATAATAATGGTTGATTTGAGAATGAAGCCATTTGTTAGATAAGATGATTAGATTAAAGCAAAAAGATACCTGATGAAATTTTCAACTGATACTAATGATAAAAAATTATCCATTCTCCTAAAATAAATGTATATCATATATTTTAGCAAAAATAAAATTGTAAACTATGCTACTCCTATAGCAGTGGACTCTAATGAGTGATTATCTCTCTTAATAACCCCCAGAACATCACTTCAAGATATTTAAAAGCCAACACCCCCACAACACCACTTTTGTCCCTAGGCTACTCCATTGATTGAAGAACTCCATCATGGTCACATCTAAATTGTCACACTAGTTAGGTTTAGGCAATTAATGTATTTTTCTTTTATGTGGTGCACCATGCATGATGATATAAGAAAAGCATTCTTATCATGCATGCATCCATTCATAAGGGTGAAACAAGGGCATTGTTATTCCAAGCTCTTTATAAAAAGACAAAGCAATGAGCCATGCAAGAAGAGACTAATGGTAATGGAGGTTGGTCTAACTTATTTTTCAGAATAAAGTACTTGTTGGATCACGGAACATGGCATGTTCATTGGAGTGAGGCCCTGTGACTTCAACAGGTCTCAATCAAATAATAATATGTATCTCCCTCTGTGTGTGTGTGTGTGTATACATATTGACAAACCGAGAGAAGCCACGTCAGGGTTGTCTATACTTTAAGTTACTCCCTCATGCTCTCATCTCATATAAGTTATAAGTTGAGGTTCAAACTTATCTATTATGAAGTAAGAGACAAAGACTCTGGAAAATCTGCTGTCAATAAACCAAAAATTATTGAATATATATATATATATATATATATATATATATATATATATTAATTTGTGTTTTAAATTTTGGGAAAATTTTTAATGTGATTAGAAAAGGACATTTGAATTATGGTTGGCCAGGATAGGTTATTCATCTGAATTTAATACTTATTATATTTTATTAGAAGACGGGTTGATTCGATGAATAATTTAGTACAAAAAAATTGATGGATAATGTTGGAGTTCTCAAGAGGTTGTGAACGCTATGGCTAATGAAATTGATTATTTATTTTGTGCATCTTCACCAGGTGACATAGGATTAGGGTTGTGACCCTGGAGCTTATTATCACTTTTACGTTAGCAGGAGTTGAATTTGAAATTTAAACTTCCCACACTAATAATTTTTTTTCAATATGATTGATACTGTTAGGCTATGAATATTTTGGTAACAAAACTCTAATCAACTGTATATCTCTAATGCATGAGTGAAGCACTGTTAACTTATTTTGAAAGCACTTTTTTTAAAAAGTGCTTTCCAAAACTAAAAAAAAATATTTTTTTTTAAAAATACATCCAAACAAGTCCTATGCGTCGGCGTCCAAAGTTTTCTATTAGGACTATTTTTTTAAGCATCTTTTCTCTAGTTTTATTTGAGAAAAAATAAAATAAAATTAATTTTAAGAAGTTTGAGTCAGGAGTCAACTCAAAAATTCAATGCTGGGTTCAAATTTCCAAGTTGAGCCATCATTTCTTTTCTCATATCTAGTTTCTAATAAACCATGGTTAACAAAACCATGGTTTATTAATTAATTAACCATTATATTTGGAAATCCAACGAAGGAGAACACACCAAATTTGGCACATTATTGCCTAACCATGTTCCATTACAGCAAGTCAACATGCCTTCCTGTTTGGAAGAATAAGTTAGATCCAAATCCAGCATGTAGCCAATACACAACTTGATCATTTTTTTAAGACTTTGTAATATAAGTGGACCCATTTTTAATATTTATTATTTTTTGGAGGACCAGATCTAAGTACCAAACTTCATTCAATGCAAGACTTTTTTTTTTTAATTTTTATTTCTCGCAAGTTATTATTATTCTTTTTATTATATATATATATATATATATATATGTTTTTGGGTGGAAAGAGTGAAACCCTTGGTGTAGGGCATTCATTCCTTTATTGTCCTAAAAGACATAACCTTGTAACTTTCTTGTGAACGAAATCATTTCTATTAAGGTAATGAGAAATATTGAGTATTAAATGCCTCTGTTTTTTATATACATTTTCATTAGTTTTAATTATAATAGGTTTACTTTTAAATGTAGCATTGCCATTCATCTATCTAAACCATTGTCTTCATTATGTTATTCATTTTTGTTTTTGGTATTTTTTTTTTACTAGTCCATCAATGTCTAAATGAATGTTTATATTCTAATTCAGTTTTATTAAATTATTATTGTTATTATTATTTTTATCCTCTTAATGAATACTCTTGTTTGTTTGTTGGTATTTTTTATCTCAATTTAATTATCACTGACAATGTATTAATCCAATTGAGAAATGTTTTTTTACATATGTGGATGAAGCACATGTCCGAAACGAGCACATATGAAGAGCTATGCTCTATATCATCTTTGCCCTCTATTTACATATATGCTGAGGTTCAATCCCTCTTTCTCAGTATTCATAAACGTTTTATGTAAAAAATCCGATGCCAATAAATCAAATGGTCATTGTCAATCGAGAAGTTTTCACTCCGTTATAATTTTATCAACTAATCACTTTTTTGTTAACTTTAATTTGGCATGCTTAATGGCATTTGTACTCAGAACTATTATCTTAAAACAACTAAATTTGTTTTTTAGGAAAAAAAAATTATAACATTTTATCTTGATGTGAGTGACACGGAGCATAATGAAAAGTGCATCACATGTGATGATCAACAACTCAAAAAATTTAGTAAGACTTAAAAAAAAAAAAAAAAAAAAAGCAACGTGGCAAATTATCGTCTATAAAACACAACATTCATTAAATCATTCTTGCTTAGCTCGCAATACATCCAAAACTCAATTAATATAATAATAGCAATTACAAACAATAATCTTGATATTATTGCATTATAAAAAAAAACTTATTTATGTCACTAATTTAGGATAAAATATCTATATATCTTACTTATCAATAGCTTACCAAGCTTTATTAAAAACCATTCTAATCATGCTTTTCTTTTGTCGGTGCTTATGCTTATCTATAGATTAAATTAATAATAACTATATATATATATATATATATATATATATAGAGGGAGTAAATAAACAAGTAATGTAACTCAAAATTAGAAGAACAAATAAACTGAAAAGATAATACTTTATCAACAATTCCACAAGGAATCAAGAAATTGAGAGTTCTACATACACATTGTTCTTCAACCCAACTCCAACAAGTGAACACCACCACCTCAATCCCCTCCCCCCCAACAAAAAAAGAAACAATTTATAAAAGAAAAAACATTTATAATAAAAAAAAAAAAAAACCAAGACATCATTCTGATTCAATCTTGGTATTCCCCTTCCCAAAACGTATCCCTTTTTTCTTATTTTCATTTCATCCTACTCACCTTATTATTCCCTATATATATATATATTATATTATTTATTTTTTTCTTACAATTTTGAAGTAATAATAGTAATACACAAGTTGAGAGACACGTGGAAGGCATCAAAGGCCATTGCATCTAAACCGATCCGACAGCACTGACATCCTTACCGCCACCGACACTCGCTTTAACCTTGCTCTCGATCCCATAATACTCGACGTACCACTTGACGAACTTTTTCAGGCCGGCGGCGAGGTCGGTGGTCGGCCGGTAGCCAAAGTCGTGCTCGGCCAAGCTCACATTGGCGTGCGTGTAGGGGACGTCGCCATTGCTGGGCATCTTGACGACGTTCTTCTTCGCCTTCACTCCCAGCAACCCTTCCAGTATGCCGACCAGCTTCCCCACCGGGACCGGCGAGGTGTTGCCGAGGTTGTAGATCCTCAGCTGGGCTGGTCCGTTCTTCTTGCCGCCACTCCCCGTGCTCTTCTCCGCCGTGTCGAGGGCGCCGAGACAGCCCTTGACGACGTCGTCGATGTAGGTGAAGTCACGCGCGACCTCGCCGGCGCCGTCCTGGGTTTTGAAAACGTTGATGGGTTTGCCGGAGAGGATGGCTTTGGTGAAGAAGAAGTAGGCCATGTCAGGGCGGCCCCAAGGGCCGTAGACGGTGAAGAAGCGGAGGCCGGTGATCGAGAGGCCGTAGATGTGGTTGTAAGTGTGGGCGATCTCCTCGCCGGCTTTTTTGGTGGCGGCGTAGAGAGAAGCAGGGCGGTCCGTGCGGTGGAGCTCGGAGAAGGGGTTCTCCGTGTTGAGGCCGTAAACAGAGGAAGAAGAAGCCCAGACGATGGCCGGTTGGGGGTCGGCGGACTTGGCGGCCACCTCGAGAAGCGAGACGAAGCCGGCGATGTTGGACAGGACGTAGGACTGGGGGTTGCGCATGGCGTAGCGAACGCCGGCTTGGGCGGCGAGGTGGAGGACGTGGGTGAAGGGGGTCAGGTGGAAGAGGGTTTTGAGGAGAGCGGAGTCGTTGATGTCGCCGTCGACGATGAAGATGGAGTGTTTGGAGAGGAGGGATTGGCGGCCGCGCTTGAGAGATGGGTCGTAGTAGGAGTTGAAGTTGTCCAGGCCGACGACGCCGTCACCGCGTTTCTTCAAGGCAAGGGAGCAGTGGGAGCCGACGAATCCGGCGGCGCCGGTGACGAGGACGGAAAGGCCGTTGGGACGGCGGGGAGTGGCGGAGTGGAGGACTTTCCGTTGGAAAGAAGGGTCGGAAAGGGAAGGTGAGGAGGAGGAGGAGGAGGAGAGAAGAGAACGGTGAGAATGAGGAGAAGAAGAGGAAGAGGAGGAGGAGAAGGAGAGAGGAGGGTGGTGGAGAGTGAAAAGGAGGATGAGAAGAAGGGCGGCTAAGAGAGTGGTGCGGAAGAGGAGTTGGGAGGAGAGAGTGAGGAGCCGGGCGGTGTTGATACGCCGGAGATAGCTGTTGTACCGTTCCACTTTAACGGTGCTTTTGCTTGTGTCCGGTGGAGAAGCCATTCTTCTTTTTTTTTTTTTTTTTCACTCTCCGAAGGTGTAGTTGATGGACAAGTTTGAGGAAGAACTCTCAACTTATAAAGAGAGAGAGAGAGAGAGAGGTACTGGTATAGACTGTGTATAGATAGAGTAGAGCGGGGGTGTGGACGTGGGGTCATTTGCTTTGGTCTTGGAGGTGAGGTTGGTGGTGGTTGTATGCCACTTGCTTTCTTTCGTTTTCTCTCTCTTTTTTTTTTTTTTTTTTTTTTTTTTAAATAAAATAAAAAAAAAAAAAAAAAAAAAAAGAAAAGAAAAGAATGGTTTGCTATTTTTAAGCGGGGAGGGATAGATTGGTTATTTTGTTTATTGAAAGAGAGGGATAATGGGAAATTTTTAATGAAAGCAGTTATATACATTATGGGGTGTATATGTACGGATCTGAAATTGATTATTCAGATTTGATTTGGACTGTGAGCAAATATTGAATTCAATATCTTTAAATACTTTATTTTTGGTTTTTACATTTAACCAAATATTTACTGGATTATGAGTTTTTTTGATAATAAATATATATATTTTTTTTATAGATTATTTTTTCATGTAAAAAATAACAATATATAAACAAATATGTAAATTTACATCTCCGCATGTTCACATACCGCATGTAATGCGGGAGCCATCTATCTAACATTACATCCGTTCGATTGCCCTCTTCATGTTGAAATAATTATAGTGGGCTTTTACATATGTCAAGCAATGTGTTTTTCTTGCATTATCATATTTTCATAAATTTTTTTATATAATAAATAAATTATAAATAATTAATATTTTAATTCATCTATACTCTACCGCGTGTGTGTACGCTGAAATTTAAACACATTTTTTTTTTAACAAAAACATTAAAAGTTTAGAAGGGTATAATAGTCATTAGAGGTGTATGGAGTGACATACATGGAAGTAAGTGCATGTCCGCTGGAAATTCGAAGGTATAATTAAAATGTTGATATTGGAAGAGTCCGGCCAGCAAAGCACATGCATGCGCACACTCACTCCATGCAAGACCTACCAACTTGAATTGCTTTCAGATCAACTCCTTAATTTGTCTACATCATTATGTACACTCTCTCGAGGAGATGAAGAGATTTAATTACAAAAAATTTACATGCGATGTAAAATTATTGATTATTTCAATGCATCATTCCATACTTGCTGATCCATTTAACCCAAAATCTTAAATGGATATATAGATAGAAAAATGAAATATATATATATATATATATTTAAATTAACGGTTATGAGACTATTAATTACACCAAGGGTGTGTTTGGTTCGGAAGTGGTTCACTGAAGTGATGGAAGTTTAGAAGTGTGACTTCGATTGAAGTGAAATTTTTATTTGGAAGTCTTTAGTTCCATATGTTTGGCTGAGAGAAGTGTTAAATTATAAATTATTTTTTTTGTCTTTGTTAATAGTGAAAAATAAAAATAGGATTTATAAATAAATTATTTATTATATTTGATGTAATATAATTTTTTTAAATGAAAATTTTAATTTTGTTGCAAAAATTAAAAAATTAAAAAATAATAAAAATAAAAATAAATTAAAAATAATAATAAAATATTTTTAAAAACATACATAATGAGTGGAGTGGACTGCCGAAGTGACACTTCGGAAAAAAAATTCATGAAGTCAAATAATGAAGTGAGAGGTTTTGGAAGTGGCCAATTCTCCACTTTGGCTTCTATTTCAATGAACAAAACAAGTGGAAGTGTCACATTAGCTCCTACTTCAATCACTTTGGTCTCCACTTCGGCAAACCAAACACGTCCTAAGGGGGTTCATTTTGGTATAAATGAGAGGAAATCATGGGAGAAATGCCACTTCCCTAAAATGGTGGAAGGTGATGTAAGTGATATGACTTCTCCCACTTCTTGTGTTCACTTTACAGGAAGTGTCTATTCCATAAAGTGCTCATTTCCCATTAGCTGTGTATTTATTTCGATGTAAGTAATGTTATTTCTGAATGGTCTTTGGAAACGGGGGAAGTGGATTTAATAAAGAACTTAATTCCCCTACTTCGATGTAAAAAAATAACAAACTAAATCTCACTTCACTCTGAAGTGGGAGAAGTAGTCACTTCTCCATTCCAGAAGAAAAGAACATCAGAAATGAAAAAAACCAGTCTATTTCCCCTTATTTATTTCCATTTATGCTGAAACGAGTGCCTCTTTAATATGGTTAGTTATTTAAATTATCATTCTTTTCATAGATATTTATTATATATTTATTATATATTTATAAACAATAATGATGATGACGATGATGTTTTGTTTCTCCATACATTGGAGGCTAATTTGGAGTGATGATATATATAAATATATAAATGTATATAGCATGTGAGGTATTGAAGTGGTTTTGGTTTTTAACTTTTTATATGTATGGTTGGGTGGCACATGTGATTGCGGAAATGGGAGATGGTTGGCTCACTGACATGAGAAGCTGTAACTTGGGTTGGTTTTTCGTTAAGACTTAAGTCATTAAATTCCAAAGACATATTTATTTATTTATTTATTATATAAAAAATTGTTAAAATTATATAATAATAATAATAATAATAATAATCTTATTTATTTATATACTAAATTAATTTTTATATTTTCCGTCCATCCCCGAAGGATAATGATGGAAGTAAATTATACATATGGGTATTTAGGACATGCATAGGGTTGTTGCTCTATATATACATTCCATAAAAGCCATAGAAGCCGTTGGATGAACATCCAATAGCCCATGTTCTCCTTTAATGTTTCTCGCTCCTCTCCTTTTTAATTTGTAAAAAAAATGAAACCTCTAATCAACCCGTTAAATTAAAACAGAGGTATGCGCACGCATCGAGTGTGACCTATGAGGCCTGCGCATATATGAGTATTAGGATCACTCACAGTTCTCAAATGTGTACCCTCATTTTATAGATTTGAGCTCTCGTCATTTACGAGACATCCTCACGGGAAATATAAGTGCCAATTGACCCAAAAACCATTGGCACTCGCATCTTTATCTCACCGTCTTTTATCTCTTTGTATTCTTCTTTGTTTTTTCTCAAAGAAAAAATTATAGAAAAACCCAACACCTCACTCTCTCCAACATATATATATATATATATACACACACACGCAATATTTAAACTAAATTTTCATATATGTACCACCATGTCAAACAAAAATTATTCACAATCGATAATTACATTATTATCCAAATAAATTAAATTAAGTTAACATATATTTGAATTTATCAATATAATAATCATTTTTTTTTTAGTTTAAAAAAATCAATGAGAATCCCAATCAATAAAAAATCGATGCAATTAATTTATATATATAGTATAAATTAAAATTGATTTTGTGGGATGGATTGTTTGATTGGTCTTTCTCAAAATATTTAAAATGGCATACCTTTGGACTTGCCTGCCCTTAAATCTTAATGACAGGGTCCACATTACACCCTATTTAGCTCACAAATGTGTTGAAAAAAGAATAAATAAAATCTTCCAACTTTGCAAATCTCTTCCTTCCAGATGTTTCTCACATGCATGTCCAATTCAGACCATGTTAGTCTAAAACCGAGCAAATGACAAGTTTTATGAAAAAAAATTTTCTAATAATTTTTCATATTTATTTAATATTATTTTTATTTAGGAGTTAAATTTTTTTCCCATATTTATTATAATTTTACGTTAGTTTTTTTTTTCTTCATTTTTTATCCATGTAAATGATATCATTTGACTTATAAATCATCTTATATCACTTTAGCTATAATTTTCACATCAATTAAAAATAATTAAATTTTTTTTTTTTTTTCTTAATATTATATATATATATATATATATATATATATATATAATGAAACTCGAAAAAAACATGTATTTAATGATCAAACATCCACCTTAATCAGAGAGAGTACTAATAAATAAAATATAATAAAATAAGTTTGCTAAAAAGAGAGAGAGAGAGTGTGTGTCGGCAGGCAGATATAATAAAAAAAATAAATAAATAAATATAATAATTATAATAAAAAAAATTAATTTGTACATGTTTAGAGATGATTGATATTGATGAGATGAGATGGGGCATCTATGGACCACCGAGACGCGTTTTCAACATGAGGCTTGTCATCATTGGACCACTGCTCTTTCTTATATCATACAACTATACTTTTTTATTTCCCCCTTTTATTTTATTTATTTATTTATTTAAATATTTATTATCAGTTTATTTTGTTGGTCAAAGAGACCGAAATACTCGCAGACATTCCTAGGCATTCTTAATATATATATATATATAGCACAGCGATATTTGATTTTATGTGAAAAATAAAAGTAAAATATTTAAAGCTCGAATTCAAGATTTATTGAAAATATCAATTGTAAGCACTGGCTCATAGCCCAAAATTCATCTCTTTTTTTTTTCTATTTATATATATATATATATATATATATATATATATATTTATTATTATTATTATTATTATTATTATTATTATTATTATTTTGTGTGTGTACATTGTGGTACTTACATCTTGCATGCTATTAAATAGAAACTGAGTACAAAAAAGTATTCATTGTCTTGCTTGGCCTTTTCTTACATATACTCCTGTTTACTCTGTGTGATTTTACTATATATATATATATATATATATATATATATATATATATATATATATATAGGCCTTAAAACTGAGGTTATATATAAATCTATATAAGAAGAAAATAATTGTGTGTGAGAGAGTAAAATAAAATAAAATAAAAAAGAGATGAATTTTCATTATGAACTTGAACTTATACCCTTAATACAAAGCTTTTGGAAGTTAGAATTTTGCACATTATACCTAAGGACAGAAGTAGGTTGATGGGTGATAAATTTTATAGAATTTAATAAAGTAAATTTTTTTAATAAAGTAAAATTTTTTAGTTTGACTAATTAATAAAATAATTAAATATCATTAGATAGATTATTTAAGAGTAAAACTATAATCAAAATCATTTGAGCATATGCTTACAAATTAAGCTTAAAGAATGCTACTTGGATGCTCTTAGTCTTCATTTTTTTTTATGTGTGATGCGGCCCATAAGCCTTCCAACTTGATTGTGCATTGATATGGGCCATTAGTTTTTGCTACCTGATTTTAAAGTAGCTATTAGCTAGTGCGCCGATTTCTCTTAAATATATCACGCATTCTCATTCTTGTGTATCGGTGACCCTACTCTGTTTGTGTATAAAGAACTCTGCTCACCATAAGTTTTTTTTTTCGTTAAGAAGAACGAAACCCCTAATGGGCCCGCTAAACTAAGACAGGGGCGTGCATACACCTCGATTGCGGCCTGTGGGGCCCGCGCATACGTGGGCGCTGGGGCCACCCACAATTCGTGCTCACAGCTCTCAGACATGCACCCTCACCCCAAGGATTCGAACTCTCGCCACTTGCGAGGCGTCCTCATGGGGGACCCAAGTGCCAATTGACCCTCATAGAGGAACGAATGCCTTAACCATAAGTTGGGTGGGAATAAACTTTTGACTCCTCATAGAGAAACGAATGCCTTAAACGTTGGGCTAACTCAATGTAGACTAGTTCGACTAATTTTTTTAACAAATTTGATGGTTCAGATAGTTATAATTGGGGTAAGATTTAAATTAGCTAAGTCCACGGTTAATCAAATACAAAACCTCATATCAAATTATTTCTTTATTCCTTACTTTTTTTTTTCTTAAAAAATAAAAAATTGGCAAGTTGTTTGTTCATTCTTTTTGGAGTATTAATTACAACCCTTATTATGTGGTCCTTTATGATCAGCATGCTCATTTAATTGAATAGGAAGATGAACAGGTGCCATCAGGATCTCTCTCACACAAGACCATGCATAAATTCCAAGAGATTTCATCAACACTCTTAACAAAATAATCAAGTTTGCCCCAAAACACACCAAAACAAATGTTGATATATATATATATATATATATATATATATATATCCAGTCACAAATCACAATCAACTTGATCTTGCATATGTTCTCCACTAATTAATGAAATTAACAAACCATGCATGCATGCATGCATGCATGCATCAAGAGCAACCAAGAAGCAAATCAGAAAAGCAAGAGAAATAGGCCTCCATCATGGCTCATCAAGCATAGAAAACTCAGCATCATCAAATCTCTTTGAAGTGATCCTCTGAAACAAATTCCTCAAACTATTGCTACTCTCCCTCCTCCTTTTGCATCTCCTGCCAGACTCAGCCAAGGCCAGCACAGGGTCATCCACAGAAAGACCAGTCTCCAGCTTCTTAGACAGTGTCACAATCTCATAAGAGTCCCACAGAGATTGGCCAAAGTCCCAGTGGGAGTCAGCACCTTCCTTGGAGGCCATGCTCATGGCTTCCACCCTGAACCTGGAAGGCCTCTGTTTGAACCTGTTTTTCTGGGCTTCAAACTCCTTGGTTGTTCCTGGAATGCTTGCTTGTGCATGCCATGCTTGTGCCACAGCTTTCAGCACCTCCAGGTCTTGTTCTTGTTCTTGTCCTTCTTGTTCTTCTCCACTGCTTGTATGACTGCTACTGCCATGTTTGTTTCTCTGTGCTCCCATTGGATTCTGGAATGTAAATTATTGGTGTGGAAAAAGAGGGGGGGTTTTAAGTGTTGTTGATGATAATTGCTGCTGCTGCTGTGAGATGGGAACCACTCACATGCTTTGTGGATGGCTGGAGATTAGAACTGGGAGGACATTATCACTTGACTATTTGGCTTGGAAGTTTTCATGCATGCAGTACCTGTTAGAGAGAGCTTTTGGTTTATGTCTATTTGTTTGTGATGTGACATATAAAATTGCACATTATTGAAGAGATCCTGCTTGATTTCCCTCAACACATGTACAGACAACAAGCAAGTGTTTGTTTGGCAAAGAAATTCACCAGTATGCACAACGAACAGAGATGTATGTATGTCTAGGTAACAAATTTAACATTACATGGCTTGCTTTTGGAAGACTAATTTTTATAAAATATACAAAAATACACAATGACATATACATGTTGAAGTGGAAATTAACACACATTCAAGGGGTGTGCCATTCACTGCTGCAAGAGGAGGGCAGTTCCAAGCAAGCCAAGCCACAATGTAAGGGTAATCCAGAAGGCGCGGTTTTTTTCCCAGCCGGTTGGTGGGCGCCAGACCAAGAAGTCGCCGACGAAGTCCCTTGATGACGGAAGTTGGTTGGTTGTCGTCATCTTTCTTCTCTGACCCCGATCCTTGTACTTGTCACTCCATGAACCGGCATACCTAGCATTATCACACAATTAATAGTTACTTGAGAATACTTTACAGTGAACCGAAAGCATAGAATTTCTAAGCGCTAAAGGCAATAGATGAATGGTATAGAAAATGGTTGCAGGTAGTTTGAAGAACTCACGTTGCTGCAAAGGAGGACTAAGTTTGACACATTTCAAAAGTCACATTTTTCACTGGACAACTTGTACATTGCAAGGAAAATAATTTTGCCCTAGTTGAGTGCTGTAATCCAGGTATTTGCTGGTGTAAAATGGAAGTGAGAAAGAACAGCTTTCAAATATAGCAGGTGAGTTTTAATCCATTTGAAGTTTCAGGGTAGCGAGAGGACTTTTCCAAATAATGGTATAATAACATAGACAGGCATACAAGAGAAACAGTATGAAGGAAAAATTACACACAGATGACCAGATCCATAAGTGGATATCCAGTGCTCAGTAAAAAGGTATGATTACAAAGGTTAACAGAGATCTAACTCCGAATTGAATGAAAGTTGAGAAGACAGCATGCACAAAGTATAAAAGTTCAATTAGAATGCTAACATTGAACAACAACAAACAACTCGCCTATACAGCTCAACACCATCATGATGCAATACCCTAGGAATTCTTAGATGGGCAATCACTCAATATTGCATATTTCAACAAGTGTCTACTTCATATATATTTAAGTGTAGAACAAGATTAAAAGGATCTCAAAAATCCTGTCTGTCACTTTCATGAGGATAATTACTGATTTATATCATTCTGTATACTCAACAGGGTAAGATATATGAAAATCAAGAATATCTTTCATAAAGCGCTTCTACCAGTCTTGCTATCGGTGTGTTAATACTAAGGAATTCAACTAGGTGTATCCCATTTGCCTAAACAACCAGTAGAAAATCCCAGTCCAAAAAGCATTGTACTAGGTGCTATGGAGATATAACCTGCACATCACAAATAAAAACATTAGGGCTCTCCAAGCAGGAGGCACCAAAACCTTGAGCAGACTAAGTTGCACTATCCCATCACTTCTCCTAGAACCTATTTCCATGTGTTATTATTATGAATTTTAGACTATCTCAAATTTACTTGTTAAGATGAAATACCACCAAAACACCATCCAACTTAACAAAGAGCAATCAACCAAGAAGACTGACTGGTGTGTTGCATGACGTTGCTAACTATACAAATCTCAGGTCGTAATCCTAATACACCTGCAGATGTCAGGTCACAGATGGTCAGTGTACTTATTTATTAAAGGTACAGGCATCTACAGCCTGAGTTTGCTCCAATGCCTTCATCGATATAATTGTTGCTCAATAAAAGCACGGCCACTAAATAAATCACAATCAAGATACAGTTACATATTTACATGTTCTAGTCATGTCTAGGTGTATATCAATAGTATCAATACACATTTACAACCAAAAGAGATTTTGAATCCATTCATAATAAAGTGCGGATAGAATGCGCACTAAGATGAGACACCTCACTTCAAAGAGTTCTATTGGCTCAATCTGAAAATGATACAGCTTATACTTTAATTAAAAGTTTCTATCTAATTAAACTATTAAAGTACAACCTTGACTGTTGAACTAAAAATAGGATTTTGGCCTCATTTACAAACACAAGCATATGTTTAACAGCTAGTTTATTCAAAGGGGTTTGCTCTATCTCAACATCAATATAAAACTTGGATTCATTTATTCAGTCAAACTATCGTGATAATTCATTAGCCCATCATTAACCTTATCTTTCATTGTTGTTGTTTAAGGACCCATGATCCACGCCACTATATTAAACTTCTATGCCTATTGTTTCAATCATACTCAAAACAAAATTCACAAACAAATTTATCAGACGTGCACACTCCTGCCAGTCAAGAACAGAAATTACCAAAAAAAAACCCTAACACTAAAATTCAAGAAAACACAGAATGTTTTTTCTGAGACAACGTCTAACACCAGAGACAAGCTCAAATAATGCTACTTACTGCATATTTGGGATGCTCTCATCAATTGCTATATCTATAAAACATTCTGCACGCGTAATTCGCATGACACATGAACAAATTCAGAATTCAAGACTGGGTATTTTCACCTAACTAAAATTTCAGAGGCAGCATGAAAACCCAATTAATAAACTTAAAAACATTATAATAGCTGGAGACAATTTTTATGAACCAGATATACCATTTAATGAGGAAAGCAAAATCTTAACATAATTACATATGCAGCCAAAATTTAATTATGCTTGTTTAAGAAAAGAAAACAGATTGATCCCTCCCGAGAGGGCTTACCAGTCATAACTAGAGCCAATCAAAGGTATGGTGACCATCTCATCCTTGGATATCTTCAGCTTTGGTGCTTGCAAGATATATCGGAGTTCAGCAGCCTGGCGTCTAATGCTAATACTCGGATGCTTCTTCTCTAACTGCTGATATAGAGCAATGCAATCTCGGTGACGATTGTTAGCTTCGTATGCCATAGCAAGCCATATTTGAATCTGAAACAACAGAAGCTGGCAAACTTAAGCACTAAAGACATATCGAAAGAAAAACATGCTAGATACAAATCCATGCACAGTAGTAATCATAACCATACTTAACCAAAGCTGGAATAATTAACTTTCACAGATGCTCATGTTTCAGAACTAAATAGACCAATTCCAGCAATGACTGTAAAAGCATTGAATTTGCAGTCTAAAATTGTGCTCCTTCTCGCAGGCAAGGTCAAACATAATAAAGAGCACCAGAGATTCAGAATGAAATGAATACTCTCAGACTACCTCGCCACCAAAAAGCGTGGGTCTTGGAATTATGGTCAATGCAGCTTCCAAGAACTCAATTGCCCGCGCATACATACCCTTCCCATAAGCTTTCTGCCCCAGCTCAAACATCAATTCAGCTGTCTCCCTCCGTTCAGCCTGCTCCTTGGCCAGCTATTCTTAGCAAAGGAAACACCAGAAATACATTATCATCATCAGTGCTTGCCATTTATCAATTATTTAGCTATCAAATACAGGGTGCCATCCATAATCAATAAAATCAAGAGAAATGGAGGAAAAAAAAAATTGCAGATACATTCACAGAAAGAATCAATCAGGAAAACAAACACCTTAAAAGCAGCAAGTGAAACAGAGCACAACAAGAATCCAACTTCTTTAACAGGAATTCCGTCAATCTGAAGAAATCGATTCATCAATTCCAAAAAATAAGAAATCTCAAGAGCTTGCAGACCTTTTCAAGCTCTCTTCTAACCCTCTCGCGCTTCTCCTCCTCGGACTCCGGTCCCTCCCCATCCTCCTCGGACCCCTCACCGGAAACGCTGCGCTGCAATTCCTCAGCTCTCCTTTCAAGCTCCTTCATCTCCTCCAGATCCTTCAACCGGTTCCTCAGCTTCATCTCCAAATCATCCTCATCCCCACCTCCGTTGCCGCCATCCGATCCCACAGCCCCGACCTTGGAGGAGTTGGCAGCTCTCTTCCGGTGGTACACCATCCACGGCGCCTCCCCTCCGAAAACGTCGCAATCTTGGAAGCTCCTACTATGGCAAGCCACAGGCGACGTGGCCATCTCTCTCTTAGCCCAACTAATCACCATTTCCGGCGACCAGCTCCTTCCGCGTTCCCCCATGGCGTTCCTCGGGGCAGTCACGTCGATCAGTAGAGCAAGGTTTCCGAGCAAGGCGGGGGCGGCCATGGCTCCTTCGCTAGGAGCTATCTGCTTTAATTTTACCCAGTATGGGGGGGTTTATTGAAAAAGTGGCGGCCTAGACTTTAACGGATAGGGATTTGGGGGAGAGAAGAGTGGAAACGTCTCATCTTGTGGACGTTGCCTTCTTGTTTACACAGAGAGAGAGAGAGAGAGAGAGAGAGAGAGAGAGAGAGAGATCCTTCACTCCACGCCATTGTACATTTTGTATTTGTTTCAAATACTTCTTTTTTATACAAGAAAGGGTATTTGTCTACAAAAATAAAAATCTGATTTGTCTCATAAAATACATAAATAGTAAATACCTCGTATAGTGGTCATTATTAATATAGCAAATCAGTATTGTAGCAGTCATCGGTATAGCAGTTTTTACTATTCCATTTATCATGGTATTTTATACCATCAAATCAAATTAATCCTGACCGTTCATTCATTTTTTGATAGATTATAAATACCATTTTATTCTTGTATTTTAAAATTTTATAAAAAATAAGAGGAGAAAAAATAAAAGTGAGGATTTCTGATGTATATTCCTTGTTCCATATTATCGAAATATGTATTCTCTTTCTCTTGTTTTTACTTTGTTAATTGACTTTTATATTTTTAAAGTATTTTGGGGGAAGTTTTGGAATTCTTTCACTATGATTTGATTAGAATTAATTATAATTTTATTGGCAAAAGAACTTTTATCTAATAGACACATGCCCTTAATTTTATATGCGATTGTCGCATTTCACTAAAAAATTAACATTTTATTTTTAAATTTATTTTAAATGTTTTGTCAATATTAATATTTTTATAATCAATTATTAAAATATATTACTTTTCCTAGCGGCATATCTTTAGTATTCTTTTTTTTGTTTGGTGGTAACATATGTTAGTAGTCACATAAATTATTAATATCTATTTTATTATTAATTAATTAAAAAACACACATAAATACACAATGGAAAAGGAATAACGATTTTCATTTCAAGAGCCGCCCATGGCTTTTAACCATCTTAAAACGTTTTAAATTTCACGTGTTATAATAATTAAAATTAAAAAAAAACAAGATGTTTTCCATTATTTTGGTTCTCTCCTGGTTCTCGTTGCTTGTAAGCAACTGAAAACATTATACCATGCTTCTCCTCTCAAAGTGATCCCCAATTCCAGCAAAGAGACCATTTACATCAGATCCCAATTTAATTATTATTTTTAAAATTAATCCACAATAATTATACATGGTAGAAATAATTCATAGAATCATTCGCATTCTGCTTTTCCATAACATTTTCTTTACTTTTTATATATTATTTAATAGTACCGTTTGAATTGCATCTAATGACTACGAAAAGGCTTGTAGTCCAGCGGTACCTCGGGTCCCCTCGTGGGAAAAGACGCGAGTTCAATCCCCCCGAACCACCCTCTCCCGTTCCAAGAGGGTGAGGGCATTGTAGACAATCCCCCCGCCACGCGTACACCCATGAGAGTTGGCGCTTGTCGCCCTATCTCAAAAAAAAAAAAAAATCATACACAATATTTGAACAAAACTAAATATTATCAAACAATAATTATATATATATCAAATTATATTGGTTCTGCGATGATGATTTGACGGTTATCATTAAATGTTTATATATATATATATATATATATATAATCTATTGATTTTCAAAGATAACTAGTGGCATTTGAACATGATGAAATGATAAATTTTGAAAATGATAAAAAATATATTATTCAGTCAAGAAAATATAAAAAAAATCAATGTTTTGAAAAAAAAAAAACCCTAAAGAAACACCAATAATACCGTTGGATGCTAACCGCAGACAGGAAACACCATAAAAAGAAAAAGATAAAACTTTTTATAATCTCTTGTTACTCGTGAGAGAGAGAGAGAGAGAGCGCGCACGGAGATCTCGTCAATGGCTCCTATGGTTGCCTCCTTGAATCGCATCAATGGCGGCATGAGCTCATGCTGTTCCTCTTCTTCTTCTTCTTCTTCTTCTTCATCCTTTCCTCTCCTCCTACTCCCGCGCTGGCCACCCTCCAAGCTTTCTCTCCTGACGCGCAATAGACGCTTCCGTTCTTCTATCATTCGCCTTGGCCACCATCGGCTCTCACCTCCCCGGGCAGCATCCTCTTCGCCATCCTCATCCTCTATCAATGGATTTCCCTTCCAAGATAAGCTTGGGAGGGATGGAGACTTGGGCAGGGGAGGCCTTGAGAGGGTGCAGGCTGGGATTAAGTTGGTTCTCTCTGTGTTGCCTGGTGGAAGCTGGTGGAGGCTTGAAGAACAAGAAAAAGAGGTTGGGATTGATGGGAAGAAGTCAGCGTTATCTGTGATTTATGTGCTGCGGCGAATGTGGATGATGGTAGCGGGTGAACGATGGATCGTCTTTGCGGCAATTGCTGCTCTTGTTATTGCGGCGGTATGCGTGTTGTTTCCGCTTTTCTCTTTCATTTTGTGGTTTTGATTTGCTTTGGATCGGCCTGTTCTGTACTGCCATGAAAAAAGTGTGTTTTGTCTAAGGTTGACTGGCTTATTCAAATGACATTCTAATGAATCAATTGTGATGATATTTAGATCATATCATAGGTTTATCAATGGTTTGTAAAGATCATCACAATTGATTCATTATCATATCATAGGTTTATCAATGGTTTGTAAAGATCATCTCTGATGAAGTTATAAACAATAGTATCAGGAAAGCACACATTGATGGCGTTCTCCACTTGCAACTTGTAAACTTGGCTTGTCATTCATTCTTCTATATGAATGCGAATGCATCTCAATTCTGTACCTAGGTGCTAAATGTTTTGTTGCAAGCTTCAAGTCAAAAACACGTTAGACATGGAAATTTACTTGCATATATATGCTTTTTCAGTATGTCAGGTAATTAGTTTTGGGACTCAAAATGAATTTTATGCGGCAGTAGGAACCCCCTTCTATAGTTTTCATTATATCGTCAATGTGGATATGCCAATTAGTTACCGAACTTTGGTTGGGAGTGTACAACCCAAAGAAATATTCCAAAAATTCTCCACAAGTGATAAATACAACCCAAAGAAATATTCATATTAAGTTAGATTGAAAACTAAATAAATATGTTAAGTGCTTTACGTTCTATATAATCTTGTATTCATACTTTTTATGATCATCCTGAGTTATTTATTTATTTTTCTGAGCATTAATTGTTTTAGAAGAATGTGATATGTTTTGAATAGCTAATTCCTATCCTTTGATTAAAGCTAATTCATGGAGGTAGATCCTTAGCATAGGTTATCACACTAGTTGATTTCAATGTGCAAGGAGCAGCCCTTAAAGAATTGAGAGGAAATAATATATATATATATAATCTTCTTCTGATGGTCTTTCGAATTGTTGCTCACCAATGAAAGGACTGCATAATCCTCAGGCAGGTTGTGCTGAATTGATCCTATGAAAGGTTGATCGTTGTTTTCGCAATTATGAGAAATTCTTGTATATTTTGCAGTAAATATAAGCTGAAAACAAGGACTATAAATGCTTGCCTTCCTCTCATTTGGGTAATAAATGTGTGTAGTTTAGGTTAGGCACAAACTAGGTTGTGGGTTGCACAAAAAATGAATGCCATTTTGTCCTTAGCAAGCAAAGGCACGAGTTTGAAAATGTGATCCCAAGCACAAACCAAATCCAAAACACCACCCACTTTATTATATACATACACACCAATGGCTGTCTTGCTTTCTACTTGATTCTCTTATTAACAGTAGTTCTTTAGATAGCTTGAAGAGTAACAAATGTCTCTAGTTACAGGGTCCTAATTAGGTGAAAGTTTAAAACAGAATCATAAAGTAAATAAAATCATAATGTAAATAAGAAACATACTAATAATCTAAGATAATGAAGAATCAGTCCATGATCTCTGTTGTCCTGTCAGCAGGCCCTCTGCCAATTTATCTGCGTTAGCTGTAACAAATGCACCCTCAACATACAACATGGTGAATGAAAGTAGGCCAAAAGATGGTTCAACTATGGAGTGGGTCACATAACTTATTTTTTGGCAAATAGAATAAAGTTAAGATTAGGAGCATGTGCTCATCTTTCAGCAAAAATTATCAACAGGTTCTTACATTCATTCAGATTGGAAACCTTTCATGTCATTTTGATCCATGCTTTTATTAACAGTGAATGACATCTAACTAACGTTTATAATGACTTTGTAATTGCCAACAGTTTCAGTACTAGTGGTCATCCTTTTTCTCAGATCAGGGTGTTATAATGGCTTAAAACTGGTCAATGCTACCTCTTTATCATTTGCATTATTGGGTAGCCCAGTCATAGCTATTTCTGGATAGATGCAGAGACAAACCAGGCTAGTGCATTTTTTACGTGTTACATTATATGAGTTGGTTATTCTATTACACTTAGTAACATTTAGAATGCTTATATCCCTTATGTTTTAGCCGTCAGTGGCAATTTAAATATCTGAAATGCAATAGTAGACAAATGACATTATTTAGGAAAGCTTTTTCCATAGAGGAGGAGTCCATGAAATCATATCACTGGGATCAGTAAAATAATAGAGAAACAGCCCTGATGGGTTTTCGTTTTCATATTCCTTTTGCTTATTAGTATCTTGTTCTTTGCTTTTAACTGGTAAACATATGATTACTATCCATTGTAATTGTATATTTTTAGCCTGTTCATTATTGATGACCTCATTGTCATCCTTATATGATGCGATCCCCAAAAGCAATCACTTTGTCCAGCACCTACTGGATTTGTGAAACAAATGCTGTTGTTCTGCAGACAGTAAATGGGATACTTTGATGTCTCCAAATCATGTTTTATCCGTTTCTTTTTTAGATTCGGAACTCCATAATTCATAAAATGTGTTAACTATGGTATGCTAGTTGAAAGCAGATTGTAGGAAGAAGGAAAAGGAATCATGAAAATAGAAAATCCACCTTTAGAAGAGGAGCTAATTGTGATATGCTAGCCATAAGTAACAAACTGTGGGTAGGAGAAGGAACCATGAAATTGGAAAATCTACCATTGATCAGGTCAACTACAGTAGATGATTCAAGGATGTTCTTAGTTTTCCAGACTGATCTTAAGACAAAACAATTTTGAACATACAATGCTATATTATATCTGTAGTATATGTGTGATAATTGGACTTATGTTTTTCCTGTTCACCCTTGCAAGTTAATAGGACATGCTTTGCTTTATAGTCATTTACCCTTTTCTACATTTCAAGTCATGTGCAGCTCTCAGAAGTACAAATACCAAATTTCTTGGCAGCATCTATTTTTTCTGCTCAGAGTGGAGAAAGCATGCTATTCTACAGAAATGTAAAGCTTGTAATTTTGCTGTGTTTAACTTCAGGAATCTGCAGGTTAGTTTTCTTATCTAATCGATAAGGGTCATCATTGCACTAATGAAATCTGAGTCATGAGCTTTCGTAGGAAAGCTACATGTAGGATTTCTCTGTTATTTCTCTGATAAAAACACAATTACCAAATTGTCTTATATGGATTACTTTATTTATTCTGTAGCGATTCTGACCATTGTAAATGGACTCAGAGGCAACTAAGCGAGTATTTTATTTTATTTTATCTTAATTATAAAATATAAGTAATTAATGTTAAAATTTAGCCAAAATTTAGCAGATGGTCAGAACTGAACTTGTACCCTAACCATAAGAAGGGAAACTCGTATAATCTGCAAAGTATGATTGGCCATTCATGAATGCGTATCTAAAAACAGCTTTGACCATGCCATTGAATGTATTAACTGAGCTCAAAAGAAGCTATCAATGTCTTAACTTAGAGCAAAAGAAGCTAGAAGGCAGGGTGAAGTTTTAACTTGTCCTGATGAAGGTACCTTACATGCTACATTTTCTGAATTTATTCTCAGAAGATGACTGGCAAGTCTGCTATCATTCATGAAATATCTTTAAGTTTTAGGGTTTTTAAACTAAAATATTGCAGCAGAGCCTACACATTTTATATCTTAAGATTCTGAACAATGAGAATTAATTTATAATTGTTAATCTTGTTGGACTCTATTTTCTTTGTTATCCTTGTACCAATTGGTTGAATTTACTTTCTATTGGACACATAAAATATTTGTGGCTCTGTCATCTGTATTATGGTAGCTTCTCCTTAGAACCTTCATGTAATTAACAGAAGGATGACGCAGACTATAATGTTGTTGAACATTATTAGCTTTTGAAATGATTTAACTCATTCATACATTTCCCACATTGACAGATATGATTATGTTTCCCAAGGCAGTTATGCATTTGCAACATTGGCCCATTATGCATGATACTTAGTGTCATTTTGAAACTTGTCTAAATGCTTACTTTCTCAAAATCTTAAATGGGAAGTGCTGAATAGACTGATGCTGATATTTTTGGTGTACGCACTTTTTCATCTCACTTGTCAACTTGAGATGCCCCAGTTCTTCATTAAGCATCTATGAAAGTTCCTGATGGCATAAATGGTTATGTGATTTTCAGCGGTCTACGAGGTTGCTTTTTCAGCATTGCAAACCTGATTTTGGTAACATTTGATGCATTTTTTAAATATTTCTGAAAACATGATTTCTTTGCTAGGATTTACATTTTTTTTTTTTTTTTTTGAGTTTCTTTCACTAATCGGGGACTTTTGACAATACTTGTCCTGAGATTCGGCAGGTTAAAAGAATGAGAGAAGCTCTATATTCCTCTCTCCTTTTTCAGGTTATCATTGTAACTCAATCCCATTCCGTTATAAATTCTTATTGATACAAATTGCACTGTTTTGTTTCAAAATATAGTATATGATATCAGACTATTTAATATTTTTTTGATGTTAAACCCAAAACAGGACATATGTTTTTTTGATAAAGAGCCAGTTGGTGATCTAACTAGCAGACTTGGGGCAGATTGTCAACAAGTATCCCGTGTCATCAGTAGTGATCTAAATATGGTTTTACGAAATTTTATTCAGGTTCTAATCCTATTAAACAATATCTCTTCTTCTCTATGGCATATCAAAGGGCTTTGGATGTAATCCACTCACTATTACATAATCATCATATTACAGGGGATGGGTACATTAACGTATCTGTTTATCTTATCATGGCCTCTAGCATTGTCCACTTTGTTAATTTGCTCTGCCCTATCAACAATAATGCTCTTTTATGGCCAGTAAGTATTTTTTCCCTTTATACATATTTTAAGAGTCATGCTAATATAATTATTATTAAGTCATGCTTTTAGATTCTGCTATAATGAAAACAATTTGCGTTCAATTTTCTTATCTTCTTGACTGTAGGATGCCACTGCTGAATTTTTGAAGATTATCGGTAGTAGAATAACTAATCCCTTTATGTATCTCTTGCTTTTATACAATGTCTACTAGTTAGCTTACTCAGCTAGTCTATATAGCTAAAATTACTCTTATATTACCTTTAATTTTCCTCCAATCATTTATCCTACCCATGAAGATTATCATTAAATCACAATACCATGTTCATTTTATTGAAGAATTAGCAATGCCTTTATTGATCCAGATGTTTTGTGATATGCTGTCATAATAATACCTGAAGCTTTTCATTTTCGTAATGTTTTCCTCATGCTGCTTTTATCTAAAAATTGCTGGGAAAATGTTTAAGATGGGCAGCAAGCCAAGTTTTGCAGGGTAGGCTAGACTGGTAAAGTGGTTTGGAAGGGTAATCTCTGTTGATTAGTTTTGCCATCATCATCATCTCAGAATTGCATGAGAATGGATAAATATGCACGAACCTGGGTGCTGAGAGGCAGATTGAAGTTTTATAATGATGTGGTGGGGTAATCCTTATTGTTAATTTGCTACTGCCTCACCGTCAAATCTACCTAGTTGCTTTCGGTTGCATGGACTCCTCTTTTAGATGCAAGAAATTATCATGGGCATCATGACAACCAAATTATTTTTGACATACTTTTTATTTGATATGATGGGTTTATTAAGATATCTGCCATCATGTTGAGCACAAGGAACAAGTCTAATATGTTTGCATGTTCATTGCCCAGGCTCATGTTTCTTCCTTTCACTAGATCACTCTTTCCCTGTTTTTTCCTCGTGTAATTCTTTAGGCTGGTGTTTCACTTGTGCAACACTATTTGGTGCTTATACGCTTTTAATCATCCTTTCCACGACTTATAGGTATCAGAAACGAGCAGCGAGATTAACTCAGGAGTTCACTGCGTGTGCTAATGAAGTACAAATTTAGTTCTTATTTTCTTCTGTCCTTGAAATTTTATTGCTTATTTTGCGATGTGATGCAGTTTTAGTTTAAACTTTTTTATTCTTTATGATGACTCTAGGTTGCACAAGAGACGCTATCTTTGGTGAGGACTGTTCGAGTCTATGGAACAGAAAAACAAGAATTTGGAAGGCATGACTGTCTCACACTCCGTAATTATCATCTTGTTAAATCTCATGGGATAGAGAGTAATAAAACAAACTATTTCTTATGAATGTTGATGCCAGATATCAGGAATGGCTTGTGAAGTTGGCGAATATAGGCACCAGACAAAGTTTTGCAAGTGGTTTTTGGAGTATGGCCTATAATTATATCTTTCATTCAACCCAGGTGAATCTTGAAGGGAGCAATTTTATTACTTTAAAACTTATGCACACCTTCTTTGTAGTTATGTTATGATTGCTATTCTAGATTAAACAAATGTTAACTACGTGAAGTAGTCATTCCTTTTTATCTTTTGATCTTAACATGGAATTGGGACCTCATTATTGTTCTCATGTCTTTTTTTTTTTTTACGTGCAAGCAAACCTAGTGATAAATAAAAGAAGAAATCTAGAGAATTATTGATGATAAATTTAGGAACTCAAAAGCAAGCTTGGAATTACTACTATAGGCTACCACTCTCCTAGAGTGAATATAAAGATTTGAGTAATGAATATTACACCAAAATATGCTATTACTCATTTAAACTAAACTAAGGTAAACAGCTAATATATGGTAGGACAGAAATAACCATGAATTCTATTTTTTAAAAAATACCAATTCAACAACCTTCCTCAAGTATGGCCGTAAACATCGATAGTCGTATAGAAGAAACTGTAATCAAGCCAAAGTGCGAGTTCCTTGTGAACATACAGGGAATTTGCAACAAGTCTAGGTATGAAACAATAATTATGCCATACTAGAAATGTTACTGGACAAAGTGACGCTCTTTCCATCAATAAGAGTATATTTAGTGCATAGATTGGGATAAGACATGATACTCAAAAATTAAGTAAACAATAACTAATTTGCTATTGGTTGGGTCTAATCTTAGGAAATAGAAACCTCAAAAGTTGAAAATTTGTTATCAGTAAAAGCAGGCAACAATCCTCAGATATGAGAGATTGCTACCATTCATTAAATCTTTCAACACCCTATTAGACCAATCCCCTAGATTACAAGAAGCAACACTAAACAGGAAATCAAAATTAAAATAAAGGATGGAAAATATCTCCAAGGATTCAATAGCATTGTCAGAGAGAAACAAAAATCAATTCTGAATTAACCCTTTTTTCTTTATGTCGATTTATTGAGGTTTCTGTATGATTGCAAAGGAAGTTCCAAAAAATTAAAAGGAAAAAGTCAAATGATCTTACTTCAAATAAAAACATGACAAAGGTAAGAAATTATAATATATGGCTTACAATTAAATAGATAACTCCTGTAAATAAACCCTGATATTAGTGATATTAGAGTAGCTAATAGCCGTAGTTATGTTAGTAAAGAAGAGGATATAAATAAGTGACTGGAGATCAGATAAATAAGGAAACTAAAGATCATAAATGTAAAAAATAGATTTATGCCTCATCAATGATGCTGATTATAATACTAATAGTACTTAATTTAATGATGTGCTGTTTAAAATTTTGGCGCTTGGTGTATACTCTTTCTCCAGATTTTCCTTGTCATCTTCCTGTGAATATGTTACCTTGTTGGAGGGTCCTCATGCTAATTAAAAGTTAGATAGCATCGGTTTGCTGGTAGAGAGTTCCTCAGCTTTTTCTTCAATACTAATTCTCATTTCCTTCGTATAATCATGTGAGATATTCACACTAATTTTCTTGGCACTTATTAGATCCAAAGGAATATGGTGCCATCATTGGTGAAAAAGGGAGATAATAAAGGGATGGAAATTGATCAAAGCCTCATAAATGTTACTGGTTGTAAAATTGATGCTAGTGTGGGAGGGGAAAAGAACCTGGATGAGGACCAACACTTGAATTTTTGCATCGCTTTTGCTTTAAAGGGTACTAATGAGATGGGAAGTGCTTAACAAAGGAAAAACATGAGGATTTGGATATGAAAATAAATGTGCAATGCATCTTTTCCTCTTCAAAGAATATGATGCTTAGCTTTATAATTATATTAAGATGATGAACCTCTTGATGAGGATGCTAATTATCCTTTGCCAAAGACTGGAACAAGAAAGGATACTCTTGCTTCTCAATTATTGGTAAAAACTAAAAACCTACCATATGTTTGAATTGCATGATTTTTTGTCATTAAAGGCATGTAAGTGCCAAATACAGCATCAATATCATAGAAACATGCATAAAATTTATAGTAGTTATTAATTTGGTGAAGTTAGCTCTGCTGTTCAAGTTCATAATTCTGATATAATTTTAAAGTTACAACTTTTTAGAACTTTATACTACTATTTCCTCATGAGGATTATGTGAAGACCTTTCTTTGCTAGTGTTGCTGTAAATTTCTGAATTTACCTTCCCAAAGCTAGTCTACTGTATAAATAAACGGGCAAGTAATAAACACAATGATTTAATTCAAAATTGGAAAGCATTATATGTAACACAGTTGTCTAAAACCTTGCTTTAAATCCATTATTATTATTATTTTTTTTGGGTCAAACTTATCATAGATCATGAATTTGAACTAAAGCATCAGCACTGTAATAATTTTTCTGGTTTTTAAATATATCGAGAACATTTTTATCTCGTTTCTGGCACATTTATCTGGAAATATTATGTTTTATTTGTTCGTCTGTTGCATGTACTTTTATATTGCAACACTAATAAATTTTACTGAACTCAAATGAGATTGTTTGTTAAGTCCATTTAAGTTGATTTTGTAGGTGATTGCTGTGCTGATTGGTGGAATCAATATTATGTCTGGTCATCTTACAGCGGAGCAACTTACAAAATTTCTGTTATATTCTGAGTGGTTGATTTTCTCGACATTCTGGGTAGGGGACAATTGGTCATCACTAATGCAGTCAATTGGAGCAAGTGAAAAAGTCTTTAATTTGATGGATCTATTGCCTAGCAACCAATTCTCAGAGGAAGGTATCACTCTATGTCATTCTTTTGTTGAGGTTGTTAACTTCAATGTGTGCCAATTAATTATAGTGTATTTGTTATCCATCCACTGTTGAATTGTTGCACTCTTAAAGAAACTCAGGCTTGAATCTGGATGCCTTAAAATTTTTAGTTCATATATATTGGGCAAATTCTAAAACACTTATCAATCAATAAGAAGGTTAACAGCAAGCATAATTTTTACTTTAGTTTAATTATTAAGGGGTTCTATATTCTAGGGTAGCTTCTCTTTTAGGTTTTATGCAACACAAATAACCAAGGAGAGAGGCCAAGTCTCATAGCACCTGGTAATTGCGTTAGGTACTTCTCAAAGAGCCAATGCCAATGGCGAGAGATAGATGTTGGCCTTTTTTTTATTTTTATTTTTTTAGTTTATTTAAATCCGATAAAATTTGAGGAAAGACATTTCTTATAACAAATATAAAATAGCTTGGTTCTGAGGGTCCGCTGGTCTTTGATAGGCAATTATACTTTTTCACCTTTTGACAACCACAATCCATAGGTTTCCATGTGCAATTTGGGTACAGAAAATTTGTGAAAAATTTGTAGAACTTTGATGAAAGGCGTAGACTTATTTAACATATTGACTAATTTAACCAAATTGTTACTATTACATATTAACCAGTAGAGGCAAAGAAGCTTGTGCAAAAGTCGTCACCAAGTGGTTCATCATGTTACTATGAAGAATATTGATAGCCACATGTACTAAACTAATGTGGAACTATCAGTAATTTTAAAGTATGGTTTGATGCTGAAGAAAAAGTTCAAGATAGGAGAGGACATGATGCTCACCTTATCATGGACAGGAAAGTTCATTGACTCCTACACATGGGGCATGAACAGTTGAACTTGTGGGCTATTTAAAATCCTAAAGGTTAAAAGGACTATTCTGGTGAATGGGAATAGGGATCCTCCACAACTCCAGATCACCAATAATATGGTATAGTGGATTTATTGGATGTCTAACTTAACACTTAGGAGACATCAGACATGAAAGATCATAGTCTCATCTGATGACAGTGAACAAGCACCTTTGGAATTCGTACCAACAATTAGAGTAGATGACCAATTGTGTCAAAGAATATAATCAAGACAGTATATATTTTTTTTTTCAAGACTTTGGAAAACACCAAATTTATTTTTATCCATTTGATTTGGGTTTTTATATTTTAAATGTAGATTATACAAATGTACGTATCAATAAAAACTTTAAAGTCTTGCATTATTTTCACATTTTTGGTTTTTAATACATGCTATTTTCTAAAAATGTAAAAAAAAAACAAAATCTGGCATGATCCGGCCTACATGGTGTTGGGTCATGCACTGTGCTGGGTCTGATTGTGCTACCATGTGTGCATTTTCTGCTGTGTCAACCTGAAATGCAACACCAGGCTAGTTGATGCCAGTTCAAGCATTCTCAAGATGGGCAGTGCCCACTTGAGGTCAAATATTCTTAATTCAAAAATAAGTCAAAATCACCTGTTGAAAAAGATTAAAGTTTATCCCGTATCTTTTAATGCAGTTGAGATTAGAAGGTTGAACACTTGAAAGAAATTGAGAATTTGCTTGAAGCTTTAGAAAGTTGACAACTAAAGAATGAAGAAGCTTATTGATTGCTTAAGAATGAACGAAGATTAGTGTTTCAATGTGTGGGGTGTTATAGATTTTTTTCATGTTTTTAATTCCCAAAACTCCTTCATAAAGTAGCCTTTTATGATTGTTGAAGAGTGTAAGACTGAGATTTACATGAAATATAAAAAAGCACCCTAGAATTGAAGCCTTCTATGTTTTCTTAAATGATTACAAATGTACTATTGGTAATAAAAAGAGAGAAAAAGGTAGCTATTGGCTGCAAATTTGTGAAGCTCACTCTAGTATCCACTAGACACTAGGTGTACAAGCATGGGGCCTTCGCCCATGCCATAGGCTCAGCATGGAGCATACCATGTGTAAGCATGGCCCGTGTTTCCTATGCTTAGTCACACCTCAGGAGAAATCTCTGATCTTGCATAGGTCGGCATCTACAATGCCATGCCACGCCAACCACAACACATGAGGTAATTGGCTGTGCAGCTCCTAATTGATTCCACTAATTCACTATTTACAAGCAATTATCTTGATGCTTTTGTGTTTTTGGCTTTTTTCAATATTCTTGAATTATCTTTTAACTTCTAAATATTCGTTCTCCTTTACACAACAGGGGTGAAATTGCAAAAGTTAGTTGGTTGCATTGACTTTGTTAATGTGTCGTTCTGCTATCCATCAAGGTTAACTGTATGTATACCCTCCTCATATTCATTTTTCTCTGTTTGATTTTTCATTTATCCTGATTTTCAAATATTCATAGATTTAAGTGGGTATTCACAATCCCGAATTATGTTCTTAGTGTTCTATTTGATATCAAACTGATGCTCCGGTTGGTTTAGAATGGGCAACCCTCTCTCACTTTAATTTTCATGATGGACCTGTTCATAATTTGATTCAAAATGGATAAGCCTTCAAACTTGGGAAAACTATGCTCAACAACAATTTAGACATGATCAAGTGCTGTCAATTTGCATGTTTGACTGTATATCTGGATTCTATGTGCTAGAAAAGCATTCCTTCTTAGAAGTGCATTTTGTACTAATTATTTTTTGTTATAATTTCTCCTTTTACCTTGGCAGCTTTGCTTAATTTACTAATACCTACCAACGCTTGGAGAGTTATCTAGTTGAAATATGCAATACTTTAGTTTGGCAACTTATTCTATGAATTGAAGTTTTAAAATTTACTTATGGACAAGTATCTTATTTGTTACAAATGGTTCTTAAGCTTGTAATGATTCATTCAGGTAATTGTTTGACATTTGTTACCATGGTATGTATGCTCTTAAGTAGACGCTATGCGTTGTGAAAATATCATACAAGGATGAGTTTATTCTATAACATTCATGTTTAAAATTACCTAATTTTCTCCCCATATGATAAGAATACAAAATTTTTTATTTATTACTAAATAACACAACTATGCCTTTCTCAATCATCGGAACAAAATTGTTTTTTTTTTTTTCCTTTCTTTGAATTCTTCTTGGGATTGCTTATATTTTAGAAATCTTGAATTTTTCTTAGGGTACAAGTTAGATGGTCTGTTTGATATCGGTCCAATTTTTGACTTTGTATACTTGCTTTAAAACAGGTGCAGACTCTGCAAGACATAAACTTATCCATACGTGAAAATGAAGTAGTTGCAATTGTAAGTAAGCTAGCATTTGGTATAAATCGAAGACATGGTCTATTATTGGATGATTTTGTTACTTGTTTTGGTCAGGTTGGTCTTAGTGGCAGTGGAAAGAGTACCATTGTTAATCTTCTGCTTCGCTTGTACGAACCGAGTAGTGGCCAGGTAAGCTTCATTGCACTGTAGTATCTATATGCAAGCAGAAATCCCTCAGCTTGTTTTAGTTATATTGTTTTAAACCATGTGTAGATTGTGTGCATTTCACTCCTATCATTTGAGTTTGTTTTCTGCCATATAAAGATATGTTGTGATGATCTTCTTGCTTGATCTTCGAGGATCTTCTTAGAGGTATTTTTCTTCTGCTTCAGCGCACTTGATGATACTCTGATATCACTTTGGAAGGAATTAGAGTTTCTAACTCTAATTGATTAGCTTATTAGGAGGGCGAATGATAGTTTGCACAAGTAGATGAGAGGAAGACAATGTCACAATAATGATGAACCTTGCTAGTTTCCTCTTCTCTCTTTTCCTTTTACATTTATCTTTCACAGATCACCCCTATATATAGCTCTTAATATGGCATATGTTTAATGCAAAAGTCATAGCCTAGTACCCCATAATTCTTAAGCCTAATGCTAGTTGTATTAATGCATGCCAGATTTCTTTGCACACATATGAGGTCTTAAACTCAGTTTTCATATAGCTTGGTCAAGCATCTCTGGCCAAGCCATTGCTTATAACAAAAACACATAAATCATGTGCAAATCATGTGATTTATCTAAGAGTGCAATAACTCCAATAAGGTTTCTAAAATTTGAACACCAAAATGAAGACAAAGGAGAAGAAAGGAGCAGGGAGCTCACTGAGATTTTTAGATTGAAACCCCATAAACCCTTGGGCTCTTTTCCCCTCTCCTAGTTTGACAATTTAGGCCACCTCAAAAAAAAACAAAGACAAAAAAATAAAAAAGGCTTGGTTCCATTATTCACCTTTATGTTGATCATGTGCTTGCATTGTGTATGTCATGCTTTAGATACCAATGCTAAGAGGTTCTCATATGGTAAGTTTGATATGTATTAGCATGTGTTGTTCTAGTTCGGATCTAACAAGACTTGGTTTGATAGTAACTTGCAAATTAGTTCTTGAATTGAAACAAGTGAGAATTATATATGTAAACCTTTTATTTTCATGTGGCAGATACTTGTTGATGGGACCCCTCTTAGCAAGCTAAATATCAAATGGCTAAGAGAAAGAATTGGATATGTGGGGCAGGTATGGCATCCTTATTTTTGCTAAATAGTTTGTTGCATTTCTGTATATTGCTTATTATTCTGCAATTGGAGCAGGAACCACACCTTTTCCACATGGATGTGAGTTCAAATATTAAGTATGGATGCCCCAGAGAAATTCCCCATGATGAAGTGGTAAGTGCGGCAAAACAGGCATTCGCGCATGAATTTATTATGGCCCTCCCCAATGGTTATGCCACAATTGTTGATGATGAGCTTCTGAGTGGGGGCCAAAAGCAGAGGATTGCAATTGCCCGAGCTATTCTCAGAGATCCAAAAATTTTGATTCTTGATGAAGCAACCAGTGCACTTGACGCTGAGAGTGAACATAAAGTGAAGGTGGTTTTTCAGTTGTCATGCAACAGATATTTCTTTTATATGGGACGGTTGCTAGCTAACATTATTCTCATTGACTTAATCTAGGGAGTAATTCGAGCGATTTCAAATGACTCTAGAATGAAGAGAACTGTGATTGTGATAGCACACAGGTGATGATGCTTGTGGCCCTTGTCTTCTCTTTGACATTATAATATCATGCTAATTTTGTAATGCCGATTTTTCAGGTTCTCTACAATACAAGTCGCAGACCGGATAGTTGTGATTGATGGTGGCAAAATCGTTGAGGTGAGTCCATCATTGTACTCCGCTCACAAATTCTTATTAATGACAGAGATAATATGATTATAGTATGTAAATTTTCTAGCCACCATTTACATTGACCCCTTAAATTAGAAGCCTTTTTTTTTTTTAACTCGACATTTGTAAAGATACAAGAAGGTGTTCATGTTGGAGTAACTAATAGTCCTACATCAGTTAATTTGGAAAACATGGATTTGAATATGTTAAGCTTGAGCTTTTCGTCCTCTCAAAGTTTATCCTTTTGGATAGAATCAGGCCCGAATAACATGTTTGATTTGCGCCTTACACTTCAATTATATGATGTAACAGTCATCTCTTTCAGCATTCCACCGCTATCACCGTATTTTCATCTTTCTGCAAACACTGGCATTTTCATCATGACTCGGTTATTTGCATTGTAGATGGGAAGCCATCAGGAGCTTTTCCAAAACAATGGCATCTATTCGCGGCTAGCAAAACGGCAGGTCGATGCCTTCGTCTGATGATAGACATCGGTCAAAATATCATCGGCGAACTGCGAGTTCTCATCTGTTCCTGTTTTTTTTCTGGGGTGGATCAGATCATTCTTCATTCCTCATACAAGAATGTAAGCAGTCTTTCACACCTGTTTTAAATTTATCATTCTTAGGACACTGCGGCAATTTGACATTTTCCCCATACAATTGGGTCAACTCTTCTTTTTTTCAACTCAGTAGTTAGACTTTGTAAACACCCGTAACCAAAAACATCAATCCTTATTTATTCAAACAAGTGTCCTATTTGAAGACAAATATATAATTTTAGTTGATAGTGTTTCATATATTTTTAATATCACATAAAGATTTGGATGGAAATTTACTCTAATTGATCACTTTCAGTGAGTTGTATTCTATTCTGAGATCATTCAAAGAAACATGTCATCTTGGAATCAATTTAAGTTTTAATGTAAACAAATGGAAAGATGCCCCTTGGACCAAGTTTTTGGGGTAATCTAAAAATTAATCATAAAGTATATGCATAAAAAATTAAATCAAGGAATGTGATTAGGCTTCTCTAACTTCCGGTATTTTTTTTTTGTTCTATTAGTGGTTCACACTTCACAGTTCCATCAATTACCATAATTATTAAGATATTTTAAATTATTTTGAATTGTTTTTTTTTTATTAAAAGCTTTTCCCCTTCCATTCACTTGGATGCTCAAGTAACTTATGTAAACCAAATTGAATTGGCTAATATAGAATGAAATTTACTAATATTTTACTATGTTTTGCTTATCTCATTAGACTATAATCATTGAAATTATTTGCTCATATATATATATATATATATATATATATATATATATATATATATATATATATTCCTTGAGTTATTTGTCCACGCAACCAAACACACACCTCATGATAACTTGTAAATTTGGCTTTGTCATTTGATCATGAATTAGAATGTGGATGGCCCATTTGACAAACCAATTGAAAGCAACTTTTTTAAAAAATTAAAAAAGAAAAAAAAAATCTGAAATTCTAATCTTGGAATCCATTGCACACTAACCATAGAGAGATAAGGTTTGCAAGTGTTCAATTCAGGAGCCAAAGTTGATAAACTGAAAGAAACAATTCACCAACCAAGATTGAATAGATGATGAAATTTGGAGAAAAAATTTATGGAGTTTGAATTTTGATGTGATGAAGAATAGCAAAGTACATAATCAAGGAGATGTCTGTTTCTATCATTTTGCTTAAAATGCAAGATTACGGCGCTGGAGATTGTGATGGATTTTGATTTTTTTTTTTTTTTTTTTTTTTTTTTAAAGATCAAGACTTTTGTCTCTATAAAAGCCATTAATTTAGATGGAACAGCTGTAGAAAGATAACAAAAATTAAAATAAAATAAAAATGAATGTTTAAGTGCTAATTTGATTCAATGCTGTTTTTTTTTGGTGCACTTTTAAAATATTCAAAATAATGGTCCATGTATTTTCTTCTTCTTCTTCTTCTTCTACTTCTTTTTTTTTTTCAAATATATTATTATGTGTGATCTTTTCAAAGTAATCATTATCATTGGCACTTGCCTATTTTTTAAAATATTTTTTTTTTTTGGTTTTTAGAACAAGATATAAGATGAAGAAATCTAACCAGCTTCAATCATGAATTTATTATTTATTGAGAAAAATAATATGTTTCAGATTGTGTGTCAAGAGCAGGACATATTGAGGATTTTAAAAGTACAAAAATAAAAAAATAAACAATAAATTACAATTATCACATCCAACAATTTGGGAGTCTTTAAGACAAAAATAAATAATAGGACATCATCAAATAACTAAATCTGCACTTAAGTCAAAATAGGAAAAAAAAAAAAAGTTTAACTTGTAATTCCCAAAAAGTCCCTCTCAAGTTTCATTATTTCCAAAAAGTTCTTTCTTTTTTTTTTATAATATTTTTTTAGTCTTTCTGTCGGCTAACACCGTTTACTCTGGAATACAGAAACAAAAATACCCAGAACTCGATGCACTAACTTTTAAGCAAAAACATGTACTATTAAATAGGAATGTAAGATACTAAATATTTAAGAAAAATAATTAAACGAGAAACTAACATACCAATTAAAAACCTATGTGTTTATGCATAAACACGTAATGATAAACGAGAATAATACTCAGTAAATAAGAAAATATATTTCGTAAATGGTGTAAAATTAAATTTTAGACAAAAATAAACTAACAGAATGAATGCAGGGATTAAAAAAGACTAAACTTAAAAAAAAATAAAAATTACCTTAGATATTCAAATGTCAAAGAAATTAATTAGGAAGTATCAAAACCGATAGAAACTAAAAATTACCTTCCTTCCATAAGTTAGTAAAAACTGAAGAGGGACTGAATAGTGAGTGTAACATGAAAGTAACAAAGAGGTAAATCTTATTTTCATAACATTTATCCTAAAATCATTATATGCTTGCTTAGTTTTTGATACATTCCCCTTTGTTTACTTTCATAAATGCACATTAATCAATCACATTCAACTGTTTATCCCCAATGTCATAGACAGAACCCAAAGAGAGGGTGTTGTAAAAATTGACTCTAAATTTGGATAAAATCAATCCAAATTAGTATGACACTTTGAGTGATTGATGCTTCTACTTCATCTACCAAAAAGAAAATAAATATATAAATAAATGAAAATTATCTCTTTTTTATTTTCCCATGGACCCAAGGTGCTCATTCTCTCAATTCCTTTTTTTTTTTTTTACTTACCTTCTTCTAATCCCATCTTTTTCCCAACTAACTTCATTGATGTAGAAGAGAGGAATAAAACCCCACATTAAAAAGAAAATTAAAATAAAAAAAAAAAAAAAAACAAAGAAGAAGAAACAATTGGTTTTCACTCTTGACTTGGAATAGCAACAATTCCTCCACTAACCCTCCACTTGTGAGTGAAAAGATATTCCCACTACTTTGTTGCTTGATCTTGGATATGAATTTATCCTTTCAAATTCTTATCTTTTCTTATCCAATTTGGACACCTATTTGAGCTAATTTGATGGGTGAAGAGCATTTCTTTTTGTGGCCAAACATGGTGATCAAAGAATGGAATTTGGTTTCTTGTCAAAAAGATATGCTATTGTTTTTAATCCTTTTTTTTTTTTTTTTTTTTTGTCAAGAAGAAAAAAGAAATCTCTAATGGGCCCGCTAAACTAAGACAGGGGTGTCCGCATGCTTCGACTGTGGCCTGTTGGGCCGCGCACACATGGGCGCTGGTACCACCCACAGTTCGTGCTCACAATTCTCAGACATGCACCCTCATCCCGAGGATTCGAAATCTCGCCACTTACGAAGCGTCCTCACGGGGGACCCAAAAACCGTTGACTATTGTTTTTAATCTTTTGGAGCTCATTAAGTTGGCTTAGAATGATTTGTTCCTTGTTAGATGTAAGATATTATTGGAATAAATAACACTTGTCCATTAACAAAATCAATAGCTAACTTATGAAACAAATGCCCCATAAAATAAAATAAAATAAAATAAAAGGGAGTGTTATATAACCTTTTTGGAATTGAATTGATCGATCTTCTTAGGGCTCTAACTCAAGCCAAAGTACTACTGTTCTAATTTGTTAAATATAATATTTTGGTGCGAATCAATTAAACATATATTAGCATGAATGTACATGCATGTATCTCTCTTTGTATCATATCAGCTAAAAATTATAGTTTGAAATTTAACCTATGTGCATAGTTTGTGTATTTATGCAATTAATTTTTTCCCGGTCATATGATTTTTCTAGTTATTCTTAAAGTTGTGTATGTAATTTTTAAGGGAAAAAGTTTTTATTGACTTTAAAAAAGAGAATAATAAACTAAATTATATAGCTTTACAAAAACTACTTTTATCAATCAGCAATCTATTACCTTTTTCTCATTATTTTTATTTCTTAAAAAAAAATCCCCATTAATGAAGAAAGTGGAGATTGACATATATACCCACCATGAAGCACCATATTTACACACAACATATATGAAAATAGAGCAATGCTATATAACACGAACCCTTTCACGAATGACGTGGCAACTGACTTTCTCTTTCCTAGTCAGTTTTTTCTTTTTTTTTTATCATCCTCAGTTAAGAGGGAGAACCCCTTCCCCGGCTTCGTTTTTGCTGGCTATACCGTTGCTGATCTTGGATCTCAGGCGGGAGAGATCTCACAAGGTCTTTCACCGAAATAGACCCACACGAGATCAAATTAATCAGCACCGTCGATGCCCTCATCCTTCCGCTTACGCTACTCCCAACCGTCTGATCAAGATCCTCCGTAGCAATGTAGATCCCCCGACTGTCTGATTTCATTAGCGATTCTAGGGTTTCAGGGCTGGAGGACGACGGCGGGGGCGAGATCTCATCACTGTTGAGCTTTGTCGAGGGTTGCTCGTCGAGGACTTGCAAAGCTTGGCGGCGTTGCTTCCGATCATTGGTCTGGGTGGACGCGTTGGCCGTAGCCTTGATGATGGAGTCAGAGGCCAGGTCAGCTTTGTAAACCTTGTACTCATTGAGGTTAACCGAGCTCCAAGTCGTCTTCTTCCTCCATTCTACCGGAAACTTAGCGTCATCGCGAGATCGAGAGATCTCCCCCGACCTTTCGGACCTCGAAGAAGACAATGACTTCACACGGTGAAGCTCTGAGCCTTTGAGAACATACTAATGGCCATGAACCGGATGAATGAGATCATCCTTAGAGTTATTATGCCACACAAACCCATTCTTATAACTCCTAAAAATCACACCCCAAAATGAAGATCGGCAATGGCGCAATTGGCAAAACGAAGCTGGAAAAAATGAAGCATGAGATCCAAGTTTGGCAATGGCGCAACCGACAAAAATGAAGCTGGGAAGTGGGTTCTTCCCCTTTACAGAGTATGATAAAAAAAAGGTAGAGCTGACTAGGAGAGAGAAAGTCAGTTGCCATGTTAGTCGTGGGCTGAATTCGTGAAAGGGTTTCGTGTTATACAGCATTTCTCATGAAAATAATAAGGATTTATGGAGTGTACTACCAAAGATGATCTTTTGCATGGATATTAATACATGCAAATTTTTATAAAAAACTTTATGAATAATTTCAACATGTTTGCATTATTTATTATTTTTTTACTATGCAGAAGAGGGCAATCAATTTCAATGTTTATTTTTTTTCTTCTTCTTATTTGTTGGTTGAATATGTTTGTTCAACCACAATTAGATTGAGAAATACATTTAACTGTCAACTTCCCACCCCCTCTTTTGCAGCATTTATTATTAACAAATTATTATTATTATTATTACTATTTATAAAAATTACAAATTATTCATTTTGATTCTACTTGGAATTGTACTCCTTCTGTTTTTATTTAATTGTGATTTTCTAAAAAAATATTGTTTTCCTTTTTATTTATTATTTTAGAAAACCAAAAAAAAAAAAAAACATTGGTATATTTTTTTTTTCAGCATTTGCCCTATCTTCTCTAATAAATGAATAAGTTACACTACCCCACTTATTATTTGAATTATGAGATAAAAGGCTTAAATGCATCATGCAAAATACATATCATAACTAACCCAATAATTAATAGCTCCAACTGAAAATAAGGCGCTTTTTGTTTTTCAATAAAAAAAATTAATTAGGATAGTTACTCTCCATTATATATATAGGTGCATTTAAGAATGAAGACTGAATATATATTTGATTGGATAATAAAGTGAAGGATAATTTTGGAAAATCAGGTGATATTTGTATGAAACTAAGACAATTAATTTTCTTAATAATTGTGAAACAATTAAAAATGATGATTAAATAGTAACAAAGGAGCATTATATTTTCCACTAATTGGCCATTCATTGATAGAGTGAAATAATTATATTGAATTATATATGATAGCAGGGTTAAGCATAAATGAGTTTAGAGTTGATGAATTTTAAATTATTTTTTATAAATACAAAGAAAAGAAATACCAACTCTAATGTTATTGGAGTGGTTAAAATTAAGATTTATATTTAAAGGTTTCAAATTCCAATTATCATGTAGTGTTGTACCACATGATTCTCCATGTTAGATTACCAATTGACCTTGAATTTTACATAAATATTAAATTATATAAAATAATTAAAATAATTTTTTGTTGATGAACAGTTAGTTATATATAATCATTGTTATTATTAATTATCTATTGCTATTTGGTACCAACTAAACTCACTAGTTAGCATTTGATGTGTGAATGCTAGAAAATATTCAATTTGGTAAAGTTGAAACCAAACTCATGGAAATTCATGCATTTATAAACTTTTAATTAATTAATTAATGAATTAATTAGCACTTTTGGGTCATGCTTTGAAGCTTGGATTCAATGTGTACAATAATTGCAAATGAAGAAGCCAGTCTTCATTTGAGTTGATTGATGATTAACATCAATAATTAATCATGGTGGCTGAGTCAGCATTATATATATATATATATATAGATGATGTAACTTTGAAGAATTTAATTTGAATATTTTGAGAAAAACTCATGGTTTATAATGATCCTCGCTAGATAGAGATACTATTTTTTTTGTTTACAATGATCATCAGATGTGTGTGTATATACATGTAGAATTAATATTTTAATACATTTGTAGAGAACTCTGTTTACCAGTATTTTTAATTAGTAAATATCTACAATGAAGTAGAAAATTAAGAAAAATGCTAAATTGAAAGTTTCTCAAATATATTATAAATATATAATATAATATAATATAATAAAAGCTCAAATGCTTTGCAAATTTTCAACGGTTGCAAATGAAAGAATACAAAGATCAAAGGCTCCAAAAACAAATGATGCATTGCTTTGAAAAACCATACCCATTCATTTGAAGACACTATTATTTATTTTAAATAATATTATTTTATCATCATATCTCATTGTTTATCATGTCTACCATTTAATCTCTTATATGACTTTCATGCTAATTCCAAAAACAAGTGAATTGTCCATATCAAGTCATATGATAAAGTCATTTGTGAATTTAGGATAAATACATTTTAATAATGATGTTATTATGTTTGAATTCTTGTAAAAAAAAAAATTTTTAAAAAAAAAATCTAGCGTCAAAATTTCCATACATTATCTTCTGATCTTGTTTTATAAATTTTCACAAACTTTAATTAAGTTGCAAGTTTTCTTTTTTGCTTTCATGCGTCATGAAATTTTATGATTATCTTATATATTTTCATTTTTAATTTATTTCATTATTTCGCACCATAAAAAGTTCGAATATATTTATTGTGATGATTAGAGAATAAGTATTAAAATAATTTAATTTCACTATTTAACACCATAAAGACTTTAATAGATTTATTTTGACGGTTAAAGAATAAGTATCAAAGCTTACTTTTTGAAAAAAAAAAAAAAAAAACATTTGGCCACTAATCTAGTTTTAGAAGTTTTAATGTAGCCAATATTGTTATAGCTAATGGATTTTGAAATTTAGATAATTAATTGTTGTTATTATTATTATTAAATAATTTTAGTGTACTTCATCATTTAAAGGTTCTTTTGAGATAGTAACATATCTCAAATTCATTGTTTCATTAAATTATTTTTCTTTAATTTAATATTTGGGTACTTCTGGATTTAATAAAAGTGGGAAATATTTTGTATATCACCGAATCCAATAGTCTACATGCTATGAAAAATCTTTTTATTTTAAAAGTTTTAATATTTTCTTCATAATTTTCATTTACTAGATAATTCACGCATTCAAACTTAAATAAACGCATTCAAAACTATAACAGTCTTTTTTTAATTTACAAGAATCTTAACATTAATTGCTAAGATTCTAAGGATCAATTTTTTGGATACCTTTAAAAAAAAGATTCTTGTAATTAAAAACATTCATCATCATCATCCAACTACTACTACTACTACTACTACTAATACTAATAATAATAATAATAATAATAATGAAAATTCATAAAATAAAAGATTATGAAACCAAAGAAATGAACTTCAAATCTTGATCAAGTCCTTAAATTGGCCATGATTTGGACTATGACAAAGACCTCAATCACATTGGTGCTCCCATCTCTTTCTTGAATCAACTTAGATGGACTATTTCAATGCATTGCTTTCATCTAATCCCCTTAAACTGATTAAGTACTAATTAATTAATTGGTGATGAAATTATCTTCACAACGGAAAAGAACATACACCGTTCTTAGTACTCACTTTTGGTGAGTGGAATAGTCTTTCCACTATTCTCCTTTTTTGCCTTTGTTTTTTTTAAAAGAATACTTTATAATCAGACATGCATACCAAAGTACAAACATTTTGTCTAAACATGACTTAGATTCATTACTTGAAAAAAAAAAAACAATGATATAGACTTTAAAATTTATTTATTTATTTATTTATTATTATTATTTTACAGTAGATGACAAATGCTCTCTGTTGAAGGGTTTGCTAAGAAATGAACAAGTATGAAAGTACACATGTTACGATAGTTTATCAACGGCCTCTAAGGATTTATTAACTATGCCAAGCACCATATAGAGGTATTAAAAATCAGTCACGTAACTCTGGAGGAAAGAAAGATATAACTCCTTTTACAGGAGATCCATTTTAACCAATAACTTATAAGATGGTATTTTCACATAACCAAAAAAAAAAAAAAAACCATTCAATATTTTTAATGCATAACCGTACTGTTTCAAAAAACAAAATGAAACACATGAAAGAAAACATCAATAATGTACTAAAAAAAAATATGATACTGCAAACCAAAACAAAATTCATTATTATTATTATTATTACCATAAAATCTTATGTTCGTGTTTACATTGTCTTAAATACCCCTACTCAATTATTGATATTTATTTGTTTACTTATTTTAAAGCCTTTATTAACTAACCAAAACTTTTATCACTTGGATTAACCTCAGTTAGTAAAAAAAAAACAAAAACAAAAAAAAAAAGGATAGTTTTCTACTTTCCATTCCTAAAACCAAAACATAAGAAACCCAACAAAATCCCTAAATATGTATGAAATTTAATTTATAATAATAATAATAATAATAGAATTGTAACTGTAATTCCTTAGTTGATCCAAAAAAAGGTTGATTCAACTCCAACCCCATGAATGAAACCAAAAAACGGGTAACTGATTGCCGGGCAGTGAGCTCAAAGCTTTGACCGGGGACTTAATTAAAATAAGGCAACCATTTCCTTATTTATCTAATCCTCCACCTTCAAACCATTCCTAACCGAAAGCCGTTTCACTTCCTCACCACATAATAATAATAATAATAATAATAATAATGTTAATGATATTAATAAAAATTAAGCATTTCCTAACTGACTTCCACCGTGACCAAATTTCTCAGATCTTGTGTTTTCCTTGTCCACTTCCCGAAATTACCCGTGTAAAAGTCACTGTAACTAGACGTGACCATTTTGAACCGAAACCGTGGAACCGAACTGGAACCGGCAAAACCGTAACCGTCAAAAAACCGGAACCGGAACCTTCATATAAGGTTCGGTTCCGGTTTCAGAATTTGAAAACCGTGGAACCGGCGGTTCGAACCGGTGCTCAAACCGGCGGTTCGAACCGGCGGTTCCAGATATATATATACATATATATTATGTCTTTATTTTGTTAATATCATTAATAATTTATTAATTTAATTTCATGTTTAAAGATATTAACTAAATTGATTAGGTCTGATTCTGAACACTTGAACTTGATTACCCGATTATGACCACTAAGTTTGATTCGTAACATTAGTCCGACTTACATGCATTGTGTCATGCCAAACTTTGTTACTCATGCAATGAGATAAGTTATAACTAATTAATTATGCCAGAAATTATTTGTAACAAATTAAATATGGATTTATTAAAATAATTTAATTAATAAGGAGTAGTTATAACTAATAGCTTTAATAGAGATCAATCTCAATTTTTAATACTAATTGAAATATTATTGAATTGCTTGTTTGTATTGTCTTTGAAATAGTACAATTCAGAGCATTTATAAGAAACCGAACTCTGTGTCTTTGAAATAGTATTGCCAAACTTTGTATTAATATTTTTATATCAAGAATTATTAATACTTTTATTTTTTTAATAAAATATTATATTAAATTAATTGTTGTATTTTTGTGTTTATTTAATTTGAAATATTGAATTATTTAGTTTGAAAAAAAAACTGAACAATTTGAACCGCCAAACTGAAACCGTTGAACCAAACCGCTAGAATGGGAACCGGAACCGTCAAGAACCTTGCCCAGACGGTTCGGTTCCGGTTCAAGATTTTTTTGAACCGAAACCGGCGGTTCCTGAACCGTGGCCATGTCTAACTGTAACTGGTGGAAGTCTTGGCGTTTCCCTGACCAAACGCGTTTCCCACGGTCAACCCGGGTTGACGGGGCGCTACAACGGCCCGCCGTAATTTTCATCTATTCGCGAGGGTAAAAGCGTCATTAAAGCAACCCCCGATACTCTGATGTGTTTTTATATAAATAGGGACTCGTCTTGAGCCTCGTGGCTCTCTCCCTCTCTCTCTCCCTCTCTCTCTCTCTTTTTCGGGGGTTATTGGAACTTATCCAAAAACTAATTAGCTCGCCGGAGAATGCAAACCCGGAGCGGATTCTATTACCCGAGACCCGAATCCGATAACCAGGACCCGTTTAGAGGAAAGAGGAAATTAGGTTTAGGGTTTGGAGAGCCTTACCGGAAGCGGACGCGGTCGGCGGGGGCGTTGGGGGTGCCGGAGGAGTATGGCTGTGGCTCCGGCTCCGGCCATGACTTGTTCGATGGTATCCCTGATGATCTTGTGCTCTTGATCCTTTCCAAGCTCAGCGCCTCCGCGAGCTCCCCGTCCGATCTCTTCGCCGTGCTCATCACGTATATGCTGCTTTTCCGATTTCAGTCCTTTGGTTCTCCTTCGGAGTTGGATTGAATTTGCTGAGATTTTGATGTGGTTTTTGGTGATTAGGTGCAAGAGATTGAAGGGATTGGGGGTGAATCCGATGGTATTGGCGAAGGCTTCGGCGAAATCGCTGGCGATTAGGGCGAGCAAGTGGTGTGAATCGGCTCACCGGTTCTTGAAGCTCTGTGCGGATTCCGGCAACTTAGAGGCCTGCTACACCCTCGGAATGGTAAATTTAGAACCTCGAGAACTCAGACGAGGAGATTGGAAATCATCGCCGCAGAATCTCAGTTTGGTTTTGACTGGGTTTTCTTTGTTTTTTTTTTTTGGCTTCAGATCCGGTTCTACTGTCTGGGGAGCAGGGGGAACGGGGCGGCGATGATGGCGAGGGCGGCTATGGGGTCACACGCGGCGGCGCTGTACGCGCTGGCGGTGATCCAGTTCAACGGGAGCGGAGGGGCGAAGACGGACAAGGATTTGAGAGCCGGCGTGGCGCTGTGCGCGCGCGCGGCGTTTCTCGGCCACATCGACGCGTTGCGTGAGCTGGGGCACTGTCTTCAGGATGGTTACGGGGTGAGACGGAACGTGACGGAAGGGAGGCGGTTTTTGATCCAAGCGAACCTGCAAGAACTGGCGACGGTGCCGGAGGTGGCGGCGGCGGCGATGGCGATAGGCGGGGGAGGAGGAGGAGGAGGAGGAGGAGGGGGGTGCCCCCTGTTGAGCGATTTCGGGTGGGCGGTGGAGGAGAGAGAGGAGCACGCTGCGAATAGGTTCATGGTGGAGTGGTTCGCGGCGAAGGGGTTGGAGGAGGGGATGAGGATGTGCTCGCACGCTGGATGTGGCCGGCCGGAGACGAGGCGGCACGAGTTCAGGCGGTGCAGCGTGTGCGGCGCCGTGAACTACTGCTCGCGAGCTTGCCAGGCTCTGCACTGGAAGCTGGCGCACAAGGCGGAGTGCACGCCCATGGACCGATGGAATCTCGCCGGCGCGGGACCAGCGCCGCCGGAGGGCGGTGGCGCAGCCATGGGCTGACAGGCAGCTAAGGATAGGATAGACTACTTACGGTCTGAATTAATTTTTAGTGTTTCTTTTTTTTCTTAAATTTTGCGCAAGTTTCTGATTTTTATTTTATTTTATTTTTTTTTTTTTGTTGTTGTTGTTTTTTTGAATATGAGTTGCATTTTTTATTTTTAAGAAAAACAAATGAAAAATGAAGAATATTCGGTTTTGGGAAGAGAGTAATGAGGTGAGGACTAAACATGGCGGTAGCCAAGTCAGCAAAAATGTTTTGATTTTGTAAATATTTTTTTTTATTTAATATGAAATATGTAATTTGTGTAAATTCTAATATTAATATTTCTTTTTTTTAATGTTTTTTGGGAAGAGAAAAAAAAAAAAAAAAAAGAGATCGGATGCTTGCAGGGCAAGTTGTTGTGTCTGATGAGCTGGCATTGGGATTAATAAGATCTTTGTGGGACCCAAATGGTATATAAGTCATTTTATGAAGATCTCTGGTTCCGGTACCTGGTCAGGTCTCTCATAAATGAGTTTGCATAGCCTGACTGTCTCGACTCTTGTTGGTTGGGTCCAACCAATTTCAACCTCATTCAATATAGTAGTATTATTTTGATGCTCCCTAAGAACTATTATTATTATTATTATTATTTATATATATATATATATTTAAATTAGGGATTAATGGAGAGTATGGTGACAAAATAAAAAAAATAAAAAAAAAAAGAATGGAAGAAAGAAAGACTAGATTTGGAACAAGTGTAGTGATGATGTTCATTCAACTTTTATGATGTGGAGGACTTGAAGACTTTGAAATAAACTGCTGCCTTTGCGTTGGGGCTAAGTCTGTGGTTGAGAGAGAAAAGAGATAACGCCAAAAGAAAAGAGTAGTAACTCTTGGCTTTGGCTTTGCCTTTGGCTTCGGCACGCCTTTCCCCTTTTTCACATGCTTTGTTGGATGGAAGGAAATAGATAAGCAAGGAGGTTAAACTCCCGGTCTATCGGCGCTAGATTTTTTATATAATATATTTAATTTATATTTTTATCAAAAAAAAATATATTTGAATCTCAGCTCATTCAAAATAAAAATACAGATGTATTGAGATAAAAAAAAAAAAGCAATGTTGTTTTTGAGTTTGCTTTCAATGCAAAAAATAAATAAATAAATAAAAGAGTTATTAATTGATCCTTGTCGTTTTAGCTTGACATATATGTGATCAACTAAACAAAAACAAATATTATTAAACATTCATAAATAGTAAAAAACTTATAAATTTTAATAATAAATTTAATAATTTATTTCATAATTTAAAAAATTAAATAGCTTGTTAAAATTAGATGAAAATCTTATAAATGCAATTTTTGTGGGGTTAATAATTAAATTAAAATTTTTAAAATATAATAAAATTTTAATAAATTTACTAATAAATTTAAATTTAATAGTTAAATTAATTAATATACACTTAAAATTATTAAAATAATATTAAATTTTATAATACAGTATTTTCATATACATCTAATCAAACACTAAATTTGACTTCACTGAATTTTAAAATTCAGATACTTTCAGTTATATTATAATTAGAAATCCACTGCATTTAAGATTATATTCAACCAAACGCCTCGTTATAGAATTTTATACATAATTATGTAAGAAATGCAACATAATCAAAAGAATTTTCATGCTTCTAAAAAAAGGTAGTTTTTTTAATATTAATGGTTGATCAATGTTATTTATGGTGACAAATTTTGTTGTAATAATTTATAGTGTTATAGAAATCACGCTATGAAATAGCCTTTTAACCCTTTATGTAAAATAATATAACGATACTTAATTTTTTATTTTTACTTTTAATGTAGTCCTGGAAAAGAGGGATATCAATCTTACACAAGAGTTCTGCACCACTCGTACAATTATATAGTTAAACAAAAAATATGTTATTCATCTCTCAGGTCTTTGTTTTTACAAAAAAAAAAAATTATTTTCTTCATAAAATTTTAATTTAAAAATTTTTCATGAAATAAGGTATAAACATGTTTTAAATTATTTCACTATATCACTAGTGAAGCGGGAAAATTCATAGTTTTTATAGATATACATGTGAAAATCCCTCTCACTATTAATAGTTAAACTTGTCTATGAAACCTGACAAATTCCTGGTTTCAGCACTATTTATATAATATAAAAAGAAAATTTATATAGATTAACGTACTGTTTAGGGTGCTATGTGTTATATATATATATGATTTCCACCCAAAGATCAAGTGGAGCTGTTGACGTTTGAATCAACTTACATACATTTAGATATATATATGTCCTTCATATGTGTCCATCACCCATGTTGTCCACATGCATAAAACAACAAAAAAATACTACCATTATTTATTTATTTACTTATTTTTATATCTATATCAAATATCTCAACAATAATTAATCACATATTTGCCCTTGTCATTTTTTGTTTTTTTTTTTATATGAGCAAGTAACAAACATGTGGAGAATATATTGTGTATTTTTTAATATTATTTTTAATGTATTTTTTTAGTTATTAATTATCTTTATTATCAAATCATCCTATATTTCAAGTGATATCATAATACATATATATACTTAAGTTTACATATTTAATTGAAAATATCTAATAATAATAATATATATAATATGGAAATAAATTTGGAATGATATATATTGGAGCAAGTGGAAGAAGATTTCCCACTAGAAATTGTTATTGCTCTCCACTTAAATAATGTTCTTTTGTTTTACAGCATGCCAAGTCTATTTATTTTTTTTTTCTTTTTGACATTATCTATTTATTTTATGCAATACATTATTGTTCTTAAATGCTTGCTTCCTGAGTTACTTGTTTGTTATTATGTGTGACATAATTAGTAGTACAAAATAATAATAATAATAATAATAATAATATTATTATTATTATTATTATTATTATTATTATTATATATAAGTAACCATGAAAGTGATTCAAATTAAGAAGTAAATAGTAATTAGCAAGCTATTAAGGAGTTCCTAGAATTAGTGTTTAGATACGTTTAATTAAGTGGAAGGACATGGTCGGCACTTAGCCACCCAAACCAAGATCCAATCTCAACTACTTTCCAACCATAAATATAAATATGCATATATATATATGTATATATATATTTGTTTTTTTGTTTTTTGGTCGGTGGAGAAGCATGTGATGAACTCCTACCAAATAAAAAGAGAAGGTGAGCTTAAAAATGATCATATATTTAAAGACTCTAATCTAATTGGTTTGTTAAGGTGGAAATCAAAGTCTAGAGTTAGCGACTTATTTTAAATATTTGAGATTCGCTAGAGTAAGCATGATTGTCTCATTTTCCTCAAATAGAGTCATGAAAGTCCTCAACTCACTTATATATATATATTGAATATATTCTAATAAATCATATGTATGATCATTTTTTTTTAAAAAAAATAAAGTAGAGAATTTGAGATGTGGATGTAAATTAATGAAAATTTTATATTTTCATATTTTTAGTAAATAAATAAATAAATAAATAGGGAATTAGTTCAAAGAGTAGATGCAACTTTGTCAATGTGAGTGTGAGATTGGTTAGAGTGGTACATGTTGTGCTATAATGTTTAATGCATAATTAGTGCTTTGATTAATACTTTAGTAACTAAGAATATTAGTTTTATGTAGTGTTTGGTTGTTGCCACTAAGTGCAAAAAGTCCTACTTCAATGAGTGGGAGAAGAAGATACATGTAGAAAATATGAATGTTTTGTTGGTCATTATTGGTTGAAATGGGTGGCAAGTTCACACTTAATTTAGTTGGAATCCATTATTAAAGTATTTTTTTTTAATATTATTTTATTTTATTTTATTTATAATTTCAATGTCAGATTATTGTTCTTGAAAATAATTAGTAGACTTGTTTTATAGCTAGTAATTAACTCAATGTGAATTCATAGCAATCACTAAATTTGTTGTTTAATTTGTGTTTGGTTGGAGTGGGTGCTAATTAAGTTCCCACTTAATTAGCTATGAAATTATCAAAGTATATATATATATATATATATAATTTCTTTTTTTCGATGTCTGAGTTGTAAGAAAGGAGTTCATGTGAATTATATTTATGTAATAATCACAAGAGGCAACAATATGGACATCACAAGAGGCAATGCATATGGGTCATGTGCATGTAAAATCATCTAAAATCCAAATTATTTAGGATTATTAAAATAAACATTGACTATTTCAAAGTCATCACACAACATCAATGGACAATATATATCTATGCTCCAACAAATTTTGTGTCACATAACACAATTGTAGAATAATGAAAAGATGGGATCCGCATTCAATTTTGTACCAATTGATATATTTTTTTAAAAAAAAATAGATAAACCACAATTAAGAAAAACAAAAATACTAATAAAGTTGGCAACGTGTATAAATAAAACAAATACATGCATATAAAGAGTCAAGCTACGTAGAACAACATGAAGGATCATTGCCATGAATCCTTTATTTATTTATTAGTGCCATAGGAATCTAAAATGATTTCTCATCACCATAATCATTTTATAGGAACAAAATAAGTGATATGGTATTTAACAATATTATCCCATCTTTACTTATATGTGTGTGTATATATATAATATACACGTTCCGTTTTTGTTGGAACGGGCCGTACGTTTTCTTTTGCCTCAGTGAAGAAGAAATGGACAAAACTAACATCCCTTTGATCTTCAAGTTATGACTAAAAGGTAGTACAACCCGGAGGATATTAGTGTCAATTGGAGAGAGAAGAGAGGAAGGAACATATAGAAGTGTTATTGATGATGAGCTAGTACTCAAATTTCAGAAATTAAGTTAGAAAAAGGAGGGATGCACTGATTTTGCCTCCTTATTCTCAGGCACAAGGGGGGGTCTTTAAAAAGGTCTTTACGTGCATGGCAAGATAACTAAAGCTTTTATTTATTTTATCTATTTTTATTACATGCATGCATGTCTATTTTATAACATTGAGAATTAAAAGTTATATAATATATTCTATATAATATAAATGAGTTTCGATTATAAATGAAAATTTTAAAACAGATGGATAAATATATTAACACAAACTGAGGCATAATTTAGTGGTGCTTACCATGAGAAACACTCTCTCCCCTCGAGAGCTATATTACACCATTACCCTACAAAATTAATTAGTAAATAAAATATATTTATTTAAATACATGAGTTTTATTTAATAGACTCCTTTTCAAATTAAAAATTGATAAAAGACATCAACTACTATGGCTAGAAACGGTTTCATCACAGGAATAAATTTTAAAAATAACTAGTTCTCGATGTATTCAAACAATGTTCAGCATAAAAACAAAGCACATGGAAGAAATTTAATGAATAATAATTCCTATAATTCTCTTTCATTTATAAGAAGGAATAAATTAATTCTTATGGTGCAAAGAAGGATGGGCATGGTTTTGCTTCCTCACAAGACTACAAGAGGGCCAGTGGGGCTTTACGTGCATGGAAAGGTAAGTAAATTACCATTTGAGATCAAAGTATGGGAGAAAAAGTTGGTTTCATCTTAATCATGTGTGGCGCTCGCTCCACCTCTTTCTTTGTTCAAGATTGCTCATTGCCCTCACAAACACAAATGGTTTACCTTAAGCGCGCACGTCAAAAGGATCATCTATTTACTTTTTCTTTTATTCATTAAAGAAAAAGTATTCATCTATATATCAGCATAATTTAGGAGGTTAATCTAATTTGGATTGCCATAACATTACGTTAATATTTAGAATAAATCGATTCATGACCTAATACAACGCAAAATGAAAAACAAATAATCATTATTTTCTTTCTTACTTTGGGCTGTTAATTACGTTCTGAACCTGAGAGACAAAAATTATGTAAAAATGTAACCACTTGAACCTAATCTCCGATTGATTTTTAGGTTCCTTACTAATAATAGAACCATGGCTAAAGATAACACTTAAGATCATATAATTAGTTTCAAGTTTACCCAATTGACTAGGATATGCAAGGATGCTAGCTTAATATAAAGCATGCAATGATGATAACAACCACCACAGTGGTTGTTAAGATCAAGGTTCAAATACTTCAAAATTAACTTATTTTTATGAACAAGCTTTTTTTTTTTCCCTTATTTTGATGCCTTTTGTCCTAGTGCCAAGAATTAAAGAGTTTTATTTGATACCAATTTATATGGGTATAACTCTAAATTCCAATTCAATTATACTCCCTGTCAAAAAAAAAATCCCAAGATATTCTTAAGAATAAAAGAGTCACAACTAAAGATAATACTTTTAATCATTGAACTAATTTCAAGAGTATTAAATAAATTAGGATATGCATGAACGTTAGCTTAAGATAAAGCTTCTGATGATGATTAAGACATGGAGAATAATTGTCACCGAAATTGTCCCACATCCAGAGCCCAAGAGACATAAACAATAGTTGCTCTTTAGAGACATTACAAGCTGCATTATTAGCTGAAAGGATCAAGCCAAATGGGATTAGAAGATTGGGACTAGCAATGCATTACGCATAAATCATGGTTGGGCACTGAGGGTGTTCCCTCTTGCCCATGCATGTCAATCAAAAAGGATGGGAAGTCGTCACCAACCTTTGCTTCCATTGTAGCTTTGGAATAAATAGCAGATCTATATATATATATATATTTGTGAAAGCTAAGGGTGACAAGTACCAGGCGTAAGGGGAAGACAGGCCATGTTCTGCAACAACAGGCCTTACTTCACCCATGTTTTATGATTGTGCTGACATTGGTCCTGAATCCAAAGTTCCTTATCAAACCTTTTTAATTTTTATCTTTTCTTTTTCAAAGAGAATAATGCATGGTGGTACCTTGACATGTACATATATGGCTGAAATTTTGACGCCGAAGTTGGAGAGGGTCCCAGGGCTCTTGATTCAGAGACAGCTGTACACCTGCTCCTGAAAACAAAGTTTAGTTAGTCCAGAAGCAAACATTTCAAGGAATTTGAACTTATTGGGCTTATGAGAAAATTCAGTCCAGCAACGGGCGGTTGAAACCAAGCCCATCAAAACAAATGGGAAGAAGTTTCGACCCGCAAATGCAATTGTTACCAGTTTTACATGTGTCATCTTTTCTGTGTGCAGGTGTGTGAAGCTTATGATACTGTGTGGACAAAGCAAAACTTTTCCATGACATTCCTGTAATACTTGTTATAAAACAGAGATCTGTCTCAAATGTTTTTTGCTAAAGTTGATGTTTCTCCTCAGTGTGAGTCATCTCTCTTAGGCTTGTAGGGATTTCTGGCGCTTCAGGTACTGGAGAATAGGCTCCTTAACCTGCATCATTTAGATATAATCAAATCTTAATGTCTGGAATTACAGACTTCACAGTACTATTGCATCACATGGTGAACTCATAAAGAGCATGAAATAGCTAAAAAGGTGCATATGCAGCATTGGTCCGTCAAGTAAACATTTTCTGTAAATTTGGTCCATTATTCAAAAGTGGGTCACTTTTCAGAGATGACTTCTTGGTTTTTTTTATTATTATTTTTTAAACTGAAATATTAAATTCATCCATTTTGAGTTTAAAGATTAAATTAATCAAAATTATTAGTTTAGGAAGTCGAAGTATCTATCTTACAGTGCTGGCCTTCCGTGATCTTTTGTCTTGAGATGAACGACAGTCATTCCCATCACAGGAAGTCCTTCTACCTTTAGCTCTGTCATAATCCTTTCCAAGCACTCCACTCTCCAAAGAAGCTATTGGCTGTAATTAATGGCTAGTTAAAAGATGGTGCAACTACAGTATGGTGTAAACGAATCATTAATTTCAAGTAGTAAGAATACAAACCTCAGCATTGCTTATGGGAGTGTGAGCTGTTTGACCACTACGTACTGATCCATTCTGACATGTCTCTGATCGTCCTCTTGTACGAGTAAGATCAGATCCAATGGAGTGAAGGACACCACAAGTAGATACATCTTTAGTATTGAGACCTGGTGTAGTTTGAATAGTTTATAAAATTCTTAGAGTAGGAATGAATCAAAATGATGGAAGCAGGAAACATGTTTTACTGTCAAATATAACCAACTACCATTGGAAAAGATGGTTGTGTCATTGAAAGCAAAAGGTTCGTTGTCTTTGGGCTCCAATTCCTGTTTGGATTAGAAAAATAAACAGGGGTTTGCATGGATGGACAAATTATGTATAAAGAGATTACCGCTTGTTTGACCTCCAAAGCCTTCTTGACCTCCATTAGTTTTCTACTACTGGATTCGGAGTGAATGACTCGCTTACCTGCATGAAAACAATTAGAATATAAGTGTACATTTAACTATAATAAAAGAGAATCTCTTAAGTAAAATCTTATGACTAGGTTATAGTGTGCGTGTGTGTATATATATATATATATATATAATACCAATCACTGCAAAAGCTTACTCTTGGGAATTAACTCAAAATCTAACAGATGTGAAGTCAGAAAGAGAATTTTCAATTATAATAGGCTGGTTAAGTCTTATCCCAAAAGCATGCCTTACAATTATGGCAAAAGCAGTACTACAAACTTACCAAGTCTACGGTTGCCTGTGTTTTGGACAAATCCTTCTTGAACCATCTTATCAATGAATTTACGGATGGTATTCTGGTTAACCTCACCATCTAGTTTAGCTTGAAGTTTTGCGACAGTGACATAATCCATGGGAAGAGCATGATAAAGAGCCTGGAAACAAATCACAAATAGTTCAATCATGACACAATAACTAGCATAATAAATGATTATTGATCCTTTATAACTCATGATGATTACCTTCATATACATAAAATCAGCATCAACACTTTTGGGAGTTCTCTCAGCCTTTGCAATGTTTTGGATATCCATCTCTTCCTTAACACCACAGGTTTTGGAGTTTGGCTCCTGATAACTCATTATCATAACTAAGGAAAAGGTAATTTAAGTTTCAAATTTTGCAAGGAAGCAATTGCTCTTGTAACCTTATTTATGGTATAGCTATCCTTCCCAGCTTTTGTTAGCAATCCCTCTTTCAGTAGCCGCTCAACAATATCTGAAAATTGTGAACGAAATAAATATATATGAAGCCATAAGACCGAAGGCAACCTTAACATTTCCTCATTATGAGAATTGTATCTCATGATGCTTCCTCTGGTCTATTACCTTCAGTCAATGCCTGCATTTAACATAAAACTAAAATTAAATACAGTAGACCACATTGCAATAAGTTTTGAGTTAGCACGTTGGCGTATTCAATGAGCTTTTTATGATTATCTGACAAAAAGAAAAGACTAATAGAAGCTCCCTCACTTCCACATAGCTGGAAAAATATAAAAGAGATCATAATAATTGAACTTCAATACAAGGAGAAGATAATGTTATTACCATAGATATATCAGGGAAATTGGAAAGAATATCAGTGAGATCAACAGTGTTCACTTGTCTTGCATTAATCCATTCCTTCATGCGTGATGTCTGCTCAACTTCTTGAGCAGCATCTTGAGTATCGTCTGGAATAGCACCAAATGTCAAGATATACATGAGAGCAAAAGCAAGAAACCACCTTTTCACACATCAAAAACCATGAAACAACATATAATGTTAAAAATTAAGAAGAGGAACCTTCATGATAACTTAATCATGTCAATTATCTATGGTGGAAATCCTTTAAATGTGACAATCTTCAGGGGATTTAATAATATAAAGGATAGAATAGACGACTTATGAAAAATAATAATCATTGCCATTATGTTCTTTGAATATGATTGATCTTCCCAAAGTAAAACTAACCTTCAGAGGCCATTGTATTATCTTCCTCAGCGCATCTCTGGCCTGTCAAACACATTTGTTAAACTCCACAAAATTAAATATTCAGTTGAACACAGAAAAACAGGGAAATTACCAACAGGTGCAACAAAGTACTGATTTTCACAAGGGTGGACCTGCAATGTAAAATAAAATTTTTAATGTCAATCAAGATATAAAAAACCAAAATATTGCTTATCAAAAGGATAAACCATTAAATTTGATTTTGAAGGCATCTCCATCATTTTTATTATCGTCCGAGAAGATAATTTACACCTTGAATCTTGCAACTCAAAAGGAAAACTGGATACAACACCTCACTATCAGAAGAGGAATTGTCCTCTTGCATGGAGTCAGTTCCCAAGTTAAATTCTTCGTCTTCAAGAAGATCATCATTTTCATCCTCACAAGGGTCCAAGACACTCTTAACCTGTACAATCAATAATCAGCCACAACAGATATCCAGGGTTAATAACTTCACATCGTTACCTTCAATGCTAATACAAAATGTTTGCTGTTGACATTCCCTATTTCCATTTTCAATGGATTCTTGGCCCATGCATTACTAGCTTCATTTTCAGGACAACATTTGAAAAATGGGGGTTCATAATCTTCTGGCTGCAACCAATTATGAAAGTTAGTTTGGCCAAGTAATGGACTCCTACTAACGCAGACAAAATCTAAAAGCAAAGAAGCTTTACTTGGAGAAGTTTCTATATATAGCCAATGGCTTTAGATTGATAGACAAGATGGAGGGCAATTGCCATGGATTAAGATTAACAGATGAACAAATGTCAGAAGAAGTAAAAAAGCAATGGAATGAAAGAAAGGTCACATTTTAGAATTCAGCTCTGAACTAATACCAAGAAGGAAATCAAGTGAGGTAGAGATGGAATCACAGAACATCAGTTTTGTCCTCATGCTAAACAGTAAATAATCGAGAATCTGTTCAAAGGGCATAGATAAACAACACAACAAATGATAGTGTGGGTGTCAGTAGGAAATAAAATCAATATGTTACAGGCAAGCATGACCAAGTTATTACCAAGCTACAAGATCATCATAACTACTATAACAAGTCATATCCCTGCTTCCAACTGAACAGCAAGGGCCTTCAGCCCATCCTTAACGCAAGCAACTAAATTTAGACATCCAAAACTAAACAGATGGCGTATACCGTGACATCATCATAATAGAGAAGCTTCATCAGAATAGTGCGCTGTAACACAAGGAAATAGCATTCCCATTAGCTGTTTGTACAACACAGTGCACTTCTTTGTTTATAAACTGACAGTTTCATTTGGGAAGATGCTTGGCCTCACTTACATTGTTTGGCATCTGGTCTAGAGTCCTCATTAGCTGAACTAGGGTGCGGACCATTTTACATGCAGAGCTCCTGAGAAAACAAAAAAGCAAAGCTTAAGAGCACTGTCATTCATATATATTTTCCAGCTAAGCAACCTGACATAGCTCACGTACATAATCATGTAAGAGGAAATGAGAATAAAAAAAAAAAAAAAAAACTTAGAACAGAAGCTGAACGTGGTTACCTCATTTGATCAGGAGTGATATCAGTGGAATTAGATTTGAAAGTAGCATTGTTCTTCCTGTTCCCACTACCGCTCACATTCATGAAAACCTCCTGTCCATTCGAACTTGCATAGTTGAAAGAAACTGCAGACACAATTCTCACAATGTTTTAGGTGTTTCTTCTAGAATATACACCTCACAATTCTATCCTAAACCTCAGCTTCTCATCAGCAATTAAAGTCACCACAAGTTCAATAGATCTCCAATTGGATAGAGAAATTTCATAATAATACACATAGAAAAACACATGGGAATTTGCCTTGCAATTATGAAATCCACAACCACTCACTATAATTAACCATGGTACCAAAAATTGCCATATAACATAGATCATCACCTTAATTTCACAAGTATCCTTTTATCATTTAAAAATGATCATATAGACAATTCATGTATGACACTAATGGTCCATGGTTTGGTATATAATCCAGAAAAAAATGGCTACAATATGGCAAGGAGCAAAATAAAAGATGTAGGGTCATACCAATCCATTCAAGTGAAAATGTCAGCTGATTGTTTGACCAAAACAGAAATAATCTACATGAAGATGTACTCACAAGCATACTCTTCAATCATCGGACCATTAATTTGCTCACAAATGCAGAAGAGCAATGTCTTCAGATATTTCTTTTGCAGCGCATCATATACCCCTGAAATCAAATATTCAACATATAAATATGGAAACCATGGGAAAAAAAGTATCTGAAAATATTTCTTAAAATATAAGAGAAATATCAAGATAAAAGGAATCCAAAAGAATGAAGACCTTTCTCCATCCAATCGATCAGCCTCCGAGACTCCGCATCCATTGGCATGAGCTTCTTAATCTTCATCTCTATGATTAAATTAAACACAAAAACAGAGTAAACGAAATCCAATTATCTTGTAATTCCTTCTTAATTACACCGATTTCAGGGAGATAAGCTGACCTAGAGCTGGGACTGACTTATCATTGAAGTATTTCTCTGGAAAGAGACCTCGAATGTAGCTGATGTTATATATCGCAATGCGGAGCAGATTCCGGGTCTAAATAATACCAATTATAATTGCAATATTCGAAAAAAAGATAGCAAAAATTCTGCAGTAACAGAGGAATCAACCTAGATGGATTCCAATCCAAATCTATTAACATAAAAAACAACAAAAAGTTTCCCATCCTTTTAATTCTAAACTATGAAATGAAATGAGATCTAGCAAACCGATTGAAAACTTCATATATCATTTGAAAGAATCCGATAGAAAATTGACAATACTGACAGGATCTGGAGAAATCAGGCTAGCTGTGAATGAGAGGACATCACAAAACTATTTGGAAAAGAGATTTGTATGAATCCTAGAGCTGATTGAGACTAATTAAAACCAGATCACGAACACGAGTCCACGAATGAAGGAATCTAGATAGAAATGGTACACAGATTACCAGGAGTAGCGAATCCTGCTCGGTGATCTCGGATTCCTTCAGCTTCTGAGCCACGACCTGGAAAACAGATGGCACCGTTCCATGAGATGGGATCCATAGATCGATCTATAGAGAAAGAGAGAGAGATAGAGAGAGGAGCTTACCATCGTTGCCGGGCTTCTGGCTTGGAAGAAGAGAGAAGAGCGGGAGAGAGAGAGGGGAAGCGAGCTAGAGATTTTCGAACGGTGTGGGAAATGGCGGGCTAGGGAGCAGGGTATTTATAGCTGAGGCGGTTAGGACGAGATCGCGAGGGGATCTCCCGGAATAAGATCTTGACCGTTCCGTTCCTTCGAGATCTGTGCAAAAATCAGAATACAGATCCTCCAGCCAAAAATCATCTCTGAATCTTGAATTTTGAATTACCCGCCGAGCGCCCAAATTAAACTAAAAAAAGTTTAAACTTAAAAAAACACACACATTGTTAAAAAATAATAATAATAAATAACAACAATTACCAGCAAAATAATTATATAGTTGCCTTAATTGATTCTATGTGAAATTATAAATTAGCCCCTGTAAATCACACCCACTACTGTGTGTTTTACTTGTTAATCATCACATAAACCTTAATCATATTGTAATGTGGTTAAACATTATTGAATCACTCGAACATAAATTTAAATTTGAGAAACATTCTTATGTCAACATCTTGGACCCTTTTTCTCCCTTTTTCCTCTCCCATTCATCACCGAGTTCCTTCAAACCTTACGTTACAAAGAATTGAAGCTTTTTTTTTTTTATGTCGGGAGGAACTCTAAAGAGCTACGACAAACTCAACAAAACCTTAAACCACTTAAAGCTAAACCATCTTCGAGCCATCGGGGCCGATCATTCCCTTGATGAAATAAAGAGAGACCCGGATTTCTTCTGCCAAAATCATCCAGCAAATCAGCAACCATATTTATATCTCTTGGACAAAACTTGATCTCCATTTCCATGTCAAGTTCAAGAAGCTTCTTGATATGCTGCACTTCTGTCTGAATCTCTTGTCTTTGATTGATGGTATTTCCCTTTAAAGCCTCCACTGCAGCAAGGCAATCAGTGCTTATTTGAGCATGTCTGAACCTCCTTAGTTTGCATTGATTCGGAGCCAAGCTGATGGCAATAAGTTCAGCATGAAGACTTGAAACCGCAGTTGTTGATCTAGCTCCAGCCATTATGACAGTATCACTCCTAGAGATAATTAGGAAACCAACACCTGCAATATCAGAATTAGGATTCCATGAAGCATCACAAAAGAGATTAAGAGAGAGTTTAAACGAGTGACATTGAAGAGCTTCCCTGATTTTGATCTTCATAGTATAAGAGTAAGCATGCATTAAGTTTAGAGCTTGGGCAAAAATCTGATGAGCATGTTGCCTTCGTTGCTTAAAAACTAATTCACATCTGGCCTTCCAAATACTCCAAGCACAAGTAGCTATCAAGGCTTTGATCAATTGTTGCTGAAGTTTATCCTTGCCTCCAGTCACTAAAAAGCCAATGGCCCTCCAACATATTGCCTACTGAATGAAAGTTAATGCCTGTATAATCAGAAAGCAAATTCCAACACCTTTTGATTACATGACAATGATTCAATATATAGTCAAGACTTTCCCTTTGCAATCCACAAAGAGAACACAAGATTATGGGACCAATGCCAATAAGATAAAGGTACTCATAAGTAGGAATCCGCCCGTGAAAAGCCCTCCAAAGAAAAGTTTTGACCATCGGAGCAACTGAGAGGTTCCGAAGTTTTTGCCAACCTTTCCAAATATCCTCTTCCTCATTATGGCTTATGTTAAAGAATTTATAAATAGAATTGACAATTCTGACAGTAGAAATATTAGCATTCCAAACCCAATAATTAAGATCACTTGAATGAAAGGTTGTATTATTAAGGAGATCCCAATACAAATTTGGACCAAAAACCTCCTCAATGACAGAATTGTTGATCATCTACCCTTCAAGAAAATCATTAATACTAAGATTCTCCATCGAGATTTTGACATCAAAATAAGTGGGTTTCATGGACAATGGAGTCTCAAAAAGCCAAGCATGACGATAAACATAAGTGAGATTTGGATTGCAAATTTTAAGAGAAAGATTATATCTTAAAACATGAGCAGATTTATGAAGGCTTCTATAGAACTAGGATATTCTGTTTAGATTAAGATTATCCCAGGGCTGAAGGTTTCCATACTTCAGGCTGAGAATTTGAACCAAAAGCTTATTGTCCTGATTAAGAACAGCAAGGACGTTTTTAGCCATAAAAGCAATTTTGGTATTCCTAAGATCATTGATTCCTAAGCCCCCCTCAGTTTTGTCAAGAGTAGTAACTGTCCAACTCATAGAATGGAACCTGCCACCCTCACTGCCAAAGAATTGAAGCTTGATCCAATGTTATGGCAGCTTGCCTATTTTTTGTAAAAATTACGACCAATTAGTTTAGGAATTTAATCACTTAAGCAAGATCATATTTATTCATTAATATATATATATGTTAAGGTCAAGATCTTCAAACTGCACTATGAAAAAATAATAAAACTATTTGTCATCCATCTTTTTTGGATTATTATTAGTTATCTTAAGTTTTTTTAATTTACGTTTAACTCGTGGAATATTTTTTTGTTGTTTTAAAGTATGATTACAATATTTTTTTATTCTTTTACCTATATAAAATTTGTTTAATAACAAAAAAATATCATTAATTACAGATATTTAATTTTGATTAAAAAATTATATTCGTAGTATCATTTTTTAAATTCAAAATAAAAATCTTGTATTACACACATATATAGGGTGTGTTTGGTTCGGAAGTGTATTGCCGAAGTGGTGGAAGTCTGGAAGTGGCACTTCGGGGGAAGTGAGCAGTTCAGCTGGAAGTGTCCACTTCCGTGTGTTTGGTTGAAGCTGAAAACTAGACTTCCGATACCACTTCCTATGTTTGGATGGTTGAAGTAGATATATGGAAAATCTCACTTCAGTCACTTTTTGGTGTTTGGTAACACCGAAGTGGGGATATAATCACCACTTCGGTGAAAGGGTAAAGTTACCCCCTCATACCTTTTGTTGTTTATATGTTAATTACATTATGATATTTAGTTAAGTGCTTTAACTAATTCAAATCCATGGTATTAAATAATTTATTATTTAAATAGAAATATTGGACATCGAATATTAATTTATTTCCATACTAATAAATTATGAGATTTACCTACATAATTTATTGTTCATATGAAAATATTGCACATCCAATATTAATTTATTATTATGGCAATAAATTATGATACTCACTTAAGTGCTTTAACTATTTTACTACCAACCTAATAAATTATGAGAAATGAGTAAGTGAATTAATTAATTTATTACCATTGTAATAAATAATTTATTATTTAAAGAAAAAATATGCACATCCAATATTACTTTACTTTGATGCACATAAATTATGATATTAATTACTAAGCCCAACACAACAAAACAAATTGGGCAACGTAATTATTAATCCCAAAGTACCCGTTACCAAATAAAATCAAGATTAAAATTTGGAATGAAATAATAATTAGCGTTAAGGGAAAATCGGTAAAAAGGAAAATAACGCCGTTGCCAATTTTGTTTATTACCATGCTTTAAAGTGAAAAAAAAATTCTCCATTTTGGTTGTAACAAATTTAGAAGTATTTATTACTAAATTCTCTTTTGTTATACATATTCAATCTTCAAATTATTTGATAATTATTTCTTCAAGATGGAAAGCAGTTAGGGTTGAAGTCCGATTAGCTATCTAATAAAACTTTGGTATAATACTTTCTTCCTTCAATAAAGATGCCGAATATTATTTTTTCCTCAAATAAAAAAATACAATAATATGCAATAAGTATAATATACAATTTTCAAATAATAATAGTATGACTTCACCAACCATCTGGTTGATTGAAAGAAGTCAAGCAGCCAGCAACAATAGTACACATATGACAAAAGGCAAAATTAACAACAGATTCAAAACTTATATATCTCCTTATTGCAATGGAAAAAGCAACAATTTATGACAATTAACAACAAGCGTGCTTGCTTCCAAGCATGCATTTTAGGACTCCACTGAATACAAGAACATTTTCAACATCTTTTACAAAGTCCAGAACACTTTCAATTGAAAAAGATACACACAAACTCAAACCAACAACTGCACATCGAACATCGATGATCTCAAACTATTTTTCCATACTCATAATAGGCCAGCAAAAAACAAGACATGGCTGTACAAAACCTTGCAAAATTTGCACATCATGTGTTCAAGCCTTGCTTGCTGCATGGCAACTGAAACAGGGTTGGCATGCCCATCTTAAGCCAGCTTCATGACACAGTAACAAGCCAGGGCATGGCATTTCTAACACACGCTTCATGCCGACTCATCAATACAATTTTGGCTTGCATACAGCCTGCAGTTATGCACCTAATTCATGAGGAACAAGAACTTTGGTAGACAATTGAAATGGAAAAAAAAAAAAAAAAACTCAAGTACTAAATCAAATGTCTTATAAGGAATCAATCCAAAAGAAGATGTTATAAATCTTCTTATCTTCTAAGTTATATGATCGAAAGAAATACTTTAATATGTCGCAAATACCAAGTTTTGGAATAGTGTACCATTGAGGAAAAGTAGCCTGGTATTTGGATTTGAAGCAACACACTGCAAAAAAAATCAAGCCAAAAAAATTATAGAATTAGACGAACTTTACACTGAACATAATGGTGATAGATAACAAACAAAAACAAAGGAGACCAAAACCCAAATGACAAAAATGAAAAGGAACTGGATCATGTACGAATTAATTCTTGAGTCCTGCCTGCTTGATACTTGCTATTCTATTGTAGTGTAAGATTAAAATTCTTGATTAATTGAATATATTTTGATAATATACTACTCTTGGGTTATTGGCATCACCTGCATATCAAATTTGACAGCATCCTGTGATCTTGAATCTACACCAGTATCACTAATTGTCCTGTTGAATGAGAAGTGATTCATATCAAGTGAAACTTTTCGCTCTGGAGGCCTGCAGAAATTGGGGAGCCATTTACATTTCATATTGTAACTACCAATCCTTTTCCAAGATACATTTAGACCCCGGAGAACACTCAAAGCATCAAGCATTAGCTCATGAGGATGACTTCTAGTCTGCAAATGCAACAAATTTTTGTTAAAAGAAGACAGACAGAAATGAACAAACATAAAAGATCAAATTCATTTGGTGAACAAAAATTTAACCTGAAGTCAAACTGTCCAGTTAGTTTGATAAGGTACATCTGATCTTGGAGAAACTCTCACATTTTCTATATAAGGTTGTTGCTGCACGGAGATATTCGCAGTCTCGATTTCCTTAAGAAAAGAAGAATTGATAGGAAATGTGACAAAAACTAACTCCATATTATCTCAGACATGTATGTAAACTAACACCATATATATTATCTCTGACATGAATATATCTAAGGTTTGTTGTTTGATAGAAGGTTTATAGAAAAGAGCGTTGCAAAATGCATTGTTTTCAGCCAATAAGAATTAAGAATTACATTGTCGCTGTTGAATCCATAACGAATACATGCATCACAGGACCGAAGCCTCCTATCCAATAGCAAATAATACGTCACCGTTGCCTGCATAGTATAGGTGATCAGTGAGTCAGCAGTAATGTATGTTTGCATAAGTAACACTGAGTTTGATTGAGAAATTAATCACCTCATTCTACAACCTGTTCTTAAGAGATTCCATCAAAAAGCTGTGGCTAAATCCAAAGCCAACTGCTTCTTCAAAAGTATCTTTGTTAATCTGCATTTGAATGGAAGTATATAGTGAAACAATAAATCTTAGACATGTCATTCAGGCTATAAACTTTGAAATGATCATCATTTTTTTATCTGAGAAAATGTGTAAAGCAACTATTTATTTTCACTAATATTTTTAACTTCAAATCTAAATGCAATGCCGATAAAAGATAACCCAGAATGAAGGCTGGGAATTTTATGAAGTGGAAAGTACCAGTTTTGATCTTTCCCTAATTTCTTCAGCACACACAGATAGAAACCACGGGAGATGCAAACGGAACCATGGATGTTGACGGATCTCTGGAATGGTAATTCTTGTGATAGGATGCGAGAAATCAAATCTTTTGCCTCAAGTGACAAATGAGCAGGAAGAGTACAAATTCCACTCTGTTAACAAGAGAAAGGAATAATGCATGTATATTATATAAACAACGCTTAAGCACTCGCACTTGATCTTCTCTTGCACCTTTATCTTTGTGCAGAAATAAGAGAGATTCTCAGCTTCAAAAGGAAGCCTTCCGCAAAGAAGTGCATAAAGAACAACTCCACAACTCCAAACATCGACCTCGGAGCCAGCATAGAATCGCTTTGAGATGACCTGAATCAGAATATCACGTGAATCCAACACCATATAAATGTCCATATACAGTAATTAACACTGATAAGGTTCACCTCCGGGGCAGCATATTCTGGGCTTCCACATGTTGTCTTCAGAAAATGACCATCAATCATCAGATTGCTGAGGCCGAAGTCTGCCAACTTAACTGTGCCATTGCAATCCAAGAGCAAATTCTCCGGCTTGAGGTCTCTATGAGCCACCATATTAAGGTGGCAAAATTCAACACCACATATTATCTGTTTCAACAGCTTTAAGTTCAGTATTCCATTGATGTAACAATTGGTGTTTGTAACACAGTATTTACAATGATTATTTATGCTTCATGAAAGACTTACACGCAGCCCTTGGACTCGCATTGAACCAGATCTTCAAATAACTGATAACACAAACATTAGTAACCAATCAGATCTTCAAATAACTTACCTGCAGCCCTTGGACTCGCATTGAACCAGATCGTCGTAATTGATGGCTCAGTTGGACGATGAATATCATCGGCTTACGTTTCTCGAGTGACAAGTGGGCTGCGGTATTGGTACGATATACCAAAACGCCTCGCCGCAGCTTGCACAAAATGGACACATAGCAACAGAAAACAAAAACCAGAAGTAACCCACTTGCAAAGGATGCAGAATTACATGCAACGGAAATCCCGACATGAACAACGGGGAAACACACAAATAACCAGTGCACAAAAAAAACAGTCACATAGACAGACAAACAAAGCATGCCGGGTATAACTCCACCAAAAACCAATGCACTATAACACGAACAATGCGTACAATGTAAGTAAAAACTAAAATCAACCGAAAACCATCAAAAAAAAAAAACGATGACATTGACACGAAAATGAACGCAAGGCTGCAATAGAGAACCATTTCCGGATTCTCTTATCGCCCCGCCGTTGCGTATGAAAACGAAGCCTCAGGTAAATTAGGAACACATCTCATCATCATCGCCATCACACCTGCATAACCAGAAACATGCAAACATGCAAGTCAGTGATGGAAATGGTTAGCAATAGGAATGCAGTGCACATCAAACGTAAAGTAAAATGCAAGCAGCTAGTGTCCAACAAGTACGAGAAACCACAACAAGTTCAACAGCATAAGTAAATGACTCTACGCTAACATGAGCGCGATAAAGCGAGCAGTAAATAAACTCTGCGTAAAGTAACCAACTTCACGCAAGTGCACGGCTGATCTCCCATTCAATGAACACCAGCCAGGAATGTCTGAATCCATGCCTTTCGGTGATCAGGTTTCCTAGCCATGAATCGCCTAGCTTCGTTCTCATGCTGTTCCAGGTAGTCAAACACATCTAGTAGCACTTCTTCATCGTAACCATCAACCTCCATGACTTTCGTGTGCAATATTTCAGTCCAGTGTGTGGGGTTTTGTATCGCGGCCGCCATCTTATCGACCGCATTCACGAGTTCCATCACCATCGCCGCATTCTTGTTACCCTTGCTTGCACGTTGGCCGGGGTGTGTCGATGAAGTTGCCGCGCTACGTACCACCGGTGGGATGGAGTCAGCGTCTCCTTCTTCCTCACTTTGTGTTTCCATTGGCACAAATTCAGGGTTCATGTCCTCAGTCGGGTCATTCTCCGACCTGTTACCGAAATCCGAGAAGATTGAAGCTGCGTATGATCCCGTCGCGTTGTCCTCACCACAAATGATCCGTAATCCGTCGTAATGTTCAATCGGCCTATTGATGAACGGTCTCGCAGCTGGGTATGCCTTGTGTAAAAAAAAAAATTATTACTCACATCCATTTCGAAAACCAAAACCATTTAAAAATAAAACGCCGTGGCCCATTTCTCACCTCAGTATATGTAAGAGCAACTGCTGGATCCAGAGTGATCATCTTACTTTCTTCATCCCATCCAGCACCGCTCAAGTCACGGAGCTTTTTTATTTCGGCAAAGCGGGCTTTAAGTGTGCGGTAATGATTTTCGACATTGTCGGTCGTGAAATCTGTACCGAATTGCGTGTTCACTGCAATTGCGGCGAAGGAGAAAGCAGCCCTCTTGAACGACTTGTCACACTTCAGCCCTTTCTTCGTCTGCTCGACCAATAGCGGGATCAAGAATGAGTCGTAATCATTCTTCCATCGTTTGTTAGGTGTTCCACGTTTATTCGCGGGCCCCTTCGAGTGGCTGCCCGTTGCTTGTGGAGAGACGCAAACGCGCTCTTGGCCTGACATAACTAAACTCAAAAGTAGAATTACATGAATTACTTTCAACACAAAACTTTGACAACAATGAACTACACATGCTATTATGCCACATGTGCAACACATTGCATCACATTAGACGCAGTGCTTTGTAAAAGTAAGAACTAACCAAGTAAATTCACATTGCAGACATGAAATACCGTAAACACACAATGTCATTCCAACAACGCAAAGCACATGAAAAAGTAAGCATAAACTAACTACGATAACGGCTATTGTGCGTTATAACTAGCCCACATGTCATTCGCTAGCTTATCCCTAAGTTCCACCCATTGGCGGTTATCCCGTTGCTGCTCCCGTCGTGACCGAAGCTGCGAGAACGTGAGTGGTTCTTCACCCTGTGTGTTTGCATCGTTAAGAAACTGATCGTTCGGGTCAGCCCCTGCGATGTAATTATGTAATACACAACAAACGAGTACTAGTTTGACTTGAGTCTTAAATGAGAAGAAGGGGTGCGAAGTAAGAATTTTAAACCGATTCTTCAAGATTGCAAATGCTCGCTCCACCCGAGACCGCAGCATAGAGTGTCTAAGATTGAACAGCTCCTTGGGGTTTGTAGGCGACCTGCCGCTATGTTCTTTTAGATGATACCTAACACCTCGATATGGCGCTATGAACCCTGGCATTGTTGTGTATCCGGCGTCCACCAAGTAGTACTTCCCTACACGGTGAAAAGGACATCACACTTTACTCAATTTATGTATTCAATTAGGTAACGTAGGAGGCCCACCTTCTATTATCTTAAGCCTCTCGGGGGGTGGTCTTGAGATCGCATCCCTGAGGACGGTGAAATCATTTGCTGATCCTTCCCAACCCGCCATCACATAAGTGAATTTCAGGTCTGGATTAACCACGGCGAGCACATTTTGTGTAGGTCCTTTGCGACCTCGGAAGCGGGGCATATCTTGCGGGGGCACAGAGACAGCAATATGTGTACCATCCAGCAAGCATACGCAGTCCTACGTAATGAATTTGTATGGTGCATGTCACGGAATGTTGTAATTTGATGTAAGGTAGGCATTTTATATATATAAGAATGAGTACATACTTTGAAGAAGGGGTACCAGTTTGGGTTGTGCTCGATGTCTGGGTGGCATGTGCTTGTTGGGGGATGAACAAATTCATCACGAATGGCACACATCGCTTGTAGGACCATATTGAAACATCGACTAATGGTCTCACCCGACCGGAGGAATTCAACCCGCATTGTCCGGTTCTTGGTGTTATGTCCCACGATATGTAGGAACATTGCAAGCTGTTCCTCTACGGCGATATGTCTGGTGTCTACAAGTAAGTGCTTATCACGCATAAGAGCCGCTAGGTTCATAAATGGGCCGACATCCATCCTAAGGTAACTGACACAATAATCCCGCCCACTTTGGAGAATGCGTTCCATATGTTTTTTCCTTGTTAGATCGCGAAACACCGAGGGTTCCCTATACCTAGGAGGCCTATCTACAAGGATTTCCTCGATCACGAAAGCGACAATGACGACCACGGTCGTGAATGCTGCGGCCAGTGTGCGCGCACGCTCTTCAATTGCCCAGTTGTCTATCTACACGGGTTTTTTGTGAACCAGTTCGAAATGACACGTGTGAGTAATATGGGTTAAGATGTTTGAGTGCTAAAGTTAAAGTATAATAATAACAATCAGTTCAACACGTGATTGAAAGAAATGAAAAAAAGTCATCATGACAGAAAGATCACGTGGCCAACTATAGTTAACTCACAATGAAAAAAATCAGACACAGCTAAAAAAAGTCAGTCCGAACGAGGCAAAGAACTATAATCAGACAGAACTGTGTAACATAGGTAAACAACATAAACGCATGGAAGAAATAGATTTGTTGTTGTTCTCGTCTGAAAACAATGAACTGAACTTCAAATGGTCTCTGCACAACTTCATATTCAAACTACTTACAAAATGACATAACAAATCATATGGTTAACCTAGACAATGGTGCTCCTAGATCATAAACAGATTGCTGAAAACCACTTCATACAAACAAATGGAAATGGCAGGAATTTATGATTAATAAAAAACAACATGACAAATCATAACAAATAGAATTAATTGAACTTCAAATGGTCTCTTCTCAACTTCATATTCAAACTACTTACAAAATGACATAAAAAATCATATGGTTAACCTAGACGATGGTGCTCCTAGATCATAAACAGATTGCTGAAAACCACTTCATACAAACAAATGGAAATGGCAGGAATTTACGATTAATAAAAACAACATGACAAATCATAACAAATAGAATTAAATGAACTTCAAATGGTCTCTTCTCAACTTCATATTCAAACTACTTACAAAATGACATAACAAATCATATGGTTAACCTAGACGATGGTGCTCCTAGATCATAAACAGATTGCTGAAAACCACTTCACACAAACAAATGGAAACGGCAGGAATTTAGGATTAATAAAAAATGCATCAGCAACTTGAATGTGTAATGCATAACAGCAAACATGAAAGATGATATTCCAAAAATAGTGAGTGATTCCTACAATTGAAAAGAGGAGACCTGATAAAGTTGCAAGCCACATTTATAAAGAACCGTTTATTTAAAGAACATGGCAATATAGTTTACTCAAGATTACATGGAGGACATGTAATTCAACAGAGAAGTTTGGTATCATATGAAGTATAGAAATATGTCACAACCAATAAATTAAATAACATGACAATACAGTTTGTTCAAGATCATATTGTTCAAGATTAAATAACATGACAATAAAGTTGATAGATTTAAAATCAAGCATAGGAAGGTCTGCGAACCGATAAATTAAAGATCAGGACAATATGATTTAATGGATATTACATGAAGGACATGTGTTATTGAAGATTTGTTTCATATCAGATGAAGCATAGCAATACTTGTCAACCGATAAATTAAATAGCATCATATTATAATTTAATCACAAATGCAAGAGGTACATCTAAGTATATAAACTTTGTCGAAACATAAAATAACCTGCAGCAAGACCTTTGTGAACATATAATTTACTCACAAATGCATGAAGAACAAATAAGCACATACGGGACAATATAATTTAATCACAATTCCATGAAGAATAAATAAGTATAAAAACATGAGTGATCTATCATAAACCATAGATAACTTTGTGAGCATATACTTGAATCCCACAGCTCTTAATTTAATCACAATTAAGAGTATAACCCAATAGATTGAAGACATTGGATTGAATAAGAAATCACGAAAGAAATTTGGGAAATCATTAAATCGTACCGAAAATGGAACGAAATAGCACACAACCCAGGAGATCTGGTGGAATGGAATAGATCGGCCAAAACAAAGTAGGTCCTGCACTTCGCCAAACAAAAATGAAAAAATAAGTTCGAAAATCATGAAATGAAGCATATAGAACTATAAATCAAGAATACTATACATTGGATTGAAAAAGAAATCACTTCAGGATTTTCAGAAATCATTTAAATTACCGAAAATGAACCAAAGTACCACACAACCAGGAGATCTGGTGGAGGGGAGTAGATCGACCAAAACCAAGTAGGTCTTGCATTTCGGCAAACAAAAAATGAAAAATAAGTTCAAAAGTCTGAGGAAATTGAAGCATGTAAAACTATAAATCAAGCATAGAAAAGTTTGGATTGGAGAATAAATCACCAAAGGCTTTTGAGAGATCATGTAAAATTACCCAAAATGGAACAAAGTAGCACACAACCAGGAGATCCGGTGGAGGGGAATAGATCGGCCAGAACACAGTAGGTCACGCATTTCGTCAAACAGAAAATGAAAAAAATGAGTTCCAAAATCATGAAATGAAGCATATAAAACATCATTCAAAAGGAAAGACAACTTTGGATTGTAGAATAAACCACCAAAGGACTTTGAGAAATCATGTAATAATACCAAAAATGGAAGGAAATAGCACACAACCAGGAGATCCGGTGGAGGGGAACAGATCGGCCAAAACAAAGTAGTTCCCGCACGTCACCGAACAGAGAATAAAAAACTAATTGGAAAATTCATGAAATGAAGCATATAAACCCCCCCCCCCTTCAAGCGTAGATACCTTTGGATTGAAGAGGAGATCATTAAATAATTTTGGGAAGTCATGAAATCTTACCGAAAATGGAACGAAATAGAACACAACCAAGTAGATCCGGCGGAGGGGAAATGATCGGCCAAAACAAAGTAGTTCCTGTGATTCACCGAACGGGAGATGAACAAATAAGTTGAAAAATGATGAAATCTTTGGGGAAAAGGGACGACGAAGGAGAAAACCTACCAGATCCGGCCGGGGTGGAGCAGATCGACCAAAAACACGGGAACGGTGAAGGAGAAAACCTACACAAACCGACGAGAGGTGAGCGTGGAGGAGTTCGCGACGAGAAACAACTGCGACGGAGGGGCTCCGGAGAAGAGGGGCTCGGGAGAAGAGCTGAGCTTCTTCCAGCGGTCGCGGATCGCCAACGGAGGGGCTCGGGAGAAGAGGGGCGACGACGGTGAAGGAAGGCAACCCTCTCTTGAATCGGGCTTTTTCATGGATGGTAACCAGATGCGTCACGTGAATCATGCGTGCACCGAAGTGAGCTGCTGAACTGATGGCTTCGGAGTTTTTGATACCGAATTCAAATGGGGAAGTGGGGTGCGGCCGAAGTGGGCACTTCACCACTTCGGGGTGAAGTTCCGTGAACCAAACGACCGGAAGTGAGGCTGTCCCCACTTCGGTCACTTCAGCCTTCACTTCCGTGAAACAAACACACCCTATAGTATATCATTATAAAAATTATATAAAAATGACGAAAACCCCATTCTATTATGCCATTCAATCTCTAAATTTTTTTTTTTTTTGAGAAGTGGCAAACAAAATAAAATAGGCCACAAGTAAAATAAAATTAGAAGGATAACAAATAATTAAAAGAAACGTACATAGTAAGTAAAGGGTCCACGAATTCAATAACACAAATTTAATAACACTTGTATTTTTAATTTGTGTGAGTTGAGATTCTAACTAGTTTTATTGGTAAAAAAACAAACACCTTACAATTAGTTACATAAAAATATTAGATGTTAACAAGTTAAAAGATATTAGGGGTTTATTTTGGTGTAAGTGAGAGAAAATAAAAAAACGGAGAAATATTACTTCTCTTGAGTGGTGGAAAATGGTGAACGTAATATGACTTCGCATATTTTCTATGCTTATTTTACAAGAAGTGTTTTTCCATAAAATGTTCATTTTTTTTTATTTTTGGTGTAAGTAGTGCCACATTTGTATGGTTTTTGAAGTGGTTTTATAAGGAACTCTTTTCCTTTATTTTGGTGTAAAAAATACTAAAAGGGAAAAATTGCCACTTCTCAATGTTTGAAAAAAAAATATCAAAGAGATGAAGTCACTCCCACTCACGAAATCAATGATAATCCACTTCTCCCACTTATGAAATGAAGGACCTGACAATGAAAGTGATTAATTTGAGAATAATTTTTATTTTTTCTTATTCCAACTTTTTTTTTTTTTTTTTTAGGAAAAAAAACCCTTTGGTTTTATTTCTTATTCCAACTTTGAAAAATTTTTTTCTTTATATGATCTACAACAAAAAGCATTAATATCTCATTGCATATGTATTTCATATACAAAAATCCAAATTTTAAACCACTATCTACTCAAACCTTTACTCTCATTTGTAAAACTTTATTTTTATTTAAATGAATAATTATAAATTTTATATCACGGTTAAAATGCTCAATAAGTTATTGTATATTTATTAAATAAAAAAAGAGAAAAAAAAAATCAAGGGAAAACCTCATTAAAATTTCATCTAAAAACCTAAAAAATTGCCCTAATTTCCGTCGTCCCCAGCTGCCTGATCCCCTCTGAGATCGCCGTTGGAACTCTGCGCTTTGTCCCTCTCCAATGTCACAACCCCTCTCCCTCCTCCCTACAAACCCTAACCCCGATCCTTCTCCTTCTACCTCTCAACCTCCTGCCCCTCCTCTGCAATGGCGTGACCTGGCCGTATCCTGGCTCTCCTCCTACTCTACTCCTCCGGCCGCCACCGATCTCGACTCCTGGATCGAGTCCAACCTCCATTCCCTTCCTGAATCCCTCCGCTCACTCCCCCGGCCCGAGCTTCACCGCCGCATCCTTTCCCTATGCAATCCCACTCATGTCTCCAACCCTCCGTCTGATCCTCTTCACCCTTACAGGTTTCAGCGAACAGACCAATGGATGCCGGTGTACTCGTGGCTGGAGTCATTGGATGCTGATAGACTAGTGGATTCTAAGGAGATCATGGCGTGGCTCGAATCAAACCGGAAGGTTTATGAAATGCTGCTCATGAAGCATTCCAAGTATCATTTGATGCATTATATTCAGAGACTGCACCTGAAAGTTCTCAAGAAGAAGGGGAAGGTTCCAAAGGTATTGATTTTGGTTGGTTGATTTCCTTTTGCAAGTCCATTGAGAGTTCTATTACTTCCTTGGTTATCACTTGATGGTTTGATTTAGCTTCGGCTTCAATGTTTTTGGGGCTTTTGAAGTTTGTATTGAATGGAAGGATCGTTTTTTCTGGTGCTTGTACTCGGTAGTCTTTCTTTAATGTTGCAAGATCCTTATTCTTCCATCTATTATTCTTTTTTACTGTTGTCTCCAATTGTTTTTGGCTTGATTTTAGAATTTGTGGTTTTGGATGTTATGCAACCGATGTGGTTGGAGTTATCCGGGCATATTGCCCCGGAAAATGCTGCAATATCTCTATTATGCTCTTTGTTTGGGGATCTGGTGTGTACTTTTAGATGGTTAATTCAGGCATTGCCAGTTCAAATAGATTAATTCTTGTTGGTTGTACTTGATTTGAGTTGTTATGATTTGAGTTCTTTGTCAACTATTTTAGTCTTTGTTTCATGCATACTGAAATATTTCTGCTTTTCAACTTTTTTCCTGGGGGAAACTAGAGTGATTACATGTGTTCTTTTCTGTATAAAGGGTGTTCAGCTGTCTACTGCTAGGGCTTCAGTGAAGATCGCCAATGGCAAGTTGACAACAGATGCTGTTCCTCTCCAATGTATGTCAATTTTATTATGCTATATCGAGTGTTTAAGAACAAATTCTTGGTTCCCCTTGTGACATTGTATGGTAATCTATAATATGCTTATCTGGGTCTGCTTAAGAACTATTTTATGGCTTCTATTAGTTGCCAGTCTGCTAGAATTTCACTGTATGGTTTGATTTGATTCAATTTCGTTCATTACACAATATTTATGGGTAAATCTGGCACATCACAGATATAAGTCAGCTCATGTCGAGTTTTCCTGCATCAGGATATGTTTTGCTTATCATTAGTATGATATCAGGAGACATTTTGTATGAAAATAAGGTGATTTGGTATGATATGGATACGGATTTATCTGGTGAAATTGGTTCTTACCTTTTGAACCTCAGGGAGGCACGTTTCCTCTGATTTTGCAGTCTGATGGCTTCTGGAAATAGACTGTAATACTTTATTTTCGCAGGTAAATCTCCAAGCAAAGTAATGAAGGACAAAGAGATGTTCTTGAATAAAAAAAGTGAAGCTTTTTTTCGATATGAGCTGTAAGTGATCAATTTAGATGATGTCCCAACTTATAATTTTTTTTTACTCATGATGTTTGCTTGAAATACTCTTTTGATATAGTTCAGTTTGACTGATTTGCAGAACCAACTGACCCGTGTTCTATCCAAAAATAAACATCCAACCAACTTGAGGAATTCTCCTTCCTTACCCTTATCTAAGCAACCACTGAAGGATAATTCTGGTTGTCAGCCAAGCATGGCTGATAAAAATGCGAAAATCAAGTCTGGAGAGATGCCTAAAGTTTTAGATGCTATCAATATCCAAGTGACTGAGCAGTTGAGGCCTGGGACTGTATTAGATACTGTGGGTGGACAAAAGAGAAAGAGGGAACCTGCTATAGCAATTCCTGCGTGGTCCAGCAGTGAAGCTATTTTTGGTATGCATTTTCTCAATGAATGAAGCTATGATCCATTTTACCGAGTGTTAAATGGATTTTATGAATTCTAAGGCTCACACTAATGACTGCTTTTGATATATTCTGCTCATTTTTCCTTCTTTTTTGAGCAGAATTTCATGTGTTATATGTATTTATACAACTGGAGTTGCTTCTTGCCCTGTTATGCAACTGGAGTTCCTTCTTTTTTCTTCGTAGTAATTGCTATTTTGAACAGAGTCTATAAAGTATTTATTGTTATAGATAAATCCAATGGTTGTTCAGGTAGTTCTCCTAAGATCTTATGCAATAAGTAACAAATCATACTTGTGCGTAGAAGGAATCAAGTAAATATCCCGATTATGTTACTTACAAATATCAGTGTTTGTTTTAGTTATGGTTTTATTGTTGTGACTAAATATTGTATTATATGCCTTGATTAGTGGCCTAGACTTGTTTTATAGATGAGAACATACAATATGAAAGGACAATAAAAAAAGGTTTGGCATGATTTTATCTTTCTAGGCAGACAACCATGGTGATGTTTTCCACCTAGATGCAAGGGCCATTGTCCTAATAATTAAAATCAAGAAAAACCTTATGAGCTTCTTGAATTATAACGTACAGAACATTCTTAAACATATTTCTGTTATTATTCTGTTACAATAGAATAACATGACTGCACTCTTGATGGATGGAATGCTTGAAACAATGGCCAATTTTTTGGATGTGAAAACAGTTGCATGGAATCATAATGTAGGATTTGAGAGGAGGGTATGACAGATTTTATATAAGAAGTGTTAACATGATCTGAAAAGACAAGCTGAAGTCATTCCTCTAGTAAAAGAAACACTACAATTGAAGTAATCAAAAACCAGTTTCTGTTATCAAACACTTCAACCATGTTATCAGATCCAAGATGATGTCACACATTGAGGTTGGAACATATAAAGGCCAGAGAGTGGGTTTGACATCCCAAATGAATCATGAAAAAATGGAGGAGACGTAAGTTGTTTGGATGATGATAATGACTTCTCATAGTCTGACTCTGTGTATGAAAGTAATGATGTGAGCAATGAAGATTCAGGGGAGGAGAAAGCAATGAAGATTCCAACTTGAGTGTTTTTCTCTTTTTCTTCTTGTAATCTACCTTATTTTTATCTTGGTCTTCTTTTCATGCACCCTTGAGGCCACTAACTACACATTGCCTTTGTAAACAATAAAAATTGTTGTCTAACAAAAGGTGAAAGAAATGAATATGGAGAATAGATAATAGGCAATTTATTTATTGATTTCCATTTTTAGTATTACTAACTTGAAATTAAAAAGGAATATGATAAAAGAGAGGATGCTTTCATGCATTTCCTTTATTGGCATATCTTTTTGCCTCCTTGTGTTTTCTCATTTCTTGCTGATTACTGAAATTCTCTTTATGATGATTTTTTGTCATAGAGATGTGATGTGGAATTGGAAGCAACACCTTATATGAACTCTGAGAAATAGTTAAATTACATACCAAACTGGAATTGCAAACTCCTGTGATTCATCATAAGTATTTATTGATTAATTTATGTTTTTCTAATCTAGGTATTTGTGCCAGTTGTTGATAATGCTGGCTATAATATGCATGAGATCTCAGTGAGTCAATTAGGTCCATCCTGACAGTTTGATCTGGTTAAGGGTTTAGATTTGACTTGCCTCTTTGTTTTAACAGTCGTTGTATTGAAGATGCCATACTTGATCCTTGGATCTGTATCTATGGAGGGAACTGCCTAAATACTTATGAAAGCGTGAACTAGGTCATTATATTCATTATTTAGATGGACTTGATCCTAAGTTGATAGGTCAATTGATCAAACATAGGGAGATCTTGTCATGTCTTAAACTTTAAGGCCAAAAACCTTGTGATGTATGCCTTATTGCGCCATCAAGTATATGGGTAACATCTTTAGATTTTATAAATGATCACCTTTGCCCTTTGGTGTTCTTTCTTCTCTATTTTGTCATAGTTTGGATATTCATTATCTTGCATATTCTTGAATTTGCTGTTAAGTTCCTTTATGGCACTTGAGAATGTTACTTAACTATTTCTTAACACATGGTGTATGTGCTTACCAACATTGTTCTTGGAATAACAGCAAATCTTCAGTTTATTGCCTAAACAACAAGATCCTTCCTGTTGAATGAGGTGTGGTGAAGGAATATTTTTTTGGATATAAGAATGTAGACCACATTTCTCATGAATAGTTGATCCCCAAAGAAATATTGCTATGTGTTACTTACTTTCTGGTGTAGAACATCCCTCGGTCAATTCAGTTTCAATGCAATCCACTGTGGGACCTATAAAGAATCCTCAAATTGGAGAAGGATTATAATAGGGGGGGCTCTTGCTTAGGAAACAGACCATCCTAAGGTCTATTCCGGGGAGGAGAAGAACTAATTCTAACTAGGTTTTCTATTTCAATTAGGAGTCATGTTTTGTTTTCATTTAGAATAGGTCTGTTTGAATATATAATATCAATGACTCAGGATAAAATTTCTTTTGATATTTAAACATCAATGAAGACCAGAAGTTGGGTTTTCCCTTTTGAGTGATAGTCTTGGAGTCTTCACCTTCATACTTTCCTTTTGCCCCTTTTGCTTTTAGGCATCAGTTGGTGGTCCAGATTGACTGTTCAAGTTTGATTGCATTAGCAAGTCACAGGTATAATGCTTAAATGCTAACTGATTTTCTGCACTAGGCTTGTAGCCATCTAGGAGGCCTGGATTGTGTGTCAATCTCTTGAACATTGCATCCATAATCTCTGAATTATTTCCATCGGATCACTTTCCAGTTTTGTTTCTTGTTGAATTCTCTTATATTCTCATGCATTTATATTCGGGAAAACTTTACATGAATTAACTGATTGACAGGAACATATAGAGCTGATCAACCTTTAAGTTCACATTATGGAGAAGCAGGGACACATGATATTAGCAGAAAAAATGCTCAGATTTCATTGGCACAGGAATCTTCTGATAGGAGAAACATAGCAACCTGCTTACAAGGGCGGGAAATAGGTTCTAGGGGTTATGGTGCGAGAAATCATGGAAACTGGAATTCATTCCTTAGAGGTAGGTATTCGGTTCGTCTCTTTTGTTGCTTAGTAATTATTTGAAGTATGCTCCCTAATATTTCATGGGGAGTTTAATGGTTACTAAAGCCACATGAAAGAATATTTGTGGTGATTTTTAATAAACCAGAAGTTTACCTTTTAGTCCAGAAAAGCTCCTCTAGCTCTAGTTTTATTAAAAAACCCCCAAGCATTATAGTACAGTTATCCCCAGGCCCCCTCTAGTTCAAATGATAAAAGAACACCTTAACCACTGTGATAAAATTTTAAAATGATAAAGCTACCCCTCTTTAGAAAAGTATAAAAATAAATTAATTTTAAAAATAAATTAATTTTAAAAATAAATCTCTTCCCGTTAGAATCTTGATATAACTCCTAACCATGGTTATTAGATTTTTTAAATGACAAAATTCTTCCACTTTAGACAATACTTAGATAATTGAATAAAATGTTAAAAATTGTTTAAACAAATTTAAATTATAAATTCCATCCAATTAAAATCTTAGCATAATCCTCTTAACCATTGTTATAATATAAAAAAATTTAAGTAATTAAAATGAATTCCCAAAAATATTTAAATTAATTGTAAACAATATATTTTAGAAAATAGAGATAATTATGAGGGAAAGATAATTGAGTGAGTCTAGTTTAGACATTCAATGGTTCATTTCAGACCTGAACTATAAAGGGAACGAAGGTAATTTGGTTCATTTATTTTCACAACTAGGCGTTAGCAAATAATGGAAGGTTAGGTTAAGATTTTGGCTGAAGGAAGTTTGAGGAATAGAGCAAGATGTGTTTGGGCTTTTTCCTTGTGTTGGAAGGGAATTGAAAGTATAGAGGTTTTGTGAAAGAAACAAAAAAGATAAACTATAGGGGTTTATCAAGAAATCACCCAAATACTTGTGGTGCTTGGTATTTATCTCAGGTATTTATTCAATATAGGTTGGAGATCTCTTGGAAAACAATTTGATGGGCCTGCTATCTGCTTTGAAAGAAGAAATTATTCCTCTTGGGTCCCTACATGGTGTGCCTATACATCAAATGTTGCTGTGGCTCAAACTCTTGGCAGGGTATGGGCATCATTAATTATAAATGTTTCTTTCTTTTCAATGGATTTTGGAAAAACACCTGATGGGAATGAGAACATATGATCTATGGCTTATGGCTTATTTATTTGGCTACTAAATAGTAAATTTAAATTCTTGTGGTTAACAATTGCTGATTTCTTTTTTTTTTTTTATAAATGTATCAAATACTAATATTTACTGGTCTCTATAATTATGACCTCTTCTTAATATTGATATCTTTGTAATTATGGTTATTTCTAAGATATAAGCCACATGGTGGAAATCATAAAGTGATTGTGTTAAATATATTCTCTGGTTTCTACTATTATACATTCTACAATCTATGTGAAGAAGCCACAAATAGGAGGTGAAATGAAAGAAACTTTTATGGCAGTTGCGAGAATTAAATTTAGGAACTCATTCTCTTGATGACTGAGACCAATTTAAGAAGAAAATAAAATATAATAATCCAAGCTGTGATTTTCTTGTGTAAATTCGAAATTTATGCCACTACATACTAAACTGTATTCATACACACAAAAAAACTGCTTGTCTGGGCAAGATGTGGATGCTCTATTGTGTGATCCAACCAGTTGCCTCTTGACATTGGTTATCAATGCATCATATATCTGGGACCTGATTAAAATGCAGTGCCTCCAGACATAGGTTGACCTTGAACCAAATTTTCTGCAAAAAACTGCATCTGTTGCCATAACCTGATCACATTACATAATGTATGCGTTCCTTAATGTGGCTGTTTTATTTAAAAGAGCATTAGTTTTTGGTATTAAAGGGGATTATCGTGCGGAATTATAATGCTTTTTTTCTCACATGATTTTTCGAAATACTTTTATATCTGTACAAGCATTATCTGTGCAATTAATTTTTGATTCTTTCTCAAATATATTTTTCATAACCTAATCTTTCAGCAAGGTGTTCAAAAGGTTTTAGATGTCAGATTTCATCCAGAAGGCCTTCCCCAGCTTGTTTGTAGCTGCAATGAGGTTAGTAATTTGTTACTTTCTTAAATTCATGCAGTCTGCACAACCCATTTGTATTAATTTTTCAAGCCAAGTTTTTTTTTAAATTTATTTTACTTTATCCAACATAATCACAATCTTTGATTGATATATTGTCATGTAAACAAGCTTGTTTACTTATGTAGAGCAAGGTGGATTAGTACAAGCTTTAATTTCCACAACACTTGTTGATAGGATGTCAATGAGTTAAGTTTGTCATGTGACAAAGAATCTAAAATAAAACCCATATGAGGTTGAAATAAAACCCATACAGGGTTGAAAAATCAATGTTGAGGTGCTCTTCACTCTCCGACTATCTTTTAACACTTATCTCACAAAGATCCTTCATCAAGCCTCTTTGGCTCAAAAGATCTTGTTTTCAAGTTTAAGCTTTTATCTTTTTCCAAATACTTAAAGTGTGCAACAGTTTATCATGAGTATGTAGATCATATGGCTCAAGATAATATTCAAGGATACCTTCAAATACTTCTCAAATGATGACCTTCTTCTAGAAATCAATGGAGAATTGTTCCAACCATTAAGAGTAGAAAGACAACAATGTTCTTTTACAAAAATGATTGAGTTATGCATATAAGAGCTGGTTCTGATGCAATAAAGGATATATAAGGACGGAAGCAATGGTTTTGTCCTGTATTCTTCAAAGGCCAACGTTAGTTTAACAATCAAACTTCACTTCTTTGTCAAGTTGTCAGGGACGATCAAATTATAAATGACGTACCTTCATGGAAGTGATATTGCACCATATATGATCAGAATAATTGCCAAACATTAGGAATATTTAATTTCTTAGTAACTTGTATGGTGATTGACTCATTCGGCCAGGTCAAAGAGAAAAGATGTGCATGTGGAATAGTATGCCACTTCAACTTTGAAACTGCTTCCTCTGTATACTAGCAGTGGTATTAATCAGGCTTGTGTGATGTACCTGGATGTTGCCATGATTAGTACATAGGTTATAATGAAGCCACTTGCCATCATTCTGTTGTGGGGATTAGTTAGATGTAATGAGTGACTAAGCATGGCTCCTACGTGTTTGGATCACTAATATCTGCATATGTAATATCTTTTTCTATAAGTTCAAAGTCTCCCAGAGTGAGTAAAGCATGAGTGCAAGTATGCTGATCTTGTAGGTGACTAATCTTGTGGCAGTGGTGATAAGCCACACTAGAGCGGGTGTTATTCCTTTGGAAAGTGTTAATGGTTGAAGAACTAGGGTTTTTATGATGGATTCTCCTATTTAATACTCCTTCAGTGGTTAAGGTTTCACATTTGCATAAGAAAAGGCACATGGGATATCCAATGTCAGGGTTGAGAATCACTGTTAAGGCGTGATCAATGTTCTTACAAAAACTCACGAAAGTGTTACAAGAACAATGCTAAAAGGTGAAAAAAGCCTGAAAACTAATGAAGAAAATCTTAGAAAGAATAAATAAGCAGAATATCAAGGCTACTTTATTCATCAATCATTATAATAAAACCTCTTCTTTCAGGAGTGCTCAATCCTTTTTATAGATTTGGAGAAATCTGGAGCATATCGACTTCATAATATAGAATACAGTCTAATTACTATTATTTTTGAGCATTGACTTTTAATTATATAAATAAAAATATAACAATCTTCCTAATTGGTGCAAAGAGGTTTTTATATTTTGCTCTATTTGTCTTTTCCTTCTTGAGTAAGTCTAGCCAAGGAATCATGTATGTCTATCTAAATAAGATTTAGCTAGACAGTCTTGCCTCTAATATTGATATTGATTTTCCTTACGATGCGCTCGAGCATTATTATGTTGTACTATATAGCTAAAATTTACAGTTCCTTCCTGTCTGCTTGGATTACAAGATCAAGTCATCATGCAAAGTTTTATTATATCACAGGCACCAAATGAGCTTTTACTGTATAATCTTCTTTCCGGAAGGGCAACTCAACTAAGTGGTCATAATTGCCAGGTATTCATTTACAAAAGATCCACTTATCTGTGCATGATTTTCCACTATACTTTCTATGCAAAGCTCACTATATGCATATATATGTGTTTGAAATTTTTTGTATCAATTTGATGCGATTTTTAATCAGATTATGTTTATGCAAATTATTTTCTTATGTTTCTGTGTTTATTATCTGTTCTGACCATATGTTTATACGCCCATCCTGATGATAAGGAAATAAGAACACCTGTTTGTTTTATAAATTTATTGTGATAGATCCAAGCTGTTGAGTTTGCAGTAAGGGGTGCAAGTGTGGTTTCTTGTGGTGCCAACCTTTTAAAGGTACTCTATACCACTTGATTTTATCAATGAGAATGTGCTTATTAGAATCCACATTTATTCCCATCTAACTCGTTGGTAAAAAATTATTCTATATAGGTTTGGGATTGCATAACTGGTTCTTGTCTCTTTACATTGGGTTCTGTTGGTGATGATCGGTCATTGGTTGGGCACTCAAAAAAAATCCATGCTATGACAGTTAATACATGGCAATCCAGTATGGTTTATTTCAACCTCTGAATTTCTTGTTAATTTTATCTGGTGGTGATTGGCAGCGTATATCCCTGGTGGTCATTTCACACGCATGTTATCATCTGTAGTGGCTATTACAATGCCTAGCAAAAATCATTCATTCAAATCCATTTATGAATTGGCATCATTTTAAAACAAACTCAATTTTGTCAGTATGGATTACTTGTATTCAACATCGTAAATTTTAGAGTGTTGTACTCATTATTTTGTTGTTATTTTCTTTTATAAAAGACTATCGAATCTGATGCCAAATGGACCAAGGGTGGTGGCCATAGAGATCAACTCTCATTACTCTTCTGCTTTTGTTTAATCATTGTGTTGATAGCTCGTTGCATTTCTTTGAATGTTTTGATGCAGTGTTACAATGTGCTGGAGCATATAATGGATCATGTCATTTTTTTTTAATTACTTATATGCGTAAGTTTAATTGTTTGACCATTGATTATGGCTGTTACAAGGTTTTTTGTAAAAAAATGAATTTGGCTTGAATTAAGCTGTTGCTTGACCCCTTGATTAAGTGATCCTAGCTCAAATACACAACTTGAGCACAAAGTTAATTTTGTACAAGGTCATGGATTGGCTCTTTCAAATCTGGGTTGATTACACTCAGTATTAGAGTGGTCGTTTTTTTATCAGTGCGATAGCTAAGCACTTTGGCTTACCTCAAGCCATGTACAAACATTTAATGAAAGCGGTAGTGATGATCAGGAGTGCTTGGCTGAGAACATATGTCAACCAGTACCCTGCTAAAAACATTGTTGTCTTTAAAAATTTGTGTTCCTAATTTCTAGGACTTTAGTATGGTGAATGGCTTAACTATCTCACTGTCGACGCACTTGCATAGCATCTTGGCTTTCTTTCAGAGATGACTTATGCGTAACTTGAGCAGGTAGGGCTTCGCTTAGGTTTTGGATGAGCCAAACACATTGCTGACTGAGAATTGAAGCTAAGTTCATGTTGAGATTGAGCTAACTTCAGGATAAATATAGCTGATCTCGAGCAATTATTGGATTTTTCAAGCTTGCCTGTTGTAGGGCACTAAGATTGGACTCTTGAAATGACAACTTAGTATTTCTGTCATGGAATATTTTATATTTTGTGCCTGAAGATGAAATTGGTTATTAACATTATCATTCTTCTTCTACACTTTTCCACTAGGAATTATATAAGGCCTAGGTTTTGCAGTCTGTCATGTATGGTGGATGGCTGACAAATGGTCAGATTATATTTACATTTCTTATATACCTTAATCTATAAGTTTGTCTCTATACTAATTATTGATCTTGTGATAAGGCTTTTAATGTGTAAATGATACTTGTGTCCAGATCCATTTTTTATTCCATAATATCTAGTCATTAATGTTTAAACACAGATATTCGGGTGCATAGATTGTGTTGTAGCTACATATTATGCTACATCTTGTGCTTCGTTTGCCCCAATTATAATTGTGCAAATAGAATTTCCATAATCAAGGGTCCTTTTTTTTAATCATTGATGTTAACATCTACAAACTAGGTGAGCATAAAGATGTAAAAGATGGAATAGAACTTTCATTGTTCTGAAATGTCACATCACTCTATGAATGTTTATGATGGCTAAGAAATAAGCTGAGACGAACCTGTCGTTCTTTTGAAACATTTCTTCTAAGCTTTCTGACTGGTCTTGAAGCAAATTTCTTTCATACGAGACTATCCTTGTCGTCATCAAAGCTTGTTTCTGCTTGGACCATGAAATGTTCTCAGAAGGTATTGGGAAAGTGGCTACTGTTGGTAGTATTTAGGTTAAACCATATTTGCGACCAATATCTAAACATTATGTTGGTGTTGGTAATAAGCGAATCATGTAAAATTGAAGCCAACAGTCATCAATGTAATTTAACACACTTGAGTAACTCGATGTGTCATTTGCTTTTTCTCTTTTGAAATGTTAGTTATGTTTGTTTTATTGTTTGTCAGGCTGGGAATCCTTCAATCCCTCAGATTGGAACATCTAAATATTCAAACTTCTTTTCTTTCCTGAATATTTGTGCCTTGTGTGATCTGTTTACCCTTTCTTCATACTTGGACTGCCGTTTCTTATGTTTTTGTTGGAAAGATATTAGATCCTTCTCTAATTTTTGTCTTGCCTATGGGTTTAGGGTCTTGTTGCCACAAGTGGTGGTATTGGGGATGACAAACTTCTCCTTTGGAATGCTTTACGTGGGGAACTTGCTTCTGATTTAAACGTGAATCTCAGGTAATTTATCATGTTGATTCAAGAGCCTACAATTTCCTGATATGTAATATTTTGCATGTGTCATTATTATGTGTTTGTATTATGTATAGCTTTTCCCATGAGTATTCCATTTTACTTCTGAGAATTGTTGCATTTGTAACTAGTCCTGCTATGCCCATTATCTAATATGATTTTTTTATTAGTCTGTGCTACTTTCTTCCATACCCCCTGCTTTTGGGCTGCATTCATGGGAATAATATCCATTTGAATCTGGACTGTTGTCCAAGTAGACTAAGAATTACTTTTAGTATATTGGTTTTTATTATATTCCTCAATTTTTTCTTCTAGTGAAGGTTTAAAATATGATGTTTCAAGAGCCATATCCATGGACTGAAATCCAAGTGAATTATTCCATTTCCCTATGGATTGTGGACCTAGATCTGGATACTTCATTCAGGCCATTTACTTTCTATTACATTTCTTAGTTGCTCTAGTGATGACACCACACTTTAAGATTTGCGGTAGTCTTGGTATGTGAGGTCTAATTTGTTAATGAGGAAGTACTGGTTTATAAACTATTGACTTGTAGTTTCACATTGGTTTATTAAATTAATTTAAATTTTCATATACTTGGCCTCTCTTCCTATTACCTTAAACTTTTAGGCTGGAGCAAGACTAGATAATGTGCTTTTGGGTTGCATCTCATGTTATCTGTCAAGGTGTCCATCTTCAATCTTCCTTAGTCTATTGTTTGCTTATTGTCTCTTTAACTTTTCTATACTGGGGAAGAATAGTGTTGAACTTTATAAATTTCACTGTGCAAAATTTTTATTCTCAACCTGATCTTGTGTAAGAATCTTTCAGATTTCTGTCAATCACTTGTATGTGAAACACCATTGTTTTCTCAATGGACGTGAAAACCATAAAAAAATTTTTGTTGTACCCATCCAATAGCTTTTGACTGTCATGAAGAAAATATCTGCCAATCAAAGAGGATGCGTGAGCTGCATTTTAGTTGTGGTGGACTAACTTTTAGGCAAGATTAATCAAGGTTTTGAGTATTTGTATAAAAACTGACTATTTGTATAAAAACTGGATTATCAAGGTTTTGAGTCGAAACTAACTCAACCAAGATTAATCCATTTGTAGAGTAGTTGATCGTTCTGTTCAGTTTGGTTTTTTATGTGATTTTTGGGTGGAGCTCATCAATTTGTTATAAAATGACAACAGAACCAAATTTGATATGGACTAAAATAGGCAAACATGAACCAAACTGATTTCTTTTTGTTAGATTTGGTTTTTTACTTGTTCCTTGAAATGGTATGCTGAATGGCCTTTTTATTCTCATAGAGATGTAATAAAATTTAGGGATTGGTATGGACTGGGTACCTAACCCGGCTAAATTTTGACCTGACTTGAACCCATCGGTTAGGGTTAATCAGTTTACCAGCTTACTACCTCTCGATTTGGTTGCCCAGTCAAACTTGACCTTATCTTAGTGGGTGAGGCAACTTCGAGGAGACCATATTCATTCCTCCAAAACATTGTTCGAGATTGTCAAACTAACAAAGGATCTTAACCTTCAAACTCTGTTGGATTAAAAAAACCAAAGATATGAAAAGTAAAATAAGAAGAAAATATACCTTCATGTTTCTTCTTTGTTTGCCCAGTTTGATAGCATTCATACCACAAATTTTAATCATATGCCCGAAGAATAGACAGATAAAGCTGAAATCCTTGGTAATGTAAGTCAAGTTGTGAATAAACCAAAATTTGAATCTGAATGGAGTTATAGGTATTTTATAGATTAGTGAAGGAGATAAAATAACACAGCAGATATCATTAAATCACCAGCATATGCTACCTTCTCATTGGACCCTACTAACTCTGAAATCACGGTGTTGCAAATTAAAACAAAACAAGGTTGCTACTTCAATAAAGCCATCGGTGCAAATAATGGCGTGCTTGGTTAGGTAGTATAGCAGGGATAAGGTTTGGAATTTTAATTTTAACTTCTTCAATACTAATTATAATATTTATTTTTCGATAAAAAATTAATTTTATAATTGAGGGTAATTGTCTAGGGGGTACCCTTAGGTGTTTGGTTGGAGCCTTGAGGAACCCAGGGGTAACCCCCCCCAACAAACTTAGCCTAATTCTTTACCTATCCCAAGCTTTTCAATTTCATTGGGTATATCTTTAATATTAAAATGAAGTTGTTAAGCTTGTTGTCAGTCTTGTGAATGGATAAGAGGCTTCAGTATAATTAGGCCCAATAAGCTATGAGAACAGTGGATCAGCTAACCTTTGGTTTGCTATTATGTGTGTGATGTTTTATCTGTTAGCTAGTATATAAGGCCAGATAATATTCCTTCTTTCAATTGACTCAGGCTTGATGAAAATTGAAGCAATAAGGCATGGGAGCAACTAACCCGTTGGTGCAATCTTAGTGAAGAGAGTTTCCAAAAAAGTAGAAAACTTGCTATATGTAGAAGCAAGCACCAATCCTTTAATATGGGGAGTAACTAACCCGTTATTGGGTACAATCTTAGTGAAGAGAGTTTCCAAAAAGTAGAAAACTTGCTATTCGTAGAAGCAAGCGCCAATTCTTTAATATGAGGAGTAATTGTTACCTTTTAATGAGTCTTCCAAACCTTGTTAAACCAATGCTTCATATTATTAGATATAGAGGTGAACATGGCATCAAAACTTGAATCAAGGGTCGAGAAAATTCTCCAAGGATTTTAATGGCATTAACCAAACAGAGAAATCAATCCCAAATGAAATTGTTGTTCATTTTTATTGATTTTATTCTTTATGTTTATGTATGATTACAAAAAAAAAAAAAACCATAAAACTTAAAAGGTAAGAGAGTTGAAAACAAACTTACTTAATTTCAAATAAAAATATGCATAAACCCACTGAAAAATAAGAAATTACAACATAAGATTTATGATTAGCAAATAACTCTAGCAAGTAAACGCCAATACTACTTGGATCAAATTATGACTTTTTTTTGTTACAATAGAACTTGAATTTTTTAAGATGATTTAAGGTCTTTTCAAATTTAAACTCTTCAGTAAATATAGTAATGTGTGGTCCATCATCGAGGTTGTTTCTAACTTCCTGGATCACTACACACATCTGATTTGCAAATACTATGTTTATTTCATTTAGTGGAAATAACGTTTTGCTTATTTGGAGATATTAACATTATATTGTATTAACATTTACTGTATGTTTTTGCTAAATGGGTTTCGCCTCATACATGCGGTGCAGGGCAAAAGATCAGTGTCTTCCTTCCATTGATGCAATGGAGTTCTGTAGTGAGCATCTTCTGGTTTGTGGAAGCGATTGTGCCTATAATGGTCCTGCTCTAGTGCAATTATGGGATCTTGGCTCTCCAAATTTTTGCGCATCCTTTCCTGCACATGATTCTGTATGTTGATTTGTAAAAATAACCCCTTTCTAATTTATGTGTTATCGGTATACTGACATGCTTTATTCTTATACGTGTCTAGTTCATAACTTCACTGAAAATAAATTCAGCTTGCAACACCATTATAACAGGTGATGCATGCTTTTCTTTTTCACTCTTTAGGTCTGTTTGCCTATTGTACGAATTCTTTCTTTAGACTGCTACTTTCTTTTCATGGATAGGCGCTGGAGATGGAACTATTGGTTTATTTGACATCCGGACTTGTGATGCTATTGCTTATCTTTCGGTTGGATCTGCTTATGAGGTAGTTGTGTGTGTGTGTGTGTTTGTTGTCTGTTGTTTAACTTTATAACTTACCTATTAACTGTGTTTTAGTTGTGCCTTAAACTTTGAAATGACCCATTTTTTGGTTTGATCAAAGTGGAATTGACTCACGATATAAGCCAGTCCAAAGTTAATGAAGCCTTTGTTTGAATTTGGTCTATGCATAGTGTTCCACTTATTTACCTCATTTGCTATTTGGTTTAAATGCATTTTTCCTGATTTATTACACTGTTTCACATCTGGATTGCATTTCATAAGGGATACTGTATACCAATACCAGATCTGTTGCAATTTGTTTTAACACCTTGATATGGTCATTTTTCCTTTTGACATTTGCATGAGCTCAATCCTAGATATTTTCAATTGTTTGTAAGCAGTCAGCTGGATTTTGAGAATCGAATTCCAAGTGCTTAATGCAATTTTCCTTTCGTTTTTATGGTGTGATCTAATGAGTATTTTTCTGTGGATGTTTAGAAGTTTAAGTATGTTCTGAAAAATTTTATATTATTTTATTTTTTGACAGATCACATCAGCTTCATTTAGCAGCTGTGGAACTTACTTTAATGCATCCAGTACATCAAATAACACAATAGTGTGGGATACACGACTAATGCCAATGAAACGTGGGCAGATGCCCATAGAGAAGTCTCACCGCAGTAGTGGTATGCGTTACATGAGGCCTTTGCATTGCTTGAATCATGGAAATCAATTGCCAACTGCTGAACATTCTGGCCAACTTCCTGGGTGAGCCATCAGAATCTTAGGCCAATAGCTGTATTTTGTGTTTAATGTTCACTGGTCCTTCATCATCCTTTTCAATTAGGGTGTGTTTGGCTCAGGGTTAGGTTAGTGGGATCAAGGTTTGCAAGTTTAAAATCATTTTGTAGGGAAAATTTTTATATGGAGTTGACCAAACTTGGACTTAATTATTACCAATCCAAATAAATATTTTAAAATAAAAAATCATGTTTTTGATTAAATTTATCAGTATTGATATTTTTTGAGGATAAGATATCAAATATATTTGCTTAAATAATTAAATGTAGTAACAAAAGGATTGGTGAGGATAACCATGGGTGTTTTGTTGGTTCTTGGGGTAAACCTCGAATTGAACACATCCTTAGCGAATAAATATGTGATACATTCATGTACTTCTCTCTCTTTTTGCTTCAGATAAAATTCATTCTTGTGCTTTCTTGTCCAATTCCAACCTTGCATTATTCTGTGATGTATCCTATTGATTTCCTGCTAGCAGATGTTCTTCCATTAGTGCTACTTTGGCCCAATGACCAGATTTTTTTGCGAGAAGGATCTCCTTGAACTATTTGAACCACGGTGTGATTGTAACAATTGTTTTTATTTATTTATTTATTCTTGGTCTTTGACCCATCGGTTTCCCAGGGAGGTACTAGGAGTCCTATAAGGGGTAGACCTCGCCTAGTGCATACACGAGGATAAAAACTCGAAACTACTTGCTTAAGTGACCTAAGCCTCTATCTCTTGGAGCAACCCCCGATGATTAACAATTATTTCTTTGATAGATGGAAAATCAGATTTTTTTTTTTTTTTAGTACTTTGGGAAAGAGGAATTGAAGGATAGAATTATTTGGTTCAACTATTTCTAAGCTACTCATTAGCATCAGCTAGTAAATCTTTCTTTAATGTCTAACATACTGGTTAGTCATGCCGATTAATTCAGTGCTATCATTTTTAATTTCATACATTATTTAAAGTTATTTTTTGAATGTTAGTTCCCTAATGTGATATCTTTTCCCTCAAATACAAATATACGACATGAGCATTGCCATTTCAAAGTACAAAAATCTATTTATCTACTTCAATATTAGGAAGTTCATTATAATTAAAATATCGGTGCACCATAAAACTCCTCCATCTTATACTGGTTTTAGTTCTTTATGTATGAAAAAGTCATCCTTGATCTATAGATGCTGGAATTGCAGGTTTTGGTTGGGAACTTAAAAACCAGTCAAGTCCTCATCATGAGGTTCTTTCTTTCTATAAAGCATAGCTATTAAACTAATTTTATAGTAGAATTCCACTGGAGATTACCTTCAGTTTGTCCGTCCTTCATAAGAGACCTACGATATGACTGTCTTTATGTTGGCTTGTAAAAGATGGTTTTTAATGGCCATGGTGAATTTGAAGCTTTTGATTTCCAGTGGTTTGCCATTTCTCATATAAAAACTGTCCTACTCTTAAATTACGGGACATTCCACTGAGCAACTTATGGAAACAAAGAATAATAAGATCCAAAGTAGGGTGAAAACCATAGTAATTTTTCTAGGAATTGTGCAAAACTACAGATACACAGAAGATAAACACAGCCCACTTTCAATTATGCTGTATAATAGTGAAGACTGGCTTCATTATTTTTTCTGTTGGTATATTTAAATGAATGAACCACAGCACTTATATTGAATCATAGATACATATTTGAACGTGCTACTTTATTTCATTTCTGTTTATCTTCAAAAGAAAATTAAGTTTAAACAGGCACACATTTTCTGTAGTTTGTTTATCTTCAAGATCTAGGATCAATTTGAACTCCTTTGGCATGTGATTGAACTACTAATATTTTGAGTTGCTTGGGTAGATGCTGATGTATTTATAATTAACCAATTATTAGCTTGGGGGCGTTAGTGGTTCTCTTGAAACATGATATGAAGAGAAGCACTGTTTAGCATCTACTGTGTGGAATCAATCAATTTCAATCATGATGTTTTCTTGCTTGAACCTTCTAATATCAGTTTTATTGAAAATGGATTACTCCCAACAATAATGCTTGGCATAGGTAGTTCACTTTGAAGTCTACCTGCCAAAGTTGAAGGTGACCAATTGTTGTTGTACAAGAAAATTGGACACCATGATTTTCAGTTCATTAGCATATTCAGAGCTGATAAAATGTTAAATGCAAAACCATTTTTCTAATCCAAAACAAAAATTTTGGTTAGTCAGCATTATTCAAAATTAGAAGATATAAAGAAACAAGTGGAGGGCCCACAACTAAGGATGTGGCAGAAGCTCTATTTCTTATTTTTATTTTTCCAAACTGATTTGATTTGATAGACTCTGTTACGCCAGCTTTTTTGCCTTTAGCTAACTCTGGTGTTCCAGCTGTTTTGAGTTGTTTAGTCAAAATTACAATCTCAATGAAAAAACCAAATCAAAACAAACTTGACCTTCACATTTTTATGTTTTGTTTCCCCAGATGATTCAGATGAGGTATCAGCCGTTAACTGTTTATAATCATATATATATGCTAGCCATATGATATGATATTGTATGATGAATTTGACAAAGTAATTCTATTACAGAAGTGATTGAGTTCAGTGGCTGATAGAGTGGTTTGCTTGTTGTCATTTGCCATGTGAGACCAGCTCAACTCTCACTTAACATGAATTTAGCCAATCTGAAGTAGCTCTCACATTTTGGTCTGGTTTGGGTTAGCATGATAAGTAGCCAATCTGTACATTATTTTTCCTAATCTTTGTGATGCTTGTTGTTGTCATTAGAAAGGCCATCGACGTTTTACAAGAAGTTGGCTGCTATAAACTGGAGATTTATTCCGATTTTCTTTGTCATCACTACCGTTTTTGAACCTTTCTTTTTGTTGTGCAGTCATGTTGATGAGGGTGATCAGGGAGTAAATGATGCTCGGTGGCTTAACAAAGAGCCGATATTAGTTACTGTGAGTGGTGATGGGTGGTAAGTGAGATCCTCTTTTTCATTTTGTGTCTTTTATGTTTTTTGTTGACTTCAAGCTCTCTTCCTATCCAGTCTTGCAATGTGGGATGTTACACTTGGAAAGCCTTGTGTCAGGCATATAGTTAGCCATACAAGAAGTGCTAATACAGTAAGTGGTCTCTTTTCCTGTTTTTGTGAATATTTATGATCTATGGCCTTTCCGTAGTAAATAACTGATGATGTTTTCCTCTTTCTATTGTGCTTATTTTAACATTAATGGTTTAATTAATTGCAAAATGCAGGTCGCTGTTTCACGAAATGATGAGTATCTCTGTACTGGAGGCGATGATCAAAAAATTGTGAGTAGGCTTGACCTCTTACTGAACTGAATTTCATGTGTTTTATGCCATGTTTTTTTCGCTTGCTTGCATGTGATATTAAGTGAATTAGGTGAATATATTTATTTGGACAACTAAATACAAATTTCCACTCCTTTGTAATGGATAGGTAATTGTTAATCAATGTCATTATTAAAGTTTTTGCCACTGGTAAAGGTGTTATGAATGTCATATATGTGTAATTTAATTATGGAGTTGGTGATGATTCCCTTGTGTTATGTTTACACACCTTCAAGGCACAATACAATTTTAATTTACATTAGTGTTTCATGTTTTTGGAGATAATAGATTGTGTGTAAGAAAATTCAAATGTTATCTGGGCTTTGATCTGTTAATGGATTCTCTTAAGCAACAATTTAGTTTTTGGGATTTTACTTGGCAAAAGGATGGAAGGAAATGATAAGCAACAAAATAATAGAAATTAGCAATATAGTTGGCTGTGATAATTGCAGGGCTTTTGAAGGTCTCATGTGGCCTATTAATGATTAAGTTGATTGATTAGTGGGTTCCTAATTTAGACCTGAAATGGTTCCCAGTCCAAGTTATTACTAGTTATATCTGGTTCAGGATTGGGCAGAAAATGAGTGACAAAGACAAGGTATTTGTAATTTTTGGTAATTGAAAAAAAATAAAGGAGAGTCTTACGCTGGAAGTTTGAAATGTGCTCTTGGGATTATAACAACCTTTCTCCTTTTTTTGTGAAATTATTTTACTGAAATTTTTTAGGAGAATACAGATGAAAACAATTCAGATATTAGAAAGAAAATGTATACATTTTATATTAAATAATGACTTAATGACTACCTTTTTGTTTTCTTTGGTTATTTTTATCATTAATAAGTATGAAAGGAGTCCAAAATTAGAAATTTTTAGTATTTAAGTATTTTGTAAATTGATATTTCTGATTAAAAATGCTGTGTAATTAGTGTCCTTTCGAACACACATTGTGAATTTAGATGTAATTACATAGTTACTCTCATACAGTCATGTGTTTTAAATTTTGAGTAATTATTAGGATGAGTAATTACTACCTCGTGAATCTCATAGTTGGGTAATTACACAGTTACTTGGAATAATCCTTTTCATTTTATTCTTGCTCGACGGTAATATTTTACTTCTCAGTTTGCAACTTGTAAAAGATGGTGACCATGACATTTCTATCGGTATGCTTAATTGCAATTTATTATGGATTTTATACAGGTTTTGTACCATAATGAAAAAGCAAGAGCAAAGCAAAAATGGCGCTTATCCCATCCAATTTTAGAGAAGAATTAGTCATGCCTGGTATGAGCAAACTTTGACCATAGTTGCAAAAGAAAGGTTTTGTTTGTCCTGTTTTTGTGTGCAAATTATATGTATATATATATATATATATATATATATATATATATAACTTCTCTTACATCCAAAATTGAATATTTTTCTGTTGGCTGTATTTGACAAGCTGACTAGCACTTTCCAAATAAAATGTCATTTTGTACATTTTACAAATAATATTATATTAACAATCGAAATCGAGGAAATGAATAGCAAGTTGGAATTGAGAAGTCATGCAACAGAATTTTGAGTTACTGGGTTAAAGTAGAAGTTTGACTAATGCATATAGATAAATGTTGGCGGCACATAGTACTAGAATATATGTATTATGTTGATAATGTTTAAACGGATGATTATATAAAGGATAGCTACCAATTGTAATATATGTGTTAATTGAAGACTAGTTTCATTTGAAGATATGATGTATGTGGTGGTTTGGACATCTACATTGTTTTGCGTCAAGACACTTCCATTAGGCATTCATTGTCTGCAGCTGTATCTGCTGGACAGTGTTTATTACATTTTGCCATATTTTAGTTGGTTGAATGTCTTCCGCTTCACCTTAAATGTCTTAAGATACGTGAAAAAGACCAGCTATATTTTTAGAATTAAAGCTATAAGAGGAGCTCCTTTAGATAAACATCATACTTTAGTACTGCCAGTAAAGATTGATCTAGTGGATTAACAGGTAAACAGGCTTAAACTTTTGGTTCTGAGAACCATCTAAAATTTTGAAAACCTAAATACCTAACTTTGACCCTAAATCCTAAAGTGAAACTCTAAACTCTTAACTGTTAACCATAAATACCAAATCTAAGCCCCAAAAGTCTAAACTCTGAATCTGAGTGCTCCCTTCTTATGAGTGTCTACATTTTTTTCGTAGTAAAATTATAAACCTGCCTACCCATAACCTGTTGGATTGATCTTTCTTGACAAATCCATTAAGGATATACAAATTTAAGAGGCAGTAGTGCCCTTCGTTTTGTCTATATTCATGACTCTTTGAAATCTATATGATTGTTGTTTCAAAATGTTTCTACCGTCTAGATCTGGTACTGCCTAGTCTCGGAAGCTTTTATCTTGTACTGATTGTAACAGGAGTTTGCTCTTTACTAAGTTCAAAGTCCAATGTTTTAGTGAAGAAAAAAGAAGGCATGGAGTTTTTAATTGTCAATATCCTTCAATTGGTGAGACAAGGTCATGCACAATTATTGATGAACAGTCTCCAGTCTCTTTTCTTTGGATGTGTCACACTCTTCTTCAGGCTTCCAACTATTTTTTTTAGTAATCTTCAATTGATGTATTTATTTGACTCCACTAGTGCAAGTGCTCGCTTTCTTTTCATTAATTAATGTATCTGTACAATTCCATAATCCAATGCAAATTTTGAGATAAGTTGAACAGTTTCTTCTTATTTGTCGATGTGCCTTTCTAACTTTTCAAGTTTGACAATGCTTTTCCAAGCCTATGTGCAGCATATCACTTGATATCATTCTGTTTCATTTTTCACGTTTCAATTGATCTCTAGTTCAATTCATTTTTTTAAATATTATGATTGTGTATTTCGTGATATCAGTGACCTACTGTGGGGATTAAGTTTTTTCCTGGTTAGTCAGATTTGCTGATAAAAATTAAATATCTATGGTGCAGAGTGTGGACTCATTGTTTGTAAAAATAGAATTTGCTGTGACATTAGTTGCTGATCTAAAAGTTGGAAGGTTTCCTTATGCACACCTGGGGGAATGAATTTGATGATGTTGCAATTCATGGAGCTCCAAAGGAACATGGTTTAGATTCCGCATGATCAGAAAATTTTTTGTGTGGTGATGCATCTTTAGTTCTCTCCATCGTTTTGCCTTCAGGTTTTCACACTATCTATCTTGTTTTATTTCTTCGCTCTGCATGTTTTTGATACAGTTTTTGAGAACATTATAACTTCTAGCTTCTGAGATTCTAAGCCTAATTTGGAAAATGTGCTCCTGTCCTAGCTACCACTGATGTATGATGTCGGGAGTGTCAAATTCATGTTGGCTTCCTTCTTTTGTTGGAGCGGCAGATTGGTTTGCTTGAACTTGAACGCTTGGTTGCATGCAATACACCTTTTTTGCTTACTTCTTATTTGTAATTACATCAACAGAAACTGGGGATTTGGGTATGATAATTCTAGAATGGTTTAACATCAGATTTACTTTCTCTCACATGTATTTGAATCTTTTTTTTTTATTCCATGTTGGTACCATCTTGTTTTTACTGTAGAATGCTTTTATTTTGTTTTCACAGGGATACTTCTTCTCTTTATGCATCAGGTGAGACAGGAAATGCTGCAATAAAAACTGAAAACATAATATTATGGGGAGCTCATTGCCAGAAGAACTAATTTTTGGTAAGAGGTGTTTCTTTTTATATATAAATATTTATGTAACTATATAGATATTGAACAAATTTGAGCTCCGCGAACCATGCCCCTGAACAAAATATTTTATGGGGTTGTATGTATGTGTTAATCAAATCCAATTGCGTATAGTTAGTGCTTGTACATATGATGAAAAGAAAAAAAAACTTAGGTTGTTGCATTTCCTTGGTGAGACCTTGGCAATTAGGGTAGAGAACAATTTAACCGGCTTGAACCTTCAAGAGCTGTCATGAGGAACTGATCAGGTCTTAACATTATACACGAGTGGATCGGATAATTCCCTTTTGATTCTAGTCTGTTTTTCACTATGATTCATATGTTGTTGAGAAAAGGAAGTAAGTGATGGGATTTTGCTCAATTTGCAATGGTGTCTAACTTGTCTAAAGCACAAGTTGGAAGCATCAGCATCATCAATATCCATTCCAATGTGTCCTGTTGAAGTTGTTTGGATTATTGTTTTACAATTACTTTGTTTTTTTTTTTTCATTGCTTTCCGGAGTGAAAGGGTAGAGATCTCTCAATGGGTTTTAATGAGTGTTTTTTTGTTTTTGTTCTTTTTTACTTTAAACTTGAAACGCCTTGTTTAAGCATGCAAGCTTTTACTATTTGGACCAATCTTTGTTAGTTCTCAAGTACTTTACTATGATTGTTTTAAAATGACGTGAGATCTGTCTGGTATGGATGCATGCAAATGTGGTATGTTCATGATAGGGGGTTAAAAATTTGTTTTTTCCATGAATCACAATAATAAACATCAATTTTTTTTTATGGTGCACAAAATAAATAAATAAATAAATAAATGAATACATTAAAAATGGGTTGGTGAGTAATTTCCAAAAGTGGTTAGGGGGAAAGCAATGGCGCTATTTCTGTAGCAGTAAGTAAAACTTTTCTTTAATAACTAATAAAATGTTTTTTGTTTCATCACTTCAAAACAATTTATGAGATGGTAGAAAACAAGGGAGCCACATTGAGTATCATTAATATATAATGACTAAAGTGAAACAAACACAATTTTAGGATCACATACTGAAAAGATTCAAAAACCTTATGTTTATGTTTGCTTTTTTAAAAAAATATATATAATAAAAAAAAGGTAGGAAACCCAATGAAGAATGGCAAAACTTTTAAACAATAAAAATTATAGAAAAACCAACGAAGTTTCAAGTGGCAGCTAGAATCCAGGATCCTATGTCTTAATCCCTCAAGTGTAGATTAAAAGCAAAGCATAACATCCCTAATATATATAGAACCATTGTCAACTTAACAGCTACAATTGTACATTAAAAGGACAATGATGTTAAGGGACTCAGTTGAGATTTATATAATTCAGTACAAATGAAGAGATGCTACTGTTGCTGTTGCCATCCTTATTACTCATCATTCATTCCCTCCTTTCCTTCCTTAACCTTTATCTTCCTTGCTATAAATAGAGCTCTCAAGTCTTCATGCTTCTTCACTTCCAAGCATTTTAGCTCCAAACTCTCAATTATCTTTCACTAAAAAAACCTACAAAATACAGTAATAAAGTAATGAATTTTTATCTCACATTTCTTTTTTAAAAAAAAAAAATTTTGATTTGCTTAGACCAAAAGGTCCACAACACGGTGACATTGGCCTCGTTACATAAGATGTTGGTATAGAAATTTGAGGATTTAGATTTAAGTCTCAATAGATGTAACGGTGATAACAAGTCCTCGATTGTGCATATGGTCACGAGCCGGATGATCAAATTTCCTGCTCGTGCTCATGTCCCTTACAGTATATGCACTTGTCAAATTTATCCAAAAAAAAAAAAAATTTTTTTTTTTTTAATTTATTAGTAATGAAATAGAATACTCACAATGTGTTAGGAGCAGAATGCACATGAGAAACATGGAAACCATCTGGATTGAGCAGGAGCTGGAGGTGAAGCTGCAGCTGCATTTGGAGTTCCCTTTGGTGTCTCTGTCTTTCCTTGTTGCCTTTCTATTTTCTCACTTTCTACTGCTTTCATTGATGCATTTTTTCCCTCCACTGTCAATCTGTAAATTCACATATTTTTTTTCACTTTTTTTTTTCCTTCATAATCAATCACATGAATTAAAATAATATCTGAAGACAATCATAGTTAAAATTCATCATAAACACAAACATTATTACTCACTACTTTTTATCATCAGATGGTTTCCGTCTATTTTTAGCCGATTTGATTTGATATCACAGACTATTTTTACATGATTCCTGCCTATTTTAGGAGATTCGTTTCGCCTGTATAAATTTATGACATAATTGCTCTACAAATCTTTTCTCCAATTGCATCTTTCTATCATAACTATGTATAACTAGATCTTTAATTTTTGAACTAACAATCAATGGAATACCATTTTTCACTGCTATTCTCTTTCACTTATATGCTTACTAGCAAGCTATAATAAAATTTAAAGAAATATAATGATGAAAAAGAGATTAATACATACATCGGAAAGGCGAAAGATCGGAAGCTTTGCACACTGCCATCGGAATTTCTCGACAAACTGTTTCCGAGAAGCGGCAATTCGACCAGAAGTTTGCCTGTACTGCTATGCTGCTCAGCATTTGCTCTCATGACATCCTTCATAGCTTCAGCATTTACCGCCTGAGCCACATTATCGTTCTGCTCAAGCGCAAGCGCGGCATCGATGCTCACCGGAGCAGGAATAGGCATCGTCGCCGAATTAGGCGACGGGAAGCCGTCTAAATTACCGACATAGAAGTTAGTTAAATCTCCGGATTTGAGAAGGAGTACATGGTCTCTAGAGAAGCTGTTGTTGCCTAAATGAATGCTGAACAAGGACTCATTTGAAGCCACACTCCATTCCATTGGTGTAGTGGATTTAGTCCTTTCGAATACCGAAGAAGGAATTCTGTTCGGGTCTGGACCGCCATCTGATCTTGACATGGCCTGCATAGGGGGCGATTGCGTCGGCTCAGGCCCGGCAATGTGGTTGTTGTGATCATGTTCTGCTGGCATTGGCTTTGCCAGTTCTAATTGAAAAAAGTCTCCGTCCTCTGATGACGATGATTGCGAAGAGGAGGATGACGTCGAGGAGGACTTTGACATTTGTTTGTCAAATGTGTGGGTATTGTTTTCGATTGTTGGATCATTCTGAGCATAATAATCTTCATCGATTGCGGCCTCGAGGGCGGTTTTCTTCCGCTCGGCCGGTGCATTACTGTTGATGGAATCCATACAATGTTAACACCAGACTTGCTGATCAGGCCTGTGTCTCTCTCTGCTGTTCTTGTTTCATATAATAATTATGATAATGTCTGAGCTGAAGATAAAAAAAAAAAAAAAAAAAAAACAAGAAAAATGGACATTATAATAACATAATTCAACGTTTAAAATAAAGATGAGAATGTTATATAGGGAAACTTACAAGATAATCAGAGAAAGGTTTCTCCTTAAAGAAGAATACAATCACATCAAATTGCATGAACAAAGGAATAGATAAATAAATGGATGAATAATAATGATTGATTGATCATATTTTGGAAAGAGTTCAGAAAGGAAAGGGAGTCATACCAGAATGGGAAATGGAATCCAAAGAGATATGAATTCCAAGTTAGTTATTGTTATGTTTAATGGGACAAGAAAAAGGGAGAAAGGAGAGAGAAAGGAAGGAAAGGGAGAGAGGAACAATGGAGGAAGGGAGGGTTGTTGGGAATTACGCGGGAAATCAAACCAACGGCTCACCTTAGCTCCCGGGTTTTTTTTTTTTTACTGTTTTATTTTATTTTTATCTGTTTTTAAACTATTCTAATTTTCATTGCAACATTATTGTTTATATGTACATAATGTATAATGTTATTTATATATTCATATTATATTTTTTATTTAAAAAAAAAATACTATAACTTCTATAGTACTAATGTGTATTTGTGTGTATATATGTACGTTGTATAATAATTGTAAAATCTCATGATTGTGTGGGAACTTTGATCATGAGAAGGGACTTAAATTTGAAGGATTATAGGTTTGAATTGTTAGTAAATATTTCAAATGATCGGTCCGTCAAGAATCGAAATATCATCGTATGCATTTAGAAAGCCGTAAGCTTTGGAAGAAATAAGGAAAAAAGTTAAAAAAAAAAAAAAAAATCTCCTTGAGAAGTAGTAATAATTTTCTTTGTTTGTCTCTTAAAATAAATAGGAATATTGGCATTTTGCTTAATAGAACCAATATTTTCAACCATATGCATCTATGCCATATTCTACCAAACTCAGTAAGAAACTGGAACAAGATTCCTCCCAAATATTGCCACATGAATTTATACAATAACCAGAATTGAACATACAAATCATATCCTTTACAAAATCACACTGTAAGAGGTAAAAACAAAATTGCCCAATAAATTTGCCAGCAGCTCTGCAACCACCCTCAAATTTAAATTTTTTCTTCATGATGCAAACCCTAGATATGCTTGAACTCACATCCAAATGATAGCAAATAGTTATTGAAGCAACCACTGTGCCAGGAGGAGCAGCTCAACAGGCCAACAGAATAATTCACTACTTTTGGAGTAAATAATGAGGGGCAATATCAGTAATCACTTGAAACCCTAAATTTAGAATACATATCCCGGGAAAAGAATATAAGAACAGTGTGAGAAATAACAAAAATACACCAATTCCTTTTGGGTTACACATTACAGACAACCAAATCTTTTCTCATTCCTAACAATCTCCCTCTCAGCTCAGAAAAAAATCTCTCTCATGTTTTCTGTAGACTCGGAGCTCCAAAAGAAGTATTAAATTAAGATCCCGCGAACTCTGGTCCGGCTTCACCTCTTCTAATCCTCAATCACCATAATGAACTCAAAAAGGCAGGTGGTTCTCCATTGAACCAAGAACACATAAGAATTGTGATCTTTAAGGAATGCCACCTGACAAAGAAAAAAATTTCTCCTAGATGAGATTTGCTTTCTTCAAAAAGCGGATTGTTCGGCAATAGTATGGCCATATAGATTCCACATAGTCCAGGTACTTCTCCATTCCCCATTCTTGGATTTGTTTCAATTTTCGTCTAGCCAGTTCTCTGTAGTCCAAGTTCGTGGTGTCTATTATAGGCTTCCAGAAATGAGTCCAGATAAATGTTTTGAGTTTCCCCTCAGAAATGTAATTATACACCAACAGAGAGTAAGCTGGTAAATTCCTTACCAACCTAATAGCTTGCTTAAAGCAGTATATGTAGAGCGAACAGAGTCCCTGGACTATCTTTACATAAAGGGCAACAATCATTGGCCCAAGAACCCATAGAGGCGCCAACTCTTTCGTCACTTCAGCTCCATAAACCTTATTAACTGTCAGATACCAAGGTACGCTGCAAACAAAATAGCACATGATCAGACGTGGTAAAGTTGCGCTGTGTTTATTTGATGACTCAATTGACTATTTTCCCAGATAAACCGCTGAGCCAATATCAATCACAGTAAAATAAAAAATAGAATCAGACTGCATTTCAAATTGAACTGATGAGATAAAAGCCACTCATAGGAGACTGCTTACTGCAACACCAGCCATTAGAGAATCCTTCCCATTAAATAGTAAAATGTGGGAAAAAAAACCTTGACCTTTGGAAATTTACTACAATTAGTGGGTTATTTAAATTATGAAATGCAGAAAAGGAGCAACACCATTTCCCTTGAGCCTTATCTACTGTTCATCAAAAGAGAGTGAAAACAAAACGCACTCAAATGAATATTATGCAGACATTTCCTCATAATGAAAATTCCATAGGAGTATACTGCAGTATATTGTGCCAATATGAACATTAAAACAAACACCTTAAAGTCCATATAATCCAAATGATTGAGATTAAGCAAATAGTGGCATCCACAACAAGTGAAAAAAACTTTGAGGCATTTAGTCAAGACTTACAATATCAATAGTGGTAGACTTATTGCCGCATCAAGACCAATGAAGAACATAAGTGCAGTCTTCACAATTTGCCCTGATTTCTTTTTAAATGTTATGTTCTGACTTTGAGATATTCCAGCCTGGACTTGTTCTTTCTTCACATCAACATCAACTATTTGATTTGAGGCTTGTGACCGCAATATGATCAACCATTTTCTGAATAAATTTTGTATCGCACGAGAACTCCCAATGCTGTCTTCTCTCTCCCCAGATGAATAAGATAGTGTACGCTTCTCCGAATGGGGTGATTCTGTAATAAAATCTTCTCTTCCATTTTGTGTTTTGGAAAGCTGAAAGGTGGTCTTGGAGAACTTGGTGCTGCTATCCCTGGAATCTGATTCACTATTTTGAGCGTTGCCTTTAAAAGATTTGATTTTAAAAGATTTCCCTTTCATCCAACATATAGGACGGCTTCTGACAAATAAGAGCAAGTGAGCATTACCAATCTCACCAAAAAACAATGTGAATATATTGTATATCTAACCAGACATCATGTTGAAATGAACACCCTCACTAACAAATGATGTGAATATATAGTACATCCAACCAAACAACATGCTGAAATGAACACTGAAATAAACACCTAGCTTTAGAAAAATATCAATATATATATATATATATATATATATATATATTCAATACAAACACACACACACAAACTCAATGAAAATGGATTAGATGGTCATGGTGCAAAAGGATGATATATTTATAATAGCTATATAAGACAGAAGCATGTTCTGCAGTGACATAAAAACCTCAAAAGACAAGCATGTCATTATGCAACTGTGAAAGGATGATCCTTTAACACAAAACCTTTGTTTAGCGTAAGAGTAATGCAAAAGCAACAGACATAACAAAATAAAACCATAAAAATTCAATAAGATTCATTGAAAAAGAAAAAAGAAGAAAAAAAAATTCCTTCCTTCAAATGATTGCACCCAAAATAAAATGATCAAAAGCAAAATCACTGCTTAATTCATAGCCTATAGTCCAAAAAAATTGACAAACTTTGGGAAAGAAAGCAATTTAGAAATGCAACACCCCACACCCACCACAAAACAAAACCCTTACAAAATAATAATAATAATGATAATAAATAAAATGGACAACAACAACAACAACAACGACATCAACAACAGAGGTCATAGAGGCCTCTGTGCTAAAGCACTTCTGCTTCATCAAGCGACTAAACTGACAAGGAAATCCAGTATGCATAACATAAGTTCTATTCCAAATCTGCGGATTCAGAAACCAGTACATTTTCAAAAAATATATATCTATATCAGGGAAAACATTACGATGCGAACCATCACTCACCTCAGATGAAGCCTGTGCTCCAAAGGCATAACATGATCTACTCTACCAACCACCTGAAAGGATACAGAAGCTTTCAACTTCACCCCTCTGGCCCATGCTTTGGTTTTCGGGGAAACCTTTGGGTAAGAAACCTGAAAAAACATAATCCAAAGGCAGCAAGGCCAATAAATAAATATTTGTTTTTTTGTTTCAACTAGAAACCAGTGATAGGGATTAGAGCACAAATTTTCCCTCAAAGTTAACATAAAAGTTGAAGCATATGATATTCACAAGAGTAAAAACACAGAATGTTGGTCATGTGAAAGAGTATGTCATAATATATCCAGTGTAAGAAACAGATTGAAACAAGAACAAGTATCAAGGAAGATGTCCATAGCATAAATGACAATGCATCAGATACCTGTGTCTGATGAGTTATTAATGCCATTATCCCAATCAGGTCCTCATTTATCAGCAATATAAGCCCTGAGTTTGAGGGGAAAAAAGGATTCTTAGTCAAATGATGTATTGACATTTATTCCTGATATAAAAAAAAAACAGTAATGCAGAGTTTCACATTATTCACAACACATGAAATAAAGGAAAACAATAATGCCAGCAAAACCCTTCAAACAGCTATTGCAAAAAAACCACAATCAGAAAATATGCTAATGACACAAACACCTCACTGAAAGCCTTCTTAACCCTCTTTGTAGGGAAATTCTACATGGTTTAATTTTGTTAAATGTTGTCTCATTGAATTCCAAAATGTTAACAAGTCATGGTTGTTTGTCCAAACATTCTACAATTGCCATTATACTGATTAATTCTACACCAAAATATTACACATCGGCAAATCATGTTTTAAATGCTCACTGCAAAAAAAAAAAAAAGTTTCTAAACAATACACAAGCCATGCCAACCTTCTTACAACTGATAGACCAGTCAATTACGCTCATACACAGTTGATGCCAAATCAGTTTGCGTGAGGTAAGCAAAGAGGAATGTTTTTTGACCATAGAACCCTGACTAATTATCTAAATTCACAATTGCACGTTGAAGAAGAGCCAATCTAGTCCTTATATATAGGGGTTTCTAGGCTGTTCTTTATGCACATATAATAAGTAAACATCAAACCAAATCAAAACTTTCTATTTCCCTGACAAACCAAAATGTAAAAGTTAGTAAAGTCAAACTAACCATCTATTGCAGCCTTCACATAAAGAAATTTGACCGCAGCAGCTTTTCTCGCATACCTTATTTCTGGATGATTTTCCATTTTGTGTATTAGTTTTTCGAAGAGTACATTTAGTTTCTTTGATACTAAAATATTTTGTTTAAAAGCTTGATGTTAAATCCTTCATGCTCCCAAATCTTAATTAGTTGCTTTCTTGACTTAAAGCCTCAAAATGAGCTTCTCTATCCTTTTAGCAGGGTAAATTATAGATAATTAAATTTTGATAGAATAAATATCTTCTTTAACTAAATCTGGGGGATGAAAGAAATCTTAATTCCATATAAATCACATAATGATCCATTTAATTAAGGTGTTAATGATGCTTGTTCTTTGTTTGTAAAAAGTTAAATGTTTAAGGGTGCACACTTCATAATTGGTAACCATCAGGATCTTGAATTTTCATAAAGAAAAATTATCCAATAATGTTGATCATGATAGAGGCAACAAGCAGTATAGCCATAAGGCTCTTGAAAACAAAGAGCTTGAAAAGGGAGATCACGGTGCTCAAGAGAGATTTAAATCTACAAAGACAGATAAACCCAAAATGAGGCTTCTAGTAACTTCCTGCAAATGATAATGGGCTCCTTTTGTAAAATTTTCAATTTTGATGAATATCCAACTCCTTTCCTAGCATGGAAATGAGAGTGTAGTTCATCGAAGGAAGAGAGTACACACCCTTTTTTCTTTCGCATTTATTTTTCCCATCCATCTTTCCGCAAACAAACAAACAAGCACATAAGAAGCCAAAAACTGAAGAAAACGACAAATTTCGACACAATAATACAAGAAAGCTGAGCATGTGCCTCAATAGTTTATACACCTTTCATCCTAGTGCCAATTATCAGTTTTTGGAAAAAAACAGACATATCCTCTGAGAGAATATACAGCAAGTGTAGAAGACTATAATTATCCTTCATAGAATTGAATCAAAATGTTCACTTGTCCTCATATAGCTGAGTGTGAGCATCGCCAATAGAATGTAAATAGCCTAAGTGTCAATACTTTATATTCTGTTCTCTTGCAAATTCCACCAAGTTCAACCAAAAAATCCTTAATTGTATCCTTAGAAAATGAAACCTTGTTTCCTATGTTCTCCAAGTAAATACCCATAGTACTATTTCACCATTACAAAACACCCAAACTATCCAAACTATGCTGAAGAGTCACTTCTAGCATACCCAATACCAAAACATTCCGCTTTCTATACAATTCGAGCTTAAATTCTCCAATTCCATCACAAGTTGCTGACTTGAGCAATAACTATATGAAAAACAAGCAAACTGAACAACAAGCAAATGGAAAATACTTTTCTTCAGCCACTGAGGAATGAATTCTACCCAATTTTCCGATCAGAGTAACAATTAAACACAGTTATAAAAATGATGGAAATACGTCCATTAGGGCGAAGCAGAGGTCCATAACTAGGTTACAAGCTTCGCAGAAAAAGCAAAATAAGAGCAAGAGATGGCGAAAGAGGCGGATGAGGGGAGCGCATACCGGTGCCGGAGAGAGAGAAGATGCTGGCAGGGGATCGCCGGAGAAGGGAAGCAGCGGTCGCCCCGAGGAGCAGAGAGGAAAAGAGAGGAAAATCGCTAACCGTGGAGAAGAAATAGGGATATCGAGAGGATAACAAGCCAATCCGCGTCGATTGCCCGCACGGTGCGGTTGATTCCATTTGTTGGACTTTGAGATTTATAAAAAGAAAGGACCATCCAACGGCTGCAGTTTCTCCGTATCTAAGGGTGGATGAGCCCATTTGCTGGACTTTGAGATTGATTACACTGCAGACCATCCAACGGCCGTCCTTTCTCTGTATCACCGAGGAATGGTTCCACTTGTTGGACTTCGAGATTGATAAAACATAGAGACCATCCAACAGCTGCCCTTTCTCTGTTCTTGTACACAATTAAAAATAGAGTTACCATCGTCAACGGCCTTTAGGTCAATTGGCATTTGGGTCCCCCATGAAGACACATCGCAAGTAGCGAGAATTCGAATCCTTGGGTGAAGATGCATGTGAGCGTGAACTGTGGGTGGTCCCCGCGCCCACGTGTGCGCGGGCCCCACAAGCAGCAGTTGAGGCGTGTCCTCTATTTTAGTTTAGCGGGGCCATTAGTGGTTTCGTTCTTCTTGACAAAAAAAAAAAAAAAAAAATAGAGTTACCATCAAACTATGTTTTTTTTATTCTAAAAAAATTTATTATTTAAAAATTTTTTTTTTTTAAAAGGCTCGGCAATCATCCAGAAGGTCTATCATTTGTGTACCAAATTGGTTTACTCGTTTAAAAAAGGAAATAGAGGAAAAACATTTGAACAAATTGAACTTCACTACCTTGTTAACATACACAGAGATTACACCATACAAGATGACAGATATGAAACAAATAGCCAACCCTCCAAAATGATACACTTTGACATGCAATGGGATAAGATTATAACATTATGAACAAAGTCAAAACTGAAGTCCATTATACTATTCCACTTTCACTATGGATATATACTAGTAATCAGAATACGAGATCTCGTCGTTCATCATCTCCTCTGCCTTAAGTTCTTCCAATTGCCTCTGATTGCTGTGCAGTTCCGTTAGGTGCATCATCCTGCGGTTAAGAAAAATTAACAGAGAATCAAACAAAATAAATAAAAAGGGTATGAATTATTTGAATGTCGATGTTCCCCACTTTGCTAGACTGTGCATCATTAGACCAGTGATCCCTTGTTGAGTACATGGACTTCAGCATTGTTTCCAGAGCGTCTTTCCCAAGTTGGAATTTGATTTCAGTTTCGCCTGACAAGTGTTGGTTATCACTTTGTAGCTGCACAAACAAACACACTTGTTTTTCACATTTACATACATAAGTAGTGTGACTCACTGGAAAAATAAACATATTCCTGCTTTCACTTCAGTAAATAGAAAACAAAAAGGTGGGGAAGCAAAGGCATTCAATTGTGTCCGAATATATCTTCACCTCAAGATAGAAACCATGAATGAGTCATAACAATCATCTGACGAATTCAACAATTTAAAAGCAGGATTTTACTCGATTTTTAGACTGGGAAAGAAAAGATTTAGCCCCTGCAATTCTAATTCCTCCATGCCAGAGTTTTGAGCCAACTCTAAAGTGCCCATTTCAAACTTGAGGTGTTTTCGTGTCTCTTGGGCTCTAATGGCACAAACATCCTAGTCACTTTGTTGGTCAATCAGAGAACAAGGAAAACTATAGGGTCTGTTTAGGTTACCTTATTTCCAGGTTGGAAGCACTTATTTTACAAATTAAGCACTTATGGGCCTTTTCTGGGTGTTTTGATTGGCTTGCTGAAAAAAGCGTAGTACAAACGTTTTTTCCCTGATTCTATCGGCTTGGTGCTTCTGGTATAAACACTTCCAGAGGTCTGAAATAAGCGGTTCGGTTACTTTTACCAGACAAGAATGAACAACGTAGAAAAATGCTTCTATAGTAACTTGCCCATGGACTTTATTTACACAGAAAGGCACTCACAAAAAACTTTAAAAAGTGATCTTTCAGAAGTCAATCAAACAGATACCCACATGAGAGATATCACGTTATAAAATATAACATTTTCAAATGATTCTAAAACTTAGAATTATCAGAAAGTGGTACTAAGAAACAGTTTACCAAGACATTTGGTAGCATTTGCATAAGGTGGTTACCCCTTTTTAATTGAAGTGAATTATTATAGTTGCCAATATTTCTACCTTCAAGTCATTCTTTAAAATTTTCAAATTCTTACGTTCACATACAAGGCATATCCGGAGACTCTTAAGAACATCTTTTAGAAAGAAAAGAGAAGTCAATATAGTGCTAAGAGTGTACATGTTAAAAAAATTTTTAATGTACCTTCAAATTGACAACAGGAACTTGATTGGTTGAATCTACCTTTTCATTGACCATATCGTTCGTCACTGCCCGCAGACGGGGCAAAGAAACCTGAAGCATAATATCAAAAGAAATGAATATGTTATTTCACACGCATGGAGTTTATAAGAAAGAGAAAGTAAGTAATTAAGCAGAGAAAGCTGGCAATACACTTAGGCCAAAAGGAAATATAAGATAAAGTTAATCAAGAAGGATCATCTTCAATAGATGATACCTAAAGTCATTCTACCTATTTAAACCTAAAATGGCTTTAAGATCAGAACATGGTCATCAACAACCAAAAAACAGCGAAAGAAGGGTCTTTAGTTTTGTATATAACTAAACTCTGACCTGCTCATTCTGTATGTCTTCTCTCCACTCTCGCTGGAACTTCTGGAGAAGCAAAGTCAGCAGCCTTTTTAACTCAGGTAAGACCTCTTCAGGAAACAACTTTTGTATCTCATCTTTGCTTATGTTATCATATACACACCTCCGGATTAACATTCGAAGGCAGAGCAAAAGCTTCAAAAGAAAAGGAAGCAATAATTGACAGAAAGCATCATAAAATGGGTTCATTTTCGAGCAGATGGCCTCAGACAAAATTTTCATACCACACTAAATCAAATCATGGTGATACTTTTCAAACAAACATCAATTCATTAAGGTACTGTTTCAGAACTACAATCATAGATCATCATAACAATTGGATAGAAAAAGAAAGAATTAATTGTTGCATCAATGTATCAGACAATTTGAATAAAAGTCAGGATGTTATTAGCATACCGAATTGTATACCACAAAAGCAAATGTCGCCCATGCCCAGGATCTCTTAAACATTATTAACAGACTTGTGTAGCTTGATGCATGCAAAGGATCCTAGTATAGCTACATATCAGAAACATAAGTACAGGAATGTTCTATTCTACCATATATATATATATCAAAAGATTGAAATACGATATCGCAAATACAAAAGTATTACAATAAAAATCAAATTACTATAGTGTGTAAATCTTAATTTCAGAAAGCAATATCTTCTTCAAAATGTCAACATATTTCGGTGGAGCATAAAGCTCACGTATTCCATATTCATAAAAAAAATTAATTTTTGAAGCAAACACGGAGCAACCAAAACAGAAAAAATGAAACAGGATATATGAATAGTAGTCTCACATACCCTAATGTATTATTGCACACGTAAATTATTGATTGCATTTAGCTCATTCATCCACATGGTAGCAGAAAACCACTAGCACTATAACAGAAGCTTGATAGAAACTATTTATAATCAATAATAAACCAATCATCCTTATCCAATACCATCTCTGGTGAGCATTAAGGCTCTATAAATCACATAAAAGAATCAATTAATGCGAAATTTGTCAACAATATATTCCATTTTGACATGAAAATGATTTAACAACCAAAAAAAAAACCAAGCCTCACAATTGCCATCAGTTTATCGAGAAATTATAGGAAATAAAGCATTAAGGGAAAAAATGAGGGTGTGGAAACGGACAGGATCGAGATGGGAATCATCGGAGAGATGAAGCATGTTACGGATGATGATCCGGTCTGCGGAGTCAAGGCCAGTGCGGCGGGTGCGCCACAAGGCTTGCAGGATGTACTCCACGGACTCCTTCGAGCTCGAGCCCACCAGCAATGGTAAATGGCCCCAAATTGATTGTTGCTTCTGCGCTATCTCCATCTGTTCTAGCCCTACAATCACCCAATGATGAGACCGCCGGGGATTTCCGGAGAAGGGCCGCAGACGACGAGTTCAGCAGCGATCGTGAGCGACCGCGAGAGGGGCCGGGGGCAAATCGGTGGATATCGATTTGTTTAGACGTTTTTACCTTTTTACTCTCCTTCTTTTTCCACATTTGCAATTCTGCCATCAATTTTTATATCTATTTTTTTATTTTTTTTTATATAAATTTAAATATATATTTTTAAAATTGTAAATTCCTTTTTAAAATAATATAATTCAAAATCTAAAAATATCGAACCAGTGGTAGTTATCAAGTAATGTGTGGGTGAGGGAGAGGGTCGAAACTCTGCCCTGAAATACTATAGTGATACTGTAGTGGTATTGCTCACGTATTACTCCTGGATAAGATATTATTTATTGAGCTCCGGTGCATCAACACTAGGAAGTAGTGTATCCCTCCTCTTCAGAGTTAATTGAGACTTTTTGTTCAGGTTAAAAAAAATAGGAATCGAAATATAATACAACGATAAGCACCACATTTTGTAATTAGGCGATTTCGAGTTCGGGTCCCTAACTTGTAAGGCACCTGTCCCATGTGGAAGGTCAAAAAATACTCTCCATCTTTGTATAACAAGGGGATTTATCCCCAATAGATATAAAAGTTATAGATGCATCTTTATATGTTTTTCTTTACATAAAAGTTAAAAGTTGACTATACTAAACAATTTAATTTAAATATAACACTTAATTTGGGGGAGATGTCATCGTCTCTTCAAAATCATATATAAAAACCAAGTGGCTTCAGCAAAAGAATCCCACGAGATATGGCCCACCACAATATTAGAAATCCCAGACCATGTTGTAACTGAGGATTTACATCACATTTTTATTCAGTAAAAAAAAAAAAGATGAGGGAAACTATTCATTTTAGCCTTCAAAATTTCTTCACCATCACCATTCCAACTTGGAACCACACGCGCTCATGTCTTCCTTCATGTTTCATCATCCTCCTCCTCCAAACTCCATCTTAGATCCAAGAAATGGATATTGCAAAGAGAATGGAATATACTACGCTCTCAATCCCCTTCTTTCTCTCCATCCTCCTTCCATTCTTCTCTCCATCACCTCTTCCTCAACACTCGCTCTCATCGAAGTCTTTTCATCTCCGTCTTACTCCAATATCCTTTCTCAAGTCTCCTCTTTTTCTTCGGCTCTCCGCGCTCATCTCCAAATCCCTAAAGGCGATGCAATCTTTATCTTCACCTATGTCTTTGTTAACATTTATTAATTTTAAATTATCATGGAGATAATTTTAATTCATATTAGATTTAAACTAACAACATTCTCATCCTCTATCTCTCGCTCTTCTTTCCACCGGTGCCCTCGTCTCCTCTTCTTGCATCTCCAATCTCCCCGCCTACCGATCTCCCTAGTTTCCTAATCAACTCGTCTCTTTTTCCAATGTTACATTCAATCTTGATATCCTCCTGTTCCATTCCCTCCAATGAACAAAAAACAACAAGATCCAGCTGTGATTCTTTTCTCCTCCAACACCACAAGCCAAACCAAAGACGTCGTCCTCACCCACTGCAACCTCATTGCCACTGTCTCCAATAACTCCGCCACTCAAACAAACCTATAGAGTTTGGAATCGGCTAACAGAGTCACACTCTTCGTCAACTCTTATCTTCCACATTTTTGGCGTTTCTATGTTGCTCACATCACTGGCTTTAGGAAAGATTGCGGTGCTGATTGAGAAAGTGGATATTGAGCCATTCCACAAGTTGTAGAGATTCTCGATTGGAATGTAACTTCATCATATTACCGAGCTTATAAATTATGCCTTTGAAATTTCAAAGTCAACCCACTTGACTTTTTGCACTATATATATATATATGTATATTAATAAAAAAAAATTGTTTTTTTTATAAATGAATATTATATAATATTTGATTTTTTTAATTCTTTATTTTTCAGGTAAACCCCACTAACATTAAACCTCACTTAAGTTTGACATTTTCCCGGGGGCTATATAGTAAACAACCCTTAATCCAAGACTGACACTAGTAGCATCTTCTAGATTCAAAGGCAGCTACATACCCGTCCGTTTCCCTCCCGCCAAAGTGAGAATCGTTTCCCTATTCCCCTTTTTTCCCTCTTCCCGTTTCCCAATAAACAATGTGGGAAACGCGAACTCACCTCCGCCGTTTGATTACCATTGCCAATAAATTACCGTCATCATCTTCATTGTGGCGGCTCCGTCTCGTCGGCCATGGCTACTCCTCCGAGCTCCATCGATCCCAACGACGGCTTCTGCAGCGCTAACAGCATCTACTACAGCCTCCGCCCGCCTCGTTCTCTCCCTTCTCCCTCTCTCCCCCTCTCCATCTACTCCTACCTCCTCTCCATCCTCCCCTCCCCTCCTCCTCCCCACCCCGCCATCATCTTCTCCTCCTCCTCATCATCATCACCATCATCCGTCTCCTTCCCCCTTCTCCTCTCCCAGATAACCTCCCTCGCCGCCTCTCTCCGGTCCTATCTTCGCATCTCCAAGGGCGACGTCATCTACATCCTCGCTCCGACCTCCCTCGAGATTCCCATCCTCTACCTCGCTCTCCTCTCTATCGGCGCCATCGTATCGCCTTCCAACCCTCTCAGCTCTCCTGACGAGATCGCCCACCAGCTCCGCCTCATTAACCCTTCCATCGCCTTCACGACTGCTTCCTTCGCCTCCAAGCTCCCTCACCGCCTAAACGTCGTCCTTCTCGACTCCCCGCTCTTCCGATCCTTTCTAGAGCCCAGATCGGCCTCCCTCCATCCCATTGAGATAAACCAGCACGACCCTGCCGCTATTCTCTACTCCTCTGGCACCACCGGTCGAGTTAAGGGCGTCGTCATCACCCATCGCAACCTTATCGCTCTCATCGCCGGGTATGTCGCCTCCCGGGAGGCTAATCCCGTGGAGAACGGCCCCCCTGTGACCCTCTTCACGATCCCGTTGTTCCATGTGTTCGGTTTCTTCATGATCATCAGAACCATTGCGCTCGGCGACACAGGTGTGCTGATGGAGAAGGTGGATCTCCCAGCGATTTTGCACGCCGTGCAGGCTCATAGGGTGAGATTCATCCCCGTCTCGCCACCTCTGGTGCTGGCACTAGCCAAGTCCGATCTCGTCCCCAAGTTTGACCTCTCATCCCTCGAAGGCGTCGGCTGCGGTGGCGCCCCTCTCCGCCGCGAGCTCGCTGAGCTCTTCTCCGCTCGGTTCCCTTCCGTCAATGTCCACCAGGTGAGTGAGATCCAAATTCGACACTGCTTCTGGTTTCAATTTCAAAATTTGAAATCATGGGTTTAGATTGGAAATTTAGGGTTATGGATTGACGGAGTCCTGTGGATCGGCAGCGACGCAATCGGATCCAGAGGAATGCCGGATGTTCGGATCGACAGGGAAGCTCTCGGAAGGATTGGAGGCGAAGATAGTGGATCCTTCCACAGGGGATGCACTGCCACCGGGCCTGCAAGGGGAGCTCTGGTTGCGTGGCCCCACGATCATGAAAGGTGAGCGTCACAATTGTTCTTATCTTTTCGAAATACATAGCATTATTTTTGCGTATGGTGTTTTTATTGGCTATTGTTCTTGGATTGAAGCATGCCAACAAATATCTTACGTGAGAGATGTTGGTATTCTTTTTCTATGCTTGACTATGTCATGTGGATAGAGTTTTTAATTCATCTGGATGGGTCAGAAACCAATATCTTAAAGTCCTCATTTTTCAAATGGTTCCTATCACCCGGCAGAACTAGTTATGGTTTTTTTTTTTAATTAGAAATTTTGACTCATGAAACAAGTGCTGACAAAGAAGCCAATGTTGGTTCTTTAATACTTGTTTTTTTAAGGAGATGGAGCGGGGGTTGTGGGATAACCGATATACTTCGGAATGTGAATCTGAATCACTAACTTTTGTTGGTTTATTGTTCAAATTTTCTTTTAGGTCTTGAATTGATGTTAGATAATTTTATCATATTAATACTTGCATTGACAAAGCATATATCAAATTTGTATTATTTGTTTAAATGAGGCATTTTTGGCCCATTCATGATTTTATTTTAGAGTAGAGTTTTTCTAATTGTGGTTTTTTTTGTTATGAGGAAGATATTTTGAGATTTAATTATTTAAGGATTTCTGAAGTGAAATTATACTGAATTTAGAGCCAATATCTTTTATTCCCCTCGCTGTAGTTAGATAACATTATATTCACTAGCCAATTTTATCATAAATACTCTGATAAAGTCAGTTTATTTTGTAACCGAAGTGATTCAAATAGACGGAAAGATACAAATAACCATTCAACTTTTATAATAGATTTTTACTATGATCGACTGTTCACTGGGTGTTTTAGTATCTATCTGCATGTTCAACAGGAACTTGCAAGGGAGGACAGCAATGGTCTAGTAGTAGCCTACATATTCTCTGCTCTACCCATTGCTTGCTTTTGTCCTTTTGAGTCAAAATTATTCCCTGCTTTGTTTTAGTAATTTGATATTTTGCCTGTTCTTAAGAGCCTCTTTATGCCTCAACATGTGCAACTTCAATGGATTTAACCATGTTTGCAACAACATCCATAATAAAAGTGGCCCATGACCATTATACAGGTTTGAATTTAAACTCTGGCCTCATAGAATGCACCAAGGTTGGGGAAGCCAACAACATGCAAGATAATTTGGTTCAAAGGGCATTGTTGTTGTTTTTTCCTTTCTCCAGAACCACGTTGTAATACTTAGGCAGGTTTATTTGTTATAGTTTAAATATGAATAATATGCACTGTAGATATTTTCAGATATACTCATAATTGAAACATTTGACCCACTCAATTTTCTGTTAGAACCAAAAGCAAACCATCAGATTTTTCTACTCGTGCAGGATACATTGGTGATGATGAGGCAACCGCATCTGCCTTGGACTCAGAAGGTTGGCTAAAGACGGGTGATTTATGCTACTTTGACCAGAATGGGTTTCTTTTTATTGTTGACAGATTGAAGGAATTAATTAAATACAAGGCATATCAGGTGCTTAAAATCACATTTTTCAAGAATCGCAGCTGTACCTTGCCCTTATTAGACTTTCTTATCTTGACAAATTGGTCGACCTCATGTTTCACTGTTTCAGGTACCCCCTGCTGAATTGGAGCAAATTCTTCAGTCCCATCCTGAGATTGCTGATGCTGCTGTGATCCCGTATGTTGTGGTTTCTAGTTTATACTGCATTTAATTTTTGTTCTTGAAAATGACCTTTGTGTTAACTAATTATGCATAAAGAGGTTAAATATGCCCCTTGTTTTTGGGTTGCTGATCAGAAATTAATGCCGTTTTACACTTCTCTAAATTTAACTTTTATTTTTCTTCAGAAATCAATGATAGAATAATACATATATTCCAAATGCTAACATACTTCTCAATAGATCCTTGCAACTAAGCTGCACATGAGAATAGAGGAGACATTTTTAATAGCTTCCTTCTTGCACCAATGAATATCTAGGTTGCTTGCTTGGTGATATTCGTAATAAACTTGTGCAAGATATCCCTTCTTAAACCTAAATGTGACGCACATTACCTTACAAATCGTTAAAGAAATTCTCTACTATAGGACTGGAATTGATGAAGATTGGAACAGAACATGAATTGACTACAATGATGATGTTTGAACTTACATTGCCATATGCTTAAACCTTATGCAACAATTTCTGCTTTAAGTTCTTCCAAGAAAGTCATTGTAGATAATGTTTTATCTTCACTTACAATGTGTGTTTATTGATGTAATTTTTTTATTTTATTTATTTACTTATGTTATTTTGTGTGTGTGTGTGTGTGTCTGTCTGTCTGTGCATCCATACATAACAGGTATCCTGATGAAGAAGCAGGACAAATTCCTATGGCCTTTGTAGTTAGACAACCTGGGAGCAGCATAACTGAAAACCAAATCATGAAATTTGTTGCAAAACAGGTACTTCTTGCCTAAAATTTTCTATTGAAACCCGAATTGGAATGGAAAGCAAAAGAAAATACTGTAATATGTTGAAGGATGAGAGCGTACTAGGACAAGAAAAGCGTCCGCCATATATATATATATATATAACAGAAGGAAATATAAGTATTTACACTTCACGCTGACTTTCTTCATTAATCGGTTAATCATATTCCGGCATGAAGAAACTCATCAAAGATTAGTATCCGGTGCCTTGTTCTTTTAGCATTTGAAGATTTTAAGTGCTAAATCGTATGAAGTTCTCGAGTCTGTAGTTCCAAACATAAACTTTAGATTTATCATCAGCATTCAGCAATCCCTTCAGATTTATTGACAATGTCGATAATGTTTCAGGTCTCTCCATACAAGAAAATTCGGCGTGTTGCGTTCATCAGCTCCATACCAAAATCAGCAGCAGGAAAAATCTTAAGAAGAGAACTAGTGAATTATGCTCTCTCAACTCCAACATCAAAATTATGATGCTGTTGTTTCATAACTCCCGAATTCTAACTTTATCTCTATTTACTATTTAAATTCTTATATTTTGGAATGTTTTAGATAATTGTGATGTTCATTGAATATAATAAGTATTTACTTTTTTTTTAAATGATGTTTACTATCGTTATAACTTTATAAAATAACCATTGCAAACAAGACCACCACTTAACTTATGACTTAATTTATACTAACAACAGTGGTCCTATTTTCCAATATATACATTTATAAAAAATCATGTTATATAGTTTTGAAGAAAATTTCCTCTATGAATGAAACATACATGCTATCTCATCTCAATGCATATGATTTAAACCATATATACATATATGGACAATTCAAACAATGTTTTCCTAAGCTGCAAGTACTAAAATTAACCACAATGAGAGAAGTGAAAACTATAGATGACTGAGAAAAGGCATGCAGGTGAACTCTGTCAGTCATCAGCTCAGCGGCACATGCACTCCGGCACCGGGAACGCAATCACATCACGCCCGGTCTTCCGAGTCCTCGGCTCAGGCTCACCCATCAACCCTCTATGCATCCTTCTCACCATTTCTCCGAACCCGGCCTCCATCTCCATCTCCATCGCCGCCACCCCCCGCTTGTTCGGCCTCACCGTTTTCCGATGACCCACATACGCCCGGTGCCCCTTCACCAACAGAACCACCACAAACTGAATTAATTACTCAGCATTAACAACATTAACGTAACTAAAAATAACGAACTTAACTAATTATTACCTGCATGGCCAGCCCCATATTACCCCCATGTGAAGGGACAAACACATCACTGTTTAGAGCCACAATGTAGTCCAATGCAGCCAGAACTGATGACTTGTTTTTATAAATCTCCAGTTCCCCATCAACTGCCAATGTGTACTTACTCATCAGCTTTGGAAACTCATCCTTCAATGGCTTCAGTGCAAGTTCACCACCCAATGGCTTCCCTCCTGCCCAATATACCCTTGCATCCCTCTGTGCTCCCAGTGCTCTCAAAAGCCTAAATTAATAGAACATACACTTAATTCTCATTAAAAAAAATTTAAAAAAACAGAAGTGATAAATAGTAATTTAAGTCATAGTAAAAACATTGTGAGTGTTTTGGTGTTGAGAGGGCAGAGGCCGGAGAGTTTCCGGTGATGCTGAGACATGTTAAGCTTTCCGGTGAGGAGATCGGGACGGGTAGCGCGGCGTCGAGCGACGAGATCATCGTAGTGTTGGCCGAGGCCTGGTGAGCAGCCGGTGCGGACCCAGACGTCTTCTTCTAACCGGAGATGAAGAGCAAGGTATGGTCCTCCATTCCCAGCTCTCTGTGCAAGCTTTTCACCTAGTTCAAGGATTGGCCTGTGGAACTTCAGTGCATGGAATGCCACCTATATATATATATATATATATATATATATATAATTTCATTTTATTAAACTTGAATATTAGTAACATCATTAATTATCATTATATATAAATATCAATCCAAAAATGAATTGATAAAGAAATAAAACACCTTGCAGCGAAGCTTCTGAAGATCCAGTGGGAGATCTTTGGAGAGCTTGGATTCCAAACCCTCTAGCACTAGAACCCCATCCTCATCTAACTGCACAAGAACAACAATTCGTTAATTATATATATATAGTGATAAAAGATTGATTATATATAAAGAATGAAAAATAAAACAAAACAATGTAAATTGCTTGATTACTTGTTTGAGGAACCGAGAGCGAATCCAAAGAGGGGAAAGATTGGAAGGGATGGAGGAATGAATATTGGTGGATGATGGTCTTGGAATCTTGTGAGTTGGTGGGATTCTTGAAACAATTCGGATGTCTGAATGCAAAGTTCTTATGAAGTGATCCACGTCGAAGATATCTGAGAACTCACTGCATGCATCCATGCATGCACAACAAATTAACGTATAAATCAAATAATATATATATATATATATATATATATATATATATATATAAGAGCAATTAATATTAATGCAAAATAATAGGAATTAATAATTTTCATAATCTAGCTTTGTATTTGTAGTAAATAAAATTGAGATAGAAGCATGTAATAAAAGAAATTAAAAGAACTTTTTTGTTTTTATTATATTTTCCACGCATTGATGATTAAACCAAACAGAAGAAGGCAAACCTTGATCTTAATTTTATTTACTATTAATTATCTTATTTCTTTTGTTTCATTTTCAAGAACTCTCTTTCTCAACTAACACTAAATTAATCAAACCGTGATCTTTTCAAGATAACTAATTAATAAACCACAGAGTAGTACACATGTTACAAGAAGGCAAACAAGAAGAAGAGAAGATTATTGTGATATATTTAACTGAAGAATTAATCAAGAAGAACATAAAGAACATTCTATTTTTGATGAATAAAATGAACAACAAGAACAAGAACAAGAACAAGAACAAGAACATGCTTCATTATGATAATGAAAATGAAGAAGAATGTTAGAATGAATGAATGAATGAATGAATGAATGAATGAACACACACCTGTTATCCTGCCAAATGACATTGAACTTAAGAAGAGGGATAACAAGAGCAGCACCAAGGATTCTAGCAAAGACAACAGCATCCACAATCTGATTCCTTTGCTGGTTCAATCCACCAGAGACCTTGACAACCAAGAACCTCCTCTTCTCCTTCACAATCCTCGCCGAAGCTCTCCGGTAACCGATAGTGAAATGTAAGCAAGGTTTGTAGCCAAGTCCATCAGGTTGGCGCCAGAAGTACTCCATCTCCTGCTGGCCGCTGACGTTCACATTGCCGGGGATCAAGGCCGCATGAGGTGGACGAGGAACCATGGAGATGGTGCTTTGCCATGCACTAGTACTGGTGGGCTTGAAGATGGGGGCATGAGATAAAAGGAAAGAAAGGAGGAAGAGGAAGAAGAGGAGGAGAGTGATCAGGGTGGTGGTGGTGATGGTGGTGATCATCACTGGTTTATTTCTTGAAGGTTTGAAGGAGGAGTTGGGTGGAGAAGAGGCTTTGCTGATGGAGAAGAGGTAGCAGTGGAATGGGGTACTGTTGTTTGGGGAGGTGCCCTTTGGCAGGTTCTTCACCCTGCCCATGGAGAACATAGACACAAAGAACAGAGAGAGAGAGAGAGAGAGAGAGAGAGAGCAAAGAGTGACGGAGTGGTATATATATATATATATATATAGACACACTTGAGAAAGGGAGATGACAGTTAGTTTGGTAGTTAAATTTCAGGGTCAAGAGATCAAGGAGGATGTTAAATTGTTATATATATATATATATATATATATATATATATATATTATTTAGAAAATAATTATTAAATATATTTATTTAAGTATGGGAAGAGGACATGGTGAGACATGGCCTTGATTTTAAGTATATTTGTTCAAGCTTCACCCTATATTCTATGTGAGCTCAACACCGAATCAATATAATTGGAAATACAAATCAAGTACCAAAAAAAAAAATAAAAATCAAACGATCATATCTCCATTTTGGTTCAATTTTAAATGACAGATCCCACAGCTTGCACTTACCGTAAGTATTTATAATATCATTCATTCATAATATAATACATATAATCCATTTTTCAGGGCATTGAAGCAATTTCACCAGAACCTGTCTCCGATAAGCTTGATTCAAAAACAAATTTGAGCTTGGCTAATTCACAATTTTGAGCCAAGCTCATTCAATAAAATCAAAATATTAAGGAAGGAAAATTAAAAACCTACTCAAAATTCAATAGTGGCTCACTAACATCAAACAAAGATCAACAAAATTTGTTCCCATGTATGCACAAGCCTGCTACTCCCATGAGTGTTAACTCTTCAGTTCACAAAGCTGACTATAAGAGCTCCTTTGGTTAGCAACAGTGGAGGAACATAAGATTTACAGGAAAAAGGGTCAAAGTTTGTTTACAAAGTAAGCAGTTGTGCTCATTTTAAAGCCTTTTCAACTTCCTCTCTAACTTCTTTAGGGGGCTTTTCAGCATGAATGTTTGTCACGACGCCCTTCTTGGAGTAGTAATCTATAACCTAACATAAACCAATCTCATGTCACACAACAAGATGGCAGCCTTACTGAGGCCACAATTAACATATAATGCAAATTCGGCATTTAGTTTACACTTAAACTGAACAAGCCATAAAATAATTCATAATTACGAACATATAGGTGTATATACGATAATCACTACCCATTAGTGTATCAAACAAAGAGCAGCCTTAATTCCTTTTTTTGATATTAATACAATAGAAAAAAAAAAAACAATAAGCAAGTCTAGCATGGGTAGCGTACAATCTAATGGATTGAGAAATGAATAACAAAAAGAATGAAATAAACAGCATACCGGTTCAGTTTGTTTGTGAAAAGCTTCAAGCCTTGACTTGAGAACTGCAGCTGTATCATCTTTTCTTTGAATCAAGGGTTCTCCAGTAACCTATGAAGAAAGGAAATTTTTTTTTTTTTATGAAATAAAGTCAGACAGTAGACATCACAACCTGATATAAAACAGTGTAACAACTAAGATTTGATGAATTATCACAAGAGGATATAGAAATGTCTCACATCCAAATATGCTAAAGAGCAAAAGAATGGAAATTGTGTTTGATGAGGGATGTAAAGGGTGTGCAACTACTATCATGTAATCAACAGATGAACAATGTGGTGACAACAGCAAGCATATGTATCAAAGTGGTATCATGTACATCACATGTGCAGTAGTAACTGAATTTAAATGGTGATAACTTTATGATATTTTACATGTTTACTAACCCAAAGTATTTTTCAAGTACCATCAAAAATACATAATGGAACTCATTTGCCACTCGATGACTGATGAGACTGGTTTCATAAACAAAGCTGTCTGACTTCTTTGGATACCAAGCAAGTATATAGAAATGGGATGCCCATTACACCGATAACATAAACAACAGTCTCATCATGAGGCACTATGTCAATTCATTACTACACTAAAAAAAAAAAGATGGCAACAACAAGAAAAGAATTTACACAACTTGTGTATCAATCAGAATGCAAAAAAGAAAGACCATATCTCACTCTTATTACTTTAAATTCTTAGCTATTCAATCTTCTTGAAGAAAGAGAGAACTGATAATGCCTAGCAATGCCTACTCAGATGTGTGGCCTGTCTTAGCACCCAGAAGGGTTCAGGGCTATGCATTTTACTCATTTTCATACGTATGACCAATTAATTTTAGTTTTCTAGACTCTTGTGTCTTGTTTCATTCTGTCTCAGGTCAAGGTCGTGAAATGCAAGAAAAAGAAAATTGTTCAGAAACACCCATTTGCTAACCTATTTCATTTCTAAACCTTTCAACTGAATACTACTACTTATCAGACTTATTCAGTAGAGCAAGTGATGATGGACCTCATTTTATGAGAAAAGATACTGTATTAAAAGTATTGTTCAGACCATAACCACACTTGAAATCACACACATAGTATAGAGCACACTCTTAAAAAAATATTAAAGCACATAAAGCATTCAATTATGCTACAGTCAAACACCCAGGAATTCTGCACAGGGAGCAAAGGTCACCACCAAATGCTGACTTAAGCATTTTAACAACATTGTACCAGCCATTAGTTCGGAGTTTTTTAATAAAGTACCAAAGTTTGTATTGCTTGCTGTAACACAGAGATCTCCAATACCAAATGGCCTTAAAATAAAGAACAATAGCCATATTTTAAAAATATAACAGCAGAACAAGTGTTAACAAAGCAAAATTTAGAGCATCTAAGCTACATTATTCCATGTGATATTAAGGGACAAGGCAAAACATAAATTAAAGAAAAGGAAGATCAATTGATTAGGGAAATAGGTAATATAATGAAAAGGTTTAATGGGAAATTTTTTTCAGCTAAAAAATGAAAAGATCTTGTTCTCGTAATATGTTTCTATGAAAATTATCAATAGCTTCAATGACAATGAAGCCCTAGGACCCAACACCAATATAAGTTACAAACTAAAAGCTGGATTTGGACCAGATAACTCAAGTGATCCAGAAACAGATGCTATAAATTCAAAGCAAATCTAAAAGTTTCATGATGTAAAAATAGGTTACAACAATATCCAGAGTGTAATCAACTAATTGGGTATGCCACTTGGTCTATATTTAAAATAAATAAAAAAACACGGTCTCCTCTATTTAAGATATGATTCCACCCAAAAGCTTAAGCTAATTGGATGACAGACCCAAGCTTATACATTCCGATCCATATTTACCAAATCAATGTGGATCTATTGGTCACTCTCTTATCTTCATATCCCATTATGCTAATGAACTGTCTTCAATAAAACAAACAATTCTCAGCCATCTCCCCAAGCTCCCTTGGGTATCTTGCTTGCACTTACTTCGGATGCAAGTGGGCACATCTTTGAAATATAAATCAGGCTAAAGGAATAATTTAAAGTGATCTGTTTATCTTACATCATCAATTCCGGGAACTTTTGGTGGTGCAAATTTTGAATGGTAAGTCCTTCCACTAGATGGATGCATCCAACGCCCAGTAATCCTCTCTTCCAACAGGGCATCATCAATTGCAAAGTTAAGCACCTTATCAATTTTGGTACCTCGCTTTCCCAGCATCTGATCAAGCTGTTCCCAAGAAAATAGATGCGTATTAGAACCTTATTGAAAAAAAGTGTACAATGTTTCGTGCATTATAGTCCGAAGATGGTTTTATGGTTTTAGATCTGAGAGAATGAAAACAAACTAAAACCTTCTCTGCTTGGGTGACAGTTCGTGGAAAACCATCAAGAATAAAACCCTTTTGACATGATCGCCTTTTCATGGCCTCATCAATTATTCCAATAACCAATTCATCAGATACAAGCTCTCCCTGGAAGGTAATAAGCGACAAAAAACAAGCAATTAAGATGCACTCTTGTTAGAGGGTAATTCAAAAAAATAAAGAAATAAATATTAAAAATTCAAAAAAATGTACAACAAAGGGTTATAAGCATCTTATACTAAACATTTCAGACAAGTCACCTTATCCATGGCCTCCTTGGCTTTTAACCCAAGAGGCGTCTTAGCAGCCACAGCAGCTCTTAGCATATCACCAGTAGCCAAATGGCATAAACAGTACTCATCTTTAAGGAAAGGTGATTGAGTGCCCTTCCCAGACCCAGGTGGACCTACAATCAAATAGTATACCAAAGAGATGCATATAAACCTTAGTCACAATATTAGGACTTCGAATTTATGAAAGACTGAACATTGAGATACATGATCCTGTGCAATCAATCCAAGGACAAGAACGAATAAAAGGGGCTTAAAACCGAAACCTATTCAGAATATAATTATGCTTCACAATGTACTTATCAGCTAATAACAATTCATTGTCCCTTAACACAAATAATAGGAATGATAATACAAGAAAACGGTTAGAATCCAAGATTAATATAATCTTACTCCCTGTCCAAAAATTGTCTAGGAGCCACAAGAGCCAAGGTGTCATCCTATGACAAACATTTACTTAAAAAAAAAAACACGGCCATTTCCTCCCAAGAGAAATACCTCAGTCACAGACAATGGATAGTTCAGGACGCTTGGCAAACTGCAGCAACAACACAGGAGACGCACCAAAAATAAATAAATAGATAAATACACACACACACACACACACACACAGAGATTAACAATTCAAGAATCTACAAACAAATACAACAGAATTTCAACAGAATGTAAAAAAATCAACCACATCGATGAGAGGGAAGGAAAAAAGTGAAGATTCAAAACCCTAAACCCAAGGAAACCAATCTGGAATCTAAACCTAAGGAAGCCAAAATCTCAAGCAGTAACACCATTTGGAAAATTAAACAATAAAAATGAAGAATTTCAAGGGAATACCGATGAATATTAGACGTCTGTCCGGCTTGGAAGCGCATTTCATGCGGCGCAGGAGCTCGGTCATCAGATCAGCCGACGGAACATCAGCAAGATCGACCACGCCGCTTCCGTTCGCCATCACCTTCCTCTCCTCTGCTCGAATTTCAAGAGTGAAGAGCAGCAAGCACGATTTATCAGTGAACGCGCAGCTTATCAGAAGTGGAGTGAAGAAGAACAAAAGAATCGAGGACCCAAACACAAAAATGTTACTTTCATCTTTAATTAAGTTTTCCAATGTATACCAACAAAATAACGTTACTTTTCTAAAAATCACATTCTCATTAATTACATTCTATCCAAATATTTTTGTGATAAACTACCAAACACTCCCTACCAAAAGACCGAGAGAAATATATATATATATATATATATATATATATATATATAAGTGCCTCGAGATCAGCTCTTTCCGGCATATGATCATTATATACCAACAATCAACATAAGCTAAGCATTTGTTTTAAATAAATTAAAAAAAGCAAAGCATTTGCTTTAAATAAGTTAAAAAAATTAACTCCATACCTGAGCATTTACATTTTATCCAACCAAAAAAATCCTCATTCCTAAAAAGCATTCATCTCTGCTACTAAAATTTAATTCCAAGTTTTCTTCCTAATGACCATTTTGTGTTCACAGAAAACTGTTTCATGTTCATTACATGGAATGATGCCTCACATGTCGAATAAAAACCAATTATGGGCTATCTTCATGAACGTTTCTACAAAAAATAATCACGGATTACTTCCATTTTCCAATGTTCAAGTCATCAATACAAATCACATTGATGTACACATAATAAACCAAACACATCGAAGATAAGATATTCTTTCGTATTCTTTTTCCAGGTCAAAACTAATTTAGACCTTCCTCCCAAAAATTGCTACTTGTGAAAGTACATGTGGTCCTGCATCCAATCATTTCTATCCCGGAGAAAGAAGTCCTTGTCGCATTTTCCAGTATTATGCCGAAAATGAGAGGCTGCCAAAGAACAACCACCGCACTCATTTTACCTTTGCCTTAATTCAGATGAGTTTAAATAGATGTTCTCCATGGAGTGCTCATTTTGCCGCTCCAGTGCAGGCTAGAATTTTATCCATAGCAGCAAAGTAAGGCCAGCTCTTTCTGCTTTTCTCATCAGACTTGCTTGCCTGCATAAGGACAAGCCAAAAGCTCATCAATGACAGAAGAAAAATATGGTCGAAAATATCGAGATAAAAAGAAAGCCCTTCAAACCAAAAAAAAAAAAACAATGCGTCGATGTGAAATTTTTCAAAACATCAGAAAGGATAAAGAAATCGCATGTCCCTCACTTGAATTGCCCTAACGACCCTAAAAGTGGAACCAGATACGAAAAATTCTACCCAAGTTGGTAGTAATAAGGAAGAATGTTTATATCAAAACATGAATAATCACACAATTTGAGCGTTTCTTAATTTAAATTAATTTGCACACTAGTAGATAAGAAAGAAAATTCATATATTAGCATTTTCCAAGGATAAAGAGAAAATAAAACCTCGTATTTCTGAACAAGTGAAGCCCACAGAGATTTGCACTGTGATGAACTCCGGTTCATCCCATGGCTCAATAGGTCTGCAGATACCTCAGCCCACAAAGCCATTCGTGCCTTTGTAGTCTGAAATCTACTATCCAACTCAGCACGCTTAGTTATTAATCGTTTGATCTCTTCAGGCTTCCATTTGTTCCGTCTAGAAGATTTCTGACTGCCTTGCTCAGACTGCGCCAAATTGAGCATCTGCTCACTGCAATCCTTGCTGTTTTCACTGTGTTGTGGATTCTCTTCTGAAGTGGGGCCAATTTCAGCTTTTGAGACCTCACCAGCTAGTCTTCCTTTGAGCAATTCAATGAGATCTCTTGATGCTGTAGATGGATGCAAAGATGTTGCTTCTATATCAAAATCTGTGCTTTCATCATCCCCAGATACTACGTGTTCTTCATCACTTTCACCTGCACAAAACAGAGTCAAAAGGAATGATAATGAAGAAGCATAGTATCTTTGCAATTTCCATAAATGCAGGATGGTTTGAAATAGCAGAAGTGGTACAAATAAAATAATGTTTATTAAGGTTTTGCACTTTGATGGCCTTGAAAACATCAAAAAATGATTTCACCATTCACACCTCCTGTCAGAATGTTTACTGCAATGCATATGGTATATATAATCGACACTCATACAATCAAACTTGGAGCCAACAATACCTTCAGTGTCTTCTTCCACAGCATTCCTCATGGAATCCATGCTGTCAGAAACCAAATCATCGAGTTTCCCGTTTAAACTACCACGTGAGGATTGTTCAACGCTACCACGAGACTTACCAGATAATCTTGTCCTCAATTCCTCAGCTAGCACTGCAGTAGTGTTCTCAACAGCAACTGCAACGACTTCAGGCCTTTTACCACTGTATTTCCTTACAATCTTTCGCAGGACCTCAGATACTATCCTTTCCATGTGTCCCAAAGGGCAACTGACAGGACAGCTTGACAATGCTGCATGTGCACCCTTATAGAGCGCATCTAACAGCTTTCCTTTGTCAAGCCATAGACAGCGTGTTGTGATTCTTACCTTTCCTTTCAAACATGCTTCTGATCCATTAACAGCTTTTTGCCGAATAATTTCCATACTGAAAGAAAGGCAGAGAAAAATAGAGCATTGATCTGTTGTCATCAGATTGCACAGCTTGAAAGATCATTAAAAAAAATGCATAACAGCGAAAGTGCACATTAGCAATCATGTATGACAATTTTGTGTAATGTGGAAGGACTGTAAAGCAAAGTTTTTTGCTTAATGACAGTTTCATGTCACCTTAACTTTCAATTATAGTTTATTAGAACCTTCAAGTTGTGGCCACAGGACAAAAAGGTTGTCAAATTTTCCTGGCAGTAATCACTAGAACAGTTTGGTTGAAGTAACACACACACACACACACAGATGATTATATTAAGCACATAGGTCACACACAGAAAGATAATTAAATTAAGCACATAGGTCCTCATCTTGTTCTGGGGATCAGTTTATGGTCAACTCTCTACAATTCCTACCTAGATGAATGCTCCATAGGGTAGTGAATAAGCTCATAAACTTTAAGAACCGGCTTAAAAAAAAGAAGGTAACAATATAGACAACCATCAGAATATTTTCTCCTCCACACTGCATAACTTCACATCAATATGCAATAGAGCTAAATTTTCAAACAAATTTCAGTTACAGTGGCATAACTCTATAAAGCAAAATGGCCTTTCACAGCAGGCCTCATTGAAAAGTTTAGCCAGAACAATAAATTATCAAACATTGATCCAAGATATCAAGGATATTATTGCTGTAAACCAATTCAATACCTGACAATGATTATCCCATCTGATGCAATCCGTAACCTTTCATCAACACACAGTTCTTGCGAAGTTCCAAATGCTTTGTCACCATCACTGAACATCAGCTGTCAAAGAAAACATATTTAGTATTGAGAATCATTCCTTTCAAATGATGAATTCAAGCAAGAAATACAATTCTTAACCTGCAATTCCTCTTTCCCTAATGGAGTAAACCCATTTGATAGAACTCTTCGGTTTCTAAGATGTGAAACTCCAAGCATCTCTCCATTCTTTATTACCTGTAACCAATAGGACAAACTGAGTTCATTATGGCTCCAGTAAGGAAAGGTTCACACACCACAGTTAATACAAGCCCCACACCACACACCCCCACACCCACACACAAAAGAAAAGCAAAGGCTGATATGCAGTAATAATGAAACAACGTATACAACAATGTACAATGTGATACAAGGGGAAAGGTCGATTATTTGAGTTAAAAATCTAATCGCATATCTCTTACAGCAGTGTGCCGGATACCGGTTGATTTCCCAAGCAACTCATGCTCCTTGAGGAAGAGGAGCTCCCCATGGACCGGCAGAAAATGTTGGGGTTTCACAATCTTAAGAACTTCTTCCTGCAATTTTAAAATAAGACTTACAGAGCGGACACATGGTATAATCATCATTCAAAAAAATAAAAAATCTCAAGGGAAAAAAATTTAATAATCTTATTTCAGTTGCACAACAATACTGACAGAGTTAGAACACCACCTTTATATAATTAATATGTCAGAATGGTGCATTTCCTCAGGATAATTCTCATATTTCCTTCTATAAATTATCACCCCCTCTCTTATGCCCTAGATGTCTAGGACTTCTCCAGTAGATTCAACTTAATTCAAATCCAATCTGACTCCTCCTAGTTTCATGATATCAACAAAACTTTTCCCTATCTCGGAGTCCAAACTCTCAAAGTACTGTTTTTTCCCACCTCTGCTTTCTAGGTTGAAATTAGATCATTTCCTCGCTAGGCTTTCCTTTCTTTTATTCCGCCTACTATATAGCCACATCAAAGCCATTTTCAGACTTTTTGCCACAAAAAAAAAAGAACAAACAACAACAACAAAAACAATGACACCTGGGCATGTTTCATGGTTCACAGCTGCAGTCCCCATGTCACTGCCACCTGCAGCCTGTGTCCTTGCTGCCACTCTACCATGTCCAATTCACATCCCACCACCAAACTCTAGTTTGCACCACAAGGCAAATATTATTCATGTGGCATTTGCATCTGCTTGATTGCTAGCCATTCCAATTTTTGTCACATTGTAAACAACTTCCATGGTCAGCCCCACTTATGTATAGGCCCATATCTATGTATATCAATTTTCATGTTTCCTTTCATGGACTAGGCTCCCTCTCTGGTAATATTTTAATCTATGTCAAATTCAATCCAATTCCTCCCAAGATGAAAATAGCAAAGCAAACAAAACAAAAATGATAAGCATGCAGAAAAAAGGTAAACATAATCTATACGACTCCTCACAAGAAACTCACAAGTTCACCGCGATATCCATGACCAGATGTATGCAAGCCCTCATTTTTACCCATAACAATAGTAGAACCAAGCTCAGATATTCGATTTAACATCTTCATTACCCTTGTCTCATTTCCCGGAATGACCTGAAATAAGAAAAAGTTAACATTTACCTCAAATCAGTCGACCCTTTGAAGGCCAGATGATGAAAGATGCAACCAACTATAGATAATAACCTACCTTATTTTAAAATTGCAATCCAAAAAATTGGAATGCAAAACAGCAGTAAAAAAGAATTAGTCACAAGATGAACACAGGAAAGCTTCCATTTTTCAGGATATCTGGTTGAGTGCTACTTTTTCAAATAATATTTCCAACAACATAGCACTTCCACATTATTTATAGAGCTTGGTTTACAAACCAAAGTAATCTAAAAATTGTGCAAGTCAGTGTCAAGGATGAGGTGGGGAGCAAAAATGAAGGTTAACATCTGCTCACGCTATGAATTAGACACATTATGGTGCTCACTGATGGAGCTTATTTTATTAGTCATGAAAATATCACAGGAGATTATGGCAATAGAATAGATCAATAAGTGGTATTTCAGTTGCATACACATAATGGTACCACTTTTGATTATTGGGAAGCCTCTATCTTAGCAGCTAAGTTAAAATGGGGAATTCATCATTAGCATGGAGAAAAGCACGCGATGGAATGGCTCTTGGTGATTTCCTCCAGGTCATATTGGGCCACTCCCAACAATCTATTAAGATAAGCCGGTAGGAAGCAGAACAGCAGATACTATTGATTTCAAAGATTGGAGCAGAATAACCAACATGTGAGACATAAAACTCTGTAGATGATGGTGTGCTTGCATAGACACATGAAATTATGAACTTATAGATAATAATTAGGGTATTGAAGGTGCTACTAGCTTTTATGAATGTCGAGTTAAAAACATTATATGATGTGTTGAGGTATCAATGTTGCACTAAAAATACTGATCTTTCCTCATATCAAACTTACACAATGACATGTGTTAGAGGAGGAAAAAGTCAGAGGAGGGAGCTGATGTACTTGGAATGCCTGTAGTGTTGCTTGTGTGCTTGTGAGTATTAGATTTATAAGAATGCCACTAAATGTATGCATTAGGACATGAATAAAGAAATACCTACATCATAAAAATACACAAGTAAATAAATAAATAAATAAATACTTTCTAGCTGAGATAAAATTATGTCATGCATATATCCACAATCTCAAAGGGAAGGACTAAAATTACTTTGGCTGAATACAAGATCACGTCATCCTTATTTAGTTTGAGAGAATGACTGCCCCCAAATGAAGCAAGATTCAGAGCAGCTCGTGGTTCTGCCTAAAGCAATGATGGAAAACGTTAAGAGGAACCTAGAAAGTAAACATTTTTAAGAAAATCCTCCCCGGCATGAATAAATAAATTCTCTTACTTGAGATCCAGTTGTAACAATCAACAAATCTCTAGGAGAATAGCCATCAATATCCTCCACTTTTAACTGCATGAAATCGAAACAAAACTGATTTCATTAGGAGCAGGGATTGCTGCATAAAGAGTATGGCCTGTTTATTGTTCTCTTCATTTAAATACAATAATCAACGTCAAGCAATCAATGACACACCAGTTATTTAAATTGTAACCATGAAAGGAAAAACCAGAATCTAGAAAAATAAACAAATAATCACATAAATAAATAATAAACATAAGAAACATTGTAGAAGAAGCTCTTTGAGAAACTTAAGTGCCATATTTGAATGAAAACATAACTCAGAATGAAGTAATTTAATCATACAATGGAACAATGATGAACACAAATCACCAATTTAAGTAATGTTCGTAAAAGCAACTGCTATATAAATTTCAAGTCCAATTATTGTAGTTTGCATGGTCTCATTGCATGACATATTAGCATATTTCAATGCATCCATTGCAAAGAGATCTATCTCTTACCATGTTGACTTAATTTCTCGTTTTCAAAAGACAAGCCTACCGGTTTCATTTTATTTAGATCCTTTAACAAACCAGGTTACACAATTCTTGGTTGTTATCTTACATGAGTCACATCACAAGGTGATCTAGATCCAACCAATTTTTTGCCCAAAGCAATGGAAGAATATGCATGCATTCTAACCTGATCACATGCAAAGAGACCTAAAAATGGATAACATCTATATAGAGATATAACCATAAACAAGTGATGTGTATGTGTTCAAGCCAGTTAACCCATCGCTGATGCACATAGAATTGGGTTTGGGTTATCATGTGTCTCAAAGGATCTCGAGCAATATAGAACATCACTAATAGTGTTTATAATTCATGACAAATCTATATTGATTACTTAATTTTTAGTATTGGTATACACTGGACTCAAAAGAAATGTGCAGTTGATAATAAAAAATGTAATCATTTATAATAACACATTCTACAACTTCAATGAACATCTTGGAAAACCAAACAATCAAAACTCAAAGCTTTTCATCAGCCACATACAAGGGAAAGTTTGCTGAAGAAAAATGCATGAAGTGTGCCAATCAAACATAGAAAAGATATACTAAAATAAATTTAGCATAAAAAAGATATATCAAAATAAATCTAGCCAAGTTGAGCAATATTAGATGCACATATATTTAAATAAATTTATCTAGCATGAAGACTCAAGTGTATGGATGTTCTTTGCCCTTTTGAGCCAACTGTGGAACAAATGGGATTATGAGATAGGAACTGGGAAAACGGACACGGCAAAACCTCCGATGTACCGGTGTCCGACACAGATATGCTATAGGCACGGTCAGACACCATATCCGACACCCTCACATACGATTGGACACCTCTCCACACGCCTGAACACGGCAAAACTAGGTTTTTGGTGGCAAAGCTTCATCTAATCTTGGGTTGCTGAGGTTTGGGTCGAGATCTTCGCCGGCATTAGACTCATAGGAGGATGAAATGGAGGTGATGAAAGGTAAAATGATGGAGAGAAAAAAAGAGGTGTTGCGCATGATGAGGAAGGCAGCAGCTGTGAGGGTTCGAGGGAGGCGTTTTATGAGGCTCGTAAAGAGCGAAGGTGATAAGGGTTGGAGAGGTGGATAGAAAAAGAGAGGCGCGGCGGCTGTGAGGGTTCCAGAAAGGTCTTTTAAGATCTAGAGTTTCTCCCCAAAGATCAATCCTGGCAATTGATTTATTTTTTTTTTAAATTTTGTTTAGACTCATTTGAACTTTACTCACTATAAATATTTATTGGAAGATATTACAAACTAAAATATCAAATTTAAATAACAAATTTTATATTATTATAATTATATTTTATATTATATTCTACCATTATTTATTGCAATAATTTATATTTTTATAATTTATTGTTAACACTGGTCCATTGTTAAGTTAACTCTGGTTGTACATTTAACCCCTGCATTTTGCGCAAGTAACCTATAATTTATTGCAATAATTATGGTTGTCAAATCAAAACAAAAAACAATTACATTACCACCTTTCTCTCACGCACAAGATGTTTTGGGCGCAACATCTTATGAAGGAGAAAACCTAGGGTTTAAAAGAATAAATGGAGCTTTAGAAAAAGCATTTAACCTAACTGCTCGAGAGAACTTGGATTCTAAAATTGCTCGGATGTTTTATTTTGGAGGGTTGCCTTTTCATCTTGCAAGGAATCCTTAATTTGTGAGTGCTATCATATATGCCACCAACAATATGATTTCCGGTTATATATCTTCAGTGTATAATGCTTTGCGGACTACATTGTTGCAAAAAGAAAAGGCACATATAGAGAATTTGTTGCAACATATACAGGGAACATAGAAGGAAAACGAGTAAGTCTTGTATGTGATGGATGGACTGATGCACAAAAAAGGCCGTTAATAAATTTTATGGCTGCTTCTGAAAGTGGGCTCATTTTTTAAAAAAGTGTTAATTGTGAAAAGCAGTACAAAGATAAATATTATATGGCGACATTGATTAAAGATGCTATAGTTGAAATTGGCGCTCATAATGTTGTTCAAGTCATAACTGACAATGCACCGGTTTGTAAGACAGCGGGATCATTGGTGGAGACATAATATTCGAATATTTTTTGACACCTTGTGTAGTCCATACACTCAATATTGCCTTAAAAAATATTTGTGCCGCTAAAAATACTGAAAAAAATGAAGTCACTTATGATGCCTTGCATTGGATTACCAAAATTGGTGATGATGCTATTTTCGTAAGGAATTTTATAATGAATCATTCGATGAGGTTGGCAATATTCAATACTTTTGTGTCTTTGAAATTGCTTGCTATTGCATAAACTCGTTTTGCCTTGGTTATTATGATGTTAAAACAACTCAAAACTTATTAAACGAGATCTTCAAAAAATGGTCATTAGTGAAGAATGGTCCTCTTAAACGAGGCCTTCAAAGTATGCTCATTTATTCTTCACTAACAATAAATTTTTTGACTCATTTATTTCTTTCTTCCGATATTTCCGCATCTCAATATGGAGTAAGACGATTTGGGACCTCATTAAGCCACTCATTGGAATAGTATCTATATATTAAAAATAAATTCGGATTTTTATTAATTAAGATTTTATCTATTTAACTTATTATCATATGCATTAAAAAAAATACAAAAACCAAGAAGATTACCTTGGATTTAAAGAATGGGCCATGCAATGAAGTGGCGTACTACTCTTGGTCCATCGATCAATAAGTATCGCATATATAACCTCATAAAATGTTGATTTTCCCTCTAATTGCCTATGTTTATGCTTGCAGATGGTTGTCTTCACCTTTTCAATCATCGTATCTCACATCTCATACACCAAGCGAAGTGTTGGTCTATCGGTGTCCATAACACGAAGCATATCATAGATAGGTGTAGTAAAAGAGAGGACATAATCCACTTGGTCCCATCATGAATCATTCAAAATAATTTCCTCCACTTTTGCAGCTTTGGAAACATCATCTTCTCTACAAGAGGACCATTCTTCACTAATGACCATACTTTGAAGACCTCGTTTAATAAGTTTTGAGTCGTTTTAACATCATAATAACCGAGGCAAAACAAGTTTCTGCAATAGCAAGCCATTTCAAAAACACAAAAATATTGAATATTGCCAACCTCATTGAATGATTCATTACAAAATTCCTTACGAAAATAGCATTATCACCAATTTCGGTAATCCAATGCAAGGCATCATAAGTGACTTCATTTTTTTCAGTATTTTTAACGGCACAAATATTTTTGAGAGCAAGATTGAGCGTATGGCCTACACAAGGTGTTCAAAAAAATATGCGAATATTATGTCTCCACCAATGATCACGCTGTCTTACAAACCGGTGCATTGTTGGTTATTACTTGAACAACATTATGAGCGCCAATTTCAACTATAGCATCTTAAATCAATGTTGCCACATAATATTTATCTTTGTATTTTTCCATGTTCCCTATATAGGTTGCAACAAATTTTCTATATGTGCCTTTTCTTTTTGCAACAATGTAGTCCGCAAAGCATTATATCCTGAAGGTATACAGCCGGAAATCATATTGTTGGCGGCATATGTGATTGCACTCACAAAATAAGGATTCCTTGCAAGATAAAAAAGGCAACCCTCCAGAATAAAACATCCAAGCAATTTCAGAATCCAAGTTCTCTCGAGCAGTTAGGTTAAATGCTTTTTTCAAACCTCCATTTCTTTTGTTAGACGCTAAGTTCTCTCCTTCATAAGATGTTGCACCCAAAACAACTTGTGCTTGAGAGGAAGGTGGTAATGGAATTGTTTTTTGATTTGATTTGACAACCATAGTTATTGCAATAAACTATAGTTAACTTGCTCAAAAGGTAAGGGGTTAAATGCACAACCATAGTTAATTTGACAATAGACTGGTATTAAAAATAAATTATTACAATAAATAATGTTAGAATATAAAATAAAATATAATTATAATAATATAAAATTGGTTATTTAAATTTGATATTTCAGTCTACAATATCTTCCGACAAATATTTAAAGAGAGTAAAGTTCAAACAAGTCTGAACAAAATTCCTTTTAAAAAAAATAAATCAACGGCCAAGATTGATCTTTAAGGAAAAACCCTAGATCTTAAAAAGCCTCTCTAGAACCCTCACAGCCACCGCGTCTCTCTTCTTCTCTCCACCTCTCCAACCTCGTCACCTTCGCCACAATGCCTCTTCTCTCCATCTCTCCAACCCTCATCACCTCAGCTCTTTACGGGCCTCATAAAGCGCCCCCCTCATCATGCGCAGCACCTCTCTTCTTCTCTCCACCACTCCACCTCTCTTCACCTCCATTTCATCCTTCTACAAGCCTCATACTAGCGAAGATCTCAACCCAAATCTTGGTAACCCAAGATTAGATGAAGCTTCACCACCAAAAACCTAGTTCAGCAGGGTCCAGACGTGTCGAGAAGTGTCCAATCATATTAGAGAGTGTCGGATACAGTATCCGGCCATGTCCACGGCATATCTGTGTCGGGGCACCGGTACGTCGGCGGTTTTGCCGTGTCCGTGCTTTCCATGCTGAAAATTAAAAGTGACAGCTCTTATTTCCTTCAACCATTGGATGTCCAGCACTAAGTAAGATCCTCATAGTGGAAGTAGGAAGACAACCATAAGATAACAAGTTCCCTCACTAGAGAGCTTCTTACCATCAATGATATTTACCTCAAAATAAAATGTATCATTTACCCTACATCCTAACATACAAGCCAACTAGATGGTGATGAAGTTATGAGTGCTTCCACAATCAACTAGCAAAAAATTGGTTGTCCTTTAATGATACCAATAACCCAAAATGAACTTTTTGTTGACTTGTCCACCTCCATTATTTCTTTGTCACCACTCTTTATACCTAATAGAAAGAGTTATTGCTTCTTCTAATAGGCCCATGATGAGAACTTGTCACAATTATGCACGGTCTCTTTTTAGATATGTCTCCATATCAACTGGAGACAACCAGTTAAAAGTTATAGGTAGTTTGCTCTCCGAGCCCCTTGCTCCATTTACCAAATGAGGTGTCGCTCCCCAAGTTGGCATAGGTCCGCACAAATGTTCCCGGGCCAAAACCATTCTGCAACATCTTCATTTTCAAATAAATTTTTCTTCATGCATTCTAGCCAATCCAATGGCTCACACCATATTCCCAAGTCCAAAAATGCAGACTTAGAGGCAATCTCCTCAAGTCCACCTACAGTGCGTACGATAAGTGCCTATCGTGTCCATTCTTTTCCCTACTTAGCAAGCTCCAAATCAATTTAGAAAAGGCTGCATCAAAATCTTTTTGGGTAGTTGGCATGAACATTATTACAGCCCGCACCAACCCCCATTAAGATAATTCCTAATGTTTCTTCCTCCATCACTGAAGCCACCAAATGGTCTCTCTTGCAATGGAAAAAAGATATGATATCCCTATGCTCCTCTATAGTCCATTGGTACTTCAGGAGAGAAACCTGTCTTGGACCCATGGGGATCCTTTTGCTTCGCACCGTACTTGAAAAGCTAATCCATGTCATGCAGGTCTGCATAACACCCAAACCAACTTCCCACAATACAAGACAGAAGGTTTGGGCATCAACCGACCTCCACACCCTCCCAAATATTGGTCATGACATGCACCCACATTAGGTGCCCCAGCTACCAGCACCCACGTTGTTGTTGCTCTAAGGTTTTCTTTTGCCCCCACCTATAGATAGAAGCCACCAACCATCTGTGCCAATACCCAACTGTCACCCTAGTGGCTGCAAATGCAATACCTTCTTGCTAGAGTTGCATTTGCCAAGGAGAAATCCAACCCTACCTTGCAAACTACTTGCAACGGAAAAAGGGTAGTCAATAGTTCTTCCCACCAGTGAGTGCCTATGCCAAACCCATCGAGCCCTCCTTACTGCATAGATGTCATTAATGCCTCTCCTAATAAACGCTGAACTTCTTACTCGCTCCCCAAACCTTCACAAGTTTACCGACAACAATTTCAAGAAGCCATGTTGTACAAAGCCATGTTGTAGGTACCAACCCTACCTTGCAAACTACTTGCAACGGAAAAAGGATAGTCAATAGTTCTTCCCACCAGTGAGTGCCTATGCCAAACCCATCAGGCCCTCCTTACTGCATAGATGTCATTAATGCCTCTCCTAATAAACGTTGAACTTCTTGGTCGCTTCCCAAACCTTCACAAGTTTGCCGACACCAATTCCAAGAAGCCATGTTGTAGGTACAAAGCCTCTAACATTGTTGCATTTCCTCCTTCCATTCCCTAAAGGACTTCATCACCACTCTTCTTGCCTCTTGCATTCCCTCCATATCCCAATAACTCAGGTTTCAACACCTTTAATCCACTCCGATTTGCATAGGATCCAAGGGCTCTGAGCAACTGTCAAAACACCTTCATGCCTTACTGAGTGTTTGCAATAACATAAGGACTTCAACCCTCTGAGAAGATGAGAGGATGTACAAATGAACAAGGTCGTTCATTCATAACCCTATCCCTAATACATCATTCGCCTTAAATATCAATTGATAATGGACCCAAATATATTGGACCTAGAGTCCTAGACACCTACTAGCAGCAAAGGACCTGACTCATACTCATCATACTTAGACTCTTAATAGACTCGCATATTCAGATCATTCCTAAATTCAAAATTCAGAACTTTTAGTACAATAATGTCCTAACAAAGTTGGATTGGAAAGCACTGATAACTTGCACGACTGAGTTTAATATCTGCAAAAAGATTTTAAGATATGTGAAGTTGTATGAAAAATGGATACAAATAGGGCATACAAAAGAACCCTCGATGCATATAACCTATGATCGTCATACCAAAGTTGAAGGATCCATTGGTGCTTTGCCATCTCTAAACGCAGCATCCAAGTAAGTCCTCAAGGACATTCCAACAAATACCTGTTTCATTTGCCAAGCAACTGACGTTAGTGAACAAGAGGATGAACAAGAGGGTTTCTTAATTCAAAAATAATGACACCGAACAAAGAGAGTGTTTTCTATCAAAAGAAGAATAAAGTTTTTGGCAAAAACGAAAAAAAAAAAAAAAGCTCACCAATTTTCGACCAGTTAAATCAGCAGCTGCTTTAACGCTGCCAAGACGATGTATGTTTGATGCAAATTGTGTTGTTATGACTCTTCCTTTGGCAGCTGAAATATGCCTTAGTAAGGCATCTCTTACAACAGACTCACTGATAGATCTTCCAGGAGACAGCACATTGGTTGAGTCACTCATCATCTGAGTATAGAAGGTAAAAGAGGAACTGAATTTATTAGCATTAGTAAAATATTAGTATAAGACACGCAGTAGGACAGAAGACCAAGACAGAAACAATTGAGCAAAAATTTAGGATTAAATTGAAGAAATGAAGAAAATTGATATCCTAAGCATGGATATATAAAGAAAAGAATTCAATGTAAAATTTATAAATAAAGTTACAAGGACAATGAGAATTTCATGTCACGGTATGACTTACTAAAGTCACCCCTTCCTTTGAAAGCTCCTCTAATGCTGCTCGATCAAAAACTTTTCCGTCCAAAGGCGATTCATCAATCTACCAAAACTTGATCTCAATATAATGATAAGATATTATACCAAGAAGGAGAAAGAAGCATCTTAGGAGTAAACCTTCCAGTCACCAGTATGAAAAATTGTGCCATCGCTACAACGAAGCACCAATCCACAACAATCAGGTATTGAGTGTGTTACACGGATAGGCTCCACCTCAAATGGTCCAGCAAGAAATCTTTTCCGAATTTTAAGCAGCTTAAGTCGGGATGGAACAAAAATTCCAAACTCCTTCAGACGCTTCTTTATAAGCTGTCACATGGAGAATGTTTATTTCAATATTTTGCTCATATCAGAGGATACAGGCAAAGATGGACTCTATGTTACAGTGATTAGATAAGTTAATTGGGATATCTTATGTAAGTTATGTAACATTCACATGGAAGGTTGTTGCGTTAGTTTGAAAGATGATCAGGAAAAAAAGCTTAGTCACTGACAGGTGCAAAAGACAAAATAGTGCTCAAATTGAAACTAAGAACCAAGAACAGCCTAGATTTGAAGTTACTTCTATAGGACCATTATAAATGGCTCTTTACTTTAGAACATTTTTCCCCCTGAAGATTGCAAGATCAAAATAATAATTATGACCCATACCTCCATTGTGAAGGATGAAGCAAAAATTGGTGTATGGGCATCCAAAGCTGGGATTACCTGTTTAAATGAAGCAGTCAGTAATAGAAATGAGAAAGAACCAGACTAACTTTACAGTTTTAGAAGAATAATTAGACTAACTTTACAGTTTTAGAAGAATAATTAACTTCAAAAGCAAATATTTGTCATCAACCAAGAGTAGAACAAAAATAAAGAAGCCCAACAGCATACACATGATACACTGATAGTATGCTTCCAGAAAAAAAAAACACGGATTCACTAACAGTCACAACACAGTTTAAATTGAACTACAGAGAAAACCAATACATAAAATATGTATTTGGGAAAGGGTATGCTCAATGTCATTCTTTTAAATGATCTCAGTAAAAACAATTAAAAGCTAAAATCCCATATGAAGCTGGACTGCAGTTGTACACAAACAAAGTACCCAAGATATTGCCATTACAAATTTGTTAAAGAGGCAACTAAGTACAAAGCATACATAAATAAGAGATCAAAGCAGAGTCAAGCAGCAAATTGTTGGTCATATTTCAAACCTTGTGATGATGATGCCATTGAGTTTTTCATAGCTTTTATTATTATTTTAATATATTTCATTAAAAGGGTAAACATTAAGTTGATGATCCAGATGATATTAAGTTCCATTAACCAAAATAATTAATTTTAATTGAAGCGAAATATCATTATGAAAGAAATAAGAGGTTAAAAAAATGGAAACCACATTCCATCATAGTGCTACTTTTAATAATAAACGATGCATAGCTAATGACAATGAACTGCAATAGCCCCATTTTTAACAGAATTTGAGAATAAGAGTATCTCTTTTATGCATTTTAGCTGTGTTCTAAGTTCCAGCAGTTCTTTTCTTTTTTTTCTTTTTTATTTTCTCTCTTTTCTATCAAGTCCTCTCCTACCTCTCTTCTCATTCCTTTAAAAAATCTATTTATCATCAATACCTTTATTCTCTTGACAGAGAATTAGGAAAACATCAAAATAAGGTGTTAAGGGGAACCTTATCTGACCCAAACTTAAAGGTAAGATATATGGCAATTCATCCATCTGCTAATAGGACTAGATGTCGGTTTGGATTCTGTAACTAAATACATTTCAAATATGGTTTTGGATACACACACATCCATAACTTTGCCACATTTAAGTAACACATGTGGTGCCAGTTTAAAATCCCACTATAGCATTTCTACATATAAAATCAACCTTATCAATGTGTAATATGAGCTTAAAATAAAGATAATATGTATTACAAAATAGATCATCTCAGCTAAGTTATGTACAACGCCAATATGCAAATGACTAGATTATATGCCTAAACCTAGTATTACTTTGTCTTTTCTTTTCTTTTCTTTTCTTCTTGTTAGTTTTGAACTACTATGCACGTAAATCATGAGAAATATTATATAGGCTTTCATCTTTTTTATCTCTCATAATCTATGCCCCCTCAAATTTAGCTAAAATCACATCCTAAATCCAAAAAGAAAATCGAAGCATCACAAATGTTAGTATACTTCTAGTGAAAATTTTGAAAGACCAGTTCCTGCACCCTCTCAGTGACGAAACAATATTTTTCTAATGTAAAAGAAGCAAAGTTGCTAATGAACCAGAGCAGTAACAAAATCTCTTCACCAAGATATACAGAACATATTAAGCAATTTTAGTTTCACATCGGTGACACTATTAGTCATTCAAAATAAAAACTTCAGAAGAAATCAAAACAAGAAGGATTTAAGAATAGAATTACAAAGAAGCTTAAAACTCCCTGATTGGTAAATATGACCTAGGGAAACTGGAAATCGAATGTAAATGTATGAACAGTAGAAGAAAACTTTACCCAGGGCAACGCACCAATGTGATCCTCATGACCATGTGTGATTACAACAGCTTCAATTTTATGGCTCCATCTTTTTATAAATGTTGTATCTGGTATAACTTTCTGGACACCCAACTCATCATAACTAACAAGGACATAATACAGCTAATCAGTACAGGAGGAACAACAAAATGGGAAACCCTATGAACCTAACAGTCACGACCATATAAGATATTTGTGAATAAATGAAACAGATTGGCAAAAGTCATGGTGGAAATACTAGACTATCCCCATGCAATAACAGGAAATGGCATACACCGATAGTGCTGATAATGATCCAAAAAAAACAACAAGATAAGATCAACAAGCAAAACTATCATAAACAAGAAAAAGCTGTAGCATCAGCAACAAAAAGCCTTCCCATGCAAAACATTTGTATAACTAGTGAAAGAGATTGGTATGAGAAAAGGTGGAAATCCTGAGAAAATAGCACTAGAAGTAAAGATAATGTCCACATTGTTTTCATAATTCAAAATAACAAGAAAATGAGGTCACAAAAAGGTAAAAGAAAAGGTAACAGCATCAATAATCAAAACAAGATTCAGGACAAAAAACAAAATAATCTATAATCATATGAGGCATTACAGTTAACACAAGCAGGAATGCCAACAATTAGGATAGGTTTGTGAAACCTACTCTGGAAACATGACTCCAGCATCAATCATGATGTATCGATCATAGTTCCCAACAAGCATACAATTCATTCCTATTTCTCCCAAGCCTCCAATTGGAAGAACCCGAAGTGGTGGGCCATCAGAACCTTCATAAAACTCCTCCATCTTCCTCTGGACGGAGTCCTCCATACTTTTCCTAGGCCCATCACTTCTCCCAGATCTTCTCCGAGGCACCTTGGATGTCCTTCCATCTATCAAAAATCAAGTCAACAAGAAAGAATAACAAATATCAAAGTATCGTTAACCCAGCAAGCCAAGCAAAATAGGATGCCATTTAACGATAACAGTGTATTCAGATAGCAAAAACCTAGAGCAGAAATAATGAAGACAAAGTTTAGCACAAAGACACTTTATGTCAGTCTAACCTCATTGCCCACTAATAGAATAGAGATATATAAACAGGTAGCTAAAAGATAGTGTAGCAAATATAATCCAAGAATTTACAAAAACCACCAAGGAGATAATGGTTTTGGATTGATTTCTCTCTATCCTTAGCCAAACTGCAGGAACACCAAACCCAAAATAGACAGCTAAGAACCATAAATCAAAAAACACAAAGAAAATTTCCTATTAATCAAAACATATCACCAAATAAAAAAGAAAGATACATAAAACAGGCAATGAATAAATAGCCAACAAATATACTCTAACAATCTGCAAAAAAACCACCAAGAAAGGCATGGATGTCAGATCATGTCTCTCTATCCTGCGCACTGAGGGAACAAACATAGCCAAAGTATACAGCCAAGAGCCATAATTTCCAAGTAAAAAACCCTAAACAAATCAAAAAACTACAAAGATAATTTTCTATCAAGCTAAACATAGCACCATTTTTTGCACCAAAAAAAAGTACATATATACAAAGAATATGCTCCATAACTCTACAAAAAGCTACCACAATAAATCAATTATGAGGCATTTATCTCGATTCTTCAGAAATATAGAGAAAAGAAAAGTTAAAATATCCAGCCAATAACAAAATTTTCGAAGAAAAACATGACACCAATCAAGAAACAAGGGTAAAACCTGAAACCGATGAGGTAGTTCCAAGGGAGGCGAAAACCCTGGTTTTTCTGCGAATCCTATGTCTCTGGGCAAGCCACCAAGGGCAAGGAGAGAAGACCGTCAGAGAACCCATTGCAGCCCTCTCATGGAGGCCAAGGGCCGGAGAAGAGGGAGGTAGCAAGGACAGTAGAGCCAGATTGGGAGCAACCTCGCGCCTTTGTTAGGGTTTTTGGGGGGGTTTTCAGACACTGGAGTTGGAGGACAAGAGAGAAAGGAGGAGTTTTTTGGCCGTTGGGAAATATCTTGCTCCTCTTATCGGATTGCAGCGCTCACGTGATCCACTCGTGCGGTGAAGGATTTTTTCACATAGATCCGTTAGAATATTAATTTTATTTCTTTTATATACATGAAAGATATTACATTTGCTCGTATACCGCCAAAAATTATTAATAAACAATTTGTATTTTAAAAAAAAATTATTTTATTTTTCTCTCTAGTCTATTTGTATAAATTTACAAAAATAATTCTAGAATTTTTTTAAATTTCTTATCCTTTTTAAGTAAATCTCTAATTCTCAATCCATAATTGATTTTTTAGTCACTTTACTCATATATATATTCATATATATATATATATATATATTTTATGAGATTCAATCAATTCTTAAAGTTTTGGTATAAATTTTCATTTTCCAAATTCTCTTTTTTGATAGGTTATAAACCATTAAATAGACCAAATTTATAATTTTTTTTTAGCAAACAATGATAATTTGGTTATTTGTCTGTTTACTATTGAAAAAATCTAATTTACAATAAACCATTCTATTTCAACAAATCAAAGAACTTTTCCATGATTTTGAGAAAATTAGTATCTAAATCTCAATATTCTATTTCTTTCATTCATTTCTTTTTAGGCAAAGGGAAAAAATGCCCATAATAAACAAACAACAGCAAACACAGAACAAGAATGATATAGATACACAAGATTGAGAGAATTTACATTCAGAGACCAAATAAGATTAGCAATGATACACCGAAAAAGTCCTGTTCTTCCACATTGAACTCAAAGTCCTACTGAATTTCTTGGATCTCGATACACATAATGATTTTGTTTCAGACACTGTTGCATTGCCATTACTGCAATCTTCATTGTCTTGCTGTGCACATCCCAGAGACGGTTCGCTCTGGCGCTGCTCCCGGAAGAGCTTTAACAGTTTCTGTGCCTTCTCAATTCCCCTCGGCGTCCCGCTCACTGATATAGACACCAGAGCCGGTATCACTCCTTCTTGTAGTACCATCTGACTGCATATCTCGTCGCCATTGCACAGTATTAGAAGGCAAGACACAACTTGTTCTTGTTCGGATGACTCACCGGTGTCCAAAAGCATTGCTAATGATCCTATCAAACCGGAAGTTGATACTATTTCTTGTTTTCCGGCTTTGCTTGATGCGAGATTTATCAAGACAGCGAGTGTTTTCTCTGCCCAGGCATATCGAGACGATTCAGTAGATGACGCGAGAAGTGAGTAGAGAGCATCAACAATGCCGGCATAAAGGAGGGACGGGATGTTCGAAGGATGAGTAGAAAGGTTGTAGAGGGTGTAGAGAGCATCATGCTTGCAAGAGCTGCTGGCAGAGCTGTCCGCCTGAAGGAGCTGGGCTAGAAAGGCAACAGCTTGGCTCGAACCAATGATTGGTTTGGCATCATCAAGGCATGAGATGTTGAGGTAGAGAGCGGTCGCTGATTCATATGTCTGTGCGTTGAAGATCATTTGCTCCAAAAGAGGTATCACTCCCGCAGATAATAGCATTCCCTTATTCCTGAAATACAATCAAAGGATGGTTAGAACCGACAAGAATTCAAAAGTAAAGACAAAAAATGCAAATGGTTGCTCACCGTCAGTTTCTGAATTTACCTATTATTGTTAACGGCAAGGTTAAAAAGAGCCATCACTCCAGCCTCCTGAGATTTTAGATCGCCCTCGTCAATGGCTGACTGCAAGAAGTGGACAAGTGCATCGACAAACCCATTTGCCCCAGCGTAAATCCTTGCTTCTTCGTCGTCCTTAAGCAAAATCCTTAACTGTTCAACTGCTGTGTGTCGTCTCCTTGAATTCTTACCTTCATACAGTACAGTCAGCAAGCTATCATAGCTTTCGAGCTCACCGGCTGCCCTATCCTGGCAAGAACTATTATCTTCTAAAGTACCCACGCCATTCCCCTCAAGTTCCTCAGAAATGCAGCTCTCGTCCAAATGATGCATCATAATACCCTTTGGCTTGCAAGAATCTAAGCTCCCTATGGAGCGAGAATCAGTACCCTCCAAAGCCAACCTTGAATAACCGACCCCAACTGACTCTGGCGGACTGCATGGTATCGGAATCCCATTTTGTTCACACCAACTAGCGATCAGGCCCTTGACACAATAATTCGGTGTTAAGCTGAGATGGCACAGTTGCTGCTGAGTTTTAGGACAGGTGCTGTGCCCATCATTGAACCATTTCTCAATGCAAATTCGCTCATAAGTCTGCCCTGATGAAATTATAACCGGGTCAGACATAAGCTGTAGGGAAATCGGACACCTGAATTCCTCGGGCGGGATTGGCATATTTCCTGATGTCTTGCTACTTTGCTTAAAATTGAATGACCGAAGTTTCGACAGCTGTCTCTCAAAAGCAAGACCATTTGTACTAGCGCAAGAAATCTCTTCAAAAGATCCTAAGACAGTGGGTGAGCGCGGTGTCGATCCTTGAGAATCAGTATCATCCCCGATCTCACTCCTGAAAATTTTTGAGTATTTCCTCATAAGACGTAACAAATACAAGACAATAGATTCCTTCCGCTTGTCTTCTTCAGCGCGTGCTCTTTCAATTAGCTTCTTGAGAGCTCTTCTCTCAGCAAGAGCTGATCTAGAGGATGTAATACCCAACCTCGACGCACACTGGTGGAAGACTTCAAGTTCTTCATTGTCATTCAGACTACCGTTACATTGCCTATCCTTCTGAAGCAAAGAAATCACTTCATCACCAACAGCTTTCTCAGACTCATCCAAATTAAACATGGTTTCTTCCAACTCACCAACAATCTCCATAATCTAATAAAAAGGGAGCAGAGATCATAGTCAGATGATCAGCCAAAAAAATAAATTAAAAAAAAAAAAGAAATCAAGGTACTCAAAATTTGTAACAAAATGCTTCATAAAACAGATTCAAAGTGCTACTCATTGAAGTTGGAACATCATCATTGTATAAACATTGCTTTTCTGATTAAGCTTCAAGAATTGAGTAATTGAAATTTATCTGTGCGTTCAACATTTGTGCTAGATATCATTATTCTTAATCATCTAATTCCAATAAATAAAATGCCCAAATCATCAAACAAAAATTCGAGAAACTAGAAATTCATAATAGAATGCTCCATAAAAAAGATTCAATGTGCTATTCATTTAAGTCTGAGCATCATCGTTGCACAAACATTGTTTTGCTGATCAGGCATTCAAAATCTAATGTTAAAAGTCCCAATAGCCATTGGTACATCAACACATACATTCATAAGCTTTGAGAATTTTAGGCAATCGAAATTTCTCTGTCCGTTCAACGTTGGGCTTCATGTCATTTTTCCTCATCATGTAATTCCAACGCATAAAATGCCGAGATCCACAAAGCTCGTCTAACAAGAAAGTATACCACAAATTCCAAACAAATCCAAAACTATGATGTATTACACTTGTTGACTTATCAACCTCTTTCACAGTGACAGCCAATTTTTTGTCTATTATGGAGTGAAAAATTCAGACAAAAAAAAGTACACCTACAGTTATTTTCCTTTTCCCAATCATTTGCCAATTGACTTTTGCTTTGTTATCACTTCATTACAATAAACCCATCAAGTGTGTCAAAAATGAGATATCGAGCTATGATGAGCTAGGAAAGAAAGCAAAAATTTCACGTGATCAAAATAAATACCTGACAACCAATATCTTCCGGGACTATGCCTTCAACACGCCTGAGACTCTCAAGAAGGGAGCAGCTAACCCTCTTGAATTTCATGAGAATGGAATCGCCAGTTATAGCCTAAAAATTTATAAACAGAAACAAGATTAATCAATAACATCAAAGTAGAAAATCAACCATCAAATAAATACCACGCACTTATGAAGTACAAATTATTCAAGCTTGAACCAACCAAGCTGGCATTATGTGTGCATAAACCATAAGAAAGAGTATGCATTTCCATTAAAATGTACTCAAGATGCCTACTAACATTATGATCATTACGATCATTACCACATTCACAAATTTGCCAGTTCTGGCAAGTGACAATAACAGATGCCGGATGGTTACCTATCAACAAGAACTCAAAAGAAACAACCAAGTGAGAACTGTGTTTCAATGTGTAGAGGGAGATCACACAATATAACTATAAAATTATCAACCAAGGAAAAAAAAGGGAATAAAAAATCTAATGCAGTCAACAGATAGAATTTTCCATTCATACATGAGACACTAAAAAAGACCAAACCCAACTTGCTGGGTTCCAGACAATGCATAATAAGATTCATAACCCTAGCAAACCTTGTGGCAGTTAACCAAGAGAAATTAAAGTTATAAATGAGGAGGGTAAGTAGATGGAGTTTTTCAGATTGCTCAATTTGAACCAAAACCGACAGAAATCAAGACATCTCAGGTATAATCGACAGGAAGTCTACTTGGTTAATTCAAAGGAGATCATACTTACCAGGTACAGTTTGCTGCATTCTGAGCAATGCATGAGAAGATTCTTGGCCTTGTCAAGAGAAACATGCAATGAACAAAGCGCCTGTATCCCAGACTTGCTCCTTGGCCTCCCCGCTTCCAACGCCGGAAAGATCGCCAGAACTCTGCAAACAATTGTTGAAAGCTTTCTACACATCTCTCCATGCAACTGCAACATACACAGGCATAGCACACTCAATCACAAATTCAAATCAACTATAAATTACAACTCTGCATTACTTATGCTAGATCTCATAACTCTGCAACAAAATCAAATTGATATAGCAGTAACTACACTGAATGATTTTCAATTAATTGAACATAGGAAAACTAAAAGTTCAAATTAAAACAGGAAAGTGACAGTAAGATTAATAGTTTCCAAGAAAGTGGGGAAAAAGATCTGCAATTCATACCTTTGCATCACCATTTACAAACAGACTCTCTTCAATCTCAGCAGCATCCATGATGCTTTTCCAGAAATGAATCCGCCTATTTCAAAATGCCCAACAAGCATTAAGTTTTGCCCCAAAACCAAAGAAAAACTTTCAAATCAAAAAACAGAAAAATAACAAATAAAAAAAGAAAAAGTGGTTAGATTTAAAAAGTCAATCTTATAACCTGTCTCAACTCAAGCAAAGATTTTTACAAAACAAACGGTAATCCCAAAAACTCCCAATAAATCAGCCCACACTCTCAAATCACCAAAAAATAAACCCCCAAGAAACACATCTCTCGCATAGAATGCAGCACAAGTTATGATTTTCCCGTGATAATAAACTACAAAATCCAAACTTCCTCAGCTGTGACCAAGCAAATCAATGAAAACAACAAACCCGGAGATTTGCAATGGGTTTCAAATCATACCAAAAGAATCAGAGAAAACTCAAAGAAACTCTCATCCACATGAACCAAGAAAGCAACAAAGATCTCAAGCACGATGCTTTTAACTCCACCAAAGACTAGTATTCCGGGTTCAAGCGAAGAAGAAGCCCCTCAGGCTCCAACAAGCCACCCACAGAGAGAGAGAGAGAGAGAGAGAGAGAGAGAGAAGTGAAAACAAAAATTGAATTATTGGAAGGGGTTATATAAGAAAATGGTAATGATTATCAGAATAAATCCCCCTGAAGGCTTTTTAATTGATTAATTACTTAATTATACGCTAATTGTAATTGATTCAATATTATAATGATAATTATGTGATTAGTGGAACAAAGGGGGGATTTGGGGCTTTTTTTGGTGGGGTAGCATTTGAATTTGAAGTAGAACCATTACGTGGCAGTTTCTGATTGGTTGAAATAGAGGATTATTGTTTTAAAAATTTTAATTAAGAAAAATGAAAATATTAACTTAGGGGATTTATTTAATTTATTTTAAAAGTTAATGAAGACGAGTTGAAGTACTATGACCGTTCTTAAGTCAAGTTTAATTTTTATTTTTAATTGATGTCATTGTTCTATGTACTAAGACTTTTTCATTTAAAAATGTAGCGTGGACTAATAAATAATATTATTAATAAAATATATAATTCTGATAATCTAAGTAAATGAGTTAAAATGGATTAACAATGAGTGTATATGAAAATATTAAAAATTATTTTATCATATATATATATATATATATATATATATATATATATTTAAAAAAAAAGTAATTGTTTGAAATATGTACTAGAGGACAAAGTTGGAACTATATATTTTCAAATCAATCTCATTTGATGTAAAAGTTGAACTTAGTTTTGGATTTTTCTTGGAAGAAGTTCTTTTTTCTTCTTTTTAATCATGCATTTATATATATACATATTAAGTGTATGAAATTTTGTTGAGTTTATATTAAATTAGTTTCCACTAATAAGTACTTAAAAAAACAAGAGAAAATTATATATTCTTTTTACAAATTTTGAATTTATAGGTATTATTATTGTTTAAATTTAACAAGCAAATAAACAAATTTTATATTTTATTAAATTTTTTTTAGATTTTAAAGGCAGCTATTTTTTCATGACTCATATCAACCCTATCTATAAAAAGATATATTTCTACAATAAATTTTTTTTTTAACATATGTAACAATTCAAACTTAAAACCACTTAAATAAGTGACTTAAAACTCAGTCACTTAAAGCTTTGCTTGAATGGAAGTATAAAAGAATTTTATAAAATAAAGTAAAGTATGGTAATGGAAGATAAAAGAAAGCTTTAAGCATTTTTTTGCTTGGGGCAAGGTAAGATAAATGAAAGTTTTGAAACCTTATTGTGTTTGGTTTGAAGGTAATTTGAAATAAGGTTATATGGTAATATTACTAAATTACCATTAAGATAAAAAAAACAAAGTTAACTTTGTTTACTAAATTACATAAAACTTACAAAATTCTCTCAATTGTTTACATAAATATCTTTTATTATTATTATAATATTTTATTTTGTAGAAATTAATTAAAATCATTACTAAATTAATTTATATTACTATATAGTTTGACAATATTAACCACAGACTAATAAATACTTGATATTTTTTAAAACAAATAGAATAAAATAACTTATGATAAAATAAACATTATCATGATTTTTATAAAATATTATAATTTTTATAAAATATAGGGGTATTTTGTTCCACAAAATTTCTCTAAAACCTCTCCAACCCACTATTTTGGAGGGTTAAAAAATGGGGTTAAATGGAGGTTTTAAAATCTCCATTTACTTACTTTACCTCCATCTACCTCTAATTAAACATGGGTTTCCAAAAACCATTATTATATCTTACCCCTATTTACCTCCAACGACACAGGCCTGAACTAACATCTGTTGATTTTATTAATATTTTATTTTGTAAAATGATATATAACAAAAACCTTATAACTTAGTTTTGAAACTTAGATTTTGTCAATACTAGTTAACCTCTATGTTTTCAGAAATTGATAAATATAAATTTTTTAAATAAATTATATATGGTAAAAAAAATGATAGTGGGATAGCCTTAACGCATCAACCAAAAACACCTCACCTTATCTTTTTTTTTTTTTTCTTTCACTTCAAAGCAAAGATGCAATAAAAATTATGATAAATCCAAAGTTCCAAACCCAACCAAATTATTATATATATATATATATATATATATAAAGGCTGCGTCATTTGCGAACATTCATTGATGACCATCAGATCGCAATCCATCGGAGTTAAATTAGTTCATAAACAGTGAAACATTGAGATGATCAGTAACATAAAACAATATTATATCAACCATTTGATCACAGAGGAACTTAATTTCTTATATATTTATAAAAAAATTAAAAAACAAAAAGCCACATTTGTGCACCTGGATCTTGTACTGTTTAAAAAGATAGAACAAATTAGAGTGCCCACGTGAGTTCCTCGTGCTCACAAGTTTTCCTCACGATCCATTTCTTTATATATATATATATATATATATATGTTTTATTTATTGCCAATAATTAATAATTATTTAATTCCTTCCATTTTTATCTATATTCAGATATTTTTTAATTTATTTATTTATAATTAATAAAATATTAATTGGGCGGCGATGAATGTGATTCCCCGGTCTCCCGGCCGGCCTTTGCCGACTCTCTTTTGTCACTTTCCTGAGTAACTCTTTGCTAGTCCTTTCCTTCTGTTTTCTTTTGCAATTGACTGTATTGCCCCTATTTTTAGGGTGGGTCTTGGATGGATCTCCATGGCATTGTTGGCATTTCAGGTTTTTTTTGGCATGAATTTTAGGAGACTTTGGATTTGTCATTATCATCCAGGTGTACGGACATGACCATTCCTGTGCTTCCACGTGGCGTGTTTTTTGGCCGTTCAATTTTCAGCATTGCGTCAATGAAAGAAAAGAGGTGAAATATCCCAGGACATGCCGAAATAATAATAATAATTATATATATATATATATATATATATATATATATATATATATATATATATATATATATATATATTTATTTATTTTTGAATAAAAAATGGGATACTTTTAATGTATTAAATAAGTTCTATGTACTAATGGCTGTTTAAATTGTATGATTATATATTTTTGGACAATTTTTAAAATTTTCAGGGGAAAAAAAATCTAGTGTTACTTGTTGTAAAAGTTATGCATTTAAAGTAATTAAGATATGATATGTAAGAAAATTCAGTTTTTTTATTATATTACAAAAAAAAAACAATTAATTAAAATTAAGTAAAATGTCTTTTATGCCCGATTTCTCTATGCTATTAAGATATGATATGTATCTATGTTATGTATTTTATTTTTTGTATATATATTTTTTTAAATTTCAGTCTCAATTCTGTATATATAGGATCCATCATTTAGAGACGTTTAGAATAACTATTGGATTTATATCCAACTGTTATAATTTATTTATATACCGTAACAAACAATGTTAAACAATATTGAATAGTGAAAAAATATCAAAAAAATATATCATATTTTATACTGTATTCATACTTGATCATGATTTAACGTCTCTCAATCAATATTTCTATAATAGTAATCTCCGTATTCACCTAAAGTGTATATATATATATATATATATATATATATATATATATTAATAATTTCCTAATAAATATTAAATTATACATAGATTATAATAAACGACACCCCTTGTGGATATAAATATTAAGTGTTGTGTTTATGTTTTAGTTTATATCGATCAAGATTATCATCCAAAAAAAAGAAGGCATTGAACTTTCCGTGCATTTTATTTTTATATAAAATAAAAAAAAACAGAAGAAATATTTGAGTGAGATTAACAACAAATAATATATATTTTTCATGTTTTTAAAATCAATGGTTGAAACACAAACTTAAAAAAAATGAAAGTAAAGGAAACAAATGATTGGATAAAGAATTAAATTATGCGTTTGTGTGTTAGATCTTAGACAAAACACAAACAATCAAATAAAATAAGATGAATAATATATAATTAATAAATAAACACAAATTCCAATTAATTCCCTTTTTATTAAAAAGAATAAAAGGGAAAAAAAAAACCAATTGATCAGAGAACATGTTCCCTGAATGCTCCCTCTCCTTGTGTCACTCTCTGAGCACTGTTGATTTTAAATTTCTTTATCACATGCTTTGCTTTTATTTATTGTAATATTTTCCAAAATAAATTTTTGGTTTAATAGTATTTAGCCATCAACGTCCCGCTTGTCTATTACTATCGGGTCCCCTCGTGTTCGTATTTTGTTAAAAAAAAATATTCAAACTTTATCTTACAGGGGATGGTGAACATCTATGTTGAGTGATTTAATTTCATGTTTGTAACCACTGCTAACATGATTTATCCGTATTTCGTCAAAACAAAGTTAATATAACTATGTAAATTCGGTTTTTCTTTTTTAAAATATATTTCATATTATCAATTATCGACTATCAATATGGGGAAGAAAATAATTATTTTAATATATGTGCAAATTTCAATGAAAAATTTATTTTTAAACTTGGCTTAAAATAATATTAAAAATCAAACGAGAAAAGTTAAATTATTGTAAATAAGTATTTTTTTTTTTTTTTGTAATTGTTGCTTTTTTTTTTTTTCAAATTTTCAATAGCTGAGAATAACAAAAGATCTTAATTAAGAACAAACTAATTAATTATTTTAATTGGATAAGAATCATTACATGATTATTAGCTTTGAAAAAGAGAAAAAATATATATAAAAAGTCAACCTTCTTATTAACAAAAAAAAAGTCAACCTATGTCAAGAAAACAAATAAACAATGAAACATTAAATTAGGGTTATGCATGTATACCACCAAGAGGACTCAATTACATTCACTAATTGTTTATTGATTTGCTTTTTTAATCATATCTTAATTAATGTGCCTTTTAATTGTTTTTGTTATCAAATTAATAAAACACTAAAAAAAACAAGATTAAGTTTATTGGAAGATTTTATTAATTTTTGATAAATGATATTTTTTTTATATTATTAAAATATTAGTACATTATTTAATAATGATAATAATAATAACATGAGCATACAACATGAACAAACCCTAATAAATTTTTTTTTTTTTTAACTTGATTTATGAACATAGAAATATTATACCATCAAATGTCAAGATCAAAATGAATGAGGGGATGTTGACATTACTAAAAAAACAGTAAAAATTAATAAATAATTTATAGGCTTTACATCATGGAAGTTATAACTTGTGACATCAAAGCAAAATATATTTTGGAAAATAGGGCACCAACTTTGACCATGATGGAATTTTATACTCACAGAGTATGAATATTTTGGTGGTTCATTAGTCATTCATATTCTTCAAACACTTACTTAAAAAATCACAAAATTTTAATTTTAATTAAATAATAATAATAATAATAACCATATTATCAATATTTAATAAAAAGTCCATGCATGATGTGAATGACCTTACTATATATATATCATTATTGATTCATAAACATTTGGAATATATTTTTTGTTAGTTTGTAGTTATTGATAATTGTAAAATCATCTATTTATAATTCTCTTTTTTTTTTTAATCTTATGATATTAATTTTTATGAAAAATATAGTTTGCACATAAGATAAAAAATCAGAATAAACATATAAAACGAAAGCCACATATAATTTTTTTTTCTTTTTATTTATTTTTTGCCTTCAATTCACTCGTTTTTAGAAGCCACATACTCTAAATCAGTCAAAACTCAAAACCAGTTGCTTAAGTGATTCACATTTCTTCCGCTCGGACTGATTCATGTTTATGAAATTTATTCAATAATTTTAAACAAAATTAGTAAGGGTAAAAATGTCATTTTCATCTTTAAGACAGCATATATGTATATATATATATATTATAAAAAAAGGAAAATAAAATATTATTTGTATTGATTCTCTAGATAAGACTGCCATAAGATGCTTGTAACCTAACCCACTACCCAAGATATGAATGCTACTTATCCTCACACACACTCCATCATGAATTAAACAAATGCTAGTGATGAATTAAATTTAACAAAAAGCAAAAAAAAAAAAAAAAAAAAAAAAAGGAGGAAGCACATAACATTAATCTACAATTAGATTTAGTTTAATTATTTTAATAATGAAACTTTATTGTGGTGGAGAATATATACATGTACACAAATGCCAAATTGGATGTCCCAATTTAAGTATGAAAGCAATTAAGAACCCACATTTTCATTAATCAAATGAGTTATGACTCACCACCATTTGATTTTGGTCCACTCCATTGAATTCTCAAACCTTTGCTTTTTGCTCAAATGGTTCATATGATTGGCTTATCTTTTGTTCATGAAAAGCCATGCACAAGTTGGGAGAGCTTTCATATTTGAGAGTGATAGGGATGCCACTATATATATAATACGAGGACTTATTACCTAGGGATGTCCCTTGAATTAAAATCTAAAAATATTACAATAGCTATTGTATTTATATTCAACGGTTAAACACAGTGATAAACAATATTAAACAATACAAAAACAGTAAAAAAAATATACAATATTTAATTCAATATTCATATAAATAATAACGACTTAATCATGATTCAATGACTATTGATCAACATTCTTTGTGAACAGTAGTAATCTACGTATTTATCTAGCTGATTTAAATTATATATATATAAATAATAGCTACTTGATCATGATCTAATGATTCTCGATCAACATTCTCAATCAACAAAAATGTGCAGAATATATTGGAGTGTGAAAAATAGAAAAATTAGGAGAAATTTGAGATCCATATGTTCTAAGTTAGCAATGACAAGGGCTTTTCATTATGTAGATCTTGTTTCAATAGGAGATTGATAATTAAGCCAAACCGTTAATATTACTAGAATTAATATATCATATGAAATGTGGTTAAAATTTCCTTTGAATCTGTTTTTATTTATTTTTAAAATGTTAAAATGTTTAATTCTTCAATCAAATTCAATGACAATAGAAAATATGTGAGATGATATATATATATATATATATATATATATATATATATATATATAATAAAGAATGAATTTAGTAAACTTGTAAGACTTATAGATTGGAATATTCAATTATAAGTTACTTGTTGACTTTGCTTGAGTGGGTGGTCATGGAGTTCTGAATTTATATATTTTACAAGCAGATTTCTTGTGTTTTCTTTTGTTCATCCATCAAATTCAATAATGGCCAATAAAGCAAATAAGGGTGAACTATATATATATATATATATATATATATATATATATATATATATATATATATATATATATATATATATATGTTCTTCATACATGATTTACTTTTTCAAAAATATATATTTTTTAAATCAATTGTTCAAGAAAAACCATATGGTTGACTTTTCTATCAAAATTATATTTCTTAAAGTTTTTAATGATATTAAGTTTTATAATATTGTCTCCATTTAAGAGAAGATAGTGACATGTATGAGTTTCAGGATTCACGCTCATATTCTTCCAGAAACAAAACAGAATACGCAACGAACCCGGTACCAATAGACCAAGAGACCGTTGATTGCATTGAAACTTTTTATTTTCTCGTTTATATCAATTTCCAATACATGAATAAAATGACAACACAAAACACATGAAGAAAAAAGAAAAATGAATTGAATACTTGGTGCATGAATTCCATGATATGAAGAGCATGTCTTGAAGGGAAGGTGGTTGGTTGTGTCTAAAAAGTGGGCTTTGTTGTGTGTTGGTTCTTGATTTATTATTACAAGGCCTCTCTTTGCCCCTTATTTGATTGGAAGCCTAACCCCCATGTGCTCCTCATATGATACTGTCCCCTTTTCCCTTGCTAAGGCCATTAACTCACCACCTTATTTTTCTCTTTTAATGTCCTTTTGGTGCATTGTATTTGGAGGGGTGCATTTCATCAACTTCTACTGAGTAAATTTTTTGGTAGGCCACCAAACTTTGGTTAATTATCAAGAAGGTGTCCCAACTTCAATTTGAACCAAAACGGTTACCCATCTTTAATTTTCTTTCACTGGGAGGTTACTCGAGGGATTCCGGCCACGGGTAGATTGCCATGTCAGCGCTGACGGAGGATTTCCGGCCTCCACATCACCACTGAGTTGTCGGAATCCCTTGAGTAGCCTCCCGGTGAAAGAAAATTAAAGATGGGTAACCGTTTTGATTCAAATTGAAGTTGGGACACCTTTTTAATAATTGATCAAAGTTTGGTGGCCTACCAAAAATTTTACCCAACAAATGTTTAGGTTTTTTTTTTCCCTTGTAGTGTATTTGAAGTTTATTTATTTCAACTTTCGAAAATGTTTATTAGTACACAAATGAATTTTTTCGAGGGAAAAAAGGATATTATTGTAGCCCTTTTCATTTATTTATTTGTTTTACTAAACGAATTTAGTAAAAAATAGAAAAGACATAAATTAACAAGAGTTGACTGTTATATTCATCTGAAATTGTATAATTAATTAATAAATTGAAGCTGGATATTGAGGTCGTAACAATTTTAATAAATCGAATGTTAGATGTCTAATCTCACTTTTGAATACCACACCAGAGTATTTCGAAATTTTGAAGATGACAACTATACATCCAATCTATGTTGTTATTGGTCTCTGTAATCTTTTCCATTAAGGTATCGTTTGGATAACCCAATATTATGCAATAATTCGTACATTATGACATAATATAATATTTTCACAGAATTATGACATAATGGCTGTTTGGATATCTAATATACACTATAAAACTATGCGAAAATTATAGCATAAAAAATATTCCACTTGGAGTGAAATATTTTTTTATGTTGAAGTGTGTGGTTTTTTCTCATTGCAAAGTGTGTGGAATATTTATGCAATATTTTTTTATTTTATTAACCAAACACTCATTATGTAAGAATAAAATATATCACAATTTCTGTAATAATCAGTTATATTTCCTACGTAATAAAATTATGCTAGAGTTTTTTTATTTTGTAACCAAACAGGGCCTAAAGAATGAACCCGAATAATCACAAGATATTGATTATTATAACATCATGCACTGCAAGATTTAAATCTAAATTTAAATCAATTTTTTCTTAAAATTATTCAAAATGAGATTGAAATTAGCATGTTTGTGAATTCAGACTTGAATGAATGCTGATATACAAGAGACCAAGTTGTAAGTTTAAATAATATGAAAATTATGAATGTTTTATATTTGAAGTTTGAAAAATCTCAGAATTAGCTCAATTTAGCCCACTGAGCCCATTTAGCCCATTCATTAACTGAAAGCCCATCGAGCCCATCGAGCCAACATTACTGTGGATCCAATTGGGACCCATTCTACAAAGTGTATAATTACTAATATAGCCTTATAATAATCAAATTTACTTATAAACCCCTAGAGAAGCATAATTTTTTTTTCATTTTTTTTAAATAAATAGAGAGAAACAGGTAATGAATAGTTTTTATTTTTATAAAATATCTTTAGTTAATATTTGGTCAATTAAAGTATATACATATATATATATATATATATATGTAAATAAAAATGATTTGTAAAAGTATATAAGTAATTTTTCATTTTCACAATTTCTTTAAAAAAATATTGCAATTTTGTTAAAATATGTACATATTATAAATTTCCAAGTTTTGGCCTTAATTCGAGTCGATTAACTCGGTCCGGTTTAAGCCGGTTTAATTGAACCGGATTGGGTTGGTTCGAACCGGTCCTTACTTCCTCCCCAAGCCAAACTCTCACTGCATCTCAACTCTCAAGACTCGGAGGGCCGATTTCTAGGGTTTCTTCTCATCATTCATTCGCTTCTCTTCTTCGAAAATCAAGCATGAAGCTCGATACCAGTGGCCTCGAGGCTCCGGCGCCGATCCTCGGAGGGATCGATGACCTCTCTGTGGATTTCGCTGCTGCGCCGTCGTTTGATCTTCCCGGCTGCGCTGATGTGAGTTATTCTTTTGCGTGGTTGAGTGATTTTGGTGGGTTGGAGAGAGATCGGAAGAGGTTTTGTGTTTTAACTCTGGTTTTTTTGTTCAGTTTGATGGGTTTCAGAAGGATGCGGTGCAGATGGTGAAGCCGGCGAAGGGGACGACGACCCTTGCTTTCATTTTCAAAGAGGGTGTTATTGTTGCTGCTGATTCTAGAGCTAGCATGGGTGGTTATATCTGTGAGTATTGGGTTCTTTCTTTATTTTGGTTGATCTTAGGTTTGGTTGAAACTCTAGGGTATTGAAAACAATGCAGCCAAATGTTTTGATTCAGATTTTAGTTGTCCTTCATCGCGCACCTTTTGTGAATTTACCTTTTTGAGCTTGCAGTTGGATGCGAATAGATTTTTTTTTTTTCAGAGCTAAGTGTTTCGGGGTTCCAATTGTTTTGTGTCGTTAACTCTTATATTTGTGTCTTTTTGCTTCTTTCTACTTGGTGTTAGAGGATGTTATGATTTCAATATTTGGAATTGGTGAGAGTTGGATGTGGGCCATCATGAATGTCTGAAGGTGATTCATTGTCATGCAATACAAGTAGGCATAGAAGGTTTGTTATTCTGCTTACTTTGTGGAGGTTTAGGACTACCTGGCGGGGGTAGCCTACATACTAAATAGGTTCTCATCTCTTTGAATGAAAGGTCATGTATCCTACCTTTTAGATGAAGGAACAGTTGATGTGTTTGTGAAAAAACCTGTTTATGTATGTTTTAATCAGATACACCCCAATTTCATCATATTAATGTTTTGAAAGGAGATTAGTTCTATGGGACACCAAAGGGAATAAACAAGATTTGATTTTTTATGCTGAATGACTATTTCTAGTTTTTGCATGGCGTGGCTCTGTTTGAAGCTTTCAATTTTTGACGTCATGCCTATTTTAATAAAGATATTCAACATTATTAGCGAACCCGAACCAGAGAACTATCCAAGAAATACTTTAGAAAGAGGTTGTTATGATCATAGCCAATGAGGTTAATGAAAGTCATCATTGAAAAGGGTAAGCTTCCTAGGCATCAAGTTACTTCATTCTCATTTAGAGATTGGTAGCTGCTAAACGTGATCAGTTGCATTAGATTACACTTTGTAACTATAAATCAGGCAAGTTTATGCCAAATGCTTCTTATGTGACCCAACTATTAGTTTGTTTATACCCTTTGTATCTGTTGTGCGGTTGGAAATCATCATCCCATAGAAAGAGATATAAAGATGATAAATGGAAAATGACACCGAATGACATAAGGTTTTTCCCCCAGATAATTGTCCATTGATTTTTTAAGGATTAATTTTGGCAATAATTTTGTATGAATGAGATTATATATATATATCTATGTGGCTTCTGTCTCAAGCTAACAATTGGATCTTGTTATTTTTTAAGCCGGAGCCTAATATTTGTTAGTAGCTTAGTATTACTCTCTTTTTGCGAGAAAAGTATTTATGCTGTCCCATCCTAATTATTTTCTTGTGTTGTATTGCAATTTGGTAGAAAATAATCAATAAACATAAGTTGTTAATCAATAAAAGCATATAGCGTAATGAAATTTTAAAAGGGCATCTTAAAAAGTAAATTTCAAGTCTTCATATCACTGTACTAGTTTATTCCTTCTGTTGAAGTAAATGCTGATCTTAAAATAGTTTTAGTATAAATTATTGTCAAGCATACAAACAATTGCTCCCTGTTGGCTTTGGTGAAAATTTGGTTGTCTAAGTCATGATAACTGCTCAAATTTATTCCTCACAGCAAATCCAACCTTTCCAAAAGAATCAATGCTGCTTCATCAGATCCTGCTAAGGATTATGGAACATAATGTGACATAGCATAACAAGATGTATATGATAACATGTGTTTAATTCTCTATAGTATCGGAATCAGACCATTTACATTCTTATCTTGTCTCCGGTATGAATTTCGAAGACATTTACCTGATTTGATATGAATTTTATGTTTCTTCATGAGTGTCTTGCTCCTAGATCTTTTAGCTAACCTGATGCATTAATAGCAGTGGTCAATTTTTCATGGAATTTAAGATGATTTTTGAATTGTGGTTTTTAGCCTTTTATTTATGGACAATTAGATGCCAATTTAACCTGAATAAGATTATTATTTCTAATTCATTCCTTAATGTTAAATTGGCGAGCAAAACTTATATCCTGGATCAAATCTACATTCAGTTTTTGGAGTTTTGATCATGACCCATTTACTTTTTTCAAAGGTTTGCTGTGGGAGATTTTCCTGGATGCTTGAATATTTTATGCCTTTGTCTGCGTGTGCCAAACCCTGGTGGTGCTTGATCTGGATTACTGCAGCGTTTATATGTTCTGTGTTGAATTATCATTCCTACTTTCTTTCTCCTGCAGCTTCACAGTCGGTCAAGAAAATTATCGAGATTAATCCATATATGCTGGGAACAATGGCTGGAGGTGCTGCAGATTGCCAATTCTGGCATAGAAATTTAGGCATCAAGGTAAAATTCAGAATTTTTATTCTGAGGATTGTCAGTTTCACTGTTTTGTGGTTATTTCTTTCTCCTTTTTCAGATTTTTATAATGCCACACATTTTATGAAATTAGTGGTTCAGGATTATAGAGGCTGTTTTTTCTTCCCCCTTTTATGAGGTTAATATCATGTGATTCTGTGTCCAGTGCCGCCTGCATGAGCTTGCGAACAAGCGTAGAATTTCAGTCACTGGTGCTTCCAAGTTATTGGCGAATATTCTGTACTCATACCGTGGAATGGGCCTTTCAATTGGGACCATGATTGCGGGATGGGATGAAAAGGTATTATTTTTTGTTTGTTACGTTAAAATGTGGTTCTTCTGATTGTTGGTTATGCTGCTTACAAGGTTTACTTCATGTTGATTCTAGGGGCCGGGTCTGTATTATGTTGACAGTGAAGGTGGACGGCTCAAAGGCACAAGATTTTCTGTTGGATCTGGATCACCATATGCTTATGGTGTCCTCGACAATGGGTAACCTTTGATCCCTTCTTTAATAACTTCATTGGTCTGGGAACCACAATCGCCACCATCTTAGTTTCATATTTTAATTGGTTTATTAGATATCGTTATGATCTCTCAATTGAGGAAGCTGCCGAACTTGGTCGCCGTGCCATTTATCATGCTACATTCAGAGATGGCGCTAGTGGTGGTGTTGCCAGTGGTATGCTTTCCTTTCTCACCCTGTCTTGATTGACCATCCTAATGAAAATGTTATCTTGAAAGTTTGCTCCTTCCATCACATGAATGGAATGGATTCCCCTTGTTAACTCATTATCATTTTTAAGTAGGCAGCATCCTGATGAAACATAGTTCTTTGATAGTCATTATTTTCCTTCTCATTTGTTTGTCATATATTTTGTTTTACAAAGCTCTAGGCTTAACTTTCCAAGTGGCCAAGTTTATCTTTTATTCCAATTGATGTGTGCTACAACCTTGCCTTTTCAGTTTACTTTGTTGGACCAAATGGTTGGAAAAAGATGTCCGGAGATGACGTCGGGGAGCTGCATTACAAGTATTACCCTGTCACCACAACCCCTGTGGAGCAGGAAATGGCAGAAGTTCCAGCAGCTTGATCCGTCTTTGTACATCAAGCACGGTTTGCATATGTTCTTGATCTTCACCTTTTACTTCTCTATATGATTCTATAAAACTTGACAATTCACTTGTTAATGTCATGCCTCAAGGATAATTTCCGCGCATCGTTGTTATTTATTTTCTCTCGCAATAGCAATAGGAAACTTTGATGATATTCGACTCTAAATCATGTTGTTCAACATGCTGGTTAGTCGTGGTTCATGGAACCATTTATCCAATCCTCTGAAATCAGTTAATTAATTTCCATTTTTGACCATTTTATATCCACAGTTTCTTTCTCTGCACACACAACCCTACTGATATCTATTTGTTGGATGTTGTAAATAAAAAATATTTTTATTTTGGCTCTTGAATTAGATTAATGTGTTCATTTTAGCCCTTCGGTTGATGTGGATTTATATATAATGTACCATGGGTCTGGTTTATCAGTTGTCAAACCATTTTAAGGGGCCAAAACAAACATGTTCTTCTACTTTAGGGGCGCCCACTGTCTTGTTTCAAATTGGATGTTGGATTTGGTAATACTTTTGATCTTTAGAGACATGCTTCTTATGTTCTGCCAGCCGGTAATGGAAAATGCTTGTGACAAATGAAATCATATTATAGACACTTGTACAGCCTCGCAGATTTTTTTAATGCTGTGGGGGTCTCTTTTTTCTGACAACTTGTGGAGTTTGGTTCACAAGGATAATGTTTTTATTGTAATTATTAATATTTAAAACAGCATTGTTGTTAAGATTGGTAGCCAGAGATAGCAACAGTTAGGGTTTGTGGCTTCCCATGATTTTGACCATCTTCCTTATTAGCCTTGAAATTCTTTCTTTAACTGACTGAAGGCAAGTGTCAATTTTTTATTTTTAGGCCATGAAAGTTATCAAAATTGGTTTTTTTTTTTTGGATAGTTGTGTAAAATAAAAAAATCACTAATAAATAAAGGAAAAAAGTCTGTAGTTGGCTCCTAATTATACTTTATTTTTTATTTTGATTTTTAGATTACAGAAAAACATTGGTTAAGATTTTTGTAACTTTGGCTTCAGCTAAGAGACAAACTGTTAGGGTGCGTTTGATTGCTTAAATTTTCCATGGAAAATTTTTCCATGGGCCATTTTCCACAAAAAAAAGGCTGTTTGATTGCCTAAATTTTCTATGGAAAATTTTTCCATGGAGGTGGTCACGTGACCATATTTTCCCTCAAAACAAGGGAAAATTTTTCCTACCTCAACCCTAGGAAAAATTTTCCATGGAAAATAGAGGGGGTTTTTTGAAAAATTTCTTGTTTACTAAATCAACGTTTTTAGGTATATATTACGTTGTTTGAATGGTCTAATATGATTGGCTTTTCAAAATAGGAATAATTTTTTTGATTAATCACTTAATAAAAATTATTGATTTTATATTAAATAGCATTTTAGGTAGCCAAAAGTACAAGGCTTAGTCTTTTTATTTTTAAATTTGAGTTTTTATTTAACATACAATATCTTTGTGAAAAAAAATATGCAAGTGTAGAATTGTAACAATGGTTCAAAACTTCATTTGGAACATGAATAAGAAAATAAAAATATTTTTTTTAGTATGAAAATATCGGTCAAATTTATATATATATTGCATCTTAAATTTGTTTATATTTTCAAGAAATAATTAAAAATGGTTTAAGAAATGGTATAAAAATAATTATCATTGGTTTTTAAATATTTTTTTAACAATTTAATAATTTAAAAAAAATGAAATGCAGTAATAAATTAATCATAGTAAAACACTCGAAAAAAATTTGAATCAATTTTGAGATTGAATTCTTGTGTACACAAAAAATATCTATTATAAAATCTTAAACAATGATTTATTGGGATTAAATAGCATTTTAGGTAGGTAAAAATATTTTCATTGGAGAAAATTTTCCATGGAAAATATGACATTTTCCATGGAAAATTGATGCAATCAAACAACAAATGTGGCTTTTTCCATGGAAAATGTTATATTTTCCATGGAAAATACAAGCAATCAAACAACAAAATCAAAATTTTTCATGGAAAAGTTTTGATTTTCTGCCTAGAAAATAATGCCAATCAAACGTGTATTTGTTCGTTTTCCATGGAAAATTTTTCTTTTCCACCCATTTTCCATGTTGCCAATCAAACACACCCTTACTGTAATAAAAATAAAAGAAAAATCTTTATTTTTTTTTAATAAAAATATTAGATTGCATAGGGAAGACAAGCAGATGAGATGGCAAATGGCAAACCACAAATGGTGAATTGCAATAATGTAAGCACATTGGTCATCCTCTACCATTATTGGCCAACATGTGCCATTAATGCCTTTGATCAATGTTATTTACTTAAACCCATATATGAACTATCATACCTTCAAAGAGCCAATTCTTTCAAAGCTAATAAAGACATTTGGCTGTTTTTCTCTTGTAATATTCTTCAATTACTTGGCCAATTCCAATTACAATACCACTCTTTCTATGCACTATAATATTCTATATATGTTATTTGATTATGAGATTTTGTCTGTCTAGCCAAAACCTTGCTTGCTCTAATTAATTCAAGCCAAACACTAGGAGCTAGTCAAAGGATGATGTAGGCAGGATTCTATTGGCCATTCAAATATGCGTGTGTATATATCTGTAATTTTATCTTTTTATTTTAATAAATATAAATAAACCACATGTAACATGTAATCACAGGGAAAAAAAATTTGAGCATTACAACATCTGCATCTTCCACCCGCATGCTGGTTATATGAATTATTTAGGTTTTAGTTCAAAATTATGGCATAATTTGTACAATATGTCATAATTTAAAATTTTATGAGAATTATACTATATTGGCTCCTTGGGTGTCATATTTTCTGTAATAATCACTTGTACTTTCTACATAATAAAAGTATGTTATATTTTTTTTATTTTGTAACTAAACATGGTCTTGATATGAGTATGTTTTACTTTTAAATATTTATTAAATCCTTATAAATATCTTTTAAGTATTTATTTTTAATAATTATTAATAAATGTATGAATTTACTTGCATATCTTCTCATCAACATAATAAATTTTTCTATAGAAAATTTATTCTATAGAATTCGAAGATGATTTTTGTGAAATTTACCACAAATTTAAAAAACAAAGAGCAAAAAAAATTTGGTTCCCTCTCTTTATAAAATCATTATGAAATTATATTATAAAAAAAAATATCTAAATAATTTATATTATAATTTTTTATATAATATTAAATTTTATGAGAACTATCATAATTTTTATGAAATATAGTGATACTCCAATATAGTATTTAAATCCAAGAAATATAAGGTGGTCAATTAATTAAAATTATTAAGAGGTGGAATCTCTCTCATGGTGGCTTGCTCACTTTAAGAAAAAGAAAATCATATGATATTTAAAGCATAATAATAGACGTTTTTGGCGAGTTTAACATGGACAGACATATAAATAATTATTTTTTAAAAAGTAAAATGCCTTTTTTCTCAAAAAAAAAAGAAAGTAAAATGCCTTTATTTAAATAAAAACAAATATTCTTCTCTGCAGGGGTAAATATGAATAAAAGCCCAACAAAAACAACAGCAGAGTTTTTGTTTTTTGAACACTGAAGAATATTAAAAATTTTCTTTTAAGGTGCTCTCATATAAAATCTTATTATTAATTAATTAATTAATTAATTAATAATGTGTTTGCTTTTTCTCCACCACCTTCAATGCTTCTCTCTTATCTTTCCCCATTTTTCTCACCATTTCCCCCAAATTCTCATCCCATGATCCGCGATCCTTGCTCCAAATTGAGCAAGATCTCGACTTTTATCAGAAATTTTGAGGTCTATTCATCTTGATGCGTTCTATTCCTCCAATATTTTGGCCAAAAATCGCTCATCTGAGCACCTTTTGTTGTTTCTCGAGCTTGATTCGATCTCTCGTTGAATGAGAAAAAACATTTGTCCGAGTTTCTAATCTTCAAATCCTTCTCTAGTTCCCAATTTCAGCAAATTCCGTTTTAGAAACCGTGTTTTTTTTTTTAAATTTGATTTAGTTTTTCGCATAAATCTTTTGAAGATTTGTGTGTTTTTCCTCAAATTTTCTTTTGGTTTTCCTGAAATTTGGCTTATTAAATGGCGCAAGAAAGCTGCAATCTTGATAAAGATGAAGCTGAGATCTTGAAGCCAACCTCATCTCCAACTGCTCCTTCTCCTGCACCTCCATCAACACCGCCGACTCCATCTCTGTTTCTCAAGCCTTCTTCTCAAGAATTCCAGTCTCAGAGGCCGGAGAGGTCGGGGGCAGCCACCGCGGTGGCCGGTACCTCGCAGAAATCGGACGATAACCCAACAGTACGCTTCGCTAACCGGTGCTCGAGCTGCAGGAAAAGGGTTGGGCTCACCGGTTTCCGTTGCCGCTGCGGCGACCTCTTCTGCGCTCGCCACCGATACTCAGAGTTCCATGATTGTTCGTTTGATTACAAGGCTGCTGGTAGGGAGGAGATCTCCAAGGCCAACCCTGTTATTAGGCCCTCCAAGATTATCAAGATCTGAAGGTCTTCTTCTTTCTTATCCTCTCTTTTCCATCTTTTGTTCACTTTCTTTGATGTTGTTTTTCTTATAACTATAATTGAATCGTAGCATGTTCATTCTTTTTTGGGGAACTAATTGTTATGTGCTTAATTATAAGAATAGATCATCTGTTGTTTTTCTGTTCTAAGTTTCTCTACTTGTTTGTTGGTATCGGATTTGGTATTGATATTGCGGTCGAAATGTAATCTTTGTGCTCTTATAATTGTTGTTCTTCATTGTCAAGTTTTTATTGCAGTCAAAATTTTAACTTTGAACTTGTTGATATGTGTTCTTGGTTTTAACTCTCTCTTTGTTTGACAACATAGGTTTTCTGATTTGGTGTTGTTATTGTAGTCGTAATGTAATCTTTTGTGCTCTTATACATTGTGGTTCTTCAGTTGTAGGTTCCTATGCCAGTCAAAATATTATCTTTGAACGTGTTGATACGTGTTCTTGTTTGTAACTTCTTCTTTAGCTTGTCAACATGGTTTTCTGATTTGGTATTGTTATTGAAGTCAGAATGTATTCTTTGAACTGATTGGCTTGTGGTCTGATATTGTTGCTGTTGACTCTTGGTCCTCTGTGTTCTTGCTTCTCATATTGTTGTTGTTCATTTTAACTAGTTTTTGTTGTCTGACTTGTTGTTCCCTGAATTGCAATTGCAAACAAAACATTGTCATTGAACTGATTATTTCATGTTTCTATTTATTTGAGATATGGTTTTATCTTTGAACTGGTTCATGTGTGCTCTTATTTGTTTGGTATGTACCGTTGTCTATTTTGCATTATTTGTTTCTATTTTTTGTTTGTTACTTGATCCTGTTTTATGTTGGTTGATGTGTGCTCTTATTTTTTGCATTGTGATCACAACAATGCATTATCAAAATGGTTGATACGTGCTTGTATTTTGTCTTTGTTGCTTTGTCGTGTCATGTCGAGTATACACTTATTCATTGTTTCTTCCTCAAGTACTGAAGATACTAATTGTTTTGACAAAAATTACGCATACACGTAGAAAAGGGTCTTTAAAGCTTTACATATATTAAGAGAACATTGAGAAGAAAAGAAAAGTGACTTTTATTGATGTATTTTTCTTTGTTGGTCCATCGATCTGGTTTCCTTCATTCAACAATAAAACAAAATAGGTGCCTGATTTGCCATCATTTGCTCCATCTCTCCTCTGTATGTGTGTTATACTGGCTAATTGCAGAACATTATTAGCAGTAACACTTGCTAAATTGGAATCCTTGGATGATATATGATTAATTTCTTCGCAACATATCAAGTCTGTTGTGGATTAAATCTTTATTTCTCTTTGGCTTGTTTTATATGGCAAAAATGCCTTGTGAACTCGTCGTTTTTTAAGGCATCTTTGTGCATTCTATATATATAAATATTTCTTGGGAGATATAAAACATACAACCCATGCTAAAGGAATGGTTTTTTTATCAGATTGCTTGTGCCACTTGATAAACAAATATTCAAATGGTTCTTAATTTTAATGATATCGACGAACATTTATTTTATATGGTTTGAATTGTTCGTTATTTTGACACAGGATTTACGGAAGGTATCGAAGAAACAAAGTAAAAGTTTCTGAAACTCAAGCAGGATCGAATCCAATGGTTCGAGCACACGATGATCTGCTGTTAAGTTGGAGGATTCGAAGACCTTGATTTAATCTCCTAGCTTTATCATCTTTTAAATTTATATGAGTTTCGGCTTTTGTTGTGATAGCTTTGTGACCATGTGGCATCAAATATAATGTGTTTTCTGTGATGATTATTACTTAACTTCTACTTATTGATGAAGGTCTTGTTGCAATCTTCTTTCATTTTTTTTTAATAAACTTGGAGTAATTGGTAATCAAAATGAATAAAGGTTAGTTGAATTTAGTATTATTTGAATCAAGTTATTAATCAATTACCTAATATTTGTGTTTATTATGCAGGGAACAAAGACTTTTGGATGTTTTGTTAATGGTCACCAATTAATTATAATAAACCATGCACACTAAACATGGAACACATGGTTAAGGGAAGAGAACTGGAGTTATTTTCATTGGTTACATGGCTTGGTCAAAGTTAATTTGGTTCTGTTTTTTTGGGAAAACAAATGGAATTATTACAGTATTGATCTTATCTGTAATATAATGGAAATGAAGGAAAAGGTGCAAGCATAAGAGAAGGTAATGGAAACAAGAAGCGGTCTGGTTTTATACACTATGCAGTAGTATGTATATACACACATATATATACATACAAACATATCCACACACACACACACACACACACACACACACACACACACACATATATATATATATATATATATATGTGATTTTTGTTAAAAAAAAAAGAATTTCTCCTAATAAAGTAATAGAAAATAAGGAAAACTAAAAAAAATAGAAAATTTGGTTAATTAAAAGATTAAAAAAGAGATAATGATTTGATAAGGTTGGTAGGTTGGGAGAAATGCATAGTATGAAAGGAGTGTGAAACAAAAAGAAAAGGATGCATGAAGATAAAAGGGTGGGAAAGCCCCACATGAAATCTCTCACAGCTTTATTCCTAAACATTGACTAATAATAACATGACATTGCAAACCTCCATCTTGTCCTTTGCTTTCCAATCAATTTATGATATTATTTTAATGTCACGTGACCCTTCCCTCTTCTCCATGCTTCCATTTATTCAACCAGTCAAACATAGAACCATTCAACCCCACAATCCCCTTACTTTAATCTATATATATATATATATATATGTATTTATTATTATATTTTATGTATATCTACGCTACAAAGTGTACTTAAAAAATTAAAATTAAACTACCTACTCTTTCTCTCTGTGTGTGTGTGAGTGTGTATATATATATATATATTCTACAAAGCGTACTTAAGCTACTGCTCTCTCTGTGTCTCTCTCTTGAGCGGAGATGTTGAACCATAATGACCAGCAAATTAATCCATGACTCATGTATGCATGTGAATTAATTTATGAGTCTTATATATATATATATATGCCTCACATCTCTATAGGCAAGAGGAGTGAAATCATGTGCCTGATAGAGAGGGCAACAACCAGTTTGCATGCATTGAGAATCCATTTGGAAATCTTGAACGCCTACTTATATATGGGATCGACATTAATTACATCTTTCTATGATTCATGATTTTATATGGTCTAGCATAGGAGATTTGGTTTTTCTATTGATTCTTGTTGTTCATGTTCTCAGTAAAACTGATCAGTATATCAGTGCTTCTAGCTCTGCCGTTTGTTCACTATATATTCATCTTCATCTTCTAATTCTCTTTCTATCTCTGCCTCTCTGTAATTAATTAACTTAAAATTTCATATCTCTTTCTTTCATGAATCTCATTATATGTATATCCTGCTAAACACTCAATGAGAGCACAAGAGGTACCAAAGAAAAGTGAGAGCATGTGAGTGAAAATGAATGCTTGTCTTCAAATTAAAGGAAGCTTAAGACATGGAGAAAAGATAAATTAAAGAAAAGAGAGAGGAAAAAAAAAAAAAGGAAGTGATAAGCATGCATGTGGGAAATAGATTCATATATACAAAGCTGCAAGAGAGATAGAATTGCATGGGTTCATGTGCACGCTTTCTCATCTTATATATATGTACAGTACACGTGTGCATGGCCGTATTTACACGCAGACTCACACGTGCATCATGCATGCTGCTACCCAAGGATCAACAGTACTGCATGCCCATGAGGGGCAACTTGCATCATATATATATATATATATATATATATATATATATATATATATATATATATATATATATAATAATTACTATGACTTAGGGGTTTGCCCTTAAGATAAAGTCAAAGTTTGAACGCCAAACCCTAACTAGTTTCATTATACTATGCATTGCAATTACATCTCCCCCCTTTAACAAGCAATATGCGTATATATATAGACACACACACACACACACACACACATGTAGTTATGTATAGTATAATATAATATAAGCATCTCTGTCTCAGTCAAGATCATAAAGAGGAAAAAATGCATATTTGTGAAATTATATATATAAATAACCTCTAGAATTGCTTCTTTACTATATATACAGATTAAGACCCTTGAAAGATGTGTTCTGTGTTTTAATTAATATTTTGTAAAAGATTGCCACTTGATTTCCTTATTTCAAATGTGTCATAGGTCAAAATTAATAAGTAATTAATACAAGAGAAAACAATGGAGAAACAAATTAAACATAATATTTTTTTGTTCAACTAATTCCTTATATGTATTTTAATACAAAGAGTAGTAACCTTATCTAAAAGCAAATATTGAGAGTTCATATACAGCAAAAGTGAAAGAGAAACTCAATAAGCTAGCACTAGCTAGTCATGGGAACTCATCATTTGTTTTTCCTTGTTTTAATGAAATTAGTTTTGGAGTGACTAGCTAGCTAGATATATAGCATTATATTAGTAATGGATCCCACTGCTTGGGTTCATGAAACTCTGCCGTTTAAAACTTGAAATGATATATTATCTGGAATTCCATTATAGCTAAAAGAGAGAACCTACTCCATGAAAACATGGTAAAATGCCAACAATTCTTATAAGCACCATTACAAAACTTAGGCTTCTTGCTGGTCGGTTATATGATCACCTCCCTCTCTCTCTCTCTCTCCTAATAAAAACTTGTGCTTAATGGAAGTTTTATAGGAGTATATGGTATATATTAATAAGGTGGTAATCTCTCTCTTAGCATGCAAAGCATGTAATTAAAGTAATTAATAGGAGGAGGAGGAGAAAAAGGTGAAGGTTTATATACATACATATATATATATATATATATATATATATATATATATATATATATATATATATATATATATTAATAATAATAAAAAGCAGCTATCTCTCTCTCTCTCTCTCTCCTTCTCGTCCAACGTGCAATGAAAATATTCATGTGCGGCTTACTTCCGAGGCGGCACGGGTGCTCCGCTGATTTCTCCAAGGCCTAATTAACCCCGCTTTCAAAATCAAAATCTCTCACTCTCACCATCTTATTGGTCCTATATGCATATGCATGTTATCTTTACTTTTTTACTTCAGTACAAATTCATTAATTAATTCCTCCATATATGCAAACTTTGACATAGAGATGTGAACAGGTATATATATATGAGTCAAAAGAACCAAAAAAAAAAAAAAAGAAATCTTCAAAAGAATGATTAATAAATATTTAACAAACTATTAATTATGATAACCATGGCTTGTTTTACACTCTCCTCTACCAAAGTCCAAAGAACGGTTGGCTACTCCTCCACGCCAACCATTATTTAACAGCTCTGCCGACCTTCTACTTCCGCATAATTAAACTTCTCTCGCCACGTGTCATCTAAGTACACTATCACCATCCTATTCACAAGCACGTCCATTGCATGCATGCATGCATGCATGATCAGGTACGTGAAGACAAACCCTTGAGTTTATATATATATGTGGGAAATTAATATGATCACTAGCTAACTAGTTATAATTAGATGGATAATAAGTTGAGATATTTAGCTAGGGTTAAAGATTGATAATGCACAAGTTGGAGCAATAGCATAATATTTGTTTTCACAGTGGGAAGTGGGAACAAGTAGTGGTGCATAATAAGAATATATATAAAGATATAAAATAATAGTGAGGTAAAAGAGGGTGGTGTGGGGTTGGCCATGTGTTTTACCATGTTTGATTCCCTTTCACTCTTTGTTTGACGGTCAAACTTCTCTGTAACCGAGATGCAAACTTCTCTCTCTCTCTCTCCTGATCAGAAAACATGCATGTACATGCTAGCTGCTAAAATTGTCTACTTAATTAATTTAATTCAATTTAATGAATTAATTTATGTTCTCTCACTCTAAAGTCTAAAATAAAAAGGTGGCCGTACAGAGAGTGAGATTAAGGGGGGGTGGAGGAGAGGAGAGTAAATAAAAGAGAGGGAAATGGGAGGATCCTATGAAAGAAGGGGCCGGAAGACAAGGGTTTGTGTCCTCTTTTTGGCTTGCAGCTTGCCCACCCTTCTCCTTCACTTTCATCCCACCATCTTATTTTTACTCTTTTTTTTTTTTACTGTCAATCTCTTTCTCTAGAGAGAGAGAGAGAAGATATTGAAAACTAGGGTTTGCAGCTGAAGTTGGTGGATGATGTTAGACCATCAATGAAAATTTTATAATTTTATTTCTCATATTTCTCAAAACAAGGGGGAAAAAAAATATATAGTTTCTTATATTGCTATATAGAAAATAAAAACATATACATACTATACGTTCTATATACATTTGAACTAAATAAATTATTTTTCTTTTTATAAAGATAATAAGCATTTATTAATATTTCTATCATGTATGAGTTATTTATTTCGAAAGTGTCTTCAAGAGATGTGCAGGCACATGCACATATGAGTTATTGTCTCGAACATGCCCTCACTTCATGAGTGTATATTAATGAGTTATTTCCTTCAATAAGAATTCGAACCCTCACTATTTTTCATGTTACACGAGAAATTCATATTAGTGTTTCTAACCATTTGAACTAAGTGATTTTGATTTTTTACAAAATGGACAAACCATGTCAAAAACAAGCACTAGAGAGTTATTTCCTCAATCCAAGTGCTCTCACTTTATGGGATTCAATCCCTCAGCAATTATGAATAAAACTCACTAAAGACCCAAATGTTATTGGAAAATATAATTGGGGTTGATATTGCTAAATATATATATAGATAATCATAAAGATAGGAAGGTGGTCAGATCGAGGTTGAACCCTAGTCAAAACAAGTGTTTTAAGAGGGAAAAAACAATACATTTATATAATAAAAAATTAATCCTCACTATGAATATCAATGTGAATCATATATATATATATATATATATATATATATAGTGATCTTTCTTCGTTCACTTTTTTTTTTCTTATAATTCATAACAAGTATATATATATATATATATTTAATTTCTCAAGCCCTAAATCTTTAATTTCCACATTAATTGATGTCACCTGTTCATTTGACTGTGCTTGCTATCTTTATTAAAAAAAAATTAATAAATGAATTACAAAAACAAACTAAATAACTACTAACATTTTTCTAAAGAGGTTCAACTCCAAATATCATTAACATGAAATGAAGCCAAACAACCCAAAAACCCTAAACACAAAGTCATACTATTTTTAAAAATTAAAATAAAAGGAAAAAAAATTTATAAAAAAATTTAAAAAAAAAATGACCACCCCCACCGCCATGTTCCACAGTCCCAAACCCTGAAAAGAGTACTTAAAAAAACAAGTACCATCTCTCCTTCTCCTTCTCCTTCTCCTTCTCCAACACAAGAAGACCAATGGGCTCCATGAACAACTGGTTAGCCTTCTCTCTATCCCACCATGATCTCCCACCTCCCCAAACTCATCACACAGACCCTTCCTCCACCGCCGTCTCCGGTCTCATCTCCGGCGATGATGTCTCTGCCGACTGCTTCAACCTCTCCTCGGACTCTCCTCCACCTCCTCCTCGTCTTCCCATCCCTTCTCTCAGACAAGACCCCTCTTCTTTTGCCTTCCTTGAATCCTTCTCTAGACCTCAAGCCAATGGTTTGTTACCAATCTCTCTTTCTACATCTCTATCTTTTAGAAAAACATATATATATATATATATATATATCATTTGTTTAATTTTGCATTTTGTTTGTAGAATGGGGAATGAAGAGCTTGGGTTTTAAAGGGAGCTCTTCAGAGCTATCAATGGTGGTTGGTTCAAAGAACAGTACTACTGCTATGGAAGATGAAGAGCCAAAGCTTGAAGACTTCCTTGGAGGTCATTCTTTCACTCATCATCATCATCATCATCATCATCAACAACAACAACAACAACAACAACAACATCATGATCATGGTGGCTGTGTCAATGACTACATGTTCAACAACTCTTCACTTGGTGGCCAGCTTCCTAACTCTAATCTGCCATCAAATAACGCTGTAAATGATGATCATGGTGGTGGCGGTGGCGGTGGTACTAGTACTGCTAACCATACTTCTTCTATTGGTTTGTCAATGATCAAGACTTGGTTGAGAAACCAGCCTTCTCCGGCATCGGCATCGGTACCGCAAGCGGTGAATACAGCGAGTTCTCAGAGCTTGTCGCTGTCTATGAGCACGGCTGGAGGCGAATGCTCCTCGTCGTCGGAGAATAAACAGAAGAGTTCTGTTAATGGTGGTGCTGTTGTTGATGCTCAATCTGGTGCTAGTACTGATGCAGTGCCAAGGAAATCTATTGATACTTTTGGTCAGAGAACTTCCATTTACCGGGGTGTCACTAGGTTTGCATTTTTACTTTTTCTTAAATTTTTTTTCTTTTTCATTTTGTGTGTGCATGTATATATATCTTGTTGTTTAATTAGTTGAGATTATGATTATGATTATGATGTTTTCATGCACAGACATAGATGGACAGGAAGATATGAAGCTCATCTTTGGGACAACAGTTGCAGAAGAGAAGGCCAAACTCGGAAGGGTAGACAAGGTGTGATTTCTTAGCTAGATTTATATATAACTTTAATAATTGTTTTCTTTTTCCTTTTTTTTTTTTTTTATGAGTTCATTGTCATAATAACTTATTGAAGCTTTGCTTTTTGTATTTTTGTTTATGATCTTCATCATTTGAATAATCAAATTGGGATGAACTACTTCATTGCATGCAGTGTATCTTGGTAAGCAAACGAAAATATTCATTCTTTTCTCTTATATATATATATATATATATCTTGTGCTTCAGGTTTATAAAAGCTTAATTTGTTTCCACATATATATATATATATATATATATACAGGAGGTTATGATAAAGAAGATAAGGCAGCAAGAGCTTATGACTTGGCCGCTCTTAAGTACTGGGGTACAACCACAACAACCAATTTTCCTGTAAGTTAAAGCACTCTCCACTCTTTTAACATCTCTCTGGTTCCTTTCATATAGAGATATATATACACACACAAAAAATTAATGTTGTTTATCTTCAGATAAGTAACTATGAGAAGGAGTTAGAGGAAATGAAGCATATGACCAGACAGGAATATGTTGCATCTCTTAGAAGGTATATATACATATATATATATATATATATATATATATATATATATATTTATAGGCATAGGTAAGTATTACGTTGCAATCAAAGTATATATATATGTGTTAATACTAGTTAGTATAACTATAAATGCAGAAAAAGCAGTGGGTTTTCTAGAGGTGCTTCTATCTACCGTGGTGTCACAAGGTATATATGCTTATAAATTTTAGAGATGTTTATCAAATCAAACGGTGTTGTTATAATTAATTAATTAATTGATTGATTAATATGTACAGGCATCATCAGCATGGAAGGTGGCAAGCAAGAATAGGAAGAGTAGCTGGAAACAAAGATCTCTACTTGGGAACATTCAGTATGTTTTTGAGAACTCTCACTTGATTCAACAACTTTGATTTTGCATTGAAATTATATTAACTGTGATATATATAATCAAACTTGCAAAGGTACACAAGAAGAAGCTGCAGAGGCATATGATATTGCGGCGATTAAGTTTCGAGGCCTCAATGCGGTCACAAACTTCGACATGAGCCGATATGATGTGAAGAGCATAATGGAGAGCAACACATTGCCGATTGGTGGTGCGGCGAAGCGGCTAAAGGAGGTAACGGAGCACGGTGAAGCTAGCATTGATGGCCGAAGGATCGAAGATGTCACGATATCTCAGCTTACTGGAGGAATGACTAGCTATGCCTCTCATTATCACCACCATGGCTGGCCTTCCATTGCTTTCCAAAATACACAAGCAGTGAGTGTTTACCATCCAAACCCTAACCCTAACCCTCACCCTAATTATGTGCAACAAAGAGGAGGATGGTGCAAACAAGAGCAACCAGTGGTCACTCACAGTTTGCATGATCTTCATCAACTTCAGTTAGGGAACAACACACATAACTTCTTCCAAACACCGGCAACGACAATGCACGGCTTCGTTAATGGAGATTCTCCGTCGATGGAGCACAGCACTGGATCGAACAGCGTTTACTACGGAGCTGGTAATGGAAGCTACAATGGTTTGGTTTTGCCTGTGAGTAGTACTGTGGTGGTTGATCATGAAAACCCTAGTGGCTTCACTGAAGATGAAGTTAAGCCATTAGGGTTTGATGGGATGATGGCCATTGGTGATCCTTATAATAATAATAATAATAATAATAATGCTTCAAGGGGTAGTAATTTGTATGGGTATGAACAAAGCAGTGGGAATGGGAGCAACAACATGGCTTGGATGCAAGCAACAGTTCAGAATGGGAATGCATCATCTTTTAGGGCAAACACAAGCAATGTGGGTGTGTGTCATGGAGGTGCAATATTCAGTGTGTGGAATGATACTTAGTAGTTAGGGTTTCATGCATGGCCATGCATGCCATGCATTTTCTTTTCTTTTCTTTTTTTTTTTTTGGGGGGGGGAGTGAGTTCTGAGAAATTTTGGGGTTCTTATTCTGAAGTTTGGTAATGGCTTGAGAGGGGCTCTCTCTTTGCTGTTAATTTTGGGGAATATTCAGATGAAGTGAATCCATAATATGGGGGAGGAGATATTGCTGTATATTTTGACTAACAATTTGTCATGGATGGTGGTTAATTATTATCTTATAATTTTATTCATGTTATTGATGTTTATCTTAATGCAATATATGAATATGAAAAATATTGTTAAGATATGCTGTTTAGTTATTTTATATATATTATCATATACATGTCAGGACTGAAAATTCATCCCAGTGAAGAACATGAGGTGCATTTCCAACCAAGTAATTGATTCTGATTCAAAACCAAAAAAAAAAATGGAATAGCTTCTCATGTTATTATTAGTTGCAGAACAAACACTATCCAAATATGATTAAACTCAAAGGCTTAAGAGCTTAATCTTAACCTTAATTGCATGATCAACTTGTGTTGAGGTAGCAGAGATAACAATATATGATTTACAACATCCAACCAAATGTTTCCTGCTGCAATATTGTGAATGAATAATAAGTTTGGGAAAGAAAATAGTCTTCTGTCTTCTCTTCGTTCATGGCCGAAATGAGATTTCTCATGTGTGAGGTTGCATCTTATTACTACTGCCACTGCCAGCTCATAATCTCATCGGAAAATAGTCATCTTCTCTTCATTCACCGTCGAAATGAAATTTCTCATGTGTGAAGCTGCATCTTACTACTACTACTGCTACTGCCCGCTCATAATCTCATCAGAAAAATGATTGTCATACATCTTTGAAGAGTAACTGGAATCGAGGTATCTTCTGCGGTGGCAACGGGCAGTTTACGATCAGTTTACCTTTCATTGCCCCTCTGAATATGGCCTGGAAAGATAACACTTCCATCAAATTGTGTTCAAGTCTATTATGTCTTTACAAATAATACAATTTCTACCATTCTTTCCTTAATTCATCGCCGGTGATGAATCTATCTATTCATACAAACAAGATCAGGTTTAAGATGTTCATTAGTAATTAGATTCAAAAGGTATTACTTCAAGTACAGAGTGGGCAACATAACCAAACCCTAATCACGCATATATTTATCCTACAATTTGATAGGAAGGAATGCCAAGCATAATACATATACAAACATATTTTTATTTATATCAAGGAGTCATAAGAAGTATCTCTATGGAAGGCTTTGATAATACATTGACAAATAATAATACAGTGCAGAAGCAAGTTGCAAGAAGCTATGAAAGATTCTTACAATGTAGAAGTTTTACGAATGGATTATAAAGAGGCCTCATCTTATACCATAGAGAAGTAGCAGCAAACACAGACCCTTCAATCATGGGGATGATAAGAGATATATTCTAAGAGCTACTCTTTTTTTCACAGGAATAAGACGTTGCAGAATATCCCCATGCAAGTTTTAAAAAGCATAAAATAGTAGTACAACAGAAGGTTCGTTCGGACAACAAAAAAAAAAAGAAACCTTTCTGGTCAAAGCATTGCAGAAATAAACTTTTAGAGAAGAAAATTTAATGGAGAAAATTCTGAACCTCAAGATAATAATGCCACTCATTTGACTATTAATAGATAAATCAACTTGACGCAAAAACATTCAAATAGTTGATAGTAAATTTTTGTGCAAGATTTTTTAGCTGAAAACTCACCTCTACAACATCAATAAAATCCTGTTTTGTGTGAAAAGATCCAAGCCATTTAGTGTGATCTGCAGTCCTGGATGAGGAGCATGTAGTTTTAGTAATGCATACATCATTGATATTGGGAGGATGATTAAAGGAAATTATCATACAACTATAATAATAGGTGAGAAGAACACCATCACAGAATAAAAGACGCACATGAGGGCCAATAAAATTGGCATGTCATAAATACTTAGATAAGCTGTTCTTTGCAGAAAAAATCATAAACAACAAATACGAACAAAACTTTGTTCCACATATGAATAAGGTCATAGACACAGAGGAACAAGGATTTCCACATGAGATTTTATTGGCTAATGGGTGCATGATATAACAATCAAGGGCAGTAATTCAGGACTTCACTAGATCTTGGATGTGATACCTCAACATAACCATTATAAAGATAAATAGAGAGTTATAATATTGTAGGAAATTTGTCATTAGTGCATGGAAAGAAACACAATGGGATCCTTTATTGTGTTAGAGAGTCTATTTTAAAAATCTGTTGGTACATTAAACTCAGATCAGGCAAGACTTCCCCGTGGCAAAGAAAAAAAAACCGAACAAATTATATTTTCTCTTTATAACTAAAGATTAGAAGTTAATATGATTTCATGGGTAGACTAGTTCAGAAATTGAAAAATAACAGATTCAAGGAGATTCAGACTGTTAGTGAATCATCAGACGCAAGTTATATCGCTGTATACATGTATTCCCTCACCCTCTTCCCTTTTTTTGAAAGTATTGCATGCCATAATATGTAAAGCATATATACACATGTGAGACATGGAGAAATATTACCGGCACAATAAGATTATATTACAAATTTCTATTCACAACAAAATCTAAATAAGAAAATAATTAAAAATTGAAAGACAAAACAATGAAGAGACGCTTATGTACAGAAAATAATCCAAATAAGACAGCAAACCCATCAAAACTCTGATACTGAATCATATATTAAATGCAGGAAAATTTACCCAGAGTCCATCTTCATGTGTTGTGCATTGAAGAAAAATACAGTTGAGGGTATCATAGTGATATCGAAATATCTAACATAAACTTGAATCTCTTCTGCATCTACCTCAACCAAAGCTATAGTAGCAAACTTAGATAGCTCTCGAGAAGACTTGGAAAGCTGTAGGCACAAGCGGCATTTTAACATCAGAAGAGTCATGGCAAAAGCACTAGAGCATGAAAGAAGTTCATAAAAAATGCAAAATGTGAAACATGCTAAAATGCGTTCAAATAGTTAGCAAGGCGGGGCTTGGTTGTGAATTTGGGTGGAGTTCATATAACAATAAATCACTACTAAGAGAACAATATGACCTGAGAGCAGAACAACCTTTGCATAAGAAACATTTGCAATGACAGATCAAATTGGATTAGTATGTAGGAAGACATAAAAATGTTTGTTTCTGTCAACTATTAACCAAAGATCAGAAGTTATTAAATAATTTTATTATTAAACAATTAGCAACATAGATAGTACAAAATTTATTTTAAATTACCAATAGTCTAATTTGCAACATGCTGAACTTCAACAACCAAAATGTGAACATTAATTTTCACACCACCAGACGAAATATATCATATAAAGTACAAATTTAAGAGGCTATAATAAGTCAACCAAATTAGCAGACCAAACATGCGATCAAGGTTTCGTAAATAAATGCAGCAATGTAACCTGCCACTTCATTCAGTCACTCAAACAAATCAAATCAACTGATCTTTCAAGTGATAATTTGCATGTTCAAATTTGACAAATATTCAGACATTGTGAACATTTCTCAAGCAAGAATTACAATCTTAGACTCTTCAAAGTTTAAGTAAAAGATCAGAGCTGTGAGGTTTGTCCCTTATTAGTTTTGAGGGAAAAAATAATAGAGAACCCAGGACATGAGACACATCCATCAACTAGAAGGCAGCAACATGAGAAAAAGACTGCTGCTTCTTTCTAGAACAACCACATGGATCATGCTCATTAATAGGAAGACATAATAAGTGCTATTCCGTAAATAAGAAATCAATTAATCAATGGGAAGTTAAAAAGGCATATCCAATTTATATGTCAGCAACGCTTTGATTGTGCACCCTATGGAAAATACAAGCTGTTTCCATCTTTCCAAAGAATGTCTGGCATTAATAATATAATTCTTCTGTCTCTTTAATAAAAAGAACAGAAAAATTTGGAGACAATAAGAGAAAATAAGATGCCATTGGGCTGGAGGTATGACATACAAACTCAAAACACTTAAAAGAGATACAAGGGAAGATGATTTTCACGTTCAAACTATACCAAGGAAAAATCCAAGTCCTTGTTTTAAGTCAAACTTAAGAAGATAAAATGGATGAGCAAATAAAGGAAAAACGCATTGATGGAATTTATTTTTTTCCCCGAGTCAAAACCCCTTTTTTGTTATATATCCTTCTAGAACTAAAAACTCTTTCCAGAGAATCAAGAAATACAACTAATAACTATACCTGCTAGTGTGCTACTGAACTTCATTATAGAAAAATCTAGAGAATTCTAATCACCAATATCTCAAAAAAAAAAATCACAAATTAATCAGCACCATATTTTTTCATCACCTACAACCTGTTCGTAAGGAACTTCATAATAGGAACAACAAGGGCATTCTATCTCAACAAAGGAAAGCTCCATGAGATTCATTGCACAAAATTTGAGTTTTGAACACAAGAACAACCGCAAATAAAGCAAATACAAGATTCGGCACCATAAATTAACAGCAGATGAAACACAACAAACAAATTAATGATATTTGCAAGCTACAAGGTTTCAAATTCAGCAACAATCTAAATAACGAAAGCTTCTCAAATTCAAACTTAATTGTTACGAATCTCATAACAAGAAAAGGAGGAGAGAATTACAATGTCGTCGAGATGGAGGCAAACAGGGTCAGATTCACGGCCAAATCGGAGGACGAGGACTTGATCAAGGGTGTCCCTGATGATGTCATCAACCTCCCGCTTCCTCGTCAGCGTTCTCAGCAAGAAGCTCATCTTCCCGTCCCTATAGATCAATAAACACACAAAAAATCCATCAATTCAACCCCAATAACACCAAAACCAGAGAAACAACGATCAAAAAAAGCAAAATTTCTCCAATCTACATCGAAATTCATCGAAGATCGTGAGAGAATCAGGAGAAAGAGAGAAAATCATACTTTTCCTTCTCAACAGGACGCCGGCGGGGATGAGAGAAGGATAATAACTGGTAAACCCCTGCAAACTGAAAACTTTCAAATACGGCCCTGTGAGATGTTTATTTGCATAAAGACCCTTTTATGTTTTTAATATTCTTGGATATATACGTATTTATCAGAGGAAATTTTATATATACACCCTCAAAAACTTCATATTGATGTACATACACCAATTAGATGGCTTTGGAGTACATAACAAAATTCTTGAGAATTTCATTCTTAGTAACTTTGGATGAAAATATAATCATACTACAAATAAGGATGGTAAGCATATGATTTTTATAGAAATATATAAATAATTTTGTAAGAAGAACATCTTATTTTTTATGTAATTATTAAATAAAAGTATAAAATAAAAATGTATCAAAGTATACAATTAATCAATACATTAAAAATATAATAGCATTTGGTTTATCATTGCAATGGCCCAGAAATTAAAACATTTGACACCCTTACTGGAGATTCGTCTCTCTTGCCATATATGATTGATATATATATATATAGAAAATTTATCATTTAGGAGGATCCCTATATCAGTCGTTAGATTATCATCTAACGACTAATATTAATGTGGTCCTTTTATAATAAAGTAGAATATTTATATGTAGTTTTTGCTTAGTTATTTTTTTATAAAGAAGATGACGTGTATTACGATCATTATATCAAAATTTAACCGTTATTGTTCATCATCTAAATACATACTTATATAACCAGAACTCATATATATATATATATATATATATATATATATATTAACATTATAAAAAAAACCCAAATAATAGGAAGAGTTTAAGGTAGGGTCAAGTCAAAAGGTTAAAATTTTCTTGAATTTATAAGAAATAATAAACTTTGGATAAGATAAGCACATCTTGAATCTCAAATCTTTGATAATTAGTTCCTGTCCTCCATCAAATCAATTTCATACACGGAAGTTCAAAAGTCAATCTTACTTGGATCTTGTTCATATTCCTATTATATTTAATTATTATGTTGCTTGAGTTATGTATAAAATCATATAATGGGAAAGGGGATCTCAACCCACTTTATAAAAAAAAAAAAAAATTATATAATTGGATATTATGTGCTTGTATTTTGGTGAAGGATGTATAAAATGTGTGTATTCTTGCATACAATTTTCATTTGATAGGTTAGTGTAAAAAACAACAACAACAATAATAATAATAAAACTTTTTTTTTTGCCATAAACCTCTTATAAAAATACCTGATAGGTATGTTTTACGCAGAATTTGTATAACTATCAATGGAGATCGATGTAAGTGATTAAAGATTTAAGTAGCTTAAATAAATAATTTTAAAGTTTATAAAACACTCAAGGAGATCTACAAAAATGATAGACTAAAAAATTATATAATCACATAAATCTTCATATTAATTATAAATTAATGGATAAACATAAACCTCATTATCCTTAACTTATACTGGTAATGGCGAAAAACACCCCCAAAGTTTGGGAAATGGCCAAAAACACCCCGTTAATTTCCAAATCCATAAAAACCCCTTCCTTTTAAAGACAATGATTTTCAAACCCCCAAAGTATGAAACGGTGGTTAACGGAGTTACTTTTCAAATTCACGGACGGAATTGCCCCTACCTTGCATGGGAAATCGTGGTGCAATCATTAAGCCGGTTAGAGAGGAAGTGGAGGGTTTTTCGTAATGGGAATCCCAAGAGAGGCAGAGAGCAGTGTTCGTTTTTCTTCTTTGCTTAACTTTCTTCGACTTTTCCCTCTCCGAAGCTCTCTCGGCTTCGACATCCTCTCGTAACTTCAGTCCACCGTGCGCAAGTATCCCGCACTTCCATCGGTTTGCGGCTCAAGGTATGGCGAAGGCTGTGTCTAAAGCAAGGCTTTTATATGAAGTACTACGTTACACGGAGATATTCGTCGGTTTTGTTTTGCGTGGTTCTAGTGTGCGGGGGAATTTCTCATTTGGGGTTGATAGGGTTTTGGGTTTTGGTTTAGGGTTAGGGTTTTAGGGTTTAGGGTTAGGGTTTAGGGTTTTCGGTTGTGCACACGATCATTGAAAGAGATATCGGTTGTTGTTGTTTGTGTAATGCTTACAATGTGCGTTTCCCCTTCCATTTGATATGGTTACAGTTTGTAAAAGAGATTTCCGTTTGATAAAATGAGTTCGTGTTTAAAAGAGTTTGTCTCCGTTTAACGGTGCATCTCTCTATTTAAGTGTTGAGCTTTTCGTGTAAAACATTTGTCTCTGTGTAGCGTTTGATGTATCTGTTTAACAAGTGTTGTCATTTTTGCAGTGTTGTGATTATGGCGGTAAACCTAGTCAACGGGAGATGCTACTTGACACCGGTGGTGGAGACCTTGGCCGAATTGAAAGTCCACATGACCTCTCGACATTGGGAGATCATCCAAAGGACACCGTTTGCGGCATTCACTGAGGTGGAAGCTGTATTCCAAGAGAGGGCCCTTCTCGATTCGCTTCTGCAGAGGTACGATGGCCGCACCAATAAATTCGGGATCGGGCGAGCCTCGCTCGGCTTCAGCCCGAGGATGTGGCTCTCGTTATGGGTCTGCGCTGCGACGGAGACGCGGTCCTGTTTAAGAAGAAGAAGACACCGTCGGCTTTCGAAGGGAGATACTTTTCGAAAAGCTTCGACGAGACACGGGGACGCCATTAGGCGCACTCTTGAGCGTCTTGTTGGACGAGAGGGGGAGAGGAGGATTTTGTGAAACTCTTGATGGCGTACCTCATGGGGACAATCCTCTTCCCGAATACCTCATGCTCGGTGCCCACTTGGATCGTTGATTATGTCGACGATCTACCCGGCATGGGGCGGTACGCATGGGCGTAGGCGACGCACAAATGGCTTATGGAGGACGTTCCACAAGCCGCCGCTCGAGTGCAAGCCGGATGCGAGGGGGGAAGGTAAACACGGGGTACATTAAGGGTTGCTCGATCGCGCCGACCATCCGGTTTTACGAGGTGACCGGAACCGGCAAGAAAGCCCGTTTCGGCAAGACCCCAAGGGTCTTGTGCTACTGCGAAAGTACTTACCGGAAGCACGCGACGATAGAAACCAGTTGGTCGGCTCTCGAAGGAAAAGAGGTAATAAATCGGTGTTAATGTGTTTACAAAGAGCGAGTTAATGTTTAACGATAGGCTTATCCGTGTAGGAAATGTAGTTTGTGTTTAACGCTTGGTGTCTTCGCTTAACCTTGTTATACTCCGTTTAAATGTGTGCCATATCGTTTACGTATATATGTCAAATGTTTAAATACGTTTGTTTTGGATCAAATTGAATGATTTGTCTCGAGATTGTTTTCTTTATATATGTTAGTTTCTCGAGCCGGTCCCGGCGAATCTTGTGGAGGAGACTTTTGTTGGGGCCAATTGGCGGATGGATCTTTGTTGCGCGGGAACCACTTGCACGACCGCAAGCGGAGATGCCAGCCCCTTCCGCCCTTTCGCGCCGACGTGGTTCCCCCCCTTCCAGCCCAACACGCAACCCTCGGCGTCGGATAGGCCCTCACCTACCCCGCCAATTGACAACGAGAGTCACCCGGATCCCCAGAGTCCCCCCGACCGCGGTAGCCCAACCGACGTCATCAGCCGACGACGTGACTACATCCTTTATGCGGGCATGCCAGGTGATGATGAACGCTTTCCCGCAGATTGTCGCTCGGGTTGAGGCATTGGAGGCAAGGTTTGATTCGTTTGAAAGGGCTGCACCGTCGGGACAAATACGTGACCTGCCCGGGACGGATGAGCCGTTGGAAATTGAGGACGACGACTTCGTCGTGAAGGCCATTCCAAGACGGCCACGTATGACGAGGCCACGTATGAAGAGGCTTGCACAAAAGGCGACGAAAAGTATACCGCCTGTGTGTCCACCACCGGCCGAGGATGAAACAATGGCGGCACCACCGGCGGCCGATGCGGTTGTTGAGACCGTTGCGGTTGATGACTTCACCGCCCGGTGGCGGAGATTGTAGACCCCGTTGGCAATGCCGCGTCTCGCGGAAGACTCCGAAATCCCCGTCGCGGTGGAGCCGGCAGCAGCGGCGGCCGACAACGGCGCATCCCGGGTGGTGGCCACTAATTTTGAAGATGAAGAACCACCCGAGGGTGTGCTTCCCCTTGATGAGACTGCCTTGGCCGCGGTTGAGAAGACCGTTGCCTCTATTGTGGAGGAGCTCCTTCCCACGGAGGAACGGCCGACCCACATTGCCACATCCAAGTGTGGGCGCGATCCCGCAACAAAGAAGAAGCATCTACGGATGATCTCAATAAAGCCGTTGCCTGGGGGCGAAGGGAACGTCGCCGAGAAAAAAAAGAAATCGGTCACCTTCGCCAACCAGCAGTATGAAGAAGTGCGGAAAGACTTCGTTCCGGCGAAGAAAAATACGCCGGTCAATCGCGCCTCGACGTATTCGAGAAGGAGCCGATCAAGATTTTCCTCAACTTCCCCATGGACGAGTAAGTATGATAGTGTAGATGTTAATGTTTATATAGAGATCATCCCATTTACGTTGTTGTGTTTCCGTTTAATTACGGTCGTTACCATATAACATAGTAATATATCGTTTAACTAACGATATTACTTGTTTACCCCTATACATTATCATTTACGTATGTGTTGTTTCCACTTAACGTCTACGTGTTATTAATCAATCGCATGTGTTGCCGTTTAACCGCAGTTCCGTGCTGCCGGAGGAATGATTATGTCGGCACCACCCGGGCTAACCTATTCGTTCGATCGACGGGAAAGAGATGGTGACAGATGATGTGTTGGACGCCTTCGTGTGCATCGTACAAGACACACTTAACGTAGAAAGCCATATCCTCATAAGAAGCGCGCCTCCATCACTCGACCACCGGCGTTGTTTATGTCGAAGGTGGAAGACGCACATGAGACGACTTTGGCTATGATCGGAGATGCCACCAAGGTCGTCAATGACGTTGACATCATCATCCTTCCCATAATCTTGAATGGCCACTTCCATGTCGTGGTGCTCGACAATAACAAGAAAGAGTACGGGCATTACACCTCATGCCCAAGTGAAGAGTACAACAGAGACGCGGTAGCAATGGTAAGCTCTCTGCGATATAGATTTCGATTATCGAGTGACATAGATGCTTTCTATTCTAACATCGGTTTGTATAATGCGACGGCGGGGGAACTATTCGACACTGTCTCGAAATGGAGTACGGCACGACGGCGACGGCACAAGCACCCGCTTGTTCACGATGACGACACACCGCGTCAAAAGAAAGGCACCGTCGGACCGCGCCGTCTACGTGATGCGGTTTATCGAGCAATTGCTCCGCGGTGAAAAGCTCCGGATAGCGCACACGGACGTCCCCTATCTGCGATTGAAGTACGCTGCCCACATACTTAAGGAAGGACGAGCATCCGGCATCAAGCAACGCGGGTAGGGTCCAGCTGTGGGGAAGTAAAACAGTTTTGTCGAAATTCATTTCAATTGATTCAATTCATTCTTTGCCAACGACATGGCAGAAATTTCAATGTACATCTAATAATGTTCGTTATTCTTTCATATTCAATCATTTTTTGCTTAAAATTCCATGGTACCGATTGAGGGTCGTCGCTGCTTTATAAAATTAAGTACTTCTGTAAAAAAATGACGTTGTCATTATTAAAACATTGTGTTACACTTTAACAATACGGATCTCCGTGCAATATACACCGTTACCGTTTAACACCAGGGGGACCGGGTTGATCACGTACTACTTGTTTAGATATTAGTGGTAAGCGTTTAACTCCCTATGTCCCTGTTTAAAACATGGAGGCTGTCGTTAAATGAAAGAGACCGTAATCTACTTCCGTTGTCTGCTTTTAAAGGTGAGCGACCCTATTATACATAACTTATAAATGTCTACATCGACTGCGCTATGGGTCCGTAAGCACGGAATTCTTTTCTCAATGTATGTCGCCCATTACGTGTTGTTGTCTACGTTTAAAATGCAGACCTAGCAGTTAAACAAGGTATTCTCTGTTTAGCTTTTGTCGTTACATGTTTAATATTACAGTCCCTGTTTAATATTCACTGCTATTCTTCGACGGGTGAGGCCCTATTCTACTTGCGCTGTTTGTTTTTAAAGGTGAGAGTCCCTATTATATGTAACTTTTTAATTGTCTTCATGAACCGCGCTATGGGTCCTCAAGTACGGAATTTTTATTTTTTTCAGGTGTGTCACCGTTTAAAATTTATAATTATCGGGCCAAGAAGGCAATCGTGTTTATCATTCGCCGTTCTTGGTTTAATATCACCGTTCCCGTTGAATATTACCATTTAAACGTTTCATGATAGGGTTTACTCGCGTCCGTCTCTATTTAAACCGTGCTTGTCATGCGCACGAATGGTTAGAATTTGCTTAAGGAACATTGTTCTCCATTTAAAATTCATGCGTGGTCGTTTAACATGCGTCCGCAACGGTTAACATTTCGAGAGAGTAAGAACGAAGTTAAAATATCACACTAAGCAAAAAGTTCTTATTTGATGGATGAAAACTACACTAAGCGGGTCAAAAACCGTCATTCCGTTTTATACATTTTCGCGTACGGAGCAGCCTCTCCACATCCCTCTTATGGGATACCACTCGCTCGAGTTACGCGGAGAGAGATGCTTGCTTTTTCCGTCAAATCCCCGACCAAATCTTCGAGGAACCGCTCCGGGGATAGGTCATCGCCCCGCAAAGAAGATATGAACGATTTAGATAAATATTTCTAAAGACGCATAGACATCGGCGGGGACGCACCGCTCGTCCCTGAGCCTGCGCGGGACATAGCTCGTAGAACGCCACCGGGCAAGCAACGTTACGGGGCCGCCTCTTCGTTCTCTCGGTTACTGCGGTGGAAAACGTGGTCCCATCCACCGTGACCGTTGCCACGAAAGCGGAGGCGCCCGGGGAGCCTTCCCCGGTTATGGAGTACGCCGGCGTGGAGCGGTGCGTCTTACGCGCACGCGTTGAGAATTGGCACATACATACTTGCTAGATCTCGCGAGTAATATCTGGGTGCGTTTCTTGTTTCCGATTCTTCTTTAAATACAAATGTATTCAACGGACGTTTGCACTATTTCTCGAGTCCGATGCCAATAACTATGCGACGTTTGAATTCCAAAACAGGGAATTTAATCGTAACGGATAACGATAACGTCCACCGCCGGGTTAACCAATGCACACTTTCCCAATGCTATCTCACAACACTTCGTCGAATGCATGCATTACTCAGAATGTATATCCCCCGTTTACGTATCTGTTTAACTTTAAGACTTAACATTCACATTAAGAATAACGTTTAACTTTCGAATCCGTCGTTTAACTTGTCGCTATTGTTAACGTTTAACGTTGCGGTAAAAAAAATTTCATGTCGTTATTGTCACATATCAGTCATCGACAATAAAATAAGTTTGCGTAATTCATTATCATGTAATTCATCATCCTAACATAAACATATTAGTTGTGCGCTAAAGGTAATAGTATCTGGTTAGCAGTCGGTGTTAACTTTCAAATATAAAGGCCTGCCAAAATGATTTGCTCTCCGTTTAAACTTCGTTGGCTCTGTTCAATTATAGTTCGTGATGTTCACTCTTTAGAGTTCCCTTATAATTATAGGAGTCTCCGTTTGGTATTCGATTCGATGTGACAATAATTGCTTCACAAATATCCGCAACTTACGCTTCTCGCAACGGAAATTACATGAATTTGAAATAGATGTGCGACTGATTTTAGTTTTTATAATTAATGGTGAAAGTAATTAATATTGGCTAATGAGTCACGCCGTGAGTAATAAAAATGACCGTTTAGGTTTGTATGTTTAAATATAGATTAATCTGTTTAAATATTAATGACTACGTTTGGATTCAGACGACTGCCGTTTAAATATAGAGAACTCCATTTAGATGGCGCAATTTACAAACGACATTAACTCGAACATAATCTCACTCCCCCTTTTGTTGTCATTCAAATCTTGGAGCAGCTTTTCCACACGTGCCTTTCGATCTTTTATTCCTTCAAGTTTTGCGTTTAGTGCACGGACCAGGTGTTCGAAAACCCAATCCAACTCTTCACCACTGGTGTAATCCCCGACGGCTCGTGAAGGCCCCCGCAATGAAGAGTTGAAGGTTTACGTATGGAAGGTGGCTCTTTTTTTGTTTTTACACTCAACGGACAAGTCTTACAGTATGCATTACCTGCGTCGGATACGTCATCGTCGGCAACCGGGGCCTTGGTAATCTCCACGCTGCCCGAAGGGCACAGCCGCTTGAACGCCACCTCGGCGGCAATGTTCTGCGCCTCCTCGGCGCTTTCCGCGGATGAAGAACCGGAGAAAGGGGTCCCGTGGACCGTCACCGTGGCCGGGAAGACGGGGTTGGTGTCGGGGCCTTCACGGAGAGTGGTGTACTCCGGCGAGGGCCGGCGTGTCATCGGCAAAAGTCCGCTAGACGTGACTTAAACATTGTTGTGGGATGTGGATAATATCTGCGTCGTCGTATCTTGTTTCGCTTGATGCTTACATACAATCATAACTATTTGTAAAAAAAAGGCATTGGTTTTCGGTGAAATAAATGGAATATAGTAAATGGCATCGGTTACGTTCACGCTTTTACCGACTCCCATTTCAACATTAAATTGGAGTAATTAATAATAAATTCACATTGCATAGTTTAGTTGATTACGTTATACCGTAACTAGCCTAAATTCAACTCCATTTATGCATGCGACGTTTCAAGCATTTTCCAATGCAAATTTTCTGGTTTTGAACCTATTTTGTAAACATCAATAAGGTATTTAATCTATGAAACTCGCCATCATTGTTTAAATATAACCGTCATCACTTACCCTTACACTTTACCGTTTAACTATCGATATCTGCGGTTAACTATCGACGAACGAGAACGAGGGTTCTCCCCGTTGAATATTGCATGACACCGCTTATTAGCGTGCGTCTTCACTTAACATTCGATGTTTATGTTTGAATTGTCTTCCTCACACATCGAGGACTCGTGTGAAAACTATTCTCGCTATTTACAAACACTCTCGCTTTTCAAATATTGTGGCCCACCCTTTTACAGGGCGTCGACGTTTATAATTTAGTGCCGATGTTGAAATATACACGTATCGGTGTAAAGATCAAAACGTAACAGGGGAACAAATTTCTTTCCTTGACAAAATTTTTAGATGAAACGGAGTTCTATTACAAACCGGCGTAGGCATACTAATTTATACATCTAAAAAGCGAAAAAACATTATCATATCCCCTTCGGTCCTGGATGAGCTTCTTCACTTGGGCCGTGCGGGTTCTTAGTCGGTCGAGTTTTTCGGAGAGGACGACTTCCTTCTCCGCAAGCTCGACGAGCATGTCCTCCAGAAAGCACTCCAACTCTTCGTTGTTGGAGTGCTCGCGGTTGAGTGAAGGCGCCGCATCGAAGGCGTTGCGGTGCGAGGCCCCCGCAATGAAGGCTTTTAACAATTTAGAAAATAAATAAATTTCCCGTAACATGGACGCGAAGTCTTACGGTATGACTTACCTCCACATAGTCGATCGGCGGTAGCAGTGGGACGCGTATTCATCCTCCCGGGGTATGGAATACGGAGGTCATTGTACGCCACCTCGGCCGCGGTGTTCGGGCGTCCTTCGATGTTTTCGCGGGGTAAGGGCTGTAGTAAGTGGTCCCATCAACCGACACCGTGCCCAAGAAGGCGGGGATGTGGTCGGGGCCCTCCCTAACGGTTGAGTACTCCGGCGACGGCCTACGGGTTCTCGGCGAGCTCGTTGAGGAGGGACTTGTACATACTTCTTTCTCTCTGTGTGTAATATGTGGATGTGCCTTTGATTTCCGTTTATTGTTTAAATAGAAGTTTAGGGGTCGCAAGTTCGCCTTTTGTGTGGATTTTGAATTCAAATGTAATTGGGAAAGAGATGGTAATGAATTAGCATTCGTCTTTGGGATTTCACCGCCGTATCAAATTCCCGTGTCATTAATTCGGACTATCTTACATTCCGGAAGTTCAAATACAAAAGAATGACAACAAGCGATGTGCCCGTTTAGCGTTATTGGTTACCGTTTATTACCGATATTTCCCGTTTAACATTCACTGCGTACGCTTCAATTTGTGTTACCATACAACGTCTCCGTTAAACATTCCGCCGAAGATGTGTAAAACTCGCCGCCGTATCTCGTTTAAATATGACGTCTCTGTTTATGCGTCACTATCGACATTCCTTCCGGAAGTTCAAATACAAAAGAATGACAACAAGCGATGTGCCTGTGTAGCGTTATTGGTTACCGTTTATTACCGATATTTCCCGTTTAACATCCACCGCGTACGCTTCTATTTGTGTTACCATACAACGTCTCCGTTAAACATTCCGCCGAAGATGTGTAAAACTCGCCGCCGTATCTGTTTAAATATGACGTCTCTGTTTATGCGTCACTATCTTACATTCCTTCCGGAAGTTCAAATACAAAATAATGACAACAAGCGATGTGCCTGTTTAGCGTTATTGGTTACCGTTTATTACCGATATTTCCCGTTTAACATTCACTGCGTACGCTTCAATTTGTGTTACCATACAACGTCTCCGTTAAACATTCCGCCGAAGATGTGTAAAACTCGCCGCCGTATCTGTTTAAATATGACGTCTCTGTTTATGCGTCACTATCTTACATTCCTTCGGAAGTTCAAATACAAAATAATGACAACAAGCGATGTGCCCGTTTAGCGTTATTGGTTACCGTTTATTACCGATATTTCCCGTTTAACATCCACTGCGTACGCTTCAATTTGTGTTACCATACAACGTCTCCGTTAAACATTCCGCCGAAGATGTGTAAAACTCGCCGCCGTATCTGTTTAAATATGACGTCTCTGTTTATGCGTCACTATCGACATTCCTTCGGAAGTTCAAATACAAAAGAATGACAACAAGCGATGTGCCTGTTTAGCGTTATTGGTTACCGTTTATTACCGATATTTCCCGTTTAACATCCAATGCGTACGCTTCTATTTGTGTGTGACTCTTTAAATGTGTCACCATTTAACATTAGGTTTATTCAATTAAAACTTCGGTGCGTACAACGAAATTCGTTTATTCTATGTTTAAATATCGGGCGTCATAACGAAATAAATGTGTGCTCTTTAAAGATTATCCTTTTACGAAGCCTAATCGGCGACACTTTCATTGCAAGTTCTACGATTGTGACCGGACGCGTGGCGGCGGCTGCAATGTAACTCGCGGACATCAAACGCTTGCGACTCGATCCTCCTTCGTCTAGGACGACCGGGTTGCCTTCTCGTCACGGGCGGCCGCAAAAGCAGATCTCGATTGTTGTCCGTGGGCCTCTCATTGTCGGGTATGGGAAATATAGCTTCCTTATACGCCAACTTGTAAGTGTCGACGGTGAAGTGATCGCTAATAAAACGATGAACATTGCTTGTCCGTCACCAATATCGCAGCGCAAGCGTGTTTGCACGGGATGCCATAAACTTGCCATCTCGCGACATGAGCAAGTTCTACTAGCAAGGTCTACAGAGTTACCGCACTGGTCAATCACTTCGTAACGATCGGCGAGACAACGAGCAACGTGAAGACTTCGGCTATCCCGCACAAGCGTCTCAACCTTTGAACGTATGTCCGGGCATAAGAAAGTATCCCATTTGTTCGCTTGCTCACGGCGAGTGCATAACATGCGCATTAGCTTGTACCGCACAACGAATATCGGAAATCTTAAAGAAATTTACGCGAATATATGAATATTTAAACACCACTACATCGGAGTAAAATGAACAAGTAATAAACTAAAGATCGAAGAAGAAAAACATATACGACGCTATTTAAACCGAGACAATGATATTAACATTTGTTATCTTACACAGGATTCTACCGGACTAAAGGGTTAATGTGAATGTTAAACACCGACGACGATATCAAACTGCGGACGGTGCATGTTAAACACCGATAACGAACATTAAAGTGTAACGGGTAAGCTTAAGCGTTACATGTATTTAACCTTCGAGTACCTTATAGCGTCGACCATTTTCGTCACCGGTAGGTGTCGAGCTTCTTTGATCCACGCATTGAACGACTCGGCTACATTCGAATACATCTCGCCCCCATCGGTCACCTTTGAACAGATAATTCGACCGGTGTGACATGTCGGATTTGTCAATCAACCACCGAAACGCTTCGGGCGATACGGCCCCCTTGTTCATTGACGGTGTCATCGAATTCTTTAGCCGTCGTTGCCCACGCGATACGAAAGCATATGGACCCAGCACTCCTCCCTCAATGCCTTCCCAAGTCTGCCATTGGCTTTCATAAAATTGGCCTCCAAGTGCCGAAGGCAGTACGCGTGCGGGGATGAAGGGAAAACTCTCGCAAGCGTTCACAAGGCCCTTTGACCTATCCGAAACGAATGTAATTGTCTCTTGGTAGTCTCCTTCGTCGTATAAAGCATCACCTAACTTGGAAATGAACCACGTCCAATTGGCGTCGGTCTCGTTGTCGACAATAGCGAAGGCGACGTGGAAGAAGCCATTGTTCCCATCCTTCCCTGTGGCACCCAAGAGAGTACCCCGATACTTTCCGAGGAGGTGAGTACCATCCACAAAACTAGCGGCCTGCATGCCCGCTTGAACCCCAAAATGCACGCGCTGAAAGAGAAGAACGCACGTTTAAAACGCTCACCGTCTCTTTCCACAAACGCGACGCCGGGGTTTGTCTCGACCACCTTATGGACGTACCAAAGCAACAGATCGTAGCCGGAGATGTCGCCGCCGTCGAGGATCACCCGGGCATGCTCTTTTCCCAGCCCAAGCTCTGCTTGTATGGAATGTGGACACCATGCTCCCGCAACATGTCCTTCGAATGTCGATGGCCTTGTACAAGGGCCGGTCCTTCGCCTTCGAATCACTCGTGCGCCGACCCATTTTTTGGACGCTTTTGGGTGTGACCCCGACCCAATTCCACCACCGCAGGTGTGCGTCGGGTCCGTTGTCTTGATTCTGAAGGTATTTCTATTATATTCCTTTGATGCGTGAACGCGCCATTGACATCCACCGGCCGCGCATTCCACGGTGACCCGGTATTTTTCGTTCTTCACGAATTTGAAATCAAAATTCCGACCGATAGCAAAATTGCGAAGTGTATCTCGGAAATGTTCAACGCCATCAAAACGTTGTCCGACGTCCAACGACAACACTTCATGTCGATCCGACGACGATGGCGGGCATGCGACACCATCCGGGTCGCCATGTGGTGGGACGAAGCGCTCCCGGATTCCGAATTCCTGCGCCACTTCGGTTCGCTCAAACGCAAACGATCGAATTTAAGCATAAAGTCCACTTATTTAAACGCCTAAGTTAATATTTACACGTTAACGAGGCATAGTTAAACATAGATGTAATAATGCAAACGGTGTATGATAGTTTACACGTAAACATGATAAATTAATCGGAGACTCCCAATTTAAACGGATAATTCATTCTTTAATAGAGATAATGGTAGTGTTAAACACTAACCGACATACAACCGCATAATTGTTTTAGAGCAACGCATTACCACGACAATAACTCGTTTTCAGAAGGCTGCCGTGGCACGTCATCCGTCTCGACAACCATATCGACTACACCGCCTTTGAGGATGGAGAACACATGACACATGCGCTGGAAGTCCACCTCGTTATCTATTGGGCAAACCGTATTATGTCCATCGGGTGTGATGAACTTCACCCTCGCGCGACAAACATCGAGACCCCAGCGCTCACAAATCTCACCTAACACTGTCGCCCATTCAGTTGACGCGGTGAACGTCAGCACTCGTCCCTCCCCGTTGTATCTAGCAATGGCACAAAAACTGTCCATAATATCGACTTAGCAGAAGGAAAAGGAGAACAAGAACAAAATTATGTAATTCGCCTTCTAAGCTCTCTAAGCGAACAAGAAACCATAAAGGGGGAAAAAACTCACATATGTATGCATAAAAGCCAGACATGACATGATGTGTTCGGGCGGGTTTTTTTCCCACCATTTGCAGGGGCAAAAATGGATTTTCGTAACACGGACCCATTTCATATGACGGACGGGGGGTAGAAGGGAACCAAACTATAACGGAGGGGCTGTCCGGGGTGTGCAAAAATAGGAGGGGGTTTTTGGCCAGTTTTGAAATTCCCGAGGGGTGAACAGTAATTTTCCCTAACTTATATAAGGGTATAAATATGATTTTACATGAGGCAATATCTTGAGTAATACCATATTATACTAAATTTTTATTTTGCAGTATTTTAATGTGTTGATGTCTCAAATATATATTCTTAAATTTTCACCGGAATGTTTTTCATATTTTTTCAAAAAACATAAATTAAAGTTTTGTAACTAAAATGATACAAATAATTTAAAATAAAAAATTAACAAATATCCAAATATTATATATATATATATATATATATATATATACACACACCCATAAGAAAAGAATATCCAATGCACATGCCTTTTCTTGCCTACATTTTTCATCCACAGTGATGGGGACGTCTGAGGGCCACGTGCATGAAAAACAAGGCCACGTCATCATCATCGAGGATTATCCAAATACTTTCCAGAACACTCCCTCAATCGTGACCGTCCAATCATTCGTCTTAAGATCCGCACCACCAACCAATCCGACGGCTGGAATCCACCCTCCTGCGACAACTTGCTCGTTCGCTTGCCCCATCGAACAGTCCTCGTCCCCGTCCTTGAATCCATTTATTTCACGGCATTGATGGCTCCTGCTAAATTCTCAGCGGCTGGGGATCAAGATGTTCGGCGATTGCGGGCTTCGAATCCCGTTCCCTCGCCGGCGGGCGCGTGCGGCTGTGGATCCCGAGCCGGAACTCGATCCGGTGCTGCTGGTTTCCGGCATTGGTGGCTCGATCTTGAACGCGAGGAATAAGAAGTCTGGGTTTTTGACACGGGTTTGGGTTAGGGTTTTTCTGGCAAATCTCGAGTTCAAGAAGAAAGTGTGGTCTCTTTACAACCCTGCCACTGGTCTCTCTCACTGTCTGTTTTGATTGTATTTGCTGTTTTATTTTTAGTTTTTTTTAATTAGTCTTTGTTTTGGATTGATTTTGATATTGTTTTGGTTTCTTAAGGGTATACGGAATCGATTGATCCGAATGTTGAGATTGTGGTACCTGATGATGATTATGGGCTGTATGCTATTGATATCTTGGATCCCGCGAGGGTGAGATGGATTTTTGAATTTGAATGCTGCCAAATCGCTTTTTTTTTTTTTTTTTCAAATATTGGTTACTGAAGTTTGAAAATTTAGTAGTTGATTTTGGAACAGAAAAGAAATTAATGTTTTTCTGGAATTTTGTTGATTAAGAGTGAAGGATAAGTGTTAGACATTCATATACGACATTTATAAGAAAACTTAATGGAATTATTTGCATGCAATGATGATTTTGGTTTTATGACATTTATTTATTTAGGTAGAGTTATGTAGTGAGCGTGCATGCCTGCATTTTCTTTCTAGTGAAAGTTAATTATTAAGCATTCTGACGTAAGTTTTCCCTTCTTCTCTTCCAGTGGGTAAAATGTCTTCGTGTGTCTGATTTGTATCATTTCCATGATATGATTGATATGCTTATTCGATGTGGATATAAGAAAGGAACAACTCTGTTTGGATATGGTTACGACTTTCGACAGAGCAATCGGTAGGACATCAAATATGTTTCATATTTTGTGAAAAGCTCTAGAATTGATTTCAAGATGAAATGATCCATAAGCTATCTTTATTTGTAGCTGCTCAAACTGCTATAAAATGCCAAATGATTCACGCATTGCCCATGATATGTTGTGGACAGAATTGACAAAGCAATGGATGGTCTCAAAGCGAAACTTGAAGCTGCTTACAAGGCTTCTGGAGGGAAAAAAGTAAATATAATTTCACATTCTATGGGTGGGTTACTAGTTCGGTGTTTCATTACACTTCACCAGAAGGTCAGCACCTTGCTAATAAGTTTAATAATTCATCCTCTCTGTTCTATCATGAATGTATACCTTACCAATTTTTGTACAGTTGCATTGAGATGTTTTATAATTTCTCAGGTTTTTGCTCAGTATGTGAACAAGTGGATTTGCATAGCATGCCCATTCCAAGGTAATGAAGTGAATAAGAAGAACCTGATTATATTGCCTTTGTATAACATCTATTGTGATGCTTTTATTTCAATATATGTAAGATAATAAATTCAAATATTTTTATGGGCTCTTGATCTTTTGATTGACGGAAGCTTGCTTGAGCACATGTATTGATGTTTGATTTGTAAACCCTATAAATTGCTTTGCAGGCGCACCAGGATGCATCAATGATTCCCTTTTAACTGGGCTACAGTTTGTGTACGGTTTTGAAAGCTTCTTTTTTGTATCGAGATGGACAATGCATCAACTGGTATGCCCTCGTCGTTGGATTACACTTTCTGTTTCTGATTTTGAATCAAGACATGGTTCTAGTTTAGCTTCCTGACTTTATAGATCTTGTCCAGGATAAACTGTATACTGTACCTTGCTTTTGTTATCATTTACGCTCATATGTTCAACAAATATTATTGTTGCGCAAAAACTTAGGACCCAGATATGTTTCTGAATTACCAATTCAGAACTTTGATAACAGAAGAAAAGCACGCTCCTCATCTTGCTATATTTTAGGAAGATATTCACGCTATCTTTTAATGTGGCGCCTGGAGCTTTTCAATTGTAATTTGATTTTTTTCTCTTTAACTTAAAATCTACCTTTCAACTAGAATGACAATGGAAAGATTGTTATGGATGGATACAGTGGCGGTTTGTTGATATCATGCCAAATTGCCATGAAGCTGGGTTTGTTGATGAGCATGGGTAAATAGATGGGCACCTTCCTCTAGAAGCATTAGTGTGTAGTGTGATAGCTTAATGTAACAATTTTACTGAAGTGCACATTGGGACAATTTCCATTTAATTTTCATGCAAGAAATGCATTTATAAAATAAGAATGGTAATGAAGACAACTTCCAAAGTTCCAAACCACCCTTGAACAGAATGGAATTGGGCCTAGAAGAGAAAGATAAAATCAGTGCATGCTGTGTTTAGCATACACTTGATTTGTTGAAAGCAGCCGTTGCAGAAAAGGATAATTCCAGTGTTGTGAAAAGAACTTGGCTTCACATTAGGAGGATATCTATAATTAACTCTTTGGTGTTGGTTCACTCTCATGCAAGAACTTTTTTTTTTTATATAAGTCATTTTCTCTCATGATTAAACATCATTGCTGGACAATTTGAATGACACACTACTTCCAGTCTTATGGCTGTTTCTTCCTTTTAAGATATCTGTGTTTCTGACGATAAAGCAGAATGATGCTTAGCTTAGCCATTTGTTGCATTTTGCAGCTGGTTGAGTGCCCGTCTATCTATGAGATGCTACCAAATCCAGAATTTAAGTGGAAAATTCAGCCTGTAATCAAGGTTTGGCGGAAACAATCTGACAAGGATGTTGATTCCTCTGTGAAGTTGGATGTCTACGATTCAATTCATTGTATTGCTTTGTTTGAGGAAGCTTTAAGGAATAATGAGGTATGATTGTCAGGCTTGGAACATAGGAACTTATCACAATTAATCTATCCTTTCATCACTAACCTATTGTTAAGCATTTTTCTGAGGTCACTGTTAAAGCACTCCTGGCAAGTATATTTTACTGCCAAGTTAGAAAATATTCAGTTTTAAAATATAAATTTAATCATTTAATTTAATCTTGATCTATATATAGATACACAAGAAAGGGTAGCTACTATGGCAAGTATGCGTCCCAACAATTCCAATGGCTTAGTTTTGCATCATTGTTGTATCGTGGTCAAGAATGTTTGAATTCTGTAATCACAAGTCTATGTGCTCCCTGTGTATTCTCTCATGTGATTAACACCAACAGAATTTGAGTTTTTTTTTTTTTTTTGGCTAAAATTATAAAGGTATGCTATGACTGTATATACTGCTCCATTGACCAATGCTTGTCCTATGGAGGTGAGAAGGCTTGTTTCAGTATGCTACCACTGGTGAGAAGGGATGAGGGGTGCTCTAGGTAGGGGGAAGAAGTGGCGCCATGTAGCCCCAAATCTCTGATGAACAAAAACTGACTTAAACACATGGTGTTTGTATCAAAGAGACAAATATAATGACAATTGTTTCAGGATGATACTCTCACACCATCCTAATATTCTATCCTGCCCTAATTAGGCTTTTCATAGAAATGATTTTGATAAATATATAGTATGTGACTGTGACATGATGACTTAACTAATCATTTCTTGTTTCTTTCTTTACCTGAATTTTTCTATAGATGACGTACAATGGAAAACCTGTTGCTTTGCCATTCAATTTTTCCATCCTCAAATGGGCTTCTGAAACACGTCGTACTCTTAATGAAGCTCAATTACCAAGCAGTGTTGGCTTCTTCAACATTTATGGGATATCACTGGACAGTCCTTATGATGTTTGGTATGCAACTTTGATTTGAAGCAGATTTGAATACCACCATGAATTGAGTATATGTCCTTTCAGTGTCCTTATTTGCTATTATGCTCTTGGCATCCCATGCAATGCAAAAAACACCTACATCCAAGTAAAAAGACTGAACTTTAACATCATACTTGCATCTATAATTCCACATTATATCTTCGCTTTATTCTTACGAGTGAAGTTGATTATATAATGCTGTCATTGGCTCTGGATCTTAAAATGGAATGACCAGGAGACCTGTTCTATTTTTTACCCTCTTTGCCTTTATCGTTTGTACTTGGGGATTTTTTTTTTGGCTGGAGTAATTCTAACATTGTGTTTGACACTGATTATTCCATATTGGGCTTTGGCTTACTTCTTTATGGCTGCTTTGGTCATGGTGACATTTGCTTCAATGCTATGTCCCTTTTAAATTGAGGCTTAATGCAACTCACTGCATGTAAAATTTCCTTGCAATGGTCTGGAAACTAGCCATACACCCTTTGCTATTATCATTTTACCTGTGAATCTATAAATATTTATATCTTGAACTTGTTCCTGCATTTGATCTTGTGCTTTGCACTGCTTAAAATAAATGTTAGTGGTTTAAATATGTATCTGGCTTTCAATTGGCATTGTTTTTCTTGTAATTCTAATAGGGCTCTTTCAATATATTGTAAGCAAACCACCAAGGGCACCTTTTTTTTTTATGGATTTTACTGGGTTTGAACCACCTTCAAGCTCTCCATTCCAGTATATTTTTTAAAATTCAAATTTCCGCCCATCAGCCGGCATCTTTTCTCCTGCTGATATTGGATGACCCATGTTTATGTGTCCTTGTATTTCTTTGTGAACTCTGCTATCAATGTTGGGTAACGCGTAAGATACTTAGACCTATATGCCATTTATGACTTTTTAATTCTTCACCTAGAAAAATCCTATCGTTTTCTTACTTCTGTTATAGAAAATAATATATGTTCTCCTTGCTATCTGCATGAGCATTGATAGAACTGTTTTGTCTTGTTAGTCAAATATGAACATCTTTCTCATTGCAGCTATGGATCTGAACATTCTCCCATTGGTGACCTGTCTGAAGTATGCCACACGGTGGTATGTCGACAGTTCGTGCCATGCATCATTCCTTTTGACCAAACCTTTTTTAGTGGAACCCGCCAAATACTGTTTGATCATTTCTAATGTAATTATGCTTTCTTACAGCCCGAGTATACCTATGTGGATGGAGATGGTACTGTTCCTGCTGAATCAGCAAAGGTGAATTTAGTTCTTAGCTTCATCTGAAACACCCCAAACTATTAAAACACAGTATTTTTTGCCATTGAAGGTCAATGTTTCATTTTACTAATTACAGCATTAAATTTATCATCTTGTCGCTAACACTTTCCATTTTCATATTTTACGTCATTTTACACAAGTATTCTGATACTTTGCTTAAATTCTTCTTCTCTATCCAGGCTGATGGATTACCTGCAGTAGCCAGGGTTGGAGTTAAGGCAAGTCACCGAGGTTTATTACGTGACAAGCAAGTGTTTCAACTCTTAAAACAATGGTTAGGTGTCACTGAAAAATCGACACAATCAAAACTGACTTCGAAAGTGGTGGATGACTTTTTACATCCAGACCACCAATTTGGTTTGCAGCAAAATACGAAAAATATCGACAGTGTTTAAGTCATTAGATTATCAAGCTAGGTGTCACAGGAACGCTTCAACTTAATACGGGATAATCAATCTCGCTTTCATGTTGAATATTATACACCAATTATGTAATCTATAGAAAGTCCTTTGTGTAACAACTATTCAAACTGAGAAACAGTGTGTAATAATTGGCCACTCATGAAGTTTATTCTCATGATTGTTGGTATAGGAAACTAATATGGCCTATTCATACTATGCGTATGTCTATCCTCATCAATGCTTTTGTGTTTTTCTTGTGGGAAATTATTTCTCTGGCAGTTTGGTATTGAGTTGTTTTTGTTATTTTTGAAACAGTAATGCCATTTAAATGAGTTAGATTTTTAAATGAATTTTCACTTTATGTCAGGAGTTTAAATTTAGTATCACATTATTGGCTTGACAGAGAAAAGATTTCATGTAAAAAGAAATGCAATTATTTTTACAAATAAGGACCCATAGGATCATGTGTATATATACTTGGACCAAAGCCACGGTTATATTATTAATCATTATAAATTAGTAAAAATATATTTTATTATGTAAGGATAGATAATAATTAAAATATGTTAGGTTTTTGGGTAATATTTGGAGAGAAAAAAAAACAAATATTTCTGGTATTTCCTACTTTTAAAGGTGGAGGAAAGCAAAACGGGAATAGACAAAAATTGATCAAAGAGATTTTTAAGTTTCATATTTATTTTAAAAAATATACAGTACTCCAATCTGTACATTGTGCAAAAAATATCTAAATCTTAAACTATAAACCTAATTTTAGGGAAAAAAAATTAAACCAATTACATTAGATTTAAAAATATATATTTTTTAAATTTTATTTAAAAAAATATTAAGATATAGTGAATTCCAAACTGAAGATTTGATGGAGTTATATATAAAAGAAAATTATGTTTGAACCCAACTTTTGATATTTGAATATCCTAAACAATTTTTTTTAATATGTAGTATATTGCATTTCTACGTTGGAGTGTATTTTTGTCACTTCATTTTGGAGTTTTCAGTGTTAACAAATAAGAGGGGAAGGACTAAAACAAATATCATCAAATTGTTTTTTGGGAATACTGAAATTTATTATAGTGACTGTTTTGGGAATAACAAAACTTGAGAGAAACTTTTTGGGAATTACAAGTATATAATAAGAAAAACAAAAACAAAAGATGTAAGGGACGTATGTGCAAAAGGAACAGAGAAAACTTCGTAATTTTCTTTTGGAGCCGAGACAGTTGATTCAATCTCAACCCACAAGCAGTGCTCATCCTCGATCACGATCGTAAGGCAATTGACGCATCGAAGCTCTACAGGTGATTCTTATCGATGATATGCCTCGTTGAAAGAAGTTCGATCCATTGTCTTGTTCCCAATTCTATGATTCGTCTGCTCAATTAGGGCTTGTGGTTGTGTTTTCATTGATTATCATAATTTTTTCCAATCTCATGCGTGTTTGTTTTAGTTTGATCACTCTATGATTGATTGTTGTATGTGAACTTCAATCAAGCCGATTCAAGCGCTGACAAATTCCATTCCTGTCTCTCTCTCTCTCTCTCTCTCTCTCCATTCATTCTGTTTCCTGATTCTTCCACTGTTTGAAGATCTAAGAATCATGTTAATTTCCACGAAAATTTTGATAATTTCAAACGGAGAATGTTGACGAGCGCTACTGGAACTTGGGCATGTGAGAAAGAAATCTAGGAGTTACGTTGCTATCTATTTGGTGTTAGCGTTGTAGATTCTTTTATTTGTGTGTTCTTTTGATTTTAAGCTGTATCTGTTATTGGTCTTGTTAATTGCAAGTTGAATTTGGATTTAGATTGGTTGTTTTGCAATGAAGTTGTTTTTCTTTTTATTTGTGATTAATATTGCTGTTATTGATATGTGATATGCAGTTCAGAACAAACTAATTTTTCAATCCTATTGCAAAACAACTCATCCCTGTGATTAGATGCATTTATCCTTCTTCATGGTTTTTTTGACACCGTTGAGAATTTGGGTATAGAAATCTGTGGAAAATCACCTTCGTATTCCTCAAAATATTGCAATTGGTGAGAATAATTGAAATTCGGAATCTTCGTAGTTTTGAGGATTTTGTATTTACCTTATTTAGAAATTCTTTGGAAGGAGCTGCTTTAAGTTTTTTTATATTCATTAATATAATTGAAATCGAGGTTGCTATCTCTTGCTTTTACCTTTTTGCTTTATTTTTTAAAATTCTAGATGCTTGCAGCTGTTTTCTATATAACCAATGAAGTGACACTGTTGCGTTGTTATCATTGAAATTTCATCTTTTTTCATTGCTTCTCATTCAGAAATACATCCTGAAACAATCAAACCATACAAATGAAGCATATTTTGAAGATTATGGGATTGCTAGTGGCTATTTCAGCCATTTGGATCGGCCTCCTAGAAATATCAGTTATTCCACGAAGCTTTACTTGGTTGGTAAGTTTCAGTAATCTTCTTGTTACAGTAGGTATTAGCATTTCTTTGTAATTGTTATGTTTCTTTTGTAGTTTAATATATCCGTGTATCTTTTCTTCCACAGCTCCCTGTATACTTGATTGTGTCCTTAGGGTGTTATGGTCTTCTGATGGTTGGAGTTGGCCTGATGGTGTTTCCAACATGTCCTCAAGAAGCTGTATTGTTGCAAAAGGTTCTCTCATCCTATATTTCTTCTTCCTTAGGTTCAGATCGAGGTTTTTATTTTAGTTTTTCATATCATATATTTGGCACTTGTTCCGTTATGCTAGGTCTAGCCTGTTGAATTTCTTTTTTGTAAGTTTGAAAATAATTATGTCATCAATTTTATGGTCACACAAATATCCTTTTGCATTTGATGTGGTGGTCTTTGCAAGATGTTTTGTTTCGATATAGTACAATATACAAATTCTGCAAAATACTATAACCTGGTGAAATGATGACATAATTCTACAATGAATGTGTTGCTTCAGACACCAACCAGAACTACCTCGAATATCATAGACATTGAAAGTCTTCTACAAAGGCATCTTTAATTGGTGTCTAGATTCAGAACTTAACTTATCTATATGCTGTACAGATTTAAATGCCAGTAGTTAAATATGAAGCATGAATTTCTAAAACGATGCATGGATTACTTTTCTGGAAAATTTTAGAAATTGAGACAATTTGTTAGTGTGGTCAAGTATGCTATTGAATTGTGTCTCACAATATTTCTTTTTGCTGAGTTAATAGTGATATGACATGCTCTTTTTTTTTTCTGAATGATCTAGACTGACCAACGCAGGATATTAGAGAAGCCAAAGAATTCTTAAAGGACAAAGGGGTTGATGTAGGCTCAGATTAAACTCTTCTTCTGGCCTTACGGAAAGCATCACCCAGAAACCGCATAGCATAGAGGACAACCAAAAGAGCTTGAGCTCACCAAATATGCTGACATACAAGATCATGAAATTGCGGAATAGTTCACATTGCTTTTAGTTTTACTGTGCAGTGTCCTTAAATTTGGTTTTCCCAACCTTTTTTGGAGGAGATTTTCTTTTTTTCTTCTGCTGCGAAACTGCCACTGTTTAAACTACTTTTGTTTTAAGTTTCAATTTGTACAAAACAAGCTGTCTGATCATATTTTTTTTGAGCTAATACTGCAATCCTGCATGGTCAGTGATTGATGCTGGAAACTGTCATACAGCGCATTATCAGATTTGCAGGATTGTAGACGAGCATGATTTTTTTTTGCTGAATCATCGCAAGCCTGAGCTTTTGTACTTGTACAAGATGTCAACATATGGTTCGTATTTGTGCTGAATTTCTACTTTTGCCTGATATTTCAGAGTACTAATTATTTGAACCTTCTCTTTCTTTCATGCAGCATGTTCTCCAAGCTCACTCTCGAGCCAACCGAAATCGAATACAATTGCTTCAAAGTCACTGCCTTTGCGAACCACGCTGGAGCTGCATGTTATGCATTTGATGAGGTTTCATTGGCGGCAAAAAGAATTCCTGGTAAGGTTTCTCTGCAAGTTTCAATGAGTGAGTGACATATGATTGATCCCAGTGGTATTCTCTTCCCTGGAAACAAATCCATACACCAATGCCAAATGTTTTGAAGTCATTTGCGCCAATACTAACAGTGATAGAATCAGATCTATATGAACTTTGCGAGTTCCATGCAAGGTCATATCTACCAACGGCATTCGGGTCAACTGGTGCTCAGGTCCTTATGAGATCGTTTTGCAGTTGCCGAGGGATAGATTTCATGGGATGAAAATGTGTGTTTGAGAGTTGTGAAGACAAACAAAAATTGTGGGTGGTTCTTGTGTCCAATGTACACAGGTCTCATAAGCTGTTGTTGTGGTGTATGTATGCCTCTGTCTCCTTAGTGGTTAGCCACTTATTTTGGTTAAAAAAACAAAAAAGTTTCCGGCCATATCCCTTTGAACTTGACTCATTCTCAAAGTTAGAGACATCTGGTATCATGAGCAACAATTACACTAATCCAACTAGGACCAACTTATCCAACAACAAACTCAAGAGGACTCTTACCCCTTGAGAGCTTAGAGGTCTTACTTCTTAAGCTCACCTTCTTATGCATGGCCAAAGACAAGCATTAAGTAGTGCCACGCATGATGTTTGGTCACTCGTCTCAAGACCTTGAAATTGAATGCGAAGCTGAATAAGATTTCTAGTTTGTGAGCAAGCGCTTTCTCAGAATAAAATCATCTCTCTTGAAAATGTGAAAAATTTCAACAAAACATAAATCATTATATCAAAGTAAAAATATCAGCATAAAAATTTAATTTAGTTATATTGCCTCGTTTTAATCACAACAAATTAATATACTTAAAGACCATTTGTTTCACTGAAGTGGCTGAGGTGTGAAGTTTCAGCTCACTTTAGTGTATTTGTTTCACTGAAAATGGGTCGGAAGTGTTGAAGTGACCAGTTCAGTATTCCCCCACTTCAGCATTTGACTTCAGATGAAAAAGCCCTGAAATCACCACTTTCCTTCCTTAGTTCAGTGCACGTGGACTTCACGTGCGAGCTAAGGTTACCCCTTCGCAAATGCTGGAACTCCACTCTTCGGAGTCCCATTCGTTCAACCTAGGGTCCGACCTAAAATTAAAACTTTTTTAGTATATATAGACATACTTTCATAAAATGGATGATGTGAGAGGGGGTTCTCTCCCAAACTGTCACTTAAAACGTAAATTACTCAGCATAAAATATTTTATTAGTACTATAAAAATTAAGTAGTTATTAAAAATTAAAATTGGAAATACAAAAACGATTGTAATTACGTCAGCGGGCCGCTTCACGCTTGGTTCGATTCGGATCGGGTTGGTTGCTAATGAATGATCCGAAACCCGATAAGACTGCTGGTTATAAGCCCTCACTGAGCTGTGAAACTCTGAAGTTCGTCCGCGAACCCTCGCGCTCATCTTCGGTATGTCCTCCTCCTTTTCATCTTTTTCTCTTGATTTTTCTACTAATTTCTTGGTCTTCGTTGGAACCATTCGGACTTTGGTGATTTTTTTTTTTGTTTTCTTAATCCTTTTTTTTTCTGGAATTAATGCTAGATTTGAACTGGTTCTTTGTTCAATCTTGTTCTTCTCGTCTTTGATCTCAAAACTTACTGGAATTCCAAGAATTACGAGTAGAGGTATGGTTCTTGAAGCGTTTCTTGATTTTCCTTGTTTTAGATTGGTTGTTTGTGAGGATGACCTTCGAATGGAGTGTGATTCCATTGTTGATTTGGCCATGAAGCGCGTTAAAAATGTTAGGGTTCTTTTTTTAATATTTTGTGGTTTGTGGTGAGGTGATGGGTTTTTTGGTTGGAGTGGTTTATCAGCGGATGATGAGAAGTTGAGTTCAGGTGAGGCCATTTATGGATCACGGGCTTGTTCTTGATGTGAAGAATATTTGAATTTTGAAAATAACCAGGAAAATTTATATATGTATGTGGTTTTTTTTATAAAACACTGTTTTTGTGTGTGCGCACGTGTGTGTGTGTGTGTGTGTTTGAAAGGAGGTGTCTTTGGATTAGGAATAGAAGCTAACCATAAGTAGTTTGCCTATGATTCCTCTCTTGCTTTGGTGGAGTTTTGTCGTTAATAAGTAATGGTAACTGTCTCAATGTGTGGTGTGTGTGTTTGTATGTGCATAGGATGGAGCAGCCAAATATTCTTGTTGAGTGTGTGCATGCACACGTGTTTTTATAAGATTTCTTCCTGGGCTAAGACCAGCCTCCATCATATACTTGATTTTGCTGGACAACCTCTCTTGGAGCAATATAAGGTTCAGTCGGCTGTTTTGATTGAGTAATTTTTGGATTCTTGGTTTAAATTATATCTTCAATAGGCATCTTGCTTGTTAAGCTATTTATAATGGAATTTTCAAGTTCTTATTAGACATTTTTATTTCTTTCACCCCTGTTCTTTTTCGTGCAAATCATTTATTCCAAGTTTTTACAATTTGTAATTACTTTAATTTATGGGCAGTGCTACTTTGCTTTGAAATTTTTTCTTCGGAAAGTTGTCCTGGTTTGTCAGTGATTTCGGAAGATGATGCTTAAATCAAATGGATTTGAATCACACGCAAACTTCTTTTGAACTGAAATGGGAATTTGTGAAATTTCTCCTGTATACATATTGATGAATTGGCATGATTAAAGAATATCTATGAAAAATTTAATATTATCTAGGCAGATTTTTATGTTATGGTACTTCTCATTAAAATATTGTTGAGTTATGTTACATTTTCTTCTGAGTTTGATTGTCAGATACTGGCTATTGAACTATCAGCTGCTATTGTGCAAGAAATATTTCAGACTTTCCATGTGAACATTCAGGCAAACTTATGTATTTCAAACTTCATAGAATTCATCTGATGGATTACATCTATTGACATGACATTGCTACTTGGATATATAGAAAAAGGAGATTTGCAATAGACATTGTAGAAAACAATCATGCCATGTAATTATAATCATAAAAATTTGTTCATGTGGTTAAAACTTTGTATCAAATTAATTAAAAAAATAATAAGATCTGAAAATATTGGGATAGTGGTCTTCTTCGAACTCAGTCTCATGGATTAGGGGCCCATAGATTCATAGGGCAACTGCTGACAAATTGAAGAAAGAACAAGAGATGATCTTCCTTCTTTTTTCTTCGCAGCTCTTTTTTCAGTAAAGTTGTGGGTCATCCTAATCAATGTGTTTTATTTTTTTTTTGCTAGACCGAAGACTAGGTTTTTGCTCACCATGGTAATTATACATAGAGCGGAGATTCGCTTTGTTTATTTCCACGTTAGGCTATCTCTTAGGTCATAATTAGCCTAACCAACTCGAATGATTAATTCAAAATGTTTAATCAAAATAAATTGATGATGATATAGCGAATTGATTTGCAGTCACTCACTTTCTATATTGGTTTGCAGTGCAGATGAATTTCTTCATGTGCTGTATCCTTAAAACGTGACTGAGGCAGCATACATAAACTAATTATTTGTTTGGCCAACACTGTTAGATTTCTCAGATTGACCTTCAACAACCTCGCCAGAATTTTCTTTAGAATTCGCATGTGATATAACAAAACCAACAATAGGCTTTCCAACTACTTGCAAACAAATCTTAAAAATTGAAATCATTAATTAGTTGCAAAACCAATTCAAAAACAAAATCCAACAGCCAATATGTCATCCATGTCCATGATAACAAAGTGATATGTTTATTACAATAGGAAGATGTCAATGAAAATTTTCATCCTCATTTCCAGTAGGTTCTTGAATGAAACAGAAAAGGCGAAAGCCCTCTTATTTTTTCAAGTCTTTGCAGCGCCATTTCTAACAGTTAAAAGCTCTGTTTAAGTTTGTTTATTGTTGATGTTTCAAAAGTATTTTTGTGCATCAGAGCAACATGGTGTTTGGAATTTTTACAACTGAAAGTCACCTAGTTATGCATGAAAAATAGATTAGCATTTATCTTGGATGCTTTTGCATAAGTCAGAACATTAACCCTTCAGTTCTAAAAAGGTTCATAGACGACATTAGTGGATCACTTCCCAGCTTTGTAACTCGTGTACCTTTGGCTAGGATGAGGCTAGACATATCCTCATAGATTTTTCAATTGCCCAAGATATTAATTATTCAATTCACTCTTAAAGCATCTAACAAGATGTTTTCAATCAGTTTCTTAGTGAGATCCACATGGTAGACTAACAATAGAGGAATCTTGTGAAGTTGTGGGGTTTGAAATGAAAATTCTAATAATGAACATTTGATTACCTCTCTCTAGAATTCTAGAGTAGGAATGCACTTGTATTTAATTTTGCATTACCTTGTTGGCCACAATGTCATAAGGAGTGCACATGACATCATGTTAGTTACTTAACATGCAACCATATTTATTGGGCTCATATTTAGTGTATGTTATCTTAATCTAAATTCTAGATGAAACTAATGCATCATGTTTTTTCTATTAGTGATCTCTGTGTAAAGCTTTTGTCAATCCTAAAAGAAAAAAGTCTATCATATTTGCTGGTTTATATCGCTATGCTTTATACCCTTACCCAATCATTCATCTAATGATTTTTCCATTGTTGAATTCCAATTGGGGCCCATTTATTACCTTGTTTTCCATAATTAAGTTGAATCTGCTGATTTTATCTTGAAAACTCTGAAATTTTTCTAATGTTTTTTTCCAGTTTGATGATGCAGGTAATAAACATTTGAGGTGAATTCGTGGTTTGTTATTTGAATTGCTGGACAATTATAGGCTTTGCCTTTTGAGAGTGGGACAAGGATGAGCTGCATTCAAGCTAGTCTGTGTTGGCCCAATGTGAGGGTTGAAAGAAGGATCCCTCCCCCATCTCATTATGCTTCACTTCATGGTGCTTCTTCTTGCGGTTCATTAACGCCAAAATTCCAACACTGCAAACCATCAAGAGTCATCCGCAATGTTCCCCTGTACCATAGAGGTTTTCCAGTATGCGTGTTTGGTGGGAAAGGAGACACAGATGGTTATAAGGAGGTATCACTGTCTACTTTCTCCATCTTGCACTTGCGTGTTCTTTTTTTATCTGTTCCATCTATATGCCTATTATTTGGAACAGTGTTTTCTGTTTGATATTTCCTCATACTTGTTGGCTGTTTTGAATATTTTCCTTCCCTTTAATTGTTATATTCAATTTAGCAGATGTGAACTCTAGAAAATGCTTGGTATTTGGCGCATGTGAACTCAGGAACATGCTTGTAGATACAAGGGGTTGTCATTTGTCTATTGTCTATTGTCTATTGTCCAATCAAGAGCTGGGCTGTTGGGCAGGAATGATTCTCCTTTTCTTTGTTTGAGTTTATCCATGGTCCATTTCAGGCTTTCTCTTGGGATTCACTCAAGAAAGCAATGGAAGGTTTCAAAAAGGAACCATCCGTGCAGGATTTACTGAGGCAGCAAATGCAGGAACAAGAATTTGACGGTAGTGGTGATGGTGGGAATATTCCACGAGGGGATGGTGCTGGTGATGATGGTGATTCAGAGGATGAAGGTTTTGCTGGAATTTGGGATGAAGTTGTGCAAGTGTTTTTAGCAACCATGGCTTTCATATTTGTGGTAAGCAGCGAGTGCACTGCATCCCTTGAATTTGAATGAACACATTGCTTTTGCTTACAAAATCAAATTCAATGTGTTACTTGTGCTCTTGAATACATACATACATACATACATACATACATACCAAGTATTTCTTCTTCTTCGAATTATTTTGCCATAGTACTTAGTGATCTGACGAAAGAAAACCATTTTCTTGCGGAAAAAAAAAAAAAAATTCCCAATCTTCTTCTTATTATTGTATTTCTCGTATATAATTCATCTGCAGGTTGATAACTTTTATCTGAAATAAAATCATTGACATTTTTTTGTTGATGTCACTGGTGTGGCTGCAGTATATATACATGATCAGAGGTGCAGAGTTGATTAGGCTGGGAAGAGATTACATCAAATATCTGTTTGGTGGCAAGGCCAGTTACCGGTTGGAGCGGGCGATGAGACAGTGGCAGAAGTTATACAAAAGCATGGTGAGGACGGAGGTGGTGATGGACGACTGGTTGGAGCGTGCCATCGTGACGACACCAACTTGGTACTACAAGCCGGAGGAGCTGTATCGCAGGATGTCCTCTGAAGACTGACATATGGAAGTGTTTCAGGTGAGACAAACTTTGTTAATTTTCCCACTTACTGCCTTAACATAAATTTAGGTGCTATGGCAGGATTTTCATCTTACAATCCGTGCTCTTTCTGATAAAAAAGAAGTTTTTTGGTTTATGTTCTGCTTCAGCGAGAAGGGTATTTGAGTTGGCGATATATATATATATATATATAGGTTCATTACCTCGGCTGAAAATAGTTTACTTGGTTGATGCTTGGGAAACATGCTCTGATTCTGCGGCATCTAAAACATCTGAAATAGATAGCTTGGTATTACGGAGGTTCCTGAGTTGGGTTTTTCCCTTTTTTTTCTTTTTTCCTTTAATAAAAAAAAATCTAAAATATTGTTTTTTTACAAAAACTTTAAAATAAATTCCATTTAATGTGGGCATCACACGTTCTCGAAAGATTCCGTCTCAATAAATTCTGAAGCTACGTATTATAGAATTATTATACAATATAAAAGCCATGTCCATCGTGTACTTATTATCTAACATACATATGCGACTGTCATTCCATTTTACAAAAATCAGTTAATATGTGTTTTAAAGATTTTTTTTTCTTGTTGGCATACACTTGCAAAAAAGTGCAATTATATTTTTATAAAAATGATATTTATATATGTTTATATATATACCTTGTTAAGAAAGAAACCCAACTCAAAAATTTTATTTAAAAAACCATATATCTTGACTCATTTCATTTGAAAAAATAAAACAAAATAAAACATCTGGAACTTCAAAAATTATAAGCCGCTTGTTAATCACAACAAACAAAAGCCATTTTCGTGAAGGTATATAGACAAATTTAAATTGTGTATAATAACAATTACCCACTTTCACATTTGCAAGCAACGTCTCTTTAGGCAACAAATATATTTCTTCAAGAGAAAATAAATAATTTAACAGGTTTTCAAAACAAGCAAGCCTGGAGAGATTAAGAACACGCGTTTTGAATCATCAATGCCTGTGCGATTCTTTTACAGCTAAAACTGTCAATTGACACTTATTTTGTTTTATTTGGTTGAAACCCACCTTAATAAGTAGCCCCACAAAGTTATGTAAATATTATATTGGTTCTTAAAGAGAAAACTCAAAAAAGGCTTATGTAAGAAATTTTATTGGACCCCAAAAAAAAAAGTTCTATATCTTTCAAAAAGCACAAAAACTCGTATAAAAAGATTTTGCAGGTAACAAGACAAAAGCTTGAAGAATTAAACAAACTGCACCAATGCCGACCAAGCTTGGGACTCCAGCAATTCTAAAATAAAGGAAAACATATTTCCCCCATTCACGCCTTTAATTACTACTACTGATAATAACATTTAACCTAATGTTCGAGATGTCTAAGACCTGCCATTTGTCCTCGTTCTCCAGAAGTGCAAGACCACCCACGCATGTTAACTAGCTAATTACAAGAACTCTACCCGCTTTCAGCAATCAGGAAAGCAATTCAAAAAGGTAACGTGGGCAAGCAAGAAGTCACATTGGCGAATGTGTAGTGAAGCCGACCAAGTGCAATGGCTGAGAATTACTATAAATAGGCAGCTGGAATTAAACTATTTAAATCAAAACAAAATTTCTCTCCTTGTTTTCTCCTTGGCAAAACAGATACTTATGCTTACTGTGCAGGTTTTGGAGCAGCATCTGACTTCTTTGCTTTCTTCGCTTCTCCCTCTTTCTTGTCGCCATCAGCAGCTTTCTTCTTGTCCTTCCTTTCTCTCTTCTTCAATGCCTTCATATGAGCTTTGAGCACCAGAGCATACGAAGACTGGAATCGTTGCTGATCCTTTGGGGTGATCTAACGCACAAAGTATCCACGAGGAAGGCCCGGTTTAGTAATGATATAATACATGCCTTTCGGCAATTATAAAATTCAACCAGAAATATTATGCAATGTTCATTATTTACAGTTTAAAAAAGGATAACCAAACAAAGGACGATCACACAGTTGGTGACTTATTTGTCATGCGAGTTAAATAAAGAAATACCATAGAAGCCTCATTCGACTAGCCCATGTCAGTAAGGACTCCTGCCAGGTATCTAACTAAAAATGTGATTCACAAAAGAGGAGCAGGACAATCCCTGCAAATGGCGAGGTAGCAACACTTTATTGAGGTATAACAAATAAAAACCTGACAGGACTGATGATGTATCACAAGCAAAGGAAGTGTGGGATGATAAGGCAATCAATGGAATCTTATACTTGAGATAGCTTTCGCATGATGAGATTCGAGCAGTGTTTGCTCGTGCTTCTTCCAACCAGGGAACTCTCATTTCCAATGTGGGTTTCCCAGCTTCAAGCTCCACCTATATATGTATATAGATATAATAGAGCTTCTTCCTGCTCCACCATCTCTCGCTTCTACCTCTCTACGTTTTGCATAACAGAGATGTGTATCTTTTTCAGGGCAAGCTCGCCAAACTAGGACATCTTATGACACTTTGCCACCTCTTTCTAGTGTTTTCAATCAATAATGACTCACTACAAGTCACGCCATGGAGAATTCTCATGCGCACCCCCCAGGTAAACCTTTTTTTATTTGGAGTCCAGTTCATCTATGTTGATGATGCCACTTCCACTGGATCTTCAGATATCATCTTGGAGCTTCAGCATATGTGACGCTTACTTTAAAGATGTTGACTATTGGATCTTTCGATCCTTGAAAAGCATCGTCAATATCTGCTACGATACCTCTCTCCCGTATGTCTGTCTCTTATGGATATTGGATTCCAGGACTACTTATCATATGACCTCTGATACTTTTTTATTATTAGATTAAATCCCTATGCCTACTAGCTCTTAGATTCAAAATATTGATGGTTCTCCTCTTTCTATCACCCGGTATGTTCTGTAACTAGTAAATATGACCCTACCAGTCATTTACAATTCATGTTGTTTATCATGTACCAATCTCATCCATAAGTCTTATTGGCTTGCTGGTCTTTTTTTACCTCTGCTGCCTGTACCATGTAAGCTCAGCATTCTGGCAAAATAATTAGGAAGAGGCATAAAGTTGGGGGTCTTTATCAGCTTGACTCCTTAAAGCTTCCTTTTCTTTTGTCTCCTCAACCATTTAGTTGTGCTACTTCTATCTCTACTTCAGATCTATGACATCACCATATTGGTCATCCAAATATTCCTCATTTATCTGGTTATGTTTCAAGCTGGTGTTGTTGACAAAACTTCTTTCTCAAAGCCAACTACTTGTATTCTTTGCCAGCTTGCTAAACAAGTAGCTAAGTCTATTCATATGAGTACTTGTACTAATGTGGTTCTTTTCATTTGATTCAATCAGATATATGGTCTCCTGCTCCACTCACTTCTATGGATTGCTATCTATATTATCTATCTTTTGTTGATGATTTTTTTGTTATACATAGGTTTATCTTATCTGTTCTCATTCTGAGCTGAATACTGTTTAGCAAGAATTTGTTGCCATGATACACACAATTTCAAGCTCACATTAAGGTTTTTCTGTTCGGATGGTGCTCACAAATATTAGCCCTATGACTTTCATGTCATACATTGCATTAGATGGATCTTACCTCAAAAATCATGTCCTCGCACACCCCAACAAAATGGTATCACTGAACATAAACATCGTCATCTCCTTGTTATTGTTATTGCAATTCTAGCTACCACTTCAATGCCCCATTTCTTTTGGGCTAAGGCAATTCGCACTCCTACATATCCCATCAATAAGGCACCTTCTATTCTTCATGGTCTTACACCAATTTAGTGTCTAGTCTCTATTTATCCTTCATATGATCAGGTGTAAGTTTTTAATTGCACATATTTTGTTCTTTTCCCTTTTAGACAACATTTTAAACTATCTGTTTGTAATGTTCATTGTGCTTTTCTTAGGCAACGTCCAAAGGACAAGTGTTATCATCATCTTGATCCACAAGCCAAATGATCATGGATCCCACATCATGTTAGACTATTTCTTATCACTCTACTACTTTAGAGGATCTATATTGTGCTGTGCTTCTACATATTCACCTTTTTTCCTTTCTCCTTTTTCCTTCAAGGCCATTACTGTCAACTCTAGTAGACCATTTTCTACCACACCATCTATTTTTATTAATGATATCACTCCTCCATGTTCCTTTTTGGGCATTTCTAATACAAATCCCACCCACTCAACGCCGCCATGTCCCTTGGATATCAGGCTTGCTTCTCCTCATCTAAATCCCTCTAACTCAAAACATGCTCCTGAACAGTACGGTTACCTTCTTACTCGAAACCATTCTCCTTAATTTGACTCTTGTCTTACTATCCTTCATACCCATAATGAGCCTCTCTTTTAGAGGTTTACTGGTATCAACAATGGAAGATTGTCATACATGCGACTTCAGTGTCTTGAACAAATGCATATATGGGATTTAGTGTCACATCCACCGGGCCACACTCCCATCAATTGATTGTAAAAATACAAGATCAAGACACACTGCGATGGATCTATTAAGTATTTTAAGGCTTGTCTTGTTGGTCATGTTTCACTTAAGAATATATTATTAATAATGACGTTTGCTCTTGTAACAAAGATGACATTTGTTAGGACTCTTTGTTTTTGTTGCAACCCAGGGTTCGCCCTTGCATCAGATGGATATTAAGAATGCATTTTTGCGTGATGATCTTACTAAAAAATTGTTCATGTCGCATCCTTCAGGCTATACTCATGCACCTACTTTGGCTTGCCATTTGCAAAGAGCTATGAACCTCCTGAAGCCTTGAAGTAGCTTCTTCATAGAGGGGATATCTGTTGTCAGAGCAAAAGTATTTTTTTATTTATTTGCTTGGTGAAGCTCGTTTGTCGGATACCTGCATGCTAATATAGCTATCGAGCTTCTTTACAAGCTTGCTCCTGATGATAGCACACTTCTCGCTTACCCTACTTGCTATCAACAGTTAGTTGGTGCTCTTATTTATTTGAAACTTATAGACTGGATATTGATTATGTGGTGCATAGGTTGTTCGTCAGTTTGTTGTGATTCTCCCTGATCTATTCTCATTAAGCAGCAGTCTAGCATATTCTTCACTAAGTGAGACTATCTATCACTCAGTCTAACCTTTTTCTTTTTTTTTTTTTTTTTTTTGACCTCTTCTTTAGATCTTCATGCATATTCTAATGCCAATTGAGCTAGTGATCTTACTACTAAATGTTCTACCACAGGCTTCTGCACCTTTCAGAGTTCTTCTCCTATAGCTTTGGAGAGCAAGAAGCAGCATGCAGTCGCTCAATCTAGTAATGAGACTGAGCATTGTGCTATGGCTAATTATGCTGCAAAGATTGATTGGCTTCTCGGCATTTATCTGACATGGATGTTTTCATTCCTACACATAATCCTTTTATCATGACAACTGAAGTGCAAATAAAATTGCTGATTATATCCATTTTTAATGAATGGATAAAGCACACTAAGATTGATAAACACCTTATTACATAATTTCATCCACATATGCTTATTCTAAATTACATTCCATCTTTTGAGCAGATTGGCAATCTTTTCACCAATTCCCACACTAGGCTCATTTTCAATATCGTCAACACTCACTCTCTCTCTCTCTCTCTCTCTCTCTCTCTCTCTCTCTCACTTCCCTAAAGTGGCCGGAAATTAGGGGGAGTGAGCTTATATAAAATTTCACTTCCCTTGCTTTAGGGAAAAAAATCCCAAAGTGGGTCTAGTTCAAAATCAAAAGAAGTCCTGAAGTGAAGAAAGCATCAGTTTCCCCGCATCAGGGCATATGAACGCCATGATTTCAGTAACCCCTGCAGTGGTTGGCCCACCATGACTTACCCTATATCGAGCTGCCATAGCTCTTTGATATTTTGTTACTTCCTTGCATATTGATTGGCCATTACCCTAGAAAAGGTTGTCATATTAAGATGTTTCCGCTCTTGTACAGACGTACATATTCAAGGTTAAGCCCTAATAGAGATATGCTCTCAAATAAAAAAAAAAGAGTGCTCAAACAATGAAAAAGTATTCATCGACAAGTTCTCTAAATTTGTTATCTTCCCAACAGTAATTAAGACAGCCCCACATGGCTTGATTATCTTCCCAACATCCCATATTCCCTACAATTTGTTATCTTCTCAATGTCCAAGGTAGCAGTGATCATGATGGAAAACATGCAGGAGAGAAAATGAAAAAAGGACAAAAAAAAAAGAACAGGTTAGAATGATGGAGAAGAGGCAGAAAAGAAAATGAAGAAAAAGATGGAGAAGTGAAGATGGGAAGGAAAAGATGATGACAAGGTTGCGACAGAAAGAAAGAGAAGAGAAGAACGAGGAAGAGATAGAAATCAGAAGGAGAAAATGGAGATTCGGTGGATACAGGGAATGATGGGATTCCGTAGATGAGGAGAAAATGGAGAAAATAAGAAGAAAATGAAGAAAGAAATGTAAAGGAATTAGGTTTGAATTTTTTATTTTTCATTTTAAAGAAAGCGTGCTTCTGGAACTTTTATAAAAATAGCAAAAAAGAAGAAACGGGAAAAAAGAAAAGAGGGCATTTGGGGGTTTTCATGTAAAACCAGAGGGTCATTAGTATTTTTCAAGAGAAAAGAATTTTTTCTGGGGTTTTGTCCAAACAAAGAGGTCTTTCAGTACTTAACTCTAAAATATAATTCTCAGCAAGCATTCCAGAGAGCATTCGAATGTTAGGAAAAAACAATTTCAAAACAATTTAGAACTTATGTCATCGTTTAAAAATGGCATGGGCATACTGCTCTTAAAAGCTTTGATGATATTAGACCACATCATCTTCAAAATCAACGCAGAAACTGAAAAAGATCCACACAAAGAGGAAAAATATAACCGTAAGGCTCTACCCCAAATAGTTAATAGCTATGTGTGTTTCACACTCACATAGTAAGTCAAATATTTTATATGACTTGCAGAGCTAGATTTAATCCAGATGTATGTCTCCCAAACCAATCATCATCACCTAAAGAAAACAATCAAATGGAAGAGAAATATATATCTAGAAACAGATAACAACTACAATTCAAGGAGTGTAGTATCCATAGTGTCTCTTAGTTATGCATACTGCAACTGCACTACAAATTGAAATAAAAATCAACACAAGACAATGCATTACTTTAAGCATACAAGTCCATAGTTAGGATTTTAACTTAAGTACATGTGAAAATAATCCTCAAATACAAATGTGGAGTACAAGATGGGATATCAAAAAACATACCATAGTTGAGATGGTCTTTTTACCATCAGTGGCACGAACAAGACAACAGTGCTCAAGTTCATCAGCATTCTTGATTTTGTTCCTTGCTGCTTTGGATTTCATTGATGCTTAAGAACAAAAATATCAGAGATGCTAAATTTGATTAAAACCTAAATGAGAACATCATATTCAACATTCAATAATAAGAATGTAATCCAAATGATGAAAATAGAAGACTCACAACGCTTGAGAGTGACCCAAACAGATCCCTTCTCCGTATTCCGCTTGTACATATCTGTAAGCTCATTAAGGAACGGGTCCAGCTGTAAAAGGACCTACATTGCTTACGAGAGACAGGCTGAATTTTCTTGATGAGTTTCACAAGGTTCCATTGAGATCAAAACAACAAGAACAACAAGAGGCACAAAACTCCTATTTCTAACGAAAGAGAACCCATGAATTTTCTTGATCACACAACCAAAAAAGAAAAAAAATCCACATGATTCCAATTATCATCCGAAAATAAACAGCACACAACCCCAAATTCACCAAATCAAGAGCAACAATCATGGGGCGTACAAAGTTTTCCTCATATAACACAATGATGGAAAAATAAAGAGAACATCCCAATCAAGAACAGAAAGAAAAAGAAAAAAATCAAAACCCATTGCCAAAACCAGCATCAAACAACATGCCAACATTAAGAAATTTAAGAAACTACGGAAAAAATCAATGTCGACAACCTCGACAAACAATAGAAACCATGAATTTCTCACAGAAAACCTAAAAACAACACAAAATAGGCCGATCAAACATAGATTAAGCACACAATAACAGAAAGGAAAGCCTAGGGTTTTCGATTCTGAGAAGGAATTCGTTACCATTGCTGAAGAACGATCTCTTTCGCCGGTGATCGCTAAGGGTTTCCTTCTCGGCCTTCCAAGATTTCAGAATCGCAAGCGAGAACTCAAGAACGTGCTAAAAAGCGCAATAACATCATATGTTAATCAAAGTGCCTCGTGATGAACACTCCACCTGGGCACGAATCGGAAAGCTTCAATTGAAATCTTTTTTGCATGTATACCCTTAGAAAATCAGAAAATTGCTTGTATACACGAGTTTTTTTATTACTTTTTTTTTTGGCCTTTGTGTCCTTGAAAATGTTCCTAATGACATGTATAACCCTCAATGAAGCTAAATTCTATGTATATAGCCTTAACATTCTATTTATTTATATATATACCCCTCTGCCCCCATTTATTGCAAATCATAAAAATATTAATTTTGATATTCAAAAAATAAACTTTTGATTAAATTTATAAACTATAGGACTTTAATTTTTCTTTAGATATAATGAACAATAATATCCTATATTTTTTATGAGTGTGTATGTAAAAATAGACTTAATCACTATTTGAAAGTTTTAGGATTTAGATATAATAAATAAAATGAGGGTTTTTAAGGTATGTATGTAAAAAAAAAGTATTAATTTATTTTAATAGCGTCCATACCCTTTTGAGTAGAAAGGTATATATATTGAATTTTAAAAGAAATATGTGATATAATTTTATTGAAAAATAATAATAATTTGTAAAGGTACATAATCAAATTTAGTTTTTACTATAATATAATAATAGTTATTAATTGTTTAAAGGCAGATAACAAAGTTTTTAATATCACATAGTTTCGTGAAAGTCACAGTGAATTCAAACTTGCAATACTTTCATTGAAACTCAAAAGGCAAAATAAATTTTGTTATCAAATTAAAGCACTAACTCTTGATATATTGGTACTTGGGGCCATACATAGAGTATTCCCATTATTATTGATAAAAAGGGTTTAATGCATAAGTGTGAGATATTAATTTTATATTTATATACATATCTGATGCGGCTTGTTTGCGTTTTATAAAAAAAAGATACTTATACTTATATATATATATATATATATATATATATATATATGTTTGATTAAGGCTACTAGTGTCATCTCACAAGAGGATTATCAATCGGCAAACCAATAAAGTGATGCACCAGTTATTATGATTCGATCAGTTATTTAGAAATTTATTAACCCGGCTAAATGTCACATTGGACACTTAGGTGGGGAGTTTGTTTCACTGAAATCAAGGCAGAAGTGGCTGAGGTGGGGAGTTCAGCCCCACTTCCGGTTGTTTGGTTCGCGGAAATCCACCCCGAAGTGGTGAAGCCAGCACTTCCCATGCACCCCACTTCCCCATTTGACTTCGATATGAAAAGTTTTGAAGCCACTTTTTCGGTGTTGAGTTCGGTGCACGCGCTCTTCACGTGAGGCGTATGGTTACCATCCGGAAGTCCAGAGCCTTCACTCCCCGATTCTTCTCGTTCTAGGGTTCCTTTGCCTCCATCTCCCCCGCGTCTTCATCGGCGATTCTCCACGCTGAAAGAAGCCCATCTCGTCCTAGCCTCCTAACATGCCAATCCACTCCTCCGCCGGTGTTTCCTGTGGCGAAATCCACCATCAACCTCTCCTCGCTTTGAGTGGATTTTTCCCGTTCTTGTTCCCTTGGTTTTTGGGCGATTTGCTTTTCCCCTGTGACCAGTGGTATGTGCGTTTTCTCGTTCCATGTTTCCTTAAGATTTCATGCTTTCTTGAACTAATTTCTTGATTTTTTTTCTTCAAACCACCAACCAGGTATAGTCTTGGTTGTAGATCTAGTTGCCCTTGTTCTTAGGCGATCTGCTTCCCCCTCCCCTCCCCGGATCTACTGGGTTGTGTTCTCTCGTTCCAATTTCCACTAACATCTCATGATTTTTCAACTAATTTCTTTATTTTTTCCTTCAAAACCCTGAGCAGGTACACTCCTAATTCTAGATCTCGTTGCCCTTGTTTTTGTACGGTTTCCTGTTCCCGGTGAGTGAAAAACTTCAATCTCCATTTACTTATGTGTGCATACCAATTTGTGAAGTGGCGATATACGTCTTCCATTTTTTTTAATGATTCTTTTTTTTTTTTGTAGATTTGTTTGACACTATCTTCCATAGCTTACTTCTTCTTCTTCTTCTTCTTCTTCTTCTTCAGATTTCTGGTTTGTTCTCGTATATTACGGTGTTATGATATCGACCTTGTGTTTTTTAGGCTTTTTATCTCTTTTGTATGAAATACATTCGGTTCGTTCTTGTTTGGTTTTTTTTTTCTGGCTCCACCGGTGTGATGCCCATCGTGGTTGTTTTCCTAATGAAGTCTATGTTTCTCTGTACTTCCCTTCAACCGATTGTTTTGTACTCTTATTTCTTCCATGTTTTCTTAGTTCTTACTATTCCTTTAACACAGTTCAATCGTAATACTTCATGATAAACTCCCTACAATCTTACAGCTTATCGCATGAACACAATCGCCTCGCTTTTGTAGAACTTCTCGTATTTTATACTTATCTAATTCATATAGAATATGTTGTTATTTTACGACACCTGCGATTCTTGCATCTTTATGTTATTTACTGCTGTGCGATGTCCTGTCTATGGTGGTTTCTTGCATGAAGTTATGATCTTCAGTTCTTGTCGTTCAAACGACTTGGTTTTCATATTTAATATGTTTAGTGACTTCCTACTATCTATTTATATTTCTTGGACGCATTTCTTGTCGTCCAAATGACTTGTTTCCATTATGATGTGTTTACTGTATTCTGGTTATTTGTTACTAATCCTTGATCACATTACTTTCATTATGTCGATTTTGTGATCCTTTCTCCGCAATTAAAGTTCTCAAATTTTATACAATTTAGCATGCCCTAGTTTTCAATGAGGTTGTGATTTCTAAAAGTTAGTCATGAGATTGTGATTTCCTGCAGTTATGCTCTCGACTTCTCGTCGTCCAAACGATTTGTTTTTCATTCTGATGTGTTCACTGTATTATTATTATTTGTTACCATTCCTCGATCGAATTACTTACACTATGCCGAGTACAAAATGCTATCATTTTGATTATAGCTCTCAAATTTTATACAAGTTACTGCAATTATTTTCATGTGGGTGTTGATCTCCTGAGGTTGTGATTTCCTGAAGTTATGTTTTCCTGCGGTTGTGATTTCCTGTAGTTATGCTCTCGACTTTGCGCCGTCCAAACGAATTGTTTTTCAGTCCGATGTGTTTACTGTATTCTTATTATTTGTTAATAATCCTTGATCGCATTACTTTCATGAGGTTTGTTGTATTCTTTTATTGTTTGTTACCATTCCTATATCGCATTACTTTCACTATGCCGAGTACCAAATGCTATATTATCTAATTGGTGTTGTTTGAGCAGCAGCCGGAGAAACGTCTTGTATGAAGCAAAGAAGATATGAATGAACCCCTTCAAATGAGTCATCATCTTCTAAAGGATCCCAAAGTTAATACATTACTAACGAAGTAGTTTAATACATTACTAACGAAGTAATGGCTGCCACTTTAACATGAGTTCAGTATATTATTGAGGAATTAGTAAATTAATTAATCAAGGGGATATGTTTCACTATAAAGCTCCTAACGCATTAGTTAATAATTTAACTAAGTTTTGGGCATATGGTAGCAATATTAGCAATATCAAATTGTTCATGAAAATGAGCATTAATTAGGTCAAAATAAACTATTGGGTGGAAAGCAATAATTAATTAATGAAAATCTTAATCACTTTATAACAAACTAATCACATCATTAATTAATTAATTAATGACTATTTAATTGTACAAGTTTCCAAATATAAGGGGTAACTTTACTCATACATTGAAGTGGTGATCATATCCCCACTTCGGTGTTACCAAACAAAAAAAATGAACATTTTTCAGATTCCCACTTCCACCATCCAAACAAAAAAAGTACTCTCGGAAGTCAAATTTTCCAACTCAACCAAACAGACTGAAGTCTTCACTTTTAACTGAACTAATCACTTCCACTGAAGTGCCACTTCCAGACTTCCATAACTTCGGCAGATCACTTCCGAACCAAACAACCCCTTAGAGTTATACCATGTGTACTTTCAAAAGATTTTCACGAATTAAACTGAGCTCATTATTATTATTATTATTATTATTATTATTATTATTATTATTTGACTAAGTTAACAAACATTGCTCCACAAGAGAGTTGTCAAAAGACAAGCAAGTAAGATGATGCACCTGCCACTGTGACTTGATCAACCTTTTAAAAATTTATTAACTCGGCCTGATATCACATGGAATAATTAGCGTTCCATCGTGTACACGCTCAAAAAATTTTCAAGAACTAAATCTATTATTACAATATAACTATTGAGGATTGTTTATTTTAATTAATATTGATCAAACCCAAATGAATCACATTTATATATACATATGAAAAAAATCACTATAGACATTTCGCACTTCAAACCTTCTAATCCGATTTATTTCCGAGTTCCGACCGGATCCGAAGGCCACTTCCAATCCAAATTTAATGTTTTCCCAATGACCTTTAATTGTTTATAATATATTTATATATACTATAAATCTGAAATTTCTTTGAATGAAAAGACACTTTTACCCTCGGTTAAGCTTTATTTTAATTATTTTTTATTAATTTACATGTTTAATTATAATAATTAAAATGTGATGACACTTGCTTGATTGGAATTTAACTATATAGAAAATATGTTTATTTTAAATAGTTATTTAAAACAATTAAAACCAATAGAAATTAAAATGAGATATTTAACTTGGATATTCGATTATAATAATTGTTTTGAATAATAACATTCTAATAAAAAACTTATTAGTAAATATAACTCATTATTAATATTATCTATGTGTATTAATTAAGAGTATAAAGATAATTTTACTTTATCTCTTTTTTATTTTTTTTTCATTCCAAATGAAATATTTTTCAGACCAAAAACACCGTCTTTATTTTCATTTTTATTTCTAATAATTACATTCCTATCTTTCCCCCATATATATATATATATATATATATATATATATATATATATATATATATAATGAACAATCATTAACCTTGAAAGGTTGAAGCAACTCATGTCCATGGGCCACATATAATTGAAAGTAAGCATTATTGTGCTTTTGTGTTAGGTCACTATCTCCATGCATCATGTCTCATCCTTCTAAATATATCACAATTTAAATTACAATTAATTAATTAATTAATTAATTTTAATCCTAAGGACCAAGTATAATTAAACTTAATCACATGATTAGCAAAATCCATACTCACACTAATAGATTAATTTTAAACACAAGACATGCATATAATAATAATAATAATAATAATAATAATAATAATAATAATAATAATAATATAAACAAAAATATAAGAGAGAAGATGATAATTAATCTTTATTTGGTGTACTACTTGAATTAAGTAAGTTGAACCACACATATACCTTTTTCATAGTTTTTTTGGTGACAAGAAGATATAAATATTGTACTATTTCTTGAATTATATGAACGTGGGACTAGAATGACTCTGAAATCACTATCTCCATAGTTTAATAATAACTCAATAAGACAACCAAAATAAATAAAAATAATAATAATAGCAATAACAATAACAATAACAATATGATAAATAAATAAACAACGTGTTGTAAATTATTACTTGAATAGTAAATAAGGAGACGATGATAGAATTCCATGGGTTTAATGTACGAGTATTTTAAAAAATTATAAAAGTACTGTTTATTCACAATTTTAGGAAAGAATATATTAAAATCTTTTCCCTCTAGAGTTGCATGGCAAAAAACATTTATTAGATTTATTTAGTTTTTAAAAATCTTTTCGATATACATGTGGTATGACTCTAATTACCTCATATGATATTTGGCTAAGTTTCTAATGGGTTAATTAAGTGATTATAACTGATGCACCGATGTATTTATTTGCCTCTTAACAATCTTCTCATGGGCCAGTTATTTTTGTAAAAAAAAAAATGACCATAATAAGTAATATAAAACAAAGAATATATATTCATATAAAAAATCTAAAATCTAGAACAAGCTATGGCGGAGTAAAAGAAGGTGATTAGATAATGTTAGAAACTGAATATAATCATAGCGATTTTATTTGCCAAATTTATTTAGTTCAACATAAAATATCTTAAAATAAAAATACGTTTAAACTAGTCTCAGAACCCCTAAAATTATCATTTAGTCCCTCCAAATTTCCCTACAATTTTCTTATTCACCATGCATCCTCAACAACCATGCTTTTAATTTTATTTAAAATAAATTTCATATGTGAGGAAAAACCCCAATCCCAAGTCACATGACCTTCTAATTTAATTAACCGTCATAAATTCATTGGCTGTATTTTTATATTATACACATACACATACACATGCACAACATAATTTGATGTTTAATCAATATAAATTTTACTCAAGCAAAATATATATTTATGTATAATAATAAAACATTTTGGCAAGTGGATAAAATAAGTAAAACTTGATATATTATTTTACTTATAGCACTAACAAACCAATTAGTTTTAGTCAAACTAATTGTTTATTTTCATACAATGATACTTAAACATAAAAAAACACCCAAGTGAAATGCCTTTTATATTGTTGTTCATGTATATATGTAAATATTTATATTATATATAGTTTTTTTTAATAAAAATGGATAAATTACAATTGACATTAATGGAAGTGAGAAGATTAATATAATAATTATAATGATAGCAAACTAACGAGTTATTGATCTAGTAGCATCAGGTTTCTTATATGGGCTGTTTATTTCTGGAGATCTGAGATCAAATCTCAAACCTACATAAAATAATGATACAAATACCTGTTAAATTTACTCCACATTTAGGGATGACAAAAACCGACCCGACCAGTGGTTTCCGAGGATTTTTGGTGAGGGGGCAGGGCGGAGCGGGGGATTTTTTGGTGAGGGGACGGGGCGGCCCGCTCAGTTAAAATTTTACATATATAACCCTATGTATTAATATATACAAATAATTTTAAATTAGAATATTAATGATAACATTTTATATTAATTTGGGAACAGTTCCTCTCATATCAATGCAACTACCCCCTCAACTTGTATAACAACCATTTCAAAAATAGCAATAATAATTTGGGGACAGCTTTCTTTCTTTTTAAAAAAATCAAATTATTAATTCCTTGATGGCTTGGTATGGTGGCCCAATGGCTCCTCATTTGGTGGAGTGTGCTTGTTTCAAAGTTCTGTTTTTTTAATCACATATCAAAAATGAAAAATTACTTATACACCCCTATAAAATTATATTGATTTTTTACCATGAGTGCGTGTGTGCAAATAAAACATCTTGTAAGGTGCATAACGAAAGATGGTTTTTCTAGAGTTTACAATGCATGCAAATAATTTTCTCTTTAAGTTTCCCACATCATCCTTGCCCACTGAAAAATTAATATGATTGAGTTTAAATTATAATTATTATTTTAAAAATAACATAGTGGATTTGGTTTTCACTTGCGAAAATAAATATTTATTCTTTATTTTTTTAAAATTATTTTTTAAGTGCTTCAGTAGTAAATGATGGATATCCTAGGAATATGTGTACGAAAATGAAAACTCAAAGAGTCAAATTGAAAATTGTCGATATTTATACTAGTCGATCATAACAATAGAAATTATCATCGATTCCAAACAAATGATTTGATTCTTGAGCCAAAGATTGTAATTCCCGAAATTATTTTGGAGCGTCAAATTACAATTAGATATTCAAAGCCAATATTTCAATTTTAATATTCACTTATAAACAATAATAAAACAATTGGGGAAATGATAAATAGTTTAAAATTTTTTCTTTAAAGAAAACATTGAATCAGCTGGTTAATTCTGTAATTACCATAATACCCCATAAAGTATATTAATATGAACATCAATATTTTAGGAAGGTGAGTTATATGTAATAAAACAATTGGACACAAATATGATTTTTATGTATATATGTAATTATTTATTTTTATAAGAGTATATGTAATAGAATTACTTGGATACCCCTGCCATGAAATAAATAAGTTTACTAATTAAATACAAAAACTAATAGAATAATTAAAATTATCAAAAGTAACTCAATATAAAACTTTAGAAATAATAATAAAAAAATGATATTTTGGCCTATTCTTAAATAATTACATTTAATCTATACATAAATAAGAAACATATAAATTCTTTCTTGCATTTCCCTGTGATGAGAATAGTTGCTCATACATAAAATTGACTTATATACCCTTCAAGTAAAATTTCTTTATTTATTACATACAAATACATAAATAGACTAGAGAAAACTTATAACATGTTCTATATTTTTATAAAATTCACATGTTGATATTAAATAGTAAAAAATAAAAAGTAAATTAAGGCTCTGTATAAAAGTATATAAATAAAAATGAATTTGATACAATATTTTCAAATAAGAAAAACTATAAATAAACTTTTCTACAATCTAACTACATTTATTTCAACATCCTTGTATTTATATGTAATCCATGAAACCAACTGTCCGAATTAAATATAGAACACCGAAATAAATTGAGATATATATATTTTTCAAAAGAAAAAAAAACATCACACAAGAATATTTTCCTTTTTTTCTTGAAAAATAAGAATTTAAATGAAATTCACAACATAAGAAACTAACAGTGGGATAATATCGCTATTGACAACATGGGTAATTCAGTCATTTGACTAGTGCGCATTGGGAATATCCCACATTAATGCGTTGGTGGGGAATCACCCGGAATGTGTTATATTACTAAAACACCCCCACACCAAACCAAAATGTTTTTTTTTTTTTTTTTTTTTTTTTAGGAAAAGCTTTGAATCCACTGGCTTTTGTCAATGGAGATTTGATTCTACTAATGACGAGATAATTTAAAATTTAATAAAAAAAAATGAACCATGATAAAATAAAACAAAAAATCTAAATTCACGCCAATATTTAATTTTAAAAAATCGCTTAAATAATGTTTGTTTGAAGGATTTTAGAAATTATATGTAATTTGAATTACTGAATTTTAACAATTCACTTTAGTTCACATGATTTCAAAACCAATATAATTCAAATTGCATGTCAAGGGCCTTTGGGTCAATTGGCATTTGGGTCCCCCGTGAGGACGCTTCGCAAGTGGCGAGAATTCGAATCCTCGGGGTGAGGGTGCATGTCTGAGAATTGTGAGCACGAACTGTGGGTGGTACCAGCGCCCATGTGTGCGCGGCCCCACAGGCCGCAGTTGAGGTATGCACACGCCTTTGTTTTAGTTTAGCGGGCCCATTAGGGGTTTCGTTTTTCTTGACAAAATATAATTCAAATTGCATGGATTTGATTTTACAACTAAATTAGTTGGAAAACCAGATCTATTTTTTTTAACTTCTTGACATGTATAGCATATAACATAACTAATTAAAAAAATAGATATTATCAAACATTCATAGATATCTTTCTTGAGTGAAAAAACTTATAAGGTATTGTTTGGATGGTTTTGGATTACATGTAACTTGAGTTACTGGTTTTTGAAAAATCCAGTATTTGTTTGACAGGATTTTAAAAACTCATGTAACTCGAAGATTTGGTTTTACGGTAAAAACCCACTTACTCAAGTTAATTTTTAAAGTAATTAATATGTATTTAATATTATTAAAATAATATTAAATCTTAGATATATCTAACCAAACATTATATTTGACTTCACTGAATTTTAAAATCCAGGTATTTTCAGTTAAACTGTAATTAGAGTTCCACTGCATTTAAAATTACATTCAACAAAAGGTCACCTAAAATATAGTCATAAATTTAACAATTAATTTAATAATACAATTAATTGTTTAATTAATTAATACAATAATTTAAATGGTTAATAACTTGTTAAAAATAAATGAAAAATTTAGAAATATTGTTTTTGTTGGGTTAATAATTAAATTCAAAAAATTTAAATATAATTTAATTTTAATAAATATACTAATAATTTTAATAATTAATTTAATCATAAACATTAATAATTAATTAAATTAATATGTACTTAAAATCATTAAAATAACATTAAAAAATTTGGTATATAAAAGATTTTTAAATTTTGATTAACAAATTCTTCCAACCAAATATAAAATCATGTAATCCAACATTTTCAGTTATATCTAATCAAATTATATTTTAAAATTCATTTTATTTATAATTACATTCAACCAAATAACACTTTAACTAATTATTTTCGTAAGTTTTAATTTTAAAACTATAAATATGACATTTTAATTTATGAGATTTGGTTAATTTTGGCAACTGAATATTGAGACCAAGAGCTGTTTATTTTTTTATATATAAATTTAAAAAGTCAAAAAAATTCTCTTTCCTCTTTTTTGAATGGCAAAGAAAGAATATTTTGAATTCAAACAAGAAAATAAGATTATATACATTATTCATAGATAAAATTACACTTTAAAAATTCAAAATAGCACAATCCAGTCTACACTTCAAAATTCAAAATAGCACAGCCCAGTCTTCTAGTTGGTAATAATGTTTAATTTTTTTTTTTAATGTTTGAAAAAATTGCACAAGTTTAAATAATTTATAAAATTAAAGTGATTTTTTTTTCAAAATTTTAAATATCATAATAAATATTTTTAATGTAGTTCTAAACATTTTGATTAATTATTTTGCCTACGCTGTTCATTCAGGAGATACCCGAAATTAAAATTCAAAATTTACTTAAAATGCAGGTATATATATATATATATTGAGATATTAATTTTATATTTATTTTAAATTTTTTTTAAATGGGTTAAATAGAGAATTTAAAACTTTACAAGGTGATAAGTGCAAATAAAGCTAAAGCAAACCCAAAACTGCGATCTTCTCGAGGGTCAGAACGGTCAAAACAAAGGAATTGACGTTATCCTTTGAGAGGGTATTACCGTAATTGCAATGCTCCACGAGCCCTTTTTATCATCGTTTTTTTCCCTCTCTCCATTCCCATTCTGACACATTTTCTCTCCGAAAATAAAAACAAAAAAACGAGAAAAAGGAAAAAAAAGAAAAAAGAGAAAACGGAAAACCAAAACCCAAACAAAAACATCGAACAAACCACCAACGCAAGGAGACGAAGCTTGGGAAGAGGAGGGAGGAGGAGGAGCGAAGCTCAACAATGGTGGGCGATTTCATGGTTTGTGTCGATCGGATCATCGCCTCCGCTTGTTTTGACCCCCGCAATGGCCTTGCCGTGGCTGCTGCGCAGGCGGCGCAGGTGAAGAGTGGGCCGGCTGGCTTGGAGGAAGGATCGTCTGAGAATAAGAAGGGTGGACCGGTGAAGAAGAAGAAGAAGTGTGGAGGGGAGGTTATTGAGTGTAGGATTTGCCAGGAGGAAGGGGAGGAAGGTGATATGGAGTCTCCTTGCGCTTGCAATGGCACACTCAAGGTTTGCCCTTTTTCCTTGTGTTTCTTCTTTGATTGTTGTTCTTCTCTTGACGGGCATTGTTTGCTCGTGTGGTGATTTTTTTGGATTTGGAGATGGTTTGCGTTTTAAAATTTTGGTTTTTGTGAATTTTATGATTTTTCTTTTTGGTGATTGAAGAGATGGTGCTGCTTGAGCTTGATCGATGACTGTTTCTAAAATTTCATTTGGGTGTTTGTGGTATTTTTTTCGATGTTGTTGTTCTTCAATTTTCTTTCTTTCTTTTTTTTGTTTTTTGGGGATTTGGAGCCGGTGATTGCTGTTTTTGTGCAAAAATATCATCTCTGAGTTGGTTTAGCATACTTTTTTGTTCCATCATTACTTGTATTTTTCTTTCAAAAATTAGTATAACCGAAGGAACACATTTGTGTGTTTTGACTTTTGATGGAGTTGTTTAAACTCATGCTTTCTTGCGCACTCTTTTAATTATCTGGATATATGGATATGGTGATCGTTCGGAATTTATCTTATTGCTGCAAAATTGTGAGTTTCTAGATTTCATGTGTTTGAGTGTTTTTTTTTTTAATTCTCATTTTGGTTTTGATGTTGTGATTTCATTGTGTTCTTGAAGCAAAGTTCTTCTTAGCTCATTTTTTTAATTTTGTAATTTTCTGTTTGTAGTGCAAGGTAAGATCTTGAGTTATGAGTAGGGCTGCATTTTTTTCAGATGGACTGTTTTAAACATGTAAGCCGTGTATCTATGTGGGTTTCTCTAATTTGATAGTTGGGATAAGAGATAACAATCAAGTAATACATGTGATTGCTTGGTAGATTGGTTTCTATCGTTTTTTCTAGTGCTCATGTTGAGATTGGATTCCATTTTGTCAAAGAACGCTCGATTTTTAGTGGTTTATTTAATTTTTTTAGGAACTAGGTGTTGGTGGTCTTCTGCTCTTCGATTATTTACCTAACATTCAGATTTTTTGATTAAGTATGATTATAGATTTTGGTTTTGAAATACTGGGCCTTTTTCAGTTTGGGTCACACGTAGTTCCTTTCATTGCCAACAAGGTAAGGGATTTTGGCAACAAGAAAAGGGTTGAATGTGATGAACTTAACAACACTCAGGAGGAATTTGGAAGGTTTGAAATTAGTAATAGCATGACTTAAAAAAAGAAAAGGTTTAAGCCTAATTCTCTGATAATTCAAAATTTCGAAAATTGTTGTTTAACAATAAACTACCAAGGCATAAGCTCATCTTTAGAATGGTAGATATTAGAATTTGCCATCTACGTGAAAGCTGGTATTTAATATAAATTAATAAACAAAGAATTTCAAAATGAACACAGACAGATTTGATAAAGTATTTTGATTTGTGCAAGTATGCCAACTATAATTTAGCAAATCTTTGCAATATACCATTCAATCCAAATCAGTAGAAACTTTATTCAGGTATGCATACTAGTTTCTTTTTATATTTAAAACATGACAAATTTGGATCCAAACTCTGTTATTGTGTGAGCTATGCATGTGATGTCAGATTTTGGTGGTACGTTATCATTGAGTTGGGTTTACCATGATATGTTAATTATGCCCAATGGCTTCGTGGTTTGATCTTCCGAATTTGGTTCTCCATACTTAGTTTGATAAGTTAGCCTTTTTATTTGTTGGCTTTTGAAATCAGACCTATGTCACTTCATGAAAGGGATAATTTCAATCTAATTTTCAATACTTGCTGCCCCTTTGTTGAATTTAGTTATTCAAGGTAATTTTTTCATTTTTTTGTTGGACTAGGTAAGTTGTGTCTAACATATGGCTTGGATAACTTTATGGGAGTAACACGTAAGAATGCCTATTGATTGCTTGTCCCAAGTTTGAATATTTTTAACATATGCTTTGAAGTAAAGTTTTAAATTTTTCATCCTGAGTTATTTTCATGTTCTTCTTATTTTGTTGCACAGTTTGCCCACAGGAAATGTATTCAAAGATGGTGCAATAAAAAGGGGACATTACATGTGAAATCTGTAATCAGGTCTGAATTTAGTTAAATTATGCTTCCAATACTCTATTGTTACCAATATAAATTGGTTTAGATATGTGAAGTTTTCATTTCTCTGCATGTCTCTGCATTGAAGTCTTCTTTTAACTAAAGTATATCTACTAAGCATCACCATATTACTTGAATGATATTCATTATTGCTTTTTGATGGGTATTGATTCCATAAGGTTGGTGTACCCATATTTAATAATTTTTTTGCAAGCTATATTGTTATGCCTCATAGAATATTGCAAGCATCAGTTGACTTTGTGTTATGTGGTCCCTTTTGGTAATTTTTGAATTCAAGTCATAAGCCAGAAGCCTAATACTATATGTCACGTCAAATTTATTGCTACTTTGTTCAAAATTCTTTGTATCATTTGAAAATACTGGAGTATTTACTGAAGTATTTGCAATCAACGAACGTTGGTTTCGGCAATTTAGTTGTCAGGAGTTAGAAAAATGAACGCATTGTGAATTAATATAGAGTACCTCGAAGTAGTTAAACTATGAAAAGCTAGGTACTGTTTCTTGATTGCCAGCAGGATGTAAAAGTCGTGAGTTAACCTACTTCTGCATGAGAAATAATCATATCCATATGTAAGTAATCTATTTATTGGGTAGGAGATGGTCTTAGCTGCTTGAGCCTTACATGGTTGATCAACAATCTTATCTAGAAGAAATTTTGCTTATTTGATTATGCTACATGATTAACTTGTCATTGCTTCATCTATGGTATCATTTTGTTTGGTGTTGAAATTGTTTGCAGTATCTTGTTTCCATCTTATGCTCTCTTTCTTGATGTCCTTATTTTACATCGACAACTTTTTCTCTCCCATAGGTATACACCCCAAACTACTCCATCCCTCCAAGCAGAGCCACTTCTGATGTAATGGCCATTGATATCAGGTGTTGCTAGTAACCTTTATCACCATTTGAATCTATTTTTGCACCAGTGTAAATACTGCAAGTAAGCAGAAAATTATATATATGATATATATATTTCATCATTGATGCATGGTTTAAATTGTGTAAGGGCAACCTTGTGCTGGGAAGTTTGTTTTAATTGATTGTTTTGCATAAGGTTTTCCTTAACCTGAAATCTTTCCTGTAGGCAATTAAATTACTAAAATTAGCATGTTATTAGCTGCAAATGAAGTTGGTCTCCAGAATATTAACTTTTAGATAATTAAGTTTTATGGTCTTGATAGTTGGAGTGGACATATTTATAATGTGACGCTGACACATTTACTTTCATGCAATAATTTTCAACTGTTAGAAAACTTGAATGGTCTTTTCTAGAAGTCAATGATTGTCAAACTGATCTCTTGTGAAGTCTTTTGTGACAGTCCAAGGCTGATTAGTAATGCAAACTAATATATTGTACAATCTTAAATGTGTTTGACTATGGATTTTTTTATGATGTTCAGCTAAAGTTGTAGATTATCGTTGTATTTACTTTCTTTTATTTGTTTTCCTGGTGTGCTGAAGATTGGAAGGGTATCTTGTTAAATATGTTCTTGCATAGAGATATTTGTGTGGTAGGAGGTTTCAAGCTGTCTTATGTTGTAAGAGCCATTGATTTTATGCTGTGGATCAGGGAAATGCTAGCTTGAGTAGCACCTTTGTTTTTGTAGTTACTGAGATGATACATATTTATGCTTTAAGGAGGAGTTGGATTACTTAATTTTATATTTCTCTTTTCGAAGTTTTGATTGTTATGATTATTGGGGAATTTGTTTTAATTGATTGTTTTGCATACGGTTTTCCTTAAGCTAAAATCCTTCCTGTAGGCAATTAAATTACTAAATCAAGCATGCCAGTCGCTGCAAATGAGTTGGTCTCCAGAAGATTAACTTCTACATAATTAAATTATATGTTCTTGATGTTTGGAGTGGACTTATTTATAAAGTAATGCTGAATGGTCTTTTCTAGAAGGCATTGATTGCCAAACTGGTCCCTTGTGAAGTCTTTTGTGACAGTCCAAGGCTGATTAGTAATTCACACTAAATATATTGTACAATCTTACATGTGTGCCGTTGGCTATGGATCTTTTTTATGATATTGAGCTGAAGTTTGAGATTAGTGTTGTATATACTTTTTTATATGGTTTGGCTTATTTTATTTGTGTTCGTGGTCTACTGAAGATCGGAAGGGCATATTGTTAAATATGTTCTTGCATAGAGATAGTTGCATGTTAGGAGGTTTCAAGTCATCTTATGTGGCAAGAGCCATTGCTATTATGCTGTGGACTTGGAAAGTGCTAGCTTGAGTAGGGCCTTTTTTATAGTCACTAAGAGGCTACATATTTATGCTCCAAGGAGGTGTTGAATTCCTCAATTTTTGTTCTTTTTGAAGTTTGATTCATCAAACTAAATTTAACTTCTGCTGTCATGGTTACTTTTCTATTATATTCTTTGGAGACAATGCTATCCTTAGAAATTCCTGTGCAAGATGGAAAGTTCTCCAAATCAATAGAAGACTTCAAATTAAAACCTGTTTTGGATTTGCTTGGTATCTGGAGAAATTTTCTTCTTGCTTTGTCCTTTGTTTTGATGAATTTTCGTTGATGTAATTAGTTACTCTTATAGGGGAAAAAAGCACTCGCTACTCAACCACTGTTTTAAGTTTGTGAAAGAATCTTTTGTTGATCTACCAGTCCTGTTTGCTCTTGATCTCAGGTGATAGTTTCTTGTGTTCATCATCATGAGCTACGAATTATTTAAAGCTGAGGTGTTTCTCATAGTTTTGTTTGTTACTTGATTCCACTCATATCTGTTTTATGTTGAACTTATCTATTCCTTTATTTCAATAGGAAATTCAAAAAACTTATAGGAATTTATGTTATAGTGAAGATCAGCTGACAATTTTCACGTCTGTATGAGAATGTTTTGGGGTTAATTGCCACATGCTTCTAGTCACTGTGTTGCAAAGCAAAATTTTGTTGTCTATATTCCAGCATGAATACTTTTCAACTGAACTTTTATAGTTTCATCATTCTTCTTTCATGTGACAACTCACTGGAGTTCTCCTTTTACCTTTTTGATAGACAAAACTGGGCCCCCGGGATTGACCTTAACGATCCTCATTATCTAGCCATCGCCGCTGCAGAGCAGGAGTTCCTTCGTGCAGAATACGAAAATTATGCAGCTGCAAGCTCCAGTGGCATATCGTGTTGCCGCACTGTTGCTCTCATTGTATGGACAACTTTCGATCCAATTTACTATTCATTTCTCAATCACTATGGAAGTTTCATTACATTTAACATTCTCGCTTGCAGTTAATGCTACTGCTGCTCGTGCGCCATATTCTCATGGTCATTGTGGACTCAGGCATGGTGCATGATATATCGCCTTTCTTCAATGTGAGTTACACACTCATGCTCTTTTACCGTTAATCTTAATATTCATATCATAATCTGCATAGTTAATCTAAAGCACGCGTTTGTTATTCTTGTCGTCTTCATCATAGGTGTCCCTTCTTCAGTTTCTGGGCTTTTTACTGCCATGCTATGTGATTGTTCGAGCATGGTACATCTTACAAAGTCGGCGGAGGCGTCAGGTAGAATTTTAATTGTGCAAAATCCGAAACCTGATCTCTGAATACACTGTACTGAATTTGATTCTTTTGACACACAGGTTTAATAATTTCCAAAAGCCTTCAGATTCTACTGAAAGAAAAAACCGAAGAAAGGGCAAGCAAGCATGCTCTTCCCGTGGCGAAGCTTTTCGGGTTCCCTCTTTTTTTTTTTTTTTAGGCTTGAATCAAATGCTTTCCATGGTTCTCTCTTCCCTCAAAATTTCAAGGGATTCCACCGAAGTCTTGGTAGTTTATGTCAGTTATTAACTACCGAAGAATCGATCAAATTCTTCCAAGTGTAAATATGGAACATTGTCACCATCTCTCTGTGTTATCCCAAGTGTTCTTATGAGTGTTCATCGTCTCATTTGATAACTTAATTTTGCTTGCTTTTAGGAAGTGCAAATTATATATATATGTAAAACCTCACTCGGGTACTCTCTCCCATAATTTTTAGTTTTTAAACTACATAAAATGTTCATAGTGTTCTATTCATTTAAGTAAGTTGGAGATGTTAAGGTTGATAATGCCCTAGTTGATATTTTATCTATCGAATTCTATTGAATAAAATTGATAAAAATCTCTTAAAATATTAAAATTAATATCCCAAATGGTTTATAGCCGAACGGTATTGGTCTCACTATAAAAAGTGTTAGTACGAGAGATTCAAAAAATGTCTCAAGTTCAACTTCCGCTGAACCTGGGTTTGGATTCTCTGGGTCACTGAACGAACGAGGGTATCGGTGCATGAGTTGGATGCTCAATTTTCGGCCCTTGGATGATGATGACGACGAGGATGATGATCGGTCACATTTATATCCAACCAGGTACTGAGTTTGGTTGGAGTTATTAGAGGTATTCATAAATATTAAAACTCACTCTCCCTGAAACCCTAACAAGCTTTTCATACTATAAGGACCGTAAGTGGGCACCGAAGTGGGCACCGAAGTGGCCAAAGTGACCATTTCCAGCCCACTTCGGTCTTTTTGTTTCACTGATTTGAACCCGGAAGTAGTGATGCGACAACTTCTGAGTTCGGCCACATTGGTGTCTGACTTCAGCTGGAAAAGTCCCGAAGTCACCACTTCAGCCTCCCACTTCAACCCACTTTGCAATATTTTTCAATGATAAATAAAATAATTATTACCATGATAATAAAATAATTAAATAACTACTCTCATTAATTAATAATTAAGCATAATATATTAACCGATTTAATTTAATTTAATAGCATGGTATTAAATTAATTATGTGATGTGTAAAGTTTTTAATTTAATGAATAAATTATTTATTATCATCGTAATAAAGTAATTAAATCATTTAATTAAATCATATGATTTAATTAAATAAATGTAAAAAACATGAAATGACATCTTTACCCCCTCACCGAAGTGGTAATAATATCCCCACTTCAACAATCCAAACACATGAAGTGATATCAGAAATCCAGTTTTCAGCTTAAACCAAATACATTGAAGTGTATAGTTCCAACTGAACTGTTCACTTTCACCGAAGTGTCACTTCCAGACTTCCACCACTTCGATAATTCACTTCCAAACCAAACGCCATATATATATTATATATATATATATATATATATATATATATATATATTTTCAGAAGTGTTGTTGTACCTTTCTGGTATCTTTCATTTCATAATATTCACTGAAGAAAAATGGCACCATGATGCGTTTGATGTTTCCTATTACAACAAAAGAAAAGTAAAAAAAAAAAAAAAAAAAAAAGAAGAAACTATATATATATAGAGAGACAATAAAGTCTTTGTCCTCTTTTTAGTTTCATTCATTTAGCCCATTCACATGATGGTATCTTTCTTTTCTCCTGTTTCTTCTTTTTCAAACTCACAACTTGTAAAAAAAATAATAATAAATAAACATCAAAATGATTAATTAAGAGATTAAAACAAAACATTGTTTTTAATATTTCATTAACCGCGTAATTCATGGCGATGATTAATGTCTGACATCTGACAATGACGTGTCAGCATGAGAAAATCTCCTTCATCTTTTCTTTTCGGTTTGAAAACAAGCATTTTTATAATTTAATTTATAAAAATTTAAAAATGAAAATTTTATTTTTTTGAATTTTCACATCTCTGAAGTCTGACCGGTTATATATATATATATATATTTTTAATCATATTTATTAAAAAAATAATGTTGTTTTTTTAATTAGAAATGTTATGATTTATTATTATTATTATTTTAAAATAAAAAAATAAAATTATTTAAAAAGAAATGGTAGGTGTTGTTGTAGATTTTTATAGGGATAGCATTAATTAGGATAGTCACTAAATATAAGTAGATAGGGAAGCAAACGTGTGGACCCCTCAAAGAAACAACATTGAATAAAATGAAACAACGTAACACAAAACATACCTGCTATGCTTGGACTTTGTTGCCCCGTGGACCCCACCCTCTAAAACCAAATCCTTACAATAAAATAAAATAAAATAAAAATAATATTGTTCACATTATTAATATATATATGCATATAAAATATTTGCATTTTATCATAAATGAACCGAAATAAAAATATAAAATGTATTGAGATAATATGTTAGAGAGAATATGTTATTATGATAATTACTTGATTACATGACAAATGAAAATAATAAAATTATAAATATTAATCCATTGTGAGAAAAATATTTAATGTTTGTAAACAATTTGCTTGTTAAAATAATGGAGTCAAATGGACTGTGGGCTGCTCGAGGGGCATGAAAGTCCAAAGCAAGCTTTCAATATATTGGTAAAATCTAGAAGCTATACATACGGATGGGTGATTAGTGATTTCAATTAAAAGTTTGTATAGGGGTATGAATGGAAAGAAAGTGGAAAAAGAAAAACACAGGGGTCAAATAATAAAAGAGGGTGGAAAGAAATACAAGAAAATAGTGCAAATCTAAGTCCGGAAATCAGGATGAATTTTGGGGCCCACCCAAAACTACAAATTCTGCCTGATGGACACATCCCAACACTGATTTGATTCCCATAAATAATAATAATAATAATGATAATATATTAAAATACAGAAATAATAATAATAATAATAATTTTTTTTCCAAGAAAAACGAAACTCCTAATGGGCCTGCTAAACTAAGACAGGGGCATGCGTATGTCTCGATCGCGGCTCGTGGGCTGCGCACACATAGGCGCCCGGTACCACCCACAGTTCGTGCTCACAATTCTCAGACATGTAACCTCACCTCGAGGATTCGAACTCTCGCCACTGACGAAGCGTACTCACGGAGGACCCAAATGATAATAATTTGTTATAATAGAGAAATAATCATGAGAGAGAAAAAGAAATGACTATTTGTTTATTAACAGTAAATTTAATGCATAAAAAGTTCATATTTTTGGTAAAAAAAATTGGTCTGAACTTTAAAAGTTTTTCAAAAGTTTTTGAAATTTATTTTTAAGAGGATTTGATTAATTTGAGGGTGGTAGAAAATTATTGAAGGAATAATATAGTACATGAGGTGACACTTTTAGGGTCTTGAAATTTCTATTTTTCATTTTCTTTTTGTGCTAATTTTTTTATTATTAGCATGAAAAAAGTACCCCCCTTTTTTTTAAATTATTAATCCAAATTAATCAAATTTGAAAGTTCCCCAACCATCTCATGAAGATGGCTTAGCATGCATATTTGAATATTGGGAAATGTTCCTAGTTCAAACATTAATGATCTACCAATAATAATTTATGAAACCAAAAAAAAAAAAATATTAAAGAATCTAATCAACTGAATAGTTGTAGAAAATTATTCTTTTTTTTTTATCTTGTCTCATTTATTAGCCAACATGAAATTATGTTTATGATGATGCAATAATAATAATAATAATAATAATTATTATTATTATTATTATTATAGAGACAAACAACTCATTTTAATTATAGGTTAATTTTAAAAAACCTTTTCTTAATTACTTATTCTTTTATTCCTCATATATCATCATTGTTTTTTCTCCAAAAAAAAAGAAATTCATAATCTGTGAGTCTTTTTGCCTCCACGTGGTATTATTTCATCAGCATTTGCTCATTATGAAGAATTTTTTATTGTTATTTCCAGTAGGAGTCTGGATCATGTCTGAGTCTCCGTTTGTTATACCATAATAGAATAATTATTTCAACCACCACTATTGTAAAAAAAAAAAACTAAAACTAGTATTTCATACCCTTTTCAGGCCAAAAATTGGAGAATTTACATTTTTCTAAAAAAACACTAAACATTTTAAGAGAATAAAGGCCAAAAATTGGATGCTTTTGTTTAAAAAAGGATTAAGAAAAACATAAATTATTAAAAAAAAAAGGGAAATAGAGAGAAAAGATAAACTAAACCATGGTTGGGTTAAGTTGGACGATGGGGAAATAACCATGGTTGAAAAGACTAAAAGAGAAGAAGGGCATGTCATGAGTGGGGCCCTGGGGCCTACCAAATTGGCTGGGTATTAGCTGTCACACTTCCGGATTTTGGAAGTCTACTTCCATTTTAGCACAAGTGTCTCTACTAAATTATCATTTCATTTTATCACAAACTACAACCAAAATAAAATAAAATAATAATAATAATAATAATAATAATAATAATAATAATAATAATAATAAAAACAGCCTTCTCAGCTTCAGAGCCCCCTTCATTCTCATCACACTTTTTAAAACCCCCCTTCAACCCAAAAAGAGAAGAAGAAAGCAAGAGGGGTCCTTCAGCTGTTGTAAGTTAACTTCCAAATGAAGTCCAGTTCCAGTTCCAGTTCCAACTCCAGAGATTGAGAAGAAGAAGAAGAAGAAGAAGGATTCATTAATTTGTTTAGGTGAAAAGATAATCATTAGAAGAAGAAGAGGATGATGATGATGGCTGAAGTGGGAGACCAGCAAAGAAGAAGAGCACATCATGCTTATCATCTCTACAACAACAACACCAACAGCAACAACACCAACAATGGAAAAAGTGTTACTAGCATTAGTACTGCTAATAATAAGAAGCTCAAAACTGGAACTGCTACTACTGCTGTTCTTCAGGCCAACTCTTTCCACAAGTCCATCTCCTCCAAAGTTAGCATCTATCTTTATATTTATTTATTTATTTATACATATACATATTTTGATGATGATGATGATGATGATGATGATGAAATGGTGAAGCAGGAGAAGAATGATAAGTTTGGGGAAAGAGTAGCAGCTCTGCAGCAGTTGGTGTCACCATTTGGGAAGGTATCTCTCTCTTCTGTTTCTTTCTCTACAAGTCCTTCACAATGACTTTTCTTTGTTTTAAAGTAGGATTATTCTAATAACCATTAATAACTTTAATTTTTTTTTCAGAGGAGATGGTTATTTAGTACAGTGATATTCGGAATTTTCTTTTTTATTTTGTCATTATATATATATATATATAGCAAGTTTCATGGAAGATAATATGCGCGTATATTGGTTGTATTGATGTATTAATTTTTTTAAAATTATTTTTGAAAAACAATAGACGGATACTGCATCAGTTCTTTCAGAGGCCACTGGATATATAAGATTTCTTCATGAGCAACTTCAGGTTTAATTTCTTTTCTCATACTTAAACATTGCATTGCTTTCAATTTCCCCCTTTTCCATTTATTTATTTATTTATTTATTAAATAACGTACTATTTATCTATTTATTTATATTATCTTTTTTAGGTGTTAAGTGCTCCTTACATTGGAACTCCAACAATGCAAAACAACACACAAGTGAGTGAGATAAGACAAACCTTCAATGGAACTTTTTTTTTAATATCCACTAATCTTTTTTTTTTTTCTTTTTTTGCATCTATACTCTTGAAAAACAAAAAATTAAATCTACTACTACTAATGAACAGGATGAAAAATATAGCCTGAGAAGGAGAGGATTGTGCTTGATGCCTATTACTGCAACTCAGAGCTTGCCACAAAGCAATGGAGCAGACCTGTGGGCCCCCACAAAGCATACAAACCACAACCTTAATGCTGTTCCTTAAACATGCATGGCATTTCATTTCATAGTAATAAATAAAAAAATACCTTTATTTTATTTTTTTTAAAAATATGGGAGTATTGCCATTGTTATATCTCATATTCTAACTATTCATATCAAACTCCTGACCTGAAATTTTCAATTTTGGTTTTTTGGTTTAAATTTAAATTAGAGATAGTGGATTCAGAGCAATGAGAACATGGCAGTCTTGGTCTACTGAAAATCTGTACAAGAGTACACTCAGTGCAATTATATCATATAATGGCTTGAAATAAAAGCATGGCGTTGTCCAAAGCATTACCTTCTGTACTTCTGATATGCTGTATCGCCTTTAATGCTCCTTGGCCTTGGGAAGAAGGAAATAATCTATTCATTTGTAAAACCAATCAAACTGGTGCTTTCACAACATATAATAATAATAATAATAATAATAATAATAATAATATGTGAATATAAATTTCAGGTAAATATCTGTATCATGCTAGTTGCAACACCTTTTGGTGCAAGAAGGAAATCACAGATTATTGAAGCACAAATTGAATAAACAATTCAGGTAAATATCTATATCATGCTAGTTGAACAACACCTTTTGGTACAAGAAGAAAACCACAGATTACTGGCATTTAAAAGCACCTGGCCAAAATAGATAAACAATGAAATCAAAGTACAAAATCAGAATCTTAACCTGTGCATTCATATGGTGCTCTGCTTAAGCATGTTACGGGTTTATAATGTGGGGGAAAAAATCCGGGCACCTTGTAAATTTGAGACATTTAAACTGTTCCCCATAAAGCATGATTTGTAATTTCATCTTTGCATATAAAAAACCGGCATGCAATACAACAAATGCAGCTATTTATGATGCTAGATCACCTCAGCAGTTACTCAACAGTCAGTACAGTTATGTTGACATGAGAACATGTTTTCAAACATAGAAAGGCAAGCCGGTCGACAAAATTTCTCACAAACAGTGTCGGTGAGGATTAAATGCATGCAACCCTACAGTCAAATGTAGATAGAGGAGCCTTTCTGGCAGAGCAAGGTCAGAGAATAAACAACCAAATGATAAAATATGTTAGGCTGGTTAGAAGAGGGCTATGAACATAAAGCAACTGATTTTTCAGTCTGGAAAGAAATAGAACTTAGCTACTAAATTAGTTCGAGTACAATAACAATTCTTATTTTTTTGTAGTTTATGAGACATTAAAAAATGTTAACAATCTAGAAAAAAGACACAGTACATCTGAATTGTTGTAAAGCAGGAACCTGATGGGTTTTATAAGTTTGCTGATAGACCGGGCTTCACCTTCTCCTTCAGGAATCGCCGAATGTTTTCCCGTTTCCAGTTGTCGATTCTGTTATTAGATGCATTATGATGAGCGCAGGCAGTACTTAATAGAAAACACTATCTCTATAATGAGTTCAGGTAGGGTACAAGAATCATAATATTTTTAAATTATAAATGAATGTCAATCCAAGCAAAATATTAGAAAGTTTGGAAGCATGGTATATTACAAATTTGATATCTTTTGCTGATCTCTACCATATCCATATTAAATATCTGTGAGTAAGATAGCAGATGTAGAAATATGTTTAGCCTAGGACTTCTTCTGGAAGAAGGCCTGGGCAGAATAAAAATGTCCAATATCTGAATAAGTTGAATAATGTTGAATGTTAAATGGTTTAGCTAATTTTCTCCATATGTCTTAGTGAGCAGCAGGTAGATTTCTTCACCCATTCCAAGGCCAAATAGCATGACTTAGCTTCCCATATTAACATTTAAATCTTGTGTTCAATAATCTTGAATAATCTATATTCTGAAGATGCTACATATTACTGCATGTTAAGGTGGAAAGAGGGTTGTATGTTTTCAGTGGGTTGGTAATATTTTTCAATTACTTCTCATCATATATGACTATTGCTATAGCCAAATACCAATAGAAAAATTACAACTACCAACTTCAAAACTTGCTTCTCAAAAATCAACTACAATAACTGATAGCACATCATTAAATTGGTATGGATTCTCAAAATAACCATCCCAGCTGCTTACAGTGTATAAATGACACAATTTTTCAAATATCTTACGCGTGCCATTAGTAATCACTGATATACTACTTTAATATCCCCACATATTCAACCATAAAAAATTATCTCACCCACCTTACAAGAGTAATGGCCCCTAAGTAGTCCCAGGTCCTCAAAATAATTTTAACATTCAAACATAGGTCAATAATCTCACATGCTAGAATTAGTTGTCTAAAAAGTACAATTATATCAGGATTTGGCAATAAAAGATATCCAAGCACTCTGAAGTTAAAAGAGTACTAAAACAAATGACCATATGCTGAACTCACTGACTTAGAAAATGAAATTATTAATTTGAAATTAAAAGACTCACCTTATGCTTTCCTTGTGCAAACCGTCATCGCCCAGCATTAGTAGTTTTGGTGGAGAACCGTACACATATTCAACTTTCACAGATGGAAATTCATCTTTGTCTTCCTCAATGAATCCCACTATTTCAGGATAGAAAACCAATTTTCTCATGCATATCTCCAAAATTGCACCAGAAAATGTAACCTGCAATCACAGCCAAGTTTAGGTGTATACTGTAGAATAAAATAAAAGGGATCGCTCAATATCGCAGAGGCCAAGGAAAGACAGATGTACAGGCACAGCTGCAAGTACCCTACTAGGGGAAGGACCGCTTATTTTGATTCATGTTTCATCCAAATATCATAATGTTTAAAGAAGATGACCACTCTATATGCGTTATATACATACAATTGTATTACTTCATTCGACAACAAATCTCTATTACACTTCATTGATTAGCTAAGTCATGTGGCTTGGTACACCATGGCATATTTCGATGAATCTCCAATACAGCATATTGACTTTCCATATTGTGGTAGAAACCTCAGAACAATGTTTCACATGAATGATAAATATGAAATGTTCAATATATTACTCAGGTAGATGCTCCTCAGTGTATTGAGATCATGTTTTTTAAAGGCAGGACCTTTTCTTTCTACCAGGAATCTGGCACCATCATTTCCTTACTGTTGCCATCCCTAATCAAGGTTATGCTTCATAGCCAACACCATATTGCTATAATATGTTTTTTAAAATGACAATGGTGAATCAGTGCATACAAATGGAGTATCATATTTGAATATTTAGAGTTTCTATGAATTGGAAAAACTAATACATAAATCATAGGAGATTGGAATAATTTTACCTTTTACCATAAAATCTTGAATTTTGGACAACAAATTCAAATACTATACCTTACTCATGGAGTCATCAGAATCGTCTGTGCAACATTTTCGGCAGTCAGATACCAGTTCTGCAACCAATATAGTGCATAAACATTAATAATATCATTTTACTTTTATGTGTAAAAACATCGGCATTGCAGACTTTAAAATTCAGTACCTAACTATCTAGCACTGAAATTCTATGCACGATTTATTAACATTAAAAAGCAGGCAATCAGACAAACGAATCAGCAGAGCATATTATACATTAAGTTCACTTCAATTCGTTAATAGTTTATAACACATTGTGAAGGTCATCAACAATGTGGCCACAACGTAGTATATCACAAAAAATTTTGCATTTTAAACACATAATTCTGCACTTGTCAAAAATAAATCAATCTCCAAAAACAAAGATAGAAATAAAAACTGATAGCTTTCTCGTTTTCAAGATAATCTTAAGCTTTTTAGAAGTTGATAGGCCATACTTGTGAATAAACCTCACTAACTTTAAATACTGGATAACAACTCCACTAGTAAGCAATTCACATAAATTTTCTCTACATTAACTACGAATTCAATCAGTAAATCACCAGCATCACCGGCATCACCAAAACATGCATAGCTGTAGAAATAACTCAACAATCAACCAAAAATTAAGAAGTAAAATGAAAAATTCATCTCGGCGTCCAAAGAGAAGATAAGTCTACCCTAGAAACCAACATCAGAAACAAGACTAGATCCTGCAAACCGAAATTAATCCGGCAACGTTAAATTAAGAGAGGGATCGTATGACGGTAATACCATGATCGTTCTTAACGTACTCGGCGAAGGTGTTGCAGTCGGAGCAAAGGGCAAGGCCAGTGAAGCCGAGATCCTCGCACTCCTTGGGGCTAAGCTGATCGGCCAGGGCGAGAGGAGCAATGGAGATGAGGAGAAGGAAGAGGAGGTGCTTGGCGGCTGCGATCCCCATCTTCTCGCTTGCTGCTCGCAATCGCTCCAGCGTCTCCCAGGTACTACCGAAAGGGCACTCGATGAATGATATATATATATATATATATATATATATATATATATATATATAATTAAGTATAATTCAATAATTTATTTATTATTAATAATTACATAAATTAAAAAAAAGGAAGTTTAGCCCTTGAAAAATGTCTAATTTTAAAAATTACATGAAAATTTATAAAAAACATAAGCTTTTGTGGAATTTATGGATTTAAAACGATGGCATTATATATAAAAATAGTAAATGTAATTGTATTTTTAAAAAGGGAAAAAAAGTTTGAAAGGATAAGGAGGGAAGAACTGAAGTTAATAGAGAAATTAGAAATAAATAACTAGCACTAAAAATATGAGGAGTGGAGTAATTTAGAAATATTCTGTATGTTTTATTTTAAGCTTTTTATGTCCCAAATGATATGGTCATATAATTAATTTAAGTATGAATTTTCAAATTTAACCTCATGGTAAAATGGTCATTTAAAATGGGGTGAAGTATTAAGAATATTTCTTTGTTAATTCAAATTTATGTTTTAGATTATAAAGTGATTTTTTTAATTAAAAAATATTCTTAATTATTTATAGGAGCATAAATTTTAGTGCTTGAGATTAAATTCTAGTGGCAATACTAATTTATATATGTATATATGTATTGCAGTGTAAAAAATCCTTCAAAATAATCATCTAACTTTGCTATAAATAACAAGGATAAGTATCATTGAAGAAATTTATTAATTTGATTTTTAACACAGAGAATAACTTAAATAAAATAAAATTATTTTGCAGGGCATATAAGCAATTATGAATATTCTCGAAATATAAATAACAAAATTATTTTTTTTTTCTGAATTATTTTTCAATCAGTGGAGGTTTTGCGAACTGGTTTCAACCAAGAAAAGCAGGAGAATTTCTGGCACATCTGCGGCTTGATTGCCAACAATGGAGTTTGGGGATTCGGAGGAGGTTCTCAAGGCTTTGGATAATTGCTTATCTCGCATCAAATGGCGCTTGAGGCTTTCGGCCAAGCGCCGTCTGGAGATAGGTCTCTTTCAATTCTCCGCCATCTTAATTTAAATTTCCTTTTTTTCCCATGTAATTTTGGTTTTTTGGAGTTTTTTTTTTTCTGTAGGATTTCTTTAAATTGAATTTGATTTCAGTTCTGTATGGGTAGGTTTCTTAAATGGTGCTGTGGATTGGTAGAATGAAATTGGATGGTGGTTTTGTGCTTGTTCTGAGGTTTTTGATGCCAAGTAGAATAGCAAAAAAGTCTTGAATTTTGTGTTTGATCTGCCAAAAATGGACTTTGATAACTTGGGGTGTGTGATGTTGGATAGATTTTGGTGACAGATATCTTGTCTTTGATCACGGGATTGAGGCCTGTGGTGATGGTGGACTATGGTGGGAAGATGCCTGAGCTAGGAGAGCATCTCTGTGCACTGTTACATTTAGCTCGCAAGGTCTTTAAATCCTTTTTTTTTTTTTTTTTTGCAGAATGATCAATCTTTCAGTTGTTATTTAGTGTGCTTCTGTGCCTCTCTCTGCTTTCTCTGGTCAAAATTGTATCCTCGTATGACTGTTTAGCATGATCGTTTCAGGAGTAGTATTCTACTATTGAATTATCATCATGGTGTTGCTGAATGAAATGAAGTTGTCGAAGGATTTTCAATTTTCATTCTGCAATAACTACCTTTTTAGGAGCTCTTGTAGTCTTCCAAGGACTTAAGAGTCAAATTGTTTGCTTTATTTTGGATTGCAGGTTTCTGTTACCATGATTGTGGATTGCACGCATGAATGCATGTCATATACAAAATTGCCTGTATCAACTAAGAACTTAATTTTGTCTTGTGATATCTACCTTTCTTTCTCCTGTCAATAATCGATCATTTTTTGTCACCAAGTTTTTATAGTTGTTTGTAATACATCTAGTGGCCTTAGAACTAATTCATTCTTGACATCAGCATTAAAATATAAAGGTGGAGCTTATATATTGGACTACAGGAGATGTTCACACATTGGCACATTTATATATGCTTGTAATCTGCAAGTCATTAAATGGCATGCACAAAAGGAGTAGAATGTTTTAGCTCTCCAACTTTTGTCCTGCTTTACTTTCCATGTTAGTGTGTTTTTGTTCAACACTTTGGGTTGATTTCCATCAGCTAGAAGCTTTGGCTTGATAGGTTTTGTGCTTGTTTTTCAGGAGATGACCATTTTCCTCCAACTAAGGATAATGGTCGTAGAAGACATGATATATATAATACATGTCAAAGGACTTGCCGAGCATACCTCATTAAGTCTAAACTTCCAGCCGCAGCTTTTCTTCGTAGACCTTGAGCAAGATCCTCCCAAGGTTACAACCCAGAAAACTAACTGGAAAATGAAAATGTTCATATGTTGTTTTTCTTTAGGTGACTCTTTATTGCCCATTGCAGATGATAATGCATTCTGAACAAAATGAAGATACATTAGAACTTGTGGCGATTCAGAAAAAAATTGCTTCACTATTATCCTCTATTAAAGGCAACACAGGACCTTCACTTCCGAGAGCTCCTATTTCTACACCAATGGTTGAATTTTCAGATTGTAATCCTCATGGTTATACAAATGCTGGTGAGAGCTCTGGTTTTGATTCCATGGAGCCGTTTGATCTGAGTAACATTGTCAATGATACTAAGATCACCCTCCCAACACTGAATGGGTAAAGTAGTGCTCCTCTGTGAAACTGTTACATTTGTTTGCATAGGCATATATGTAAAAAAACATGAAATTATTAGATATATTACCCTAATAAATTATCTGTTATGACTGTTGGTGTTTTTTTATTGTCTATTCTAGTTGTAAACGAGTTGCTATCAACATCAATCAAATTGACGTGCAGATAATCAAGAAATCTGGTTTTTGGTTTGAGCCTCTTTCCCTTGTGTGGATGCCGCTTGACTTGGTATATGTCTGTGATCAGCTATTTTAATTATTGGTGAATGCCAATTTTTTGCCCTTTGATCCTTTTGAGGGCAAGTGTCAATGTGATAAATCATAGGTGGTTCAAGGCCCGTTGTGGAAAAGTTTCATTTTGTGATATGATGAGTATTAAGCGTGTTTGGCAATAAAGTGGGTTTGATCACCAAGGGGTAGTTTTCTGCTTATTTTCATATATTAATCGGTATTCAATTTGACAGCCAGAAGTAATTTCTTGTTCTATGAAGATTTGTAGTTGGTTTGTTTTTATTAGCAAGATATCACAGATTCATAAGCATGCCTTCTCACATCAGAATGATAATTTGTAAAATTTTGGCTCTTAATTTTCATCTTTTCTGCAGATGGCTTCTTGGTTATCCTGTTGTGTACTTGTTCAGCAAGGACCATGCCACTGATGCTGTATACAATCTCTCTACAAAGTATCTTCACATTTACAAGATTCTAGTCCGCAGGTTTATCACTTTCTGGTTCTATTTTAAATACAAATTTCATTTTATTGATATCCTTGAAAAACTTCTGCTAATATATTTTCAGAAAAGAACCATCTGGCAGAAAATATTCCGAAGAAGAATTAATGAGGTAAACCCAACCACACTCCCCCTCCTCATATTGTCTTCCTTTATGAATTTCTCCTATCAAAGTTGTTCGCTCTATTTTTCTTGGTTTTATAAACTAATTACATAACTTCAGACTCAAGTACCAAATTTATCGAATTCTTTAAAGCTGAAGGTTACCTGTCACAGTCGAGTTATTTTTGATGATTTTCAAACAAAGCAATGTTTCAAGTGATGAATGTAATATTAAATACTCGTGTTCCATTGCTGCTGAAACTTTTATGGTAGGATTAGGGCCGCAAATTACCGGCTTTCTGAAGCTTCGCTGTCATGGACCAGGCTTTGCTTACATAAATATCACGCTTGCTCTTTACATTGACTCCAATCTCCTTGCAAAGTCACTCTCCAGTTCTATAATTTAGTCCAATGTCTGATTCATCCTGCTGGATATGCTCCAATGTTTATCTTGTTCACCGGTTCACTTAAATGCGCCAGAACCACCATGAATGTGACTTTGATCTTTTTATATCTACTTGAATATGACTTCAATCTTTTGTCTAAATTCACTTTTGTAATCTGGCAAACTCTCTTTTATTTTTGTTGTTGTTGTTTAGTTTCACCGTGCCGTATGAACTGAGCCAGAGAGCGGATAAAGAGCCATGGGCGGAAACCTTTCTCACCTGTATGTCCGCAAAGTTCGAGAATTGCAGGCAAGTATGGATGCAGCTGAGGCTGGAGGTCAGTGAATGTTGCCCACAAGCCATTGTATTATAGAGTTTGCTTTTCCGATGAATAATTTCCTCACTGGTTAAAACTTTTAATGATCATTGCCAAAGTTTTATTACAATCACATTCACTTTGCTTGCAAGGAATACAAAAACAAAAACATGAAAAAAAAAAAAAAAAAACATTCCTGAATCAAAGTACAACAACAACACAAGCTGATAACTTGGGAGTCTCAGACTCTTCGGAGGATCTCCTGAGCTTCTGCTTCATTCGGCAGAGCAGGAATTGCGCCTTTTTTGGTCGTTGTGATGGCTCCGCAGGTATTGGCAAATCTCAGTATTTCTCTGAGTTTCTTCTCATCCTGTAATAAAAAAAAAAAAATTGTCATACAATTGCATTAGAATATAGTCACAATGTCGTTTTTGTTCATCGTTTTTGACTCACTTGCAATGCGGATTGATCGGTGACAATCCTGCGGAGCATAGCTCCGACAAATGCGTCGCCCGCACCAGTTGTGTCCACTGGTTTAACCTGAATGCTCTCAACCATTCCCCGGAAATCCTGTTACAAGATGAAACTCAGTGAATGCTTCTAGATTTGAGTCAGTTGAATTGAACTAATGAAATTTTAGTCACCTTAGTGTAGTATTTGCATCCTTTGTCACCTAGAGTTACCAAAAGAAGCTTCAGTGTTGGTCTCCATAGTTTCATGGCAACATCATCTTCGACGGAATTTTCTCCGGTGAGGAATTCAAGCTCGACGTCGCTGACCTTTATGATGTCGGCTTGGTCCCAAATGCTCATGATCTGGTCGCGTGCTTCCTCCGGCGATGGCCAGAGAGGAAGACGGAGATTCGGGTCATATGAGAGTAGTGCTCCTGCTTCTTTTGCAATCTCCATTGCTCTTAGATGGGCTGTTCTGCAGGGCTCTGTGATCAAGCTTATGGATCCATAATGGAAGATTGCAGCCTGTAAAATCAGAGAAACAACATGAATTAACGAAACAATTTTTATTAATTTTTTTTAATTGATGAATTGTTTTGAGGATAAGAATCATTGAATTCAACGAATAATAATAATTAAAAAAATTTTGGAGAAAGCAAAACTTGTGTTTTCTGTTGACCAACTTAAAAAAAAATCTTGATGAGTTTTAATGAGTTTTAACCAGGGGGATATATGTAAAAACAATGAATATATATATTTTAATGAGTTTTATTTTTGTAGGATGGAATTTGACTCCTTTTTATTGCAGATAAATATTTTTTTTGAAAAAATAAAAACTATATTGGAAGGGAGCAAAATGATTGAGGGGGGAATGGGGAAGGGGCCCATGAATTGTGGGTAAAATAGCTGTTCTTTGAAGCAAAGTCTGTGAAAGAGAAAGTTAAAGAAAGGTCTTGATGTGATGGAGAAGGAACCTTTAATAATTTACTTTTTAAGGGCAATGTTAATATTTAAAAAAAAAAAACCAAAACAATAACAATAAATTGAAAAAAAATCCAGACTTTCTCCATTGAAATAAAACAAAACAAGAAATAAAAAAAGAAATATTTCACATTTAAACCGCTACAAATAATATGTTTGCATACAAAACAATTTGTCAGCAATCAAAAGGGTAAAATAACTAAAACAACTGTTATTTGAAGCAAAGTTTGCGGAAGAGAAGCTTAAAGAAAGGTCTTCATGTGAAAAGACCCTCCCATTATATATATTATCAATATTAATAAAAATAAATAAATACTTAGAAAAATGTCTTAAAGCTAAAAAATTAAACAAAAAATAAAAAATGAAAACAAAAAAAAAAAAGGAAATTTTCCTCCACACCCTTACATATGCTTATAATTACATACACATTTACAGACAAAATAAGCTAACTATGTAATGTTTGTCTACACGCAATTGTCTTTCTCATGAACTACATCTAAAAATAATAAAAAAAATAATTATATAAAAAATAAAAAATTAAACCAAACAAATTATCACCAAAATAAAACCGTGCATATTATTAAAAAATAAAAATAAAAAATAAAAAAAAAATTATTGCATGAAAAAGTTAGAAAAGGGGGATGAATGAAAACCCTAGAAATGAGATCTCGATCGAGCTCGGCCTCGGTGAGGAGCATGTCAGCGCTAGGGTTCCGATAGAACATGAACTCGCGCTCGCCGTCGGCACGGAGGGTGACGAAAGCCAAAGCGGTGCGTGCGCCGGAGTCGAAGACGATCCCGGAATCGACGACCCCGTTATCGTTAAGGATCGAGGCGAGCATGCGGCCGAACTCATCGTCGCCGAGCTTTCCGACGAAGGCGGAGCGGCCACCAAGCCGAGCGACGGCGATGGCGACGTTAGCCGGGGCGCCGCCGGGCGCTTTGAGAAAGCCAGGGGCTTCGGCTAGTGAGACGCCGGAGACCGTTGGCACGAAGTCGATCAACATCTCCCCGAAGCTCACCACCAAGCCTTCTTCTTTGGTTGCTCCATTGCCCACCGCCATGGATTCTAGAGAGAGAAAATAAAGCAAATCTAGAGAGATAGAGACGGAGAGGGTAAGAAGGAGAAGGAGAGGAGAGAATGAGAGAATGGAGAAGGAGGTGTATATATAGAGTAGAGAAGAGAAGGAGGGAAGGGATTGGAAGGTCACAAATGGCCGGCGTTAGCGTTGGAGGCGTTGAATAACTTTTATGAAGTTAGGTGTGACATTTCCAATATAAAGATTTTTAATAATATTATTATTTTTTAATTAATATTAATATTAATATTTTTTATAAGCAAGGACAGCAAGTGGGATATTATTATATATTAATATTTGTACCCAAAATATCTATCTATATATATATATATATATATATATATATATATATATATATTTTTTTTAATAAAATATGAATAAATTATATATTTGAGATGTTTAAATATGTGGAATTATTAATTCTATGTTCGTGTTATTAGTCTAGAGATTTTGATACTTGGAGTTTGATTTTTTTTTTTCAATGGAAAATTTTTATATAAACTTGTGTGAATTTTTATATTAATTAAATATTATTATAATGAAAAATATTAAGATAAACATAATTATAAAATGTATGATATGTAAAAAGTTGGTCAAAACTAATGTTTGGTAATACTATATGAACCAAACATCGAGTAAAATTTTTGATAGGCCACCAAACTTTGATCAATTATTAAAATGGTGTCCTAACTTCGATTTGAATCAAAAAAGTTACACATGTTTAATTTTCTTTCATCGGGAGGCTACCCGAGGGATTCCAGCAACTCAGTGATGACGTGGAGGCCGGAATTCCTCCATCAGCGCTGACATGGCAATCGCACAGCGTGACTTACCGATACACGTCATTTTAGTCCGCCACGTCAGCAAAGCTTTTGAAGGGGATGCAAGGGGCTTTCGTGACACGTGTCATTCCACGTGGAAAGGCTTTGCTGACGTGGCAGACTAACATGACGTGTATCGGTGAGTCACGCGGTGCGATTGCCATGTCAACGTTGATGGAGGAATTCCGGCCTTCACGTCATCACTGAATTGCCGGAATCCCTCGAGTAGCCTCCCGGTAAAAGAAAATTAAAGATGGGTAACCTTTTTTTATTCAAATTGAAGTTGGGACACTTTCTTAATAATTGACCAAAGTTTGGTAGCCTACAAAAAATTTTACTCACCAAACATCCCTGTTTTCCTTCCTTTTATGCAGAGAAGCAAATAAAAAAGTAAATATATTATATTTTAAATGAAAAGGTTGGTGTTAATGGTTTTGGTCAAATTTGTGCATGTTGAGTTTTTTATTTATTTTATATTTATTACGGTTTCCACTTTCATTGGTGTTGGTGGATTGGAGAAAAATGTGCATCTATATATATATATATATATGATATAAATGTTTGTCAAATATCTTTGCTTAATGAACACTGATTATATTAAAATAATATTTACTAATAATTTATTAGTTCAAATGTGGTTTTCATCACTGATTTAATTTTTAAAATATTTAATACAGTATTTTGTATTTTTGTTTATTTTTGTACTTTTTAAAGTGTTTTATATATCTGTCATTTGATATACAGTATGAAATATTTTATTAGATATAAAATAATTATATATTTCAGATTGAATATGAAATCCTCACCATGATTTATTTAATAAATATCATTTTAAAATTTATAATTTTAGCATATATATGGTGACCCATCGTTTATGAACGTTTATAATAACTATTGGATTTATATCAACGAAACCGTGCAAAACAATAAAAATAAATATACAGTGTTTTATACAGTATTCATATAAATAATAGTCACTTGATCATGATCCAACGACTTTCAATCAACATTATTAATAAATAATAATCTGAGTACTTACCTAGATAATTTATTGCTATATATATATATATATATATATAATTTGAACTATACTTTATGTTGATATAACTAATACCTAAAAATTGAAAAGCTAGAGATACTTTACCATGAATTTATGAACCATTGAATTTTTTTTAATTACTTATCTGGAATAGGATTATATGACTTAAATGATTGAAGGAAAAAAAATGCATGAACTTTAAAATGGAATCTAGTATTTTGCACAAATGGATGAAAATTCGACACAAATTTAGGAAGATGAAGGGAATAAGTCTTTATATCCTCATGTTTTTGTGGAAGTATTTCTTTACTAAAATTCTTGTGATTGAGACATGAGAATTATCTAAATGCATTGTCACACAAGTTTTATCTAGAAAGGTTGAATTTAATATAGATTCTTTATTTTATTTTTTTTTAAATTTCAATATTTGACCATAAATAAAATTTTTATGATTTAAATCAAGAAATGATTCAATCTAAAAATAGTTTTCTCATTTTATGGAAACTCCCAAAATGTCCAAGTAAACATTGTGAACAATGATTTTTTATGCATGGATTAAGAATTTGAATGTTCAACCAAGTTGTTTTTATTTTCACCGTTCATTGTTTAATTTCCACGCTTTGTTTTAGTAAATGTATCAAAAAACTAATTTAAAATTACATTAGTTTTGGTGTTTAAAAATTTCAATTTAATAAGATAAATAAATATTATTAATATTTTGTTTTATACATAACAATACAAATATTGTATCTAATAATTTATGGAGATTTTCATTGCCTAGAGTTCGAAGTGCATTATACTCAAAAATGTCAAAAAAAAAAAAAAAAAAAAAATCTTCGATTGTGAAAACTGACTTGCAGTCTAATCCTCTTATTTCTTAAGTGAGGGTATATGAATCAGAAGATCAATTTTTTACCGCGTTCACATACTCCGTGGTTAAAACATTTTATAAAAAAAATAATAAAAATAATAAAATAATAAAAACAAAAAAAAGACAAAAAAGAAATGTCAATCAGGACTATATGAAAAATCTGACTGTTTTATTTTATAAAATATATCTCATATATTAATTCAGAGTCATATCCGGAGTAACATATTACTATTTAGTTCATTCCACATTTAATTATATTCTTATAAATCATAACTCATAGCTCAAATTTCAAGGTATATATATATATTGTTATAAAATATATAATAATGGATGTCAACCGTAGCAAAACCGTCACTGTAGCAAAAATGAAACCGCAGCAGTCGACGACTGTAGCAGCCGCAAGTACTGTAGCAGCCGCCAAACTTTCACTATTCCACCTACCAAAATGTTCTGGACCGTCGGATTGAATCAATCCCGACCGTCCATCCATTTCTTGAAATACTATAAATACCCCCTTATTCTTGTATTACGAAGAGATAGAGAAGAAGGAATAAAAAATTGAGGAGGCTGAAGTGTGAGTATTCAGATATCTCTTTCTCTCTCTTTATCTTATTTTATGGAAATATATATATATATATATATATATATATATATATATATTGCTTTTACAAAATATATATATATATATATAAGCATTTATTAATTAATAAGAATGGTGTCGGTGGTAGTCAGTATATGATATGAGCGTCCATTGGTTGTTATTGGATAATACTGTGTGCTTGACTAATACTTATTTAATATATATATAATAAAATGTCCACCTCTTGAAACCATATGAAATAACCTTGGATTATTATTATTATTATTATTATTATTATTATTATTATTATTATTATTATTATTATTATTATTATTATAGTGGCTTCACATTGCCTTCGTAATCACCGCTAGATTTTAAACTATTTAAACTATTTCCTCCTTTTTTCTTTATTAGTGGTCAACTTGGAAATAAATAAATCAAACCAAGTTGCAAATGGTAACCTAAATAATAATGTATGCTCAAAAGCGTGTGTTATTTAAAAATGGTAAGTTGTTATTAACTAAGAATTAACACTATCCAGTGAATTAAAGCATAAAAAATATTGAGTATCAACTAAATGCTTAATAATATAAGCATGTGATTTTTAATTTGATAAACAACAGAAATTATTATAATTTTTATATAAGTCCAAAAAGATATATTCTATAAAACCCTAAATTAAAACGATTGAATTAATTTCTATAATTGATAGCAGTGAATATGTTGAAAAGATTTAAGGGGTTATTTGGTTTGCGAAATTTTATATTACCAGAAAAATAATTTCTTAATTATATTAACAAGATATATGTAACTTTTTATTTGATTGATGAAACATATGGCTAGAATATAATATTATCATATCTGATGACCTAAAATTTTTTTATTACTAGTTATTTTTTTTTACTGAATTATCCTTATCTAATAAATGTCAAATATTAAAGTTTATATGTTTCTAATATTAAGAAAATAATAAAATTAAATAATTGATATATCAAGCTAATTATGTACTAACCTAGTTCTTCATTATATCTGAAATTTTTATTAATACATATATAGCAAGCATCTGTGGTTGAACATAGATGTATGCAAATTAATAAAAAATAAGATAGAAAGCTGGAGAGCAATGGGTGGGGTTAAAATTTAGAGAAGAAGCACATCAATTGCGCACACAAGTGGTGAGGACAGCCAACTTTAAAAAATCGGCTTAATAGAGAAAAATGCCCATCATTTATATGCACATACATAGCATCCCTGATCAGAAGGCAAACATCCTCATTGGCCCGACTCTGAAAACCCCACTTTGGGCCTCTTGCCCGCTCAACAAAACATGCTCGATGCCTGACACTAATGCAACCTGTCCCAACATATCTAGCGACCCATGCCGTTACTCATACAGAGGCCAAAGGACCCCAACGTGAGGCCAGCCAGTCCCCAAAAAACTAGTTTGGTAGGAAAAAAATACACATCACTTATATGCACATACATAGCATCCCCGATCAGGAGAAAGATGTCCTCATTGGCCTGACTCTGGGAACCAGATTTGGGGTCTCTTGCCCGCTCTGCGAACCCCGCTCGGTGTCTGACATTGACGCAACCCACCCCGATATATCTAATGACCCATGCTATTACTCATGCATAGGCCAGAGGATCCCAGTTTGAAGCCACCCAATCCCCCTGGGCCACAACTCAGACCCCACACTGGAGTTTCAATGAAAACACCATTGTTATGCACACCAGTGATGAGGATAGCGGACCTCAAAAAATATAGAGAAAGATGTCCCACCACTTATATGTACATGACAATCTTTTCAAATATAAAATATGGGACTAATTTTGAGTCTGTTACATGGCATCCAACAACTGTTAGGACATTAAATTTATGGACGTCGATAGATGACCCACTCTTATATGTATATATAATTAGTGAGCATCATGGTCCGAATATTAATTGAAAAACAAAACCATTTATTTCTCAAATTTGTTTTTAAAAAAATATCTCATGGAAACCATGTCTTTCTCATGGGGCATGCAAAATCAAGGACCATAGGTCCATAACTTCAATTATTAAAAACAAAAAAGGGTTAGGGGGACAAACATGTCTTTCTTTCCTTTTTCCAACTCATTCATTATAAGTTGACAGCTTGGTTGCCTAACAATACCCACAAATATTCCTTCATGTATCCCATGGATCCAAATGGCAGAGTTTGATCATTAAAAAAGGGTAAAAAAAAAACACCAAATTTTTAAATAATTTATAAAATAATCATAAAATGTTTCTTTCTTCTATTTGGACTTATATTGATTAAATATTTTCGTTGAAGCTTGACATATTGAAAAGTGAATTCCGAGGGGCGCTTTTAAAATGTATTTTGTATTTTAAAAATAAATTTTATGGGCTGATTTTAAAATGAATTGTTTTTGACAATATCATCATCTCCAAAAGAATTCTTAATCAAACATTTGGATTTAAGTGGTAACACCTTAGAATTAGTTGTAAGCTTTGAATTTGACTAAAATTTTAGTGATAATTATTTTTTGATATTGTAAAAAAAAATCTCTATATATATTCTCATTGAGAAATTATATAAGCTTCTAAATCAACTATGTAACTTAGATTTTGAGTATTATCATCTTGAATTTTTGCGTGTATGATCTCAATTTTTCGACTCTCATATTTATCTTTTGGTATATATCAATGTACATCTACAGTTGTCATTAGATTTATATTTAATGATTATAATTCATTTAGACACAATGACAAACAGTATCAAATAATATTGAATAGTGTAAAATAATAAAAACAATATACAAATAATCACTTAATTATGATTCAATAACTTTTAATCATTATTTTTAGTGATAAATAATTTATATTCTTACCGAGATGATTTATTGTGTATATATATATATATATATATTCTTATCAAGTAAATAAATGCCTTTAGTGCTCACTCATTTTCAAGATGTTAATAATGTTGTTAAGGTGTGTTGGTGGCATGTGTATGTTGGTGTCTTTATCTTCCAAACAAACCAACCATCACAAAAGAAAACAAATGGAATTAGCTCTACATGAGAAACACAAAAATACAAAAATAAATTAAAAAATTAAAAAATTAAAAAAGAAAAAGAAAATCAATTGCCTTTTCAATGATAGGAGTAGGAGAGATACTAGTGTGAAATTGAATTTTATTTATTTTATTTAAAATATATATATATTATTAATTGTTTATAAGAGGAGGAGATTATGAATTTTCCTTGTTTTATGTGAATTTGTAAATTAAAAAACAATATATGTATATATAAATAAAACTGCTCTTTATAATATCCTAAATCCTTTAATTTCAAACACAATTATTTTTTTTTTCGATTTTAAATAATTATAATTTCAATAAAATGAGATTATAATTACAAACTAATATTGTTCTCTCTTCTCATAATTGTTTTTAATATTTTTTTCCTTTACATAATCGCATATGAGTATATAAAATAAAATCAAGATATTTGGGAACCGTAAGAAAAATATTTGAGGAAAAAAAAATAATAATAATAATAATAACAATTTATTGAACAGTTTGAAAATTGTCAAAATTCTTCCAAATGTCATAATTCCTCATGATTGTCAACTTAGAAAAAAATAAATTTTTAAAAATCTCACTTGCCGAGCTCTTTTGATTTTTCTTTTAAAAATAAAAACAAAATACAAATATAAAAATATTAAATATGAATATTAACAAAATAACATTTTGGCTTTCGTGCGTCGTCACGTGCAATTTTTACGGTGCATGTTGGGCACGTGATTGGGAGGAGGTTGGTCAGTCAGATCTCGGACTATATGCTTTGCTTTGCTGTGGGACCCACAACCATGGCTCATTTATGTGGGACCCGGTGTTTCACCATTTAACACAAAAATCACATTGATTTTCGTGCATTCTAGAATATTTATTTATCATTTGATTTTATATATATATATATATATATATATATATATATATATATATATATATATTTTTCCTTTGATCAATCAGTGCCCCAAAAACAATCTAACTCTTTTATGCAAATTTATTTATTTTGCAAACATTATGTTTTAGAAGTCGGTGGCCATGTGATGATAATTCAGGATTGTGAATCACCTCTTGATGTATGGAAACTGAGACGCTTTTGGTTACAAAAGAAAAAAATTTTAATATAATTTTATTATGTAAAAAAAAATTGTAAGTAATTATTATAGAAATGGTTACATATTTTATTTTTAATAAATAAGTGTTTAGTTAATAAAATAAAAAAAATATTATATAAATATTCTACAAAAATTTCACTGTGAGTGAAATATTTTTTTAAAAAAATCAGATACCCAAACAACTATTATAATATAATTCTGGCATAATATTAAGTTATCCAAACAAGGTCGGAACTTTATTCCAAAATTATGAATAAAGTTACTAAAATTAATATAATATAATATGAATTTTTTTCATAAAATTCCAAAATTACTAAAAACAACATTTCATATAAATTTTCTCTGGAGAATAACATTTTTATCAATATAAGTTAGAATAAATTTTTTATTTTTATTTATCAACAAAAACCAAATAACATATAAAACATAAATAAATAAATAAAATTCAATCTATAGGGTTGCCCTTTAGTTAGCCAATCAAAATGGTTCCCTCCTTAGTAGCCGTTGGCACAATCCCTCTCCCGCCAAATTCAAACTATGCAACGCTTCACCGGAGAAGGAACACATCCTCTTCTTCACAACGCCACACCAATATCACTCTCTTGCGGAGATGCAAAACCATCCGAGAACTCCACCAAATCCATGCCAAAATCCTCAAATCAGGCCACTCCCAAGACCCGCACCTCCTCTTCAAGCTCCTTCACCATTGCTCCACATTGAACTCCATTGATTATGCCTCCAAACTCTTTGAAACTATCCAAATCCCTGATGTTTATCACTACACCTCTCTCATTTGTGGAACCATTGTTTCCGGCCATTCTGATGCTTGTTTTCAGCTATTTTCGCGCTTGCTTGAGAGGCAAATTATGCCGGATATTGTTGTGATCTCTTATGTTTTGAAGGCTTGTGGGATTGAGTTGTCTTTAGAGAAAGGTAGGCAGGTTCATGGGCATGCTCTGAAACTGGGAGTGGGGAGTGAGAGGCTTGTTTCCATGAGATTGATTGAGTTTTATGGGAAATGTGGAGTTTTCAGTGATGCAGAGATGGTATTCGATGGAATGCAGCCGAGAGATGCTGTGGCCGCTACCATTTTGATCTCTTGCTATTCTGATCGGTCTTTTATTGAAAAGGCACGGACTTTGTTCGATAATGTCAGTGATAAGGACACGGCCTGCTGGACTGCTATGATCAACGGGCTTGTCGAGAACAGAATGGCTAGTGCAGCATTGGAACTTTTTAGAGAAATGCAGTGGGAGAAGATTCCGCCAAATGAAGTCACTGTTGTTTGTGTGCTATCGGCGTGTTCTCAATTGGGAGCACTCGAGCTCGGGAGATGGATTCATTCTTACATCGGCAGGTTTGGCATTAAGCTGAATACTTACGTCGGTTCCGCTCTTGTTGATATGTGCTCAAAATGTGGTAGTTGGGAGGAAGCAAAGAAAGTATTTGATGAGATGCCGGAGAAGGATGTCGTCTCTTATAATTCGATGATTGCTGGGTTAGCAATGAACGGGAGGAGCAGGGAAGCTGCTGAACTGTTTGAGCAAATGGTTGAGCGAGGTCTAAGTCCTAACCACATAACTTTTGTCAGTGTTCTAAATGCTTGTAGCCATGGTGGCCTTGTGGAACTAGGATTTGAGATATTTGAGTCCATGACAAAAGTTTTCAGGGTAGAGCCAACAATTGAACACTATGGTTGCATGGTAGACCTTCTTGGTCGTGTCAGGCGCTTGGATGAAGCTTATGAGTTTATCGGTCGGATGAGAATCCAACCGGATCATGTTATTTGGGGGGCTTTGCTCAGTGCTTGTAAGATGCATAGAAATCTCGATCTTGCTGAAAAGGTTGCTGAGATTTTGGTGAAGAGTGATGCCGCCGACTCTGGAACTCATGTTCTTCTCTCGAATGTGTATGCATCATTCGGTAAATGGAGGGAGGCAGTTGGAGTCCGCTTGAAGATGAAGGAACATGGCATTCAGAAAGAACCAGGTTGTTCTTCTATAGAAGTTGATAACGAGGTGCATGAGTTCCTCTTAGGTGATATTCGTCACCCTCAAAGAGATGAAATATATCGAAAGTTGGAGGAATTGAGTGATGCCTTGAAATTAGAAGGTTACTCTCCGGAAAGGCAAGTGGTTTTACAGGATATCGAAGACAATGAGAAGGATTGGGCGCTGAGTATCCATAGTGAGAGGCTGGCAATATGTTATGGTCTCATTTCGACAAAACCGACAGCGACAATAAGGGTTGTGAATAACCTTCGGGTATGCAATGACTGCCATTCACTGATTAAGTTCATCTCAAAGATCACCCGGAGAAAGATCGTACTGAGGGATCGGAATCGGTTCCATCATTTTGAAGATGGTTTTTGTTCTTGTGGGGATTATTGGTGATCGCAATTATACATCGTTAGTCATATTCACATGAAAAGATCTGCATCCACTCGATCAGAAAGACTCACTTAAAGGTTAGGCTATTTAGTTCTTGCGATCTGATTATTTTGTGGCCTGCTTCTTGGTGAATCAAATATTGGCTATTTTATTGCATCATGTGAAAAACTTCAAACTCCAAATAAATATTGGTGAATCAAATTCATAGATCCCATCTCTTTGGTTGTTCGTTCTATGTGACAGGCCTCATCGAATGCTTGTAGTTTAATACATTCAAATTGTGCAAATCTGATCATTGACAGCTAAATAGAACTTTGTTTACTCGTAAACATTGTGAGTAAGTTATTGAAAGAATCGACATTAGAATAATATAAAAAACAGACTGGAATCCATAAAATTAAACAAATTATTGTCCTGGATGTTTGATGAATATGACTCGGCCATTGAACAAGGTTAGAACAAACACAATGTACGAGACTGAAAAAACAAGAAGGAAATCAGTTCACTGAGTTTGGTTTTATGCTTTAAACACTGAGAACGAATGATCATAACATAACAAACACAATGCATCAATGATTGCGAGAAAACAGTATAATCCTAGAGAATTTTAAAGCCAAAATGGTGAATGATCATAAAGAACACCATATACAGAACATTTATTAGAATTTAATATCTGATAAAATGCATTAATCGACACAACAATGATCACAACCAAATAATATACACTAAATTTCACAATGAAAATAACATATTATGCATCTTTGAAAATCATCATAAGAACAATGTAGAGACAACAGATATAAGACCAATCAAATTTAGAGTCATTCATCTCTTACAATTGACATCCACTGGGTTTTTTCTTTTCGAGACTATATACAACAACCAAACATTCAACTCAAGCAAACAAAACACCCATGGAAAAAATAACAGATATATAATATAATCAAATTCAGATTCAATCCATGTCTTGAATTTGACATTCATTCAATTTCTTCATTTCAAAACTATATACAAAAACCAAACAATCAAGTCAAGCAAACAAAACCACCACCTTTCATCATCTCCTTGAACTCATAAAAACTCACTCTGCCATCTCCATCGTGATCCACCTTCCCGATCATCCTCCGGAAATCATCGGCTGTCTGGCCTTGCCGGAGCCCAAGTGAAGACAACACAAACCTCAACTCATCCACACTGATATACCCATCTCCATTGACATCAAACACATCAAAGGCCCCCTTCACATCCTCCTCCACCTCCTCCCTCCCCATCTCACCGACGATTGTCCCGTACAAAGCCCCGAACTCATCGATATCCACACACCCATCACCATTCGCATCAATCCTATTGATCATAGCCGACAAATCACCTTCCGAGATAAATATCCCAAGATTCTCCAGTGAGTCTTGCAACTCCTCCTTTGTGATTCTCCCATCCCCATCATGATCGAAGGTTTGAAAAACTCTTTTAAGCTCTAACAAATCAAGCATTGGCCTTGCCCCTGTGATCAATACATCATCATCATCATCTTGCTTGGCGGTGATCCTTGAAGTTTTTAAACAAGCTTTGATCTTTTTAGGAAAATAGTAGAGAAGGGAATGGAGGAGATGCAGGAGGATTGAGATTCTTAGCAAGAGAGTAGCCATTGTTAAAGAAATCAAGAAGAAGTGATGAAGAGAGTGAGGAAATGGTAAGAATTTATGGGGGAGTGATTTGGACCCACGCGCTAGTTTTTAGGAAATTAGAGAAAAAGAGAAAGCGCGTATTGGGCAACGGTTTTTTAAAAGAAGCCGACCGTTGGAGTCAGAGCCGTTGGGGCGGCTGTTTTGGACCGTTGGATGCTTAGATAGAGATGTCTAGATTTTGACACGTGGAATAACCATTTGTAAACGGTTCCATTGGAGACCCAGACTGAACCTAATATTTTAGGGTCAAATAATACGCAAAATTTTAATTTTATCTGTGCTAAAAAATATATTAAAAAAAATCAAAACTAATTTTTTTTTTTTTCTTTTTTTTTTTTTTTTGCTATTTAGAAATTTTGAATGAAGTCAATAGGATTACAAAATGGCAAGAGGCGCACATATTAATTTTAATAATAATAATAATAATAATTAAAAAAAAATTGTTAGTGCAGCACTAGTTGAGTTTTCTTTGCCAACCTTGATCTAGATCCACTGGTCTCAACGGGCCCAACCTTTGATCGTTGGGCCCGGTTTCTAGGTTACTTGCATTAAAAATTTAATAAAGACAAAATGCATTCGCACCCCTGTGTTTTTTTTTTTTTTGCATTAACAAAAATTCTAATAAATGACAAAAATGCGATTCACATTCGCACCCCTGTGTTTTACCAAAATGCATTTCTATCAATGATGGAAGTGACATTAGTGATATTTCGGGATGAATTAAATATAGTATTTTTATATAATTTCTAATAAAAAAAAATAAAAAATTACTTAAATATAGTATTTCTTCATGAAGTTTTGTTTTTCATAATCAGTGTTGAAAAATTAAAATATTGATTACATAGATGGATATATATTTTGAGATATTTTTGTTCGGGCCGGTTTTCGGGCCGGGCCCAGGGTTTTGTTTGATAGAATCTAGTGGACATAGTGTGTGCCATGCTGGGGAAAGTCAGCAGGTTTTGAGGCAAAGACAAACACAATGTCTGCCAAGAAAATTAAATAAGTGTGGGTTGACTTGAGACAAAGGGCACCAGATACTAAATGAGGTGCCTGATGTTATACATAATTAATTAAAAAACAAAAAGAAAAACATCAGTTTAGTGTTTTGTTTAAACATTATTTTATTGTTTTTTTTATGACATATATTTATTAAAATATTATTGTATTTTGATTTTATCGAAAGGATAAACACATAGATCTATTCGTATAAATAGGACGGTAAACGAGAACTAGCTCAGCTGAGCCATGGTCAAGTTCGGCCTGTTATTATTTTAATTAAGCTTGAGCCGAGTTTATAACGAGCTTCACTAGTTAGGTTTGAGCTAGGATTCTTAAGAAAATTCGAGGCTCGGACTCGGCTTGTTTGCTGGCTCGGTAATTTTTTTTAATTTTTATTTTTGTATTCAATAAAGTGTCGTTTGAAGTCTGTTTAATAAATCATTATTATGCTCATCTCTGCTCCATTTGAGTTCGAGGATTATTTTAGTAAAAAAAATAATTTAAACTTATATATAGAATCATTTAATTATTAAACATTCTTGTTAATGGTGCTATAAATAATTCTATTAATGATTTTTGTAAGTAAACGCGTAAATGATACCGTAAATGAATCCTTCAACAATTCTTATAAGTGAGTTTTTAACAAGACAATAAACAAGTTCTTTAATTATTGTTATATGTTATAAACAAATAAATTTTTTAACGATTTTTATAAATAAGTTTTTAATGATACAATAAATGAGTCTGTTCATAAGCTTTAATAGCTGAGCTTGAGCTTGGTGGTGTTCAAACTTTGCTCATTTATCTTACGAGCTCAACAATAAGGTTTGAGAATCGCTTGTTTAATTTAATAAACAAGTCGAGTTGAGCCCTTAACGAGCCGATAACGAATGCATTAGTTTTTTGGCAACCCTACTTACAAACGTATAAAAGAAAATATAAACATAGATGCGATCTTTGCATTTTTATTTTATTTTATTTTATTTTTACAAAATCCAAAAACAAACCACCACTAGTTATTCTAATGGGTTGTTATCAAGCGGTGTGTGGGCAAAAGACATGGTCAAACCCTTGTGTTGAAGTACTATAGCAGATATTGCTCTCATGCCTTTCATTACAAGAGGGGGGCTCCTTTTATAGTAAGACCCCGGTTTTCACCTTATTATCTTCCATGCTTGTTAGAATCTCATTAATATCTATTTCATCTAATTGTTTTATAATTTCCTCATATTCTAGTTCTTGAGGTAGTTCTTCTGTTACCAAATTATCTTCAATGTATGCATGACCTAAGTACTATTTATCGAGTTCGGGTGGGTCCCCTTTGAGTGGTGGTATATCCCTCTTTTTTTAAGGTGGTATGGTATGACGTTTTTAAATTATCTATGGTGCACCTTAGGAAGTTGATAAACCACCATAACAAATGCATTTTCTTAGCTACTTGGCCGAGCAAACGTCGATGTCGGCAATGAAAGACCGAACAAACGTCAACGTCATTGACCGGACTGAAATCCGGCAAAAATCCAGTGACATCAGCTAGCCTTTGATACCATGATAGATGAAAGATAAGGGAAGAGAATGAATGCATTTCATTAGAGCAAATTAACCCATATAAATACAAGAATAGTGTACTCATGAGTATGCGTATACATATAAATACAATGTACGTGTACATGTATCATTATTACTCTAACAATAACTACTTGTCCTTCGATAACATTTGTCGCCTTTTTTATCAGTAAAGGAAATAGAATATTGGATGAGCAGAAGAGCTAGATGAATCCACATATTACAAATATGTATATGCTTGAATGATTGATTATTAGATGTAGAGAAAAAGTTCAATGCTTTACCAATGAAGTCTTCCAAATTTAACTCTTCAAAGTTCAAGTCTCCAAATTCAAGGTCTCATTCAATCTTTCTAGAATCGAAGATTCCAAACGTTGAATTTTTTTTTAATTTTTTTTTTTTTTTTTTTTGTGAGGTTTTTACTACTTCAATGGATTGGACAAGATTTTCTTTCTAATTTGGTTCTTACTATTTACTTCTTCATCTAATGTTTCTTATAAAATTTTAATAAAATTTTCAGATGTTTCCAATGTTATAAATTCAAGGGCAGCAGATATATTATGCAATTTTTTTGACAATTGATTAATGAGTGAATGGACTTGCAGCAAACTTGGTTTTGAAGACTAATGAACTTTGTCTGCAAATAATCATCCATTATCAAGAGAAACAGAGCAGACACTCAATAGAGACACACTAATTAATCAACTTTGCTTCTCTTTTAATGCTTTTATAGACAGTATTAACTATTTTGTTTTTTATAAAAGATTGGAATAAATACTGAGCTGAATTTATGTAAGAGTGAGATGGTACATATAGCAAGCATCTGATAATTAATCAGACTGATAATTTATCGCTGGTTTTTAGATTAGGTGCCTAAACCAAACTGGACTGATAGTTTATATTAAGTTTTACAAATTAATTATCAATTTTGATTTTAATTCAACTTTCAATTTTACATTAACATTGGTATAGCTCAATTTTGCATTAACAGGAGCTCAAACTTTTGATTTTACACTAACTTTTTTTTTTATTTTCTAATTAACTAATTTTATAAATAAAATTCATGAAAACATATACAATACAAAATAGAATTTTTATCAGTTTTGCATTAAATCAGTTCTCTAGCCGGATGAATTTCATTCTCCATCCGATTGATCATAGAATTTAAAAAAGTAATTGTTGGTTCTGACAATTGATTAATGACATCCAATTTTTTTAAGAAATTCGTTCAATCATATAATTATCAAATTTACTACACCTGCTGGTTCTAACTAAACATCATGATTTAAGGTTAGCATTAAAAGAAGATTCTTAACAAAAACAAAAAACATATTATAAAAAATTAAATAAAGCTTAAAATTAAGAGAAAAAGAACCTTTTCAATTTTAGTTGATAAAAGAGATTGCTTTTCAACTTACAAATCTTTTTACATGTGTTTTTTTTTTTTTTATATTAACATTTCACTGTTCCTTCAAAATTAAAAAATCAATTAACCCAATCTAATGAAAGATACTTTCTAATACATCCCTGCTCATGATAACATGGGACATAAACAGTACCATAATCCAGACATGAGTGCCTTCAAAACACATCATAAACATTTCAGAACACTTGTAAAATTTACTCAATAAAGAGCTAAGCATTTGCTACAAAACAAGATGATTTCTAAGACCAAGTGTGCTAACAATGATAATATTACAATAAAATCTCTGTAAGGCGCAGATAGTAATACATTTCTCAGTGTGACATAACAACAAAATATAAATGAGTGTGCGCGACCAAAAAGACGAATTCATGCATGTCATTTCCAAATGCCGAAAATCTGCACTGTATTTTCTGAATCTGTGGAACACTTTTTTCTCACCATCTTCAGTTTTTTTTTTGGCATCGAAGAACCGTCTGAAAGCTTCTCACAAGCATGTGAGCTCACAACAAGAACTGTCCGCCGAGAATCATCCTTCAATCCTTTTAAAAGCCCTAACTCTTACTTTTAGGATGCTTCACTTTCCTACGCTTGTTAGACTCTGGAGAAAAAATAGGGGAAGTCGAAGCGCCATTAAGATTACTGTGATTGTTCTTTCGCTTATTGTTGTATCTTTGCCTAGGTTTCTCATTGGGGACTCCCCTCTTGTTCTTATTCAAGCCTGATGTTTTATCTCCAGAACGAATCTCAGAAACAGAAGAGTCTTTTCTATTTTTAGCCGCAGCATGATTGGAGTCCGTAGCACCGGAGTTTGCTGTTTGATTTTTTTTCCATGGCTTGACCTTTTGGATTTTTCGTGCTCCTGATTGCTTCTGGAATGAATTGGGCCTGTCGACACGTACCCTTTTCCCACTGCAAATATTAAAAAACAAGATACGCATGAGCTTTGGAAAAAATAAGCAGGCCATAGAAAGTGGCAACATAAAATCTACGACCTGAACCTATCTGCTTTGGAAACAGTTGATTCTTGAGGGGAGTCTGATTTGGCAATTTCCCGAGGTTTCTTCCTGCTTTCCCGTGCCTACACATATACAGCGACATGAAAGTCAAACACGAGACATCAGTTTTTTCATATAGGAAACTGTAAGTAGCATTCGGCAGGCAACTTGCAAGATATCCCTATCCTAAAATATTATCAAAATAAATAAATAAAATAGGGATCAAGAGCACTGATTCTCTAATCGATTTTACAATCAAACTATTGATCTCCTCAACAAAAAATTGCGCATAAAAAGTTATCTGGATCTCATTCAAGTTGGTAATGCATGTGCAGAAAGTTGCATATGATGATGTCACTGTCATCCTAGACTCAAAAGGGGAATCCTTCTAACATAATAGTTTGATTTAGATAGATCAACATTTTAGTCAACCTAATTTTTTTCTGTTTTCCTTTTCATTTTCAATTTATATTTTTTTGGTATTCATGACAAGCAGTAACATATTAAGTACAAGCAACTTGGAAAACTATCTTTCTACATCTTTTGTGATTTGTATGCATAAGAAACGCTTTAGTACAGGACACATGCTAGGGTATTTTATATAGATGTTAATAAGATGTGTATGATGCATTAGCCCATGAAAATACTACCAGAAGAGGGAATACATTAGTTAAACTATGAGAATTTCTATTCTTGGTTTCCAAAGGTACAAAATTATAAATAATTTCATCTACGAGTTAGCATGAACCATAGAAATGGCACACAGATCAAATCTTTTTCAAGATGTCTCAGGAAATTCCAAAAATGAAGATCGAAAAGAACAATTTGACAATTAATGATAAACTGAGAGGTATATTATGTATAAATTATAAGTATGAGGCCCAGTCATCTAGGGATGTCCGTAGATTCAAAATATATGGATGTCCCCCGGGGCCGTTAGATTAGCATCTAACTACACAAAACATCATCTGCGGACATCTGCAGGTGATGTTTGGCATACAAGTATACATGTTTTCTTGTTTGTCATAGAATCCATTTGCATGCCCCAATACCATTCTCATTCTTCACAGAACTTGCATCAACATTCTATTGTGTGCCTGAGATTGTAATCTAAAATGCAAATTTGGGCTTTAGCTGATAGAGCACTATTATTTATATGAAAAATACCAACCAAATTTACACATCATATAAAATAAAATTGATAAGGCAACTCAAAGGTAACTATATTGAACTGATGGAAGAAGAGACATTCTAAGATAGAGATTGTTTATCTTTTGATACTATTAAAGCATTTACCAGAGTAATATTTTTGACAAAGCCCTTGTATTTTGCAGGGGCTATTGCATCAATAGCATCATACCCACATTTTCTCATCAAAATTTCGAGGATTATCCCGACCTGCCATTTATGGAGAGTTTTAATCATAAAAATGCGAATAGTTATCTAGAAAAGAAAAAAGGCAAAGCCAATTATTGGGGAGAAAGCAAGTGCCTTTGATCTGAAGTGATGCTTTGAAACTGACGACCATGGCAATATCGCAGTGACAATATCAGGAAGGATTTCCAGTAGGTCATTGGATTGCAAAGATGATACCAAAACTTTGATGAATCCCAATGTTGCCTGTACCAAGTGAATAAACTTGTAAAATTTAAAATAGCACACAAGCGTAATAACTTGGCAGTAATTCTATGATGCAGACACTTACTTTTATAACTTCATTGTCTTTGTTTTGAAGTAAAGCCAGAACTGACGTTACCAGGTTAGGCACAGTGAGACAAAACACAGGATTGTTGTACATAAGCAATGAAAGTGCAGAAACAGCTCCACTCATTATATGAGGAGAGGAACTTGAAAGATAACCCATTACCTGTGCATAAAACAAAGTTTAGAAAGAATAGCTCATGTTCTTCCACTCATTGCAGTCTTTGTCCAGGTAAAATATTATCTGGGGACCAGGATCTGTAATGTAAGTGCAATACCATATTTAAACTGAGGATGATCAACCGCAAGGTATTGAAATTATTTAGCATTTGATACACACCCTTGAAAAGCCTTAATTTGAAGTTAAAGCAGGAAAAAGATCCGCCATATCATGGGAAGACAAAACAAAAACATAAGAAACAAAGATTCTCATTAACCATTATGGCAGTTGCTCAAGCATCTCCAGCGGAAACTGAAATAACTAAGATTATAATATTCAGATTATGCTCTGAATTTTACAGATGCCCTTGCCCACAAAAATTATAACAGAAATCAAGATTGAAAAACAATCAATTTACTAGTGTACAACTAAAAAATATATGCTATAAATATCATAATTCCCCAGGAAAGATCGAAATCAAAGGAATAAGAATTTTCTTTTTCTTTAAAAAAAAAGGGGAAACATGTAAGTGGATGAAAATCAATGCAATCACAAGATTTATTAGGACTGATAAGCCTCAGCTTCAAGAGGTCGAAATGGGATCAGAATTGCATCTAAACCAGAGATAATCCACAGTTCAAATCTTTTTCACTTGCTCTTGCAGAAGGCATACTAGCAGTGTACAAATGGCAAGGCCACCAATACACCATTGGGAAATAGATCAAGTTCTGATAGTTATAAATGACACGGGGTGGAAGTTCTTCCAATTAATAAACTGTGTATGACATTTAAACAAGGATTTATATATGAAAAATTGGATACCCGAGGACTAGGTCACTTAGAGCATGTTATATATGTATCATGGTTCATGACAAATATGAAGCATCTTCAGCAGCATCTCCTAAGAGGAATAAATGAAGCATATATCATTCCTCAAATGTAGGCAAGTATGGATTTTAAACACTGAGGGATTATAGGAGCAGAATATTACAAAGTGGTCACAAAGAAGTGTTTAAGCTGTTCGAATAGCATGTGTTTTAACAACGGTTATGCCTTTACATACCTTCTTCCAAAAATGTTTCATCAGACATGCAAGATTATTATATGATAAAAGGTATTTGGTAAATAATACTAACAAAAATCACGACTACAGAAGCCAAGGAGGCATAGAACTCAAATGTTCGAAATAAAAAAAATATAGAATACTTACCATATAAAATAGTCTCTCAAGATTTGATTCTTCAATGGAAGACTCTGAATTCTTCAAGCTAGCACTTATATTAAGGAGTAGATCATACGCCAACTTTCTTGATTCTTTCTTAGACTGAATATACAAAGCATAAACGCAGTTATAAAGATTAGATTCCATGAAGGTTATAGGAAAAATAGTGAAACTAACGTTCATGGTAAAGAAAAGGATGATGAAAGAAGGGACTTATTTCAGACTTTGTTAGCACATGTAAGCATGACAACAGAAAACTTCAAAATTGCAGACAACTCTTCAATGCTTGTAGAGCCCAACAAGGTAAAATATGTGATCCAATGAACTATACTAGATGTCACAGCCCTCGCCGAGGGAGAAAGGTTATCCCACACTTAGAACCTTTTTCACCCTCAAAGGAGGCTATGATGGCATGATGCAGTCCCCACTCGCCGCCAGCCAAACTCTCTTGCACCAAGCAGAGATCAAGCACGCAGAAGCACAACAAAGATAGGCAGGTTGAATACTTAGTCACTTAATTCATCACTAAATTTCATACGTCCCTCAGGCCACAAAGCCAAGACTAAGTACTAGGTGTCCCATCGGTTCAACCAACCACCAGATCACAAGGCAACCTTTCTTCCCATGTTCGTGGAACCACCATCAACCGCTTTGGTGACAATAAGGAAGCGTGCGGCTGTGCACCCGTGCACGCGCAACAGGTTGTTGTACTCGGTCCTAGGATGAACCAGGGTGTTCTCGGCATTAGTACATGCATTAGGGGTAAAATAGTTATTTAGCACTAGTGACATTCTTGCATACTCGCACAATGGCCTCTGCGTGAAATCTAACCAAAAACTGGGGGCAATTCGGTCATTTGGACCCTTCGTTAATCATTCTTTTATTAGGATAGCAAAAAAGTAATTTGTCTTTCTTGTAAAAACAGAGAGAGAGAGACCAATCTACCTCTTTCTTCTCCACCGACACTTTTATCCTTTCAAAAATTTGCCCACGACCGATCTTGACTCTTTGACACCTAAAACTTTCTCCGATCTTTTTCTAGAGTAAGGTATACCATTTAGATGAATTTTATTTTGAACATTTCCATACTTCTTTTTTTTTTTTTTTTTTTGTTTAAAAACCTAAGTTGAAATCTTTGAAATTCTTAGAAAATTTTGAGTTATTTGGGCTTAAAATGAAGCCCTTGTTCTTGTGAGTGTGCTGGTATGTTTATTTGTAAGAAATTCCTTATAAATCTTGGTGAAAAATTCATGCTTTTTGCAATGGTTACTGTGGCAAATTCGGTGGTTATTGTAGCACGAACATGATTACTGCAACACCAGAAAATTTTCATCATTTCTTGTATTTCCTTGGCCCGATATGTAGCTCATCGTGTTTGGAACTCATTGATATCAATTTTACTTGAGTTTAGAATTTTTCTAGATCCAAAATGATGTCGTTTTGCCTATAACCCTAGTGTTGCTTGTTCGACATGTAACATCGCATACATGCAATTTTAGCTTTTCATACTTCTTGGGTTAGCTGCTTGTGTCTAGGTGGCGAAACATCTTCTAAGGGGAAAGAAATCACCGATCAATGAGCACGTCTCGAGGCGAGATGATTTGTTCAATGAATGGTTGATTCGTATTTGCATAGTCTTAATAAGAGTATTATAGTATTTCTTTATATGTTTTATACCTAATTTTTTATATTAAATCATATTTCATTTTCTCTGTCAAGAATGAATTAATTTGAATGGTTTGAATTTATTTGGGCAGAAGTATGCTTGTATGCATTTGTATTTTAGTGCTCATATTTAAACCATTCTAATAAATTCATTCTTGATAGAGAAAATGAAATACGATTTGATATCAGAAATAGGGTATAAAACATATGAAGAAATACTATAATACCCTTATTAAGACTATGCAAATAAGAATCAATCACTCACTGAACAAGTTGTCTAGCCTTGAGACGTGCTCATTAATCGGTGATTTCCTTCCCCTTAGAAGATGTTTCGCCACCTAGACACAAAGAAGTAATCAAAACAAGAATGAAAAGCTCAAAATGCATGCGTATGCGATGCTACATGTCGAATATGCAACACTAGAGTTATAAGGCAAAACGATGTCATTTTGGACCTAGAAAAATCCTAAACTCAAGTAAAATTGATATTAATGAATTCCAAACATGAGGAGCTACATATCGGACCAAGGAAATACAACAAATGATGAAAATTTTCCGGAGCCACAGTAATCATCTTTGTGCTACAGTAACAATCGGACTTTCTACAGTGACCAAGGCCAAAACCATGCATATTTCACCAAGATTTACAAGGAATTTCTTACAAATAAACATACCAGCACACTCACAAAAACAAAGGCTTCATTTTAAGCCCAAATAACTCAAGATTTTCTAAGAATTTCAAAGATTTCAACTTAGGTTTCTAAACAAAGAAAAACAAGGAAAAAGTATATGTTCGAAATAAAATTCATCTAAATGGTATACCTTACTCTAGAAAAAAATCAGACAAGGTTTTAGGTGTCAAAATGTCAAAGATTGGTCATGGGCAAATTTTTGAAAGGATGAAGGTGTCGGTGGAGAAGGAGAAGAAAGAGGTAGATTGGTCTTTCTCTCTCTGTTTTAAATATGGTCATGAAACTACAGTGAAAGGGTTGCGTAGGAGCACATTGAATCTAAGAGGTGGATCTTTTTTGTTCTGAACCTAGACATACTAATAGATTAAAACCAAAAGATGATTGAGTTCAATGAGATCCTTTCAGGAGAATAACATGATAATAACCCAATTAAAATTGAATAAATTTGGAAGTTGATCCAATAGCACGCATTGTGCCAAAAATATAGCCTAGTTTACTTCGTCAAAAGCGAATCATTAGACTTATAATAGCTGGCCTAGCAATTAAATTGAACCTCAATTGTATGATAATTGGTCATTCAATGAGAAATCTCATGCAATTTGATGAAGAGCCTCAATCAAAATGTTAATACAACAAAAAACTAAACCAATTTCTCACCTATGCAAGAGATTAAAAAAAAATGTTACAAAGGCACTAGTCAAACCCAAATGAACGTACTCAAAATTAAACAGTGGTAAGCTGCCATCTACTTTTATTTGACTGTCAATATATTTTTGATATTTCATATCCATATTTATATTATATTTCAAATTATTAGAATAATAGCTATTTCAGGTGATAAAGAACAAAATCTACTAAAACTGAAGCAAAACTTATGTGCCATAGCAAAGCCAAATTTCTACACCATAGCTTATAAAAAACGACCTTTCTAGATCGACAAGTATGACTACCTCAACATGTATGGCTTGGATTATCTGATAATGATTAAAAAAAAGCAAAATTGCAATGTAATAAACACACAGAAAACTATCCACTTGTAAAGAATAAGAACTAAAAACCTTAATGGTATGATAATTATGATGTCATAATGACAAGAAAATGAAAAACCTTTAGTGTGAGTATGATCTCATTTAGAACTAAAAATGCTTTCATATATGTTTTCTCCTCCTTGCTCTGCAAGAAAAGACAAAATAAATGTTATAAAAACTCACCACAAGGCTAATTACAAGATTATAAAAAAAAAGGAATAACATACAGATAAGGATCTCTATAAAGTTTGCCTAGAAATTTTCAAAGAAGTGATAGTTAACAATGTAGCGCAGGAAAACATAAAAGATTGAAAGGCACTGTGGATATCCTTCAGTGAGATATAAAACTACCTGAATACAAATTTTCATGCAACATCCAAAATTCATTGCTATTACATGCACCTCCATAGTATAGATATTCATCATTAATCTCAATTTACAAACAAAAAATGATGCCCTTGTTGGTGTCAAAGTTTGCCTTTGAAGAGCGCAACTAGGCATGCCAACTTTAACTAGATCATGCATTATATCAAAAACTCATAAATCATACTTGAACAGCAACATCATTGTACAGATATTATTACAATCAAAATAAGCACAGCATTAACATAAATAAAATTATGATAACTACAGCACAGGAAATACAAACCATGGATGAGAGAAAATTAACATATTTTAGAAAGATGCAAGCAAGTCCAAGTGAACATTCAACACTAAACTAGGTTCCAGGTGAAAAAGGGTTTACGGTTTAGGATTGCCATAAAACACAGATGAAAGTTAAAATGACAACTGCAACATTGAAGAGTGCTATCTTCTATGCCTGAGTCAACAAAAATAGAAAAAGAAAAAATAATATAACATTATATGATAAGATGTCATCCATTTGATTAACTAAGAGTACACTAAAAGGCTAACCAAAGCATCAGAGTAATGGAATTGCATGCATCTTTTTGTGTGTGTTTCTGTTCATATCAACCACCGTATACATGACACTGCAAATGTCAAGGCATTCCAAATTAAGGTGTCCCCAGACTAAATTTAGCAACCAACTCTTTTCAGATGGAGACAGGATACCTAGAATCAATACCTGATTGAATAAAACCAAACTAAGAGTTAATTCAGAGATTTCATTTAAGGTATCATAAACAAGGAATGAAATGTACATTCTCTATACTGCCTTGCAATTTATGTAGTCTCATTTTTCCTTCCACTTCTTCATGGCATCCAATAGACCAGTCAGACAGGACACATTCCCTAAATGCACTAAAAAAATTTTACTGGTGATTTCTTCAAAGTAATACCAAAGACTTTGCTGAGTGAATGTAATTTTCATTACAAAGATCTATAATAACTTTACATCACAAGTTAAACAGCATAGATTATCATTAAGACTTGCTTCAAGCATACAACAGAAACTCCATCATCCCATATTTAACACGGTAAACTTCATATGACAAGAAGAAGGTGCCACAAAAGAGGGATCATAAACTTCAATATGAAAAGCAAGCAAAAGAGGAACCCAGACAAATAATTTTTATCTGCAGAGAAACAATTTCGAATAAGTAGTGCACATTAATAGATTTGGCACATGTTCCAATCTGGAAACACACAAACAAATTGCTCAAAACAATAATCCAAATTTGAATAGATGAGCATTGAACAACCATAATAAATAATATGGACTACCTTTAGTAGATTGAATAGTAAATAATGGAAGCACAAGAAACGATTTTTCAGAACTTCATGATCAGCATGCCCCTTTATGCTGAGAAGCAGGTCAATTAGATCATCAGTCCGAGTTGAGCAAAACCAACTGTGCTCCTATATGGAACAAAGATACAAAGGTCAGACTGGGGCAGGCAATACAAATGACATGCATAGGGAAAACAAGATAGCAACGAATGTCCTTTATACCTTCAATATTGTACTTAAAGCATAGTAAGCCTTGCACTGACTAGGCTCATCAATAGCCTGAAAACAAAGCAATCAGCAAATAATATAGATGATATGGTCATTCATGAAAAATTTAGAATCAGTGATACAGCATAATACAGATAAAGAAGATCTAATATAATCAAATATTATCATGATCAGGCCTTCATCAGCTGCTTCAACTAAAGCCGGTGCAAGCTCCATAACCAGACACCTGCAGTAGACAAAATTTATGTTAACTTTCATGTCTTGATACTAAATACAAAGCTCAATATAGCTTTATGTCATAGACAGAGTCTACAAAATAGATATAACAGACGATACAACCAGCCAAATGGGATCCAAACCATCTAATTACCCTCCACTACTTCAAAACAAAAGAAACTGGGGGCAAACTGAGATCACCTTCATCGGAGTTTTAAAGGTTAAGACACAAATCTTGTTGCTATTCCAAAATTCATTCACTATGTGTGACAGAGTAAGTCTCGTCCATAATTAAAAGATGTTGCAACCAGTAACAACATGAGAAAAACAAAGATGGCTTACAAGTCCAAAGATGTGAAAGAATTGCAATTCAAGGTACCTTGTTTTCTCACATTTCCGTTCAACTGCCATCCTTGCATCTTCCTTTTTATCACTAACTTGAACATGACCAACTGATGGTTCAGACCCAACTACACTAACCATTGAGTCAAGCTTCTCCAGCAATGACACGAAGAAATTTTTTATGGATGCATTATCAGCAACATAAGCCAAACATCCAATTGCTTCCTGAAAAGTAGAATAACAAAAGAATATATTTTACTGAATAAAAAGCAGATATACGGTCAACTAACCATGCAAAACCTTATAACATGGGAAGAAGTATAAATTACAAGAATAATTAAAAATATAAATTATCATACCTGATATATTTACCAAGTCATTGTTGTTGCTAAATATGTTGTTATTAAGATTGTGGTCGTAAATTTGGTATAAATTTATAGGGGAACTAATATGTTTATGTGTGAATATAGTCTAGATTTGTTTAGATTAATAAACCAACCTAAATGTTTCAGTCTGCTAAGCCATCAGTTGTGAGACGTGCAAAACTGAAATATTGCAGGTCCGTGCATTTAAAATTGATACACTGTGTCAACCGATTAAAGATCCCTAGCAACTAGTTTCCCCCATCTCATCAGCATTAATTAGAGGTGAGCACGGTCTGGTTAACTGACCCAAACCAATTCATTCAGTTTTCGTAAACCGGAACTGAAACAGAACCGATTGGACAGGTTATTCGATCCAGGTCTATTAAGCAATGTTTGGTTTATTTTATTTCCAACATTATCTCAAGAACAATAAATAAAAAATTACAAGATATATATAAAGAAAGACTAGCTCCATTAAATACATTTAACCTCTACACTGGAAAAACTCACTATTATGACTAATCGAGTTTAGTTCTCTATAATAAATGCCTAACTAGGACTCCACGGACCATTATATTAGACCAGATGATAGACAAAAGTTCAAATTACTTCATTCACTATTAGATTCAAAATAAACATCACAAAATAAACTCCTTGTCCTTCAAGAAACTAGTTGGCTTGGTTATCTAGAGCTTGTTTGGATTAAAATAAAATTCATATTCTTGTGTTTAATATGAAAAAATTAATCATCTTTTAATTTTCTTATTTCCACACAACATCTTAGTTATTTAATCATACTGATTTTAAATCTCCATGGTCTATATTTGTAAATGTACAAATTTTAGACAAATATTTTTCCGTTTTATATATTAAATCTTCTTCATAAAGAGCCAATTTTTATGCACGAATCAACGCTTTCAATATTTCAACCACAAATGCACATTTGGTGGCTTATCTAGAAATTAAGATAAAAGAGATTTAAATAAAAATATAATCAATCAAGAGGGGGGAAAAGGAAATCTACATGACAAAGGACTACAAAATAAACAAAAGAAAAAACATCATATAGAGCGCATGGCCAGATTCAAACCCCAGGCCTCGGACAACTAGGTGTGAGCAATGGAAACATAGGATAACCAACATACGATGGTTTCTTATAATTTTTCTTATATTTTAATGTCTTATTACAATGTACTATGTTAATGGGAAAAGTTTTTAGAAGAAACAAAACTGAAACAGCAAATCTGAGAACTGAAAAAATTCTAACCAAAACCAACCTAGGTTTGGTTAACCAATTTTCTCATACTAGTTATTCAGTTTTTGTGCCTAAGTTCGTGAAATTTGAAATGCTTTAGGAACAGTTTTCCACAGAACAGATAAGTTGCAATTCCGCAACTGGAAAAAAAAAAGTTCATTTTCAAACTCTGATAAAGGCAAATAGAAAAACCATAAAAGAAATAGTAGTACCTTAATGTAAGCACGCTTTTCTGGAGGAGAATCAAAGAATATATCTGTCAGAATCTGAATCAAATCAATCGAACTAGCACCCAATGCCTCTATGTTCCTAGATGCTGATTTTTTGGATAAATCCAATCGCACGCTTGCGAGATCAATATGAGCAAATTCTAGAACAGCACAAATAGAAGCGTATGAGCCTTGCTTTGCATGTTGGTTATCTTTGAGTATGCTTCTGTTTCCATTCACAAGCTCCTAAAAGAAAACAATAACTCTTCAAAATCCAAACGCACACAACAAAGAGCCATAAATTAAACCAAACACATAAACCACTGCAAAAAAATTCAGATGTAGAATAAAATCCAACATAGTCAGTCATTCAGGAAATTCATTGTGTAGTTAAAAATTTCAAGACACACATAAAACTGCAAACCTGCAAAGCTATAGCCACTGATTCACGCTTAGACGGATCTCCCTTCATGGCAACTATTAGCATCTTGCACAAGGATGCCAAGCTTTGAGATGTATCAGTTGGATAACGGCAGAAAGCAGGTAGGAGATCCCACAGATCACGTGAGCAAGATTTCAAATTTTGGAGCAATTTCTTTTTCTTAGCTGGAAAGTAAAATAAAACTTTAACACATAACATTCTGAAATGAATATGTAAATCTTGTTTCCAGCCAATCACCGTACCTTTATCATAGGCTTTTTGGAGAGATCTTGCAAGGGGTGCAACATGCTCAATAAAATATTGCAAAGATGCTCCTATAACAAATTTCTTCAAGATGGGTATCAACCAAGTATTTGAACAAGTCAAGTTTCCTTCATCCAGTGATATGGGTATCAGAGAAAGTAACCTCTCTGGTCCCATAGCAATCACGGCAGCCCCTATACATTCCTGAAGCTGAAGAAAGATGGAGAAAAAGATTTATAAGAAAAAATAAATCCAGCATTCTGCAAGGTTAACCACTTAGGCTATAAATGTATACATGCATCACAGCCCATCAGATAGAAAACCATCATTCCCCATAAACAAAAATCTAACCACGAAAAATGACTTCCAATGGCAATTAACAGAAAAGACAATACAACAGCAGTTCATAAAGCAGAAGCATATTATTATCATGGTCAGCAGAGTTTGAAAACAAATAATCTGAATTGTCATTGACAGGATTCCAGTGGCAAGAGAAAGATTGATCCTACCTGCTGGGCTACTGAAGGAGAACTCATTCAATGAAAAATCAACAGAAAATGTCCTACCCTTCAGCTAAACTTAAGAGGCTCTCTTCTTGAGAGGCCAGAATGTATTTTCATTGAGCTCCTTTCTGCAGTTTTCTGTTTCACAGTGTGTATTCACTGTCCTAGCCATTTTTTTTCTCAGATTCTCTCTCCTTTGTCACTATATATGATCGAAACAAATAAGACGACCCATTGTAATCATTTTACATGGCTAATGTCATATGATTCCTCCCAAAACATAGTTCTACTGTATAAATTCACCGCACCATGTAATTTTTTCATGCAATCGAGTGTAATTAGAATAGGCATTTTACAACAAACCACATTTTGAAATTGATATATAAGAGTGGTTACATTGCAAATGTCTCTCCATAAACATTAATTCAAGTTAATTTAAGGACTTATGGCTGATCTCATGGAGTCCAACATTTCCATTGTTTTGTCACAAAATCTCTCCAACACAAGCGTTTTCAGCAATAAACCCAGAAGATTCAGGAATGCTTTTCTAATTCCGCCAGCAATGGAGCAATCTCTTGTTGGTTCATGAGCTTAAACCATGTAATGATGTACATTAGATTTAAAAACAAAATGTTACCGGGCACCTTCTTGATGTGAATGATCTCAGCTCAGTCCCTTTGGTTCCTTACTAAATCTTAGTTCTATATATTTTTATCCAATTTGTTAATTAAAACTAAGTATCTATTATGCACTGAAATTTATAAATAAACAGCAACCTTCTTCCATCAAATTTGGAGTTCAAAATGCAACTTGCATGGAAGCAATCTCAAAATTCTAAATGACAAGCCAAAAGATAGACTTTGGTACAACCATTTCCACACAAATAAAGATTACATCCAAATAAGTTAAGGATCCAATCAAGAAAACCCAGTAAATTAATTAATTATTTATTTATTTTTGTTAAGCCAAGTAACCAGAGGGTTAGAAGGTAACATATTGAGACTCACATGCTTCATATTAGGAAGATCTTCATTTTCATTCATAGCCCACTGTGATAGTTTGAGCAAAATTTCCTTCGTGAAGAAATAAGATGACTCCCCTGCACAGATAGATATATAAATATACATCAGATGACCATACTGACAATAATTTCCATGAATTAACAAAACAAAGAAGCTGTCAAATAGCACCAAAATGGTGAAAGAATGTCTCTAAATCAGCAGTCAAGTTCACAATAATAAATATCTAATAATAAACACTGTTATGCATACAAAAATATTCAAGCTGTTCATCACTGAGTACTGTTTGTCCACAAAAATGGAATCAAAGACACATGTCACTTAAAGGAATTTATTACTTCAAAAGGTGAAAAAAATGATACCACTTAACTAACTTGTCATTTATTTTTCAATATTATATCAAAACTGACAAAAAACAAGCAAAAATTAGTATGTCAAACATTCAGCTTGCAGTTACAAAGCACTCAAACATCCTTAGCAATTAATTTTGGAACTAAACTGCTTTCATGTATAATTCAGATTTTTCTTTTATTGGTATAGATTTAGGCCTTGCGGCACCCTATATGATATGAACTAAAGCTGAAAACAGAGAACTCAAAAGTCAATCTACAGTGTCTAAGAACAATCGTGACATTTCTACCATAAGAATAAAAAGTCAAACCAGTCAAAACAAGCTATTGTTACTTCCGCAAAATTCAGCATATGATCCTCCAAAAAAAAATGAGTAACTTTGTATTAAAGAAACAAATACAGGCTCGCTCAGGGATTACAGGCTTGGCAATGAGCAGTGATAACAAAGAGATTGAAATTCAGACATTTGTAGGTGGTTGTGAAAATACTTCTTTGTTCCCCAAAAAATAAGAAACTTTTTAAAAATATATACTAGATGAAAGAATAATCTGTTGTATAAGAAAGGCAGCTAAAAAAAAATAATAACAAATAGCTGCCTGGATTCATGAATCAAATACCACAATTGCTTCAGCATCCTGTTCTTTGCCATAATTCAAGAGGGTGCAAGAAGTAGAAGGAATATAATGATTAAAACTAGTGTTCTCCCTTATATATATCCTTTTTTAAATCTCTTCTGAAACCCACCCACCCTTCATAAGGCTGGATTTTGTCTCCAAGTAAGTAATGGCTTTTTAGATCATTATAATGACAAAAAGAATAAGAAAAACTAGGTTACATGAGATCACTATTGGATCAAAAATGATATCGCTAAGGGCAGATGAATTGTAACCCATAAAAAGGGAAGTAGGCTAAAAGGCAATGTTTATCAAAAAATAATTAGAAAAAGAAAAAAGAACTAGAATATGATCCAAAGATAGGTTAAATCATGTTGTGTCCTCAAATAGTTAAAAAAATAAAAAGAAGAAAAATTCAAACTTAGCAGGGAAGCAGATAATAACATCTTATTATCGTTATCCAGATCTCTCGGCTAAGTAGTAAACCATTCATATGTAGTAGCTTGGTCTCCAATATGAAATAACTAAATTCAATGAACCCCATGCGATGCCCATGACATCTGTTGATGCTCTTCATTTGTTTTAGAAAGAGCAAAGAGACAACACCTGGTGTAGACAATAATCTCTTAGTGAAAATGGTGCAATCCACCAATCTTAATTAGGGGCAAGATTGGGAGAGGAAGAAGGCAGCTACAGGATTTTTCAAGTTCAAAGTCACAAATTAAACAGGACTAAAGTCAGGACTTTCAACCAGCTTAAAGAAGATCTGCATTCCATGATCTACACTAAAAAGTCTGGCCAGGCTTCACTTTGTATTTCAAAATAATCACATGCCCTATGGAGTCAACTTCTCAGGTGCCATAATGAGGTAGGCATGACAGGTCCACAATGAGGAAATAATGACCGTGCATAATCTCAAAGGGCAAATATTTGAAAAAAAAAATATAGAAAATTTATATGCTGAATTTGCACAAGTGTCAAGTTCCACATAGTTCATCGCCAAAAAGAGATATATGGAAATTTCTTAAAGTGTAATTGGCATTCAGGAAGAAGTCCTTGTAGAAGTTTTGACAATGTTCAATGGAGACTGGATAGAGGTAATAAGTTGCCTGTGAGACTACTTTGAACCCCTTAAGATCCCTTGTTCTTATTTTTTGACATTTCCAGAGCATGGTCTAGTAGCACAACCAATCAAATTATATATTGTGATGCTGGCTCTCTCAAATGACTCTAATGGGTTCACACAATAAAACATTCAATAACCCTGAGATAGACCAAAAACAAAAGCAATACTCCAGGTCAATAGATTAACATAACCAACCTTTCAACCCAATATGATTCAAGATAATAATATTTAGATGACTAAGGATGATTTCCTTCATATTTATATGAGTGACATGATTATATATTTCAGGCATATGTACATCATTTATTATAGAAAAACATGGTTCTATCAATGGAATAAAAACTTGGTGATAGCTAGTAATTCTACATCAATGATATGTATAGTGAATCTATGAGCATATCAGGAATAATGTAATTTGTTGGTATTTAGAAAATGGTCTCCTAGTGTTAAATCAGAACAGGTTATATATTTTCTGATCCTCTTTCATCAAGATTATCACACATTATGATGTCAATATAATAACTCAGCCCTTTCATTTTCTGCCAAGGAGACCACTAGATACATGTAAGATGAAGACTGTCTTACAAATATATTATGCATATGAATTAACTAGTTCTGCCAAGTTGGTGGGCTCCTGGGGGGACTACCAAAATTAAAGCAGTAGAGAACTAATCAAACCAACTACTGAAGTACAAAGACACTAAAATAACGAAAATACAACCAAAATGGTGATTGAAAGAGTAATTAACTAAGCCAACACAAGAATTTGTTTCTAGATGCATAATGAACCATGCGCAGCAGAGAATCAAGGCTGCCATCTGTGGTTCATCGCATGCAGGCACAATGAGAATTGCAGCTCATTAGAAAATCAATAAAACAAAAAATCCCAGATATAGAATGACGATATGAATAAACTTTTACACCCTTAGACCTCACCTTACCTGCAGCAAGATTCAGTAAAAAAATAAACATAAAAGAAATATTGAATCTAACTATAAATAATAACTATGCCCTTCAAATCATTCAGTAAGCACAAACCAAAGACAGAAGACTGACTAAATAGAATGGCAAAGAAACATATGACATAGCAGAATATATATTCAAAAAATATATATACTCTACGAGACAGAATATACCAAGTTTGAGAAACAAAAATGCAATAACTGCTAACACATGCTCAGAAGGAAAACTGTAGGAGGTAATCAGTTTGTCCAACATAGCACAGGCAGAAGTAATAGCAATCATCTCATGTGCATTCTCTCTCCCATTATCACTTGATTGGCTTGCAATAATCTGTAAGGCTCTATCATCAAGAAGACAGGTAAACAAATCTTGCAATAAGCCAGCAGCATGCTTCGATGAATTGACATCAGAATTTAAAAAACCTGAAAGTTTCCGCATTATGAACATTATAATATACAAATTAACCAACTGTTAATCAATACAGATGAACAAAAGCAAAGGCTGCATGTCCCCAAGCAGTAAACAATATCTGAAATCCCACCACTTTCTTGTATAACGTCTAGTCTTGGTACCAATTAAAATAAATTGAGCTAAAATACTCAACCACATGACCTAAGATAACTGAAAATCAGTGTCTTTTGCAACTATAAGCATGGAAAAATGGTTTTTTGTAAAAAAGGAGGATAAAGAAGTTGATAGGTGACCTCACATCAAACTAGGTGTGAAATGACAGACTACTAAGTGAAAGTCAACTTGGACATTAATAATGGCATCGCTATGTCCATTTTGCTTCATTATAAATTTAAGCGATGTTATGGCAGCCTAAGTAATAAAATGTAAATATTTGCCCGTGAAACTACCATGGTTATAATGTGGTTGATAATGAAAAGATAATTTACTTTGGTTAGCAAAAGGGTTTAGAACCTTCAATTGGTGCGACTACAGCAAACAGGAAACCTTTCATGTGGCAAATTTATGCAAGGGTCCCATGGACTAATTGAGTCAGGATTTTAAAAAAAGTCCAATGTGATATACTTGATTCTCAAAATTTTATAATGAGAGGTAGCAGACAAACCATTCATTCATCTTATCCTAAGATGTAAAAGTATAATCAAATGTCATACTTTATAAGAAAATTGCCCTAGAGTGAAAACAAAATATGAAGTAAACAAAAGTTCATTCTGGAACTCGCAAACAAGACTTTATCAGGCCATGTGCTAAAACAAGAAACAACATAGCATCCAAGTTATCCATTTGTCCATAAGCTATACTTTACATTACTTGATCTTAAATCCAAATAGCTACTTAACAATCTCATTTGATCAAATATGAGGGTAAAGCCACTAATTATGTTAATTTTGCACTCCATGGTAAGCTTAATAATAGCTGCAATTTTCTGAGCATTCTGCCTTAATCATTCTTTAGCCAAAAAAAAACCTCCAATCATAATTTAAACTGGTTCTGCTAACCCGAAATAACCATATCACCCAATTACACTATAAAATCCTATTCTTTTAGGTAGTGTTCGGTAGTGGTTGAAAAAAGTATGCATGAGAATTATGTTTCTGAATCTTTTTTTTTAATAGAAAACTTTTATCTCTGTCTATTCCAAACTTGTTAACCATGTCTAAATTTGTTAATGCTAATTATATGATGCAGCCACATCAGGACTTAGTTATTGCTTACATTATCTCCCTAAATCGGTCCCAATAGTGAGGGACATGTTTATCTTTCAACTATTTTACACTTGCTAGAAGTATTTATTCAGATAAGTCGTTGCTTGATGGACCTAGTTGCTTGGCCTAGTTGGCTGAGTTATTCTAGGGTAATTAATTTTCTTTTGGCTGGCGAGGTAGTTATTTTTGATGAAATAATATTCTTAGTTGCAATTGCAAGTCACTTGTGATGTGCAACCATCACATTGGCAATGTGAGACTGCCAGATCTGATTTCGTATTTGTCACCTTCAAACTATCCATCTTATTGAAACTCTAGCTACTACAACAAATTACTTCAAACTTCATACCAAGATTTCCTCAATTCTGTTCTAACTTGGGTGTTTTTTAATTAGCCTACTTCATTAAATTTATTACTCCTCAATTCATAGGGCAAGGGTGCCAATTCTTCCTTTAAATCAGGGATATTTTAGCAATTTATCATAGTACTTATCAGTAATAATCACCCGTTTTATTTTGCGTTTTAATTTTTCCAAAATCTAGATTTAGAAGCTAGACTAGTTGAGGAAGAAGATTTTAAACCCAAATTATGAGGGGTGTTATAGTAATTATCTCGACCCAATCAAATGTTAATGATGAGATTTGAGGTTTGTATTAGTGCAACTAACGATGTTGGTAAAAAAGTTATTTTAATTTATCCTTGTTCCAATTTATTCTATATGGCCCTTTATTATAAAATAAATGAATATAGCATGGTCAATTTTTGTCATTACAACAAGAAGTTGTTACTCCCAACTATTTGTGGTAGACTATATTAATCATTCCCTTCCACATTGCTCTATCAAGGACCAAAAGACTAGATAAGCCAAGCTCTACTATATCATTATGTAAAGTTTCTGCTAAACGCTTTTAAAATCTACCTTTACTTCTTTTACAACCTTCCACTTTGAGAGCTTCCACCTTTCTTATGGGGGCAGCTTCCACCTTTCTTATGGGAGCATCTATGAGTCATCTAAAAACATGCCACCATCTTCTTAATCAATTCTCTCTTAACTAATCATAGGCGAATCCATGTCACATAAATTCATTCTTTAATCAATTCTTCCTAGTAACACCTAACATCTATCTTAACATTCTTATCTTAAGCACGCCTATCCTTTAAGTATGTTGTTTCTTACCTGCTAGCATTCTGACCCATACATCATAACTAGCATAACGACCATTTGATAGAGTTTACTTTTCAATCTAAAAGATACTCAACAATTACATAAAACTCTAAAAGCATCCCCTTCATTTTACTTAACCTACCTTAATACTATTTGTGACATCTTCAATAAGTTCCCCAGCCTCATGGATTATGGAGCCCAAACATCGCAAATTTCTACTTTGACCAATCTCAGTATCAGACCACATCAAAATTACTACCTTAGAGAACCTTTTATCAGACCACAGTAACCAAATTCTAGGAAAAGTTGCCTACTTCATACCCGAATTCCAATTTGGTGTTTAGAATTTGAGACCAAAGCCAAAAATATTACATGCACCTGAGCTAGCTATGGGCACTAGATACATGGTCTTTCACACAGTCAAGTTCTAGGAAAAGTTGCCTACTTCATACCCGAATTCCAATTTGGTGTTTAGAATTTGAGACCAAACCCAAAAATATTACATGCTCCTGAGCTAGCTATGGGCACTGGATACATGTTTCTTCACACAGTGCTTGTATTCAATGGGAACAGGCACTTATACAAGCATGCAAAAAGATTAAGCAAGTAAGGTTTCTTGCAATAAAATACACATTGAATATAAAGAATAATGAAGATTTTCTAACTACGCAGTTTAAAAAAATTTCACAACTTACTGTTGTCAACATTGGTGTTGAATTTTCTTTAAGTCAAACCAAACGGTTGAAGTTTAAGTTAATGTACAAGGTTTAACTAAATACATGTATAATAGATTGCATTCCACTCTTTACACCATCACAACATACCTTAATTCTTCCATGTGATATCAAACTAGGAAAAGTTAGGCTTCAAACCAATTAAATACATTTTCCAACATATTTAAGGATTAGAGTGTATATAACTAAAAGGAAGCTATTGTTAAAGAGCCCATTAAGCCCATTACTATTCACTCTCTTGTATATATATATAAACACTTGTATGTAATGTGATAGCTAAGACATCATTTCTTCTTTCTAAACTTCAAACATGGTATCAGAGCGGGTTTTGAAATCCTAACTCAAATCGCCGGTCATTTCTCATCCTCCGTCGTCATTGCCGGTGATCGTCTCCGGGCATCTTCCAACCTTTGTCGTCATCGCCGGTGATCGTCTCCGGGCATCTTCCAACCTTTGTCGTCATCGCCGGTGATGGTCTCCGGACATATTATTTTTATTATTTTTTTTTCTCTTCTCTTTGTCGATCATCTTCTACGGCCATCTTCATCAAATCTCACTCAACCTTCATATTCTCACCATCATGAAGACAGCCACAAAATGACAATCAACAGTGCCGACAGACAGTGAAAGTCTACAGTGCCGACACACAGTGAAAGTCAACAGTGACGGTGCACTACTAAAAAAAACTGGCAAATCCAATTCAGTCTTCCGATCTGGTTCTTGGCAGTGGTGCTCTACTTCACACGGATATTAGACTCAATGGCCACAATTATCGTGAATGGGCATTTTCAGTACGCATGCTTTTGCGATCAATTGGTCTTGCTTCTCATCTCATTGATGATCCACCTGATGAGGCGACAACTGCAGCAGCAGTTGTCAAGGCTTAGCAAGTTGCTGATGATCGTGTTATGGGTATTTTGTGTATAAGCACTGATGTTTCCATTAGGATGAGCTTTGTCGATCATTTATCCGCCAAAGAAATATGGGACTATCTTCAACAGCGGTACCTACACACAAGTGAAGCACTCAGGTTCTCTCTGCTACAAAATCTGCATAGTCTTCAACAACAGGATCTATCATTGGAGGAATTCTACACGGTCATCACTCGTGTATCTGGTCAGTTGGATGCTATGGTGCCGAAGGGATGTTCCGCTTGCAAGAATTGTGCGGCAAAGGAGAAACATGAGCAGCAGAACCTAATGTTCCAGTTTGTGATGCGCCTCCGCTCTGAGTTGGAGCCAGTACGCGTTCAGCTTCTTGGACATACTCCGCTCCCTACCTTTGCTGAAGCACTTGCAGCTTTGATTACTGAGGAGACACGTCCTCATGCTCTTACTACAACATCGGTGATCTCACACACTGCTTTAGCGGCTCCTCATCGGACTGGAGGGATCAAGGCTTCTTCTGTAGACGCTATTGTCTGCATTCACTGTAAGAAGACAGGCCATCGTATTCAGAACTGCTTCAAGTTACACCCTGAGCAGCTTGCTGAGTTTCGGGTCAGACGCTCCTCTGGATCTCGTCGAGGAGTTGCTACTGGCACTTCTTCTTCTGATCCGCTGCCTCAATGTCTGCATCAGGTACCACTACTTCTTCTTGGGTTTTAGACTCGGGGACTTCATTTCACATGACCTCCGATGGTTCTCAGCTTTCATCCTGCAGATCTGCTCCTGATGATACGTATATTCAGACTGCCGATGGAACTTCTTGTTCTGTCACACATCAAGAGACTCTTACTACTTCACGATTTACTGTTCCTGATGTTTCTCTCGTTCCTCAGCTATCTATGAATATTATGTCTGTTGGCCAACTCACCGACCTTCACTGTTTTGTTGGGTTTGATGATTCCTCTTGCTATGTGCAGGACCGTCGGACCAAAGCTGTGATTGGTACTGGCCATAACCGTAGTGGTTCTCACGGCCTCTACATTCTAGATCGTCTTTCTCTTCCTTCCACTACGTCCACGCTCTCCACCGTTCCTCTTTCTACGCCCTATGTTCAGGGGTCTACTCTTCCTGCCTCTACTACTTTTCCACAGTGGCATTATCGTCTGGGTCATCTATGCGGTTCATGTTTGTCTTCCTTAGTTCATCAAGGTGTTTTGGGTCGTGTGCCTATTAATGATGGTTTTTATTGTTCAAGTTGTAAGCTAGGCAAGCAGCTACAGCTTCCCTATCCTTCCAGTATTTCCAAGTCTTGTCGTCGGTTTGATTTAGTGCATTCTGATGTTTGGGGTCCTGCGCCCTCTACTTCCAAGGGTGGTCATAAATATTATGTCATTTTCATTGATGATTACTCCAGACATACATGGGTCTATTTCATGAAACATCGATCTCAATTGTTATCTATCTATCAGTCATTTGCTAACATGGTTCGTACTCAGTTTTCTACTGCTATTCGTGTTTTTCGTTCTGATTCTGGGGGAGAGTATCTATCCATTGCTTTTCGTCAATTCCTCTCATCTGAGGGTGCTCTTCCTCAACTTTCTTGTCCTGGTGCTCATCAGGAAAATGGAATCGTTGAATGTAAGCATCGTCACATAATTGAGACTGCTCGGACTCTTTTGATTTCGTCTTTTGTTCCTGCTCATTTCTGGGCTGAGGCAGTTTCCACGGTTGTTTATCTCATCAACATGCAACCATCATCTTCTCTTGAGGGTAAATGTCCTGGAGAAATCTTATTCGGTTTTCCTCCTCGATATAATCATCTTTGAGTCTTTGGTTGTGTCTGTTATGTCTTACTTGCACCTCATGAACGCACAAAGTTAACGCCCCAGTCGACTGAGTGTGTTTTTCTTGGGTATAGTCTTGAGCATAAGGGCTATCGGTGCTATGATCCTTCTGCGTGTCGCATTCGCATATCTCGTGATGTGACTATTGACGGGAATCGTCCTTATTTCTATTCTCCTGCTACTCAACCTACCTCTTCCTCTCCTTCCACAGAGTCCATCTTTTTTCTTCATCTCCCTTCTATTCCTCCTATAGAATTAGTTTCTACCATAGAGTCTTCTGTTATTCCTTCTTCTCTTCCACCTTCAGCTCCTTCTTCTGTTATGCCTCCACCCTCAGCTTCTGACACATATCCTTTTCACTATCATCGTCGGCCCAAAGTTTCTAATGATCCCCAGCTCTCCATTTCTCCTCATTCTGATGCTCCGGCCAGTACCACTAATCCAGCATCCGATAGTCTGTTACCTGCCTCCATATCTCGGTATGACCTTCGTGATCGTACTACTATCTCTGCGCCTGAAAGATATGGTTTTTCTAATGCTGGTGTTGTTTATGAGCCCAGCACTTATCAGGAGGCAGCTAGTATCCCTGAGTGGCAGTTGGCTATGTCTGAGGAGCTTCCAGCTTTGGAGAAGACAGACACTTGAGATCTTGTTCCTCTACCTGCTCAGGCTATTCCTATTACATGCAAGTGGGTGTATAAGGTCAAGACAAAGTCTGATGGTTCAGTGGAGCGCTATAAGGCGCGTCTTATGGCTCGTGGTTTTCAACAGGCACATGGTCGTGATTATGATGAGACATTTGCTCCTGTAGCTCATCTGACTACAGTTCGTACTCTGATTGTTGTGGCTGTTGTTCGCTGTTGGGCTATCTCTCAAATGAATGTGAAGAATGCCTTTCTCCATGGTGATCTACATGAGGAAGTATATATGAATCCACCCCCTGGTATTGAGACATCTGAAGGATATGTTTGTCGTCTTCGTCGTGCTCTCTATGGTCTCAAGCAAGCTCCACGTGTTTGGTTTAAGCGATTTAGTTCTGTGGTGCGTAACGCTGGTTTTTCACAGAGTGATCATGATCCTGCATTATTCATCCATACCTCTTAGCATGGTCGCACCTTGCTTCTGCTTTATGTGGATGATATGTTGATCACTGGTGATGATATAGAGTATATTGCTTTTGTGAAGAAACGTCTCAGCGAACAGTTTATGATGTCTGATTTAGGACCTCTCAGCTATTTTCTAGGGATCGAGGTGACTTCCACAGATGATAGTTATTATCTTTCTCAACATCGATATATTCATGATCTCATTGTACGCTCTGGCATTACTGATTCACGAACTGCAGCTACACCTATGGAGCTGCATGTTCAGCTTCGCCCCACTGATGGCACACTGCTAGATGATCCTTCTCGCTATCGTCATCTTGTGGGCAGTCTTGTCTATCTTACAGTTACCAGGCCTGATATTGCTCATGTTGTTCATGCGTTTAGCCAATTTGTTAGTGCTCCTACTTCAGTTCACTATGGCCATTTACTTCATGTGTTGCGTTATCTGAGAGGGACAGCATCTCGACGTTTATTCTATGCTCATTCCAGTCCGCTTCAGCTTCACGCTTACTCGAATTCCACCGAACAAGTGGCAGTGTTGATCGCCGGTCCATCACTGGTTATTGCATATTTCTTGGTACTTCTCTCCTTGCATGGAAATCTAAGAAACAGACTGCGGTGTCACGTTCTAGCACTGAGGCGGAACTTGAGCTCTTGCTACTACCACATCTAAAATTGTATGGCTTCGTTGGTTGCTGGTTGAATTTGGTGTTTCATGTAATACTCCTACACCTCTTCTCTGTGACAACACAGGTGCTATACAGATTGCCAACAACCCCGTGAAACATGAATTGACCAAGCATATTGGTGTGGATGCATCTTTCACACGCTCACATTGTCAGCAGTCGACCATTGTTCTTCAGTATGTGTCATCTGAGTCTCAAGTTGTTGATTTCTTCACCAAAGCGCAGACTCGAGAACAACATCGGTTCCATCTTCTCAAACTCAGTGTCTCAGATCCTCCTGATCCACCTTGAGTTTGAAAGGGGGTGTTAAAGAGCCCATTAAGCCCATTACTATTCACTCTCTTGTATATATATAAACACTTGTACGTAATGTGATAGCTAAGACATCATTTCTTCTTTCTAAACTTCAAACAACTATAACATTGGAAAAGATAGACTTCTGTAATAATAAAGATGGCAGATTTTATAATATGAAACATAAAAATAAGGCAACACAATACACTTCAAATGACTTTATTATATGATGATTAACCACAATTAACTCCCATTAAAATGAATAGTCCAAATGAAAAATAAATAAAAAATTCACAAACAAACCTGCAATGGAGGTGACCACTATGGGAAGATTTTTCATAAACATTTCTGGTTCTGCTTCATGAAGCTTCTGCAGAAGATTTCGCAATAATGTTGATGCAGAAATAACAGTACCCACAGGGTTCTTCTTGCCAACAGATAAATATAATGTAAGGGAAGATATAATGTCCCGCGATTGCTGAACAAGAACATCAACTTTACAATGTTCCACCAGTGCCTCAAGAACGCTAAGAATATGCCTTGTGAAGAATGCAAAATGACAAGCTAAGTGATTATAAACATCTGCCAAGATTGTTGCATTAACCCTCCTAGAAAGATGAGGAATGATTTGTTTCAAGACAGTAAGCAAGTGAAGAATTTTCATTTGCCCAGATTCTGACACCAGTTTATTTCGAGGTACATCTGGTTCAAAGAGATTTTGTTCTTCTGCCAAAACAATGCAACTATTATATACATAGAGCACAGCCTTGCTTGCCATTTTTGTTATAGCAGAAGATTGAAATGTCTTAAACAACCTCTCAACACATACTTGTGCACACCTCCGAACCTGCAAGAAAGAGAAACAATCATTGTAATGTTTCATCTATAATAATCACACTTTCAAGGTCTCCAATTTTCCATGGCACGTGATACACATAAAATGCTGTAAATCACATTAGTCATCAAAATTTCTCATTTTATTGGAAGCTTTTTTACCATGGAAAATACCAGCCAATCATCAATAATGGATCTAATATCAATAAAGAATAGCAACGTCAATGTTCTATGTGCATTAAACGGAATTTATGCCCCTCATGTTTCACAAAGGGAAGAATCTACAATGCAATATTACTTAAAGGAACTGTCAAATACTAAATTAAGTAAAGCATTTTCAAAGGATTTTTTTCCCCCTTCAGCCAACAAATTCAAAGAAAATATTAATTATTCACAACAATATCATTAAACAATAATTTAAAAAAAAACTTTCAGCCTAGAACTCGAATCTTTACCTATAAACTGTAGGTTGCAACTAAAAGAATATCATCTGAAATGGGGAAAAAAATTCTGAATACCTTGGGACGCTTGTCCATGGAAAATGTGAGCAGGGTATCAAGTGGCAATTGAACAGCATTCCAGTCCTCCAAATTTACAAGCAAAGCCAAGAAACCCAATGACTTAACCACTGACCGAACAGTCCCAGTAGCCGTACCACTTGGAGGGTTCTTGAGAAACTCCACAAGAACAACGACAGCTTCTCCGGCTTTCACCGGTGTCAGAGACTCCCCAGAGATGTGAGGAATAAGAATAGCAATGAACCCAGAAAGGGCAGCAGAGGAATCAGAGTCGGAATCACGAAAGGCAGTGATGGCGGCGGCGAAATAGGCAGCGGGAGTGAGGGGAAGGCCCTCCTCTAGGAGGATTGATCTCATTGCCGCAGCCAAAGCACAGAGGTGGCGATGCTGAGGGGCGGAGGACTGCGCATAGCGTTTCATGATGGCTTTGCAGACGTCCGAACCATCTCCAAATTGGAGAAAGCTCTGAGGGGCTTCTTCTCCATCGTCAAGCTCTATTGTTTCTTCTTCGATTGGTTCATGGCCAGCAACCTCGATGCTTCTTCCGGATTTCTTCATGCTTACTGCCCAATCGAGAGATACTTTAGGGATTTTGAGGAGAAGTGAAAGAAGGAGAGGAATTAGGGTTTTAAGAGAGTGGTCAGAGATTTATTAAGGGTTATAAAGATAAATATGTCACTAATAAACCCTTTTTGGTGGCGGGTATAGGAAATTCAAGCTTTTATTAAGCAAAGGAAATACCTTGAAATTATAATAGTTTTTTCATGCATAATTTAATTAATTAAGAGCAAGATGCATTTTGCAAAATATTTTGTTTTTTTTTCTCTAATTTGTCTAGAGAAAAAAACCTACAATATTAAATGTGACAACAAACACCATAATTTGTAAGCAATCATTTTCTTACTAAGATGGCAAACACAACAATTTATAAAATAATAATTTATAATAAAAAAATTCCTAGCTAACCAAACACGATAATGTTATATTCCAACTACATTATTATTTTATCAACCAGATAAAAAATTGCACATATCTTCCTTGAACCAAACGACCCCTAATAAATTCTTAGACAACACCTAGATAAAATGTAAAATTATAAAATAACACTTTTATAATTTTAAAAGTTTTAATCCTTGTCTTTCCGATCACTCCAGTGGAGCTCCTTTCTGTAGCATCCAAATTAGTGTCCAACATGTTTGATTAGATAATTTATAAATTTATGATTTACTTCAATTTATTTATATATTTAATTTAATCAATTTTATAAATATGGAGAGGTTTTTTAAAGTATTATGCATTGTGTTATTTTGCATTTTTTTATTTATACAAATTTTTGCTAATTATTTTTTTTTTTAAATTAGCAATTCGCCTCCCTTCTCTGAAATTTTTGGGTTTGCCTCTGTTTCACAATCGGAGAAAGTCAGCATAATCACCGGTAGAGTTCATATTCTGAACGATCATAGAATTTATCTTTCCATTTGATAGCTCTAAGAAAATATTTTCCAGTCCACTCATCCTTTGCCACTTCCAATCCGCAACAAAGCGAATTTGCTACTCTAATCAACCAATATCACATAATCATCGACAAAGAAAGTAGATGCAATCAACAAAATTATGCAGAACTTATCAAAAAAGTTTCTCTATATAATTAAAAACATCAATTGATATAATTGCATCAATTTGTCAACAAGCATTTTAACTCAAGAAGGTTAACATTCATGCAAGGAAATTAATGGATGACAAATATTGCCTGAAAATTACCATACATAAAAAATTTATTGCATGAAATAATTTATGAAAAGGAAGACTTGGGTTTTGCGTACAACTCTTACCATTACAGTTCATATTCTGAACTATCCCAAAATTTACTTTCCATTTTGGCAACTCTAGAAACTCTCTTCCAGTGCATTGATGCTCTTAAGGATCTATGTCTTCTCATATGCAACAAGCTTTGTTAGTTAAAAGCAAAAAACATATAGTGCCGTTTGTTTCACCGAAGTGGCCGAAGTGGCCACTTCCAGCACACTTCAGTGTGTTTGTTTCACTGATTTGAACCCGGAAGTGATGATGTGACAACTTCTGAGTTTGGCCACTTCGGTGTCTAACTTCAGCTGAAAAAGTCCCGAAGTCACTTCAGCCTTCCACTTCAGCCCACTTTGCAATATTTTTCAATGATAAATAAAATAATTATTACCATGGTAATAAAATAATTAAATAACTACTCTCACTAATTAATAATTAAACATAATATATTAACCAATTTAATTTAATAACATGGTATTAAATTAATTATTTGATTTGCAAAATTTTTAATTTAATAAATAAATTATTTATTACCATCGTAATAAAGTAATTAAATTATTTAATTAAATCATATGATTTAATTAAATAAATGTAAAAAACATGAAAGGGCAACTTTATCCCCTCACCGAAGTGGTGATCATATCCCCACTTCAACTATCCAAACACAGGAAGTGGTATCCAAAGTCCAGTTTTCAGCTTGAACCAAACACACTGAAGTGGATAGTTCCAGCTGAACTGTTCACTTCCACCGAATTGCCACTTTCAGACTTCCACCACTTCGACAATTCACTTCCGAACCAAACAGCCCCATAACAGAATTTGCCATTCTAACCCACCAGTATCACATGCTTAATGTCAAAACACAGTATATGACAACATGACTGATTTTGAACTGCAAATTATCAACAAAGAAAGCAGATGCAATCAACAAAATTTTAGAGAGTCCATCAATAAAAAGTTTCTCCAAAATTTTAAAACATCAGTTGATACAGTTGTATCAGTTCGGATGCCACTAAAACAAAATCAATGACAATTCCTTATAATTGATAAAATAAAATAAGCATTTTGTGGCCGATAGAATAGTAAACATAGAACAACTTCAGAGAGAACAAAAATTTGGCCTTTATCTTGATCCAAATTGTATGTCAACATCAAAGATTATTAGAAGTTATGCTGAGTATAGTGTTAAGACAGGAACCCATCACCCTAACTTCTCCATAACCGCAGTTACAGGGAAAAATTGGTGGTGGTATATTAACTAGAGGGAAGAGTATCTCACAGGGTGTGGCCATACAGCCCAGACACTTCTCCATCCCAACACCCCCCTGAACCCAGGGTGACTATACAGCCCGGGACCGTGGTCCAAGATCCTAGCTATAGCTCTGATATCATGCTAAGATAGAGACCCACCACCCTAACATCTCCATAACCGCAGTTACATAGAAGGGTTGGTGGTGGTATATCAACTAGAGGGAAAAGCATCCCACAGGCGATGTGGGACTAAGTGTGGCCATACAGCTCGGACACTTCTCCATCCCAACATATAGCACCTCACAGTTTAACCTATCCAAGGCACTAAAAGCAGTTTTTCTAAAACGAAGGGGGCACAGTTCCATCTGCATTTTTGAAACCCGCTTGAGGGTTCTATCTTTATTACACCTTTCAACTTCAAATTTGCAGTGACCTTCGTCTCTCTAAAAATAATTTAACAGTGATAAAAAAGTCCATACTCATATTTTGCCCTGACATCAGTGCAATAAATAGCAGCACCTTGTTAACATTAGACCATAAACCCATTTTAGGGTTCTATATGTGCAAGATGATAAGTTCGAAAACAGCATTCATTTACAACATTTACAAGTCACATTTTTTGTTTTTTACACACATGCAAAACTATACCTGGTTACCATATCAGTGTCCTGATACAGCTCCAATATTTGCATAATGATTTCAGCTTGACACAATTACTCAAAATACAATATTATCCAGCATATAAATCAACTATGAACACAGGAAAATAATGTTTCACAGCAAAATAAACACCACACTTTGGCAAGCTATTGCTAAACTCATAATATATATATTCTGCTCAATTATTTTATCACAATGAACAAATCTCAATTACCAGAAGGTGTAAACCAATAGATAGAAATGCATGAAAAATTATTTTAACCAAGACTAAAACAAAAAAAATGTTACTATTCTGTGCTTCAACAATCCTAATGACTCTGCAAGCTGCATCCACATCATGATGCATCAGTAATTTTTTTTTTTTTGTTAAAAATGACAAACACTTATTAGTATTTATAGTCAATCGCTCTAACCACTAAAACTAAATAGTTTTGTACAGTAACTAATAATTTTAAATTTATATTTTTATACATGAAAATAAAACACTAAAAAAAAAATCTAGGGCGAACAATGTCTTTTAAATCATCATGGATGAAGAATAAAACAACTTGTGAAATTTTAAAATAATATTTATTGTTTATTATAATCAAAGAAATGATGTTATGCACTAACATGCTTAAATGATTCAATTTGCAAAGCAAACTACTTGAGAATAGAGAAAAAAATATTGAACCTCTCATAAGTAATAATTTTACTAATGTAGTTAGCTTTTTATGATTGAAGATAAAACATAAATAAAAATACATAGAGATGAGAGACAATTTTTCATTCCTTTATGAGTAAAAAATAAAAAGATTTATAAAAGTATGTATACAAAATAAATTATATGGATTTAATAACAAATATAAATGTAAAAATAACTTATAAAATTTAGATGATAAAAGTATTTTTGTGTTTGGCCAAATAAAGAAAAAAATTTGTTGCCAAACAAGGGCGAATCTAAGATTTTGTTCAGGGCCTGTTTGGGTAACCCAACATTATGGCAGTATATTATGCCATAATATAATATTTTGATGAAATTATGGGTAACTAACTTTCATTATAAAAATATGGCATAATGGGGGGATTACAACATAAAAAATATTCCACTCATAGTGGAATATTTTTTTATGCTGAAGTTCATGAGGGTGTTTAACGGAGGCCGCTCTTCATCCTTTCTCTTTTTCTTTCTCATCAGGCCGGCAGAAATTCTCAAGATCAAGATTTTGACTTTCCATCTCCCGTTCCGATTTCTTTGATCGATTCCGCCGGAAAGCACCAGAAATTCTCAGTGAGGAAACCTAATATTTATGAAAATATTATATATAATAATAATAATAATAATAATAATAATAATAATAATAATTTTAATTTTAATTTTAATTGAGGTAAACTCTAATAATAATGGTTTGGCAAGTAAAAGGTCAGGGACAAAGTAATCGTTTAATGCCAATTGAATTCAAAATTTTAAGTGAGTCATTTGAGTTTTAGTTTAAATTACAGTGAGATTAATAATAAGGAAATGGGCTAAACAATATATTTATAAAATTTTCCCCAAAAATATCGTCTATAATGCTAATTTGTAAGCTTAACCAAATATTTCTTCTGAAGCATTGGTGACATTATTATTATTATTATTATTATTATTATTATTATTATTATTATTTTTACTTTTTTTTAAATAATTATTTTCTCTCTATTTCGTAACATTTGTGCATGCATTAGGAGGCATGTTTGCAAAAATTATCAAGTTGAAAGCAACCTAGTAAATAAATCTCATTTTGTAATTTAAAATAATATTGAATCATTATATATACAGATAATGAACAAAAAAACCCTCTAAATTTCATATATTCACAGACCAACCCTGCACTTTTCAGTATGAACAAAACATCCCTCCTTTTTGGGATGATTTCCATCCTGGTCCCTGCATGGCATAACGCCGTTAAAGCTTCAATGGATTGACGGTTATACCCCTACATTAACGCGATTATGGGCGCGAGTACGGCGGTGCGTGTTCCGAGACATTTCAGGGTTTATGATGTTCTGTTTGGCTTCTTTTCACCTTCTTTTCACCTTCTCTCATACCAAAGCGACAGACAGAACAAACCCTGTAGCTCCCAGACCGGCGGCGCAACGACCATCCGATTGCAGTTAATCCCGACACACTATTATCTGGTAAGATTAGTATGGTTTTATTCCCTTCCCGTCGGTTGTAGTTGAGGGTTTTGTGCTTTGTAACGGTTGCTGTTTATATTGCGGAGTTTTCGTTTACAGTTTAAGGTTTCTCTTTAGATTTGAGGCATTTTTGGCTGAGCGCTGTTGTATGTAACGCAGATATGGCGTCCAACCCAGTGAACGGCAGATGCTACCTTGCGCCCGTCGTGGATACTCTGGCCCAACTGAGGCAGCGCATGTCACAACGGCAGCTGGAGATGGTGAGGAGGACACCATTCGGCCATCTCATGGAGGTGGAGGCGTTGCTGCAGGAGAGGGGGTTGCTTGATGCCATATTGCAGCGATACGACCACGAGACGAAAATGTTCAGAATAGGGGTGAGCCTGGTGAGCTTCCGACCGGAAGATGTTGCCATTATCATGGGACTCCGGGCAGACGGGGATCTGGTGCGGTTCAAGAAAAACAGAACACCGTCTGATTTCGAAGAGAAATGCATGTCCAAGGGCTTCGAAAGGACCCGAGATGCTATGAAGGCGTCTCTTCTCAGAATGGTCCGGACAAAGGGGGAGGAGGTCAACTTTGTGAAGCTGCTGGTGGTCTACCTCATGGGGACGGTGTTGTTCCCGAACACCACCATGTCAGTCCCGCCATGGCTGGTCGACTATGCTTCCAACCTCTCCTCGCTACGCAGGTACGCGTGGGCGGAGGCCACTCACAGGTGGATCATGGAAGACCTCCCCAAGACGGCCACCCGCGTGCAGTCAAGAGCTAGGGGGAGCATATTGAAACGGGATACATGCGCGGGTGCACCATCGCCCTCATCCTCTCGGTTCTACGAGGTCACCGGAACAGGCGAGAGGGCCGGGTTGGGAAGACTCCCCGGATTTTGTGTTACGGGGAGGGAAGTTTTAGGAAACAAGCGTCGTTGGAAAAGCTACTCTCATCCATCGATGAGAAAGAGGTATGAAGTCTCTGTTTCCGTTTACTTTCAAATGTTCCCGTTTAGCCTCCGACGTTCCCATTTATGTTTTCCAAGTTCTCATTTATAATGGCGAGATTTCCTTTATATTTCAACGTTTCCGTTTAGGTTATAGAGTTTCGATTTACTTTTTGGTGTTCCCGTTTACTTTTTAAGCGTTGTTGTTTACGATCGGACGTTCCCGTGTATGATTTTATTGTTCCTGTTTATCTTTTATGTTCCCATTTATCTTTTCTGAATTTTCTACTCTCTTGTTGTGAGTTTTCCAAGCCGACCGTCGACGATCCCGGACAACAAACGTTGGCTTTGGTGCCCAGCCCGAGCCACCGGTGGTGCGTCCAACAAAACGTGGTCGGTCACCGGATCGACCTAGTATCTCCCCCCGTCGCACTCGTGTTCGTCGCGTGGAATGGGTGTCCCCCTCGGTGGCAATTGAAGACGATGTAGCCACCCGGCTACGGCGGGCCATCGAGACATTGTCGCGTGACGTCCGGCGTCGGCTTCCCGGGTGGATGTGATCGAAGGACGCCTTCGCATCGTTGCACCATCTTCGGGAGATCCCACGGCGGAGTCCGGTTCGATGCCATCTCCGGTAATCGCACACCCGGCGAAGAAGGTCGCCACTCGACGCATTTCTAGGCGTGTCTCCCGGCGAGGAGAACAGCGGCCCGTTGGCGTCCCGGAGAGCGCCATAACCGTTGCAAGCCGAAGACGACCTCTCGGTGCCCACCGGCCCGAGGACGAAGAGACTCTGCCGTAAGGGCGGACCGAAGCCTGGACTGCAGACGAAGTCCACCGGTGACCTCATCCGGCAATGATGGCTCCGATGCGGTCGACGTCGACAAGCATCATAGCGTCTTTGACCGATATGAAAGGTAAGATCGTTATCCCGGCCTTAGATGTTGAGAGACCGGCGGTGGCATCCGACAACGCCGAGAGGCCATCCTCTTATGTGGACGGCATGGACGAAGAAAATGCGACTCCGTCCACCGCCGCTGCCGCAGAGCTCCAACCCCACCCCCCACGGCGGAAGAGGAGGCTCAACGGCGGTCAACCACCCTCGACGAAGGTGCGGCCACCGCCACGGATGAACCCCCAGCTGATCTCCCCACTTGCGGTAGAGGCGGCTCCACCGCAGCCCTCCGAGGCGGAAGAGGTTTCTTCACCGCAGCCTCGCCCCATCGGAAGAGACAGCCCCACCGCGGCCCCCGACGGTGCGCGCAGACGTCGGTGCGGGCACCATTGTGGAAGAAGGTCCACGACATCCCCCCCAACGGCCGAGGAAGCCACTCCCGGCCCGTAAACCGTGTCGGCTTATTGTCGACGTTGACACGGTGGCGATCATTGAGAAACAAGGGTCGGAATCCGTCAAGACTGCCTTTCTCCCCAAAAATAAACGGCCGATCGCATTTCATCGCCCGAGTCGAGTGGAGCGGGCGGCAATGGGAATGTACCTCAACCGTAAAATTGACAGGTGAGTGCAATGCGTTTTCGTTTCCTTCTATGCGTGTGGTTTACATAATATATTGTTCCCGACTTACTTTCGGATGTTTTCCTTTACCGTGTATAGTTTCCGTGTATTGTTTACATGTTTCCGTTTATGTTTCTAGGTTCCGGTTTAGATTATATATGGTTCCGTTTAGGTTTTGGAGTTTTCATTTACGTTTTAGTTTTACCGTTTAGAATACGGACGTCTCGTTTACATTTTGTGTGTTTTCGTTTACATTACATGCGTTACCGTTTACCTTTTCTCCTTCCCGTTTACTTTTTAGTGTTGCCCTCTAATACTCGCGATGCCGCGTTTAGGACCATCGTCCGGAAGAACGACCTCTCCTTCACGACCGGGAGACCACTTGTACACCTTGGTGGAGGGGGTCGTCGTGCTCGATGATGTGCTCGGACGTTTGGTGTGTCATGATCATGGAATCATGCAAGCGAACGCCCTCCCCCGCAAAAGACGAGGTGTTTGTCACCCGACCGCCGGGCGCTTCTCATGTCACGGACGGAACATAGTGCCGAGGTGGCGCTTACGTTGGTCGAGGCGGGCACCGCAAATTTCAACGAGGTGGAAATTATTCTGCTCCCCATAATATTCAACACACATTTCCACCTCATTGTACTCGACAAAGAGGTGAAGCAATATCTCGCACTACACCTCTGCGCAGAGCCGCACATACGACGCCGACGCGAAGGCCATGGTAGGGTCTTACGTCTCCTTCGTTGTCTCGTATTTGTTTCATGTTTTTTAAAAAACGTCGGACGACGACACTCACACGTCTCCTTCGTTTCCTTTTTTTTACGCGCCACGAACAGAGGGAACTATTCGACCGCTGTCCTGGATGTTGAGGTAGGCGACACCGGGACGGCGAGTTACCCTCTTGTGCACGTCCGCGATTGCCCCACGGCAGAAACCCGACAGGCGTGGACTCGCCGCCTTTACACAATGCGGTTCATCGAACAACTCCTCAACGGGGAGAGTCTTAGTCCGCCTCACTCCGACGTGCCACTTCGCGTCTGCAAGACGCAGCCCGTATCGTCATGGACGGCATCGCAAGGGGGAAAGAAGATGGCAAACAGAGATGATGTAATTGATATTCGTTTATACAAGTGTGTTTATTTGCTTTGTACATACATTGCGAATGTAAATATATTTTCAATTGCATCCCATTGTTTTCCTTTACACAAGTGCCGTTTCTATTTACAATACGGGGTTTCCGTTTATATAGTAGAGTTTCGGTTTACATTTCAGCGTCTCCGTTTACATCTCATTGTATCCGTTTACATTTCATTGTATCCGTTTACATTTCATTGCGATTGATGAAAATTGATACAAAAATTCCCTCCCCGCACATTCTCTATAGCTCATATTGAAATCTCTTGAGATTCATTGAATTTGATTAGGGTTGGTAAAAATCTCACTTTCCGTTTGTATCCCAAGTGTTGTCCTTTACACAATGGCGTTTCGTTTACAATCAAAGGTTTCCGTTTACATCGAAGAGTTCCGGGTTACATTTTAGTGTCTACATCAAAAGGTTTCCATTTACATTTCAGGTGTTTTTGTTTACATCAAAGGGTCACGGTTTATATTCATGAGTTTCCTTTTGCGGCTCGTCTTTTTCGATTACATCAAAGTGTCGATTATGTAAGGGGGGGTCTCAATCCGCGATGGGTGCGCCGCACGACCGCCGATTGTGACCAACCTCGCTACACCCGCCGCACTTGAACTCACGTACGAAGTGTGTTGCGATTCGATTCTTTTCCTTTTTGGGCGCCCGGTTGCCTCTTCGTGAGTGGTGGCCGGATGGCCAACGGACGAGAGTCATCTCGTTGGTCTGTCATTGTCGGGGACAGGGAAAATTGCTTCCGAGTAAGACGTCCGGTACGTGTCGGCGGTGAAGTAACTGTCAACATATCTCGTGAACGTTTGCATCGGTTTGCATTATAGCCGCGCAGCGTGCTTACACGGGATCCCGTATATCTCGCCACCGTCGGCACGAGCACGTCCTTGCGGACGGAGTTGACGGAGAAGCTATTCCGTTCGACTACTTCGAAGCGTCGCCTGTTGATCTCCCAACAAGTAGTGTACGACTTTGTTCCACCACTTCTTCGATCTTTGTTGTGTATGTCGGGGCACGAGATAGGTCTCCCACCGCCGAGATTGTTCACGCCGATTACACAGCATGTTCATGAGCTTGAAGCTGGTGTAAGAGGGTAGTCAGTCAACCGGACGTCGTCGATGAAAGGTAAACAAGAATAATAACAAAAGCAATGAAAAATCTAAAAGTCAAAAACGTAAACGGGAGCGTCAAAACGTAAACGGAAGCCCACACACGTAAATGGGAACAAGGATACGTAAACGGAAACTAGAAAAAGTAAACCATGTCTCACATAAGTAAATGGGAAACTGGAAATCTAAACGAAAACCCGTAAACGTAAACGGAAACAACAACAACTACGTGGAAAGCCGACAAACTAAACCGAAACTCACGTAAGTAAACCGCAAATAGGAGAACTAAGCGAGAGCCAGTGGAAGTAAACGAAACGCTAACAAGTAAACCGAAGGGAGGGATCTAGACGAATTATTACCGGATGGAATCAACCATATTCGTCACGGGAAGATGTCTTGCCTCCTTAATCCATGCATTGAACGATTCTCGCGACGTTTGAATACATCTCGCCCCATCTTTCGCCCTTGAACATGTAATTCGCCCAATGCGTGATGTCGGATTTCTGGATTAGCCACAGATGAGTATGTGGGGATGCGTTGAGAAGGTCGTCCATCGCGTCATTGAACTCCCTCTCCGTGCACGCAAATGCAATCCTAACAATGATGGACCAGCATAACTCTTTTAATGCCTTCCCGACGCCGACGTTTGCCTTCATAAAATTTGCCTCCAGGTGCCTGAGGCAGTACGCGTGCGGGGATGAGGGGAAAACCTTACTGACTGCGTTAATGAGACCCTTCGACCTATCTCGAAATAAATGTTATGATCTTCGTGTAGTGATCGTCCCCATACAACACATCACCAAGCATGGAAAGAAACCAAGTCCGGTTCGCATCCGTCTCGTTGTCAACAATGGCGAATGCAACGTGAAAGAAACCGTCGTTTGCATCCTTCCCCGTTGCACCAAGCAAGGTGCCTCCGTATTTCCCTAGCAAATGCGTCCCGTCGATGAAGAGCAAGGGCCTCGCAACCACTCGGGAAACCCACAACGCACGCGTTAAATGCAAAAAAGGCCCGTCTAAAACGATCGCCCTCATGGTCCATTGTAACCACGCTCCCGGGGATTCGTCTCTAAAACTTTCCCGGCATACCATCCGAGGAGGTCGTAGGCGGCGACTTCACTACCGTGGAGAACACCCCGGGCGACCTCTTTCCCCAACCAAGCTTGCTTGTAAGACAAGTGAACGCCATGCTCGCGCATTATATCACGTTGAATATCGACGGCCCCGTAGAGAGGGCGATCCTTCGACCTCCGCATGACCCGCGCGCTTACCCATTTTTTAGAAGCTTTCGGGTGAGAGGTGGTGCCGATACCTCCGCCGCATGTATGTGCCGAGCACATTGTCTTGATCATAAACGTCTCTTGGTTCCCAAGCTTCGATGCGTGGACACGCCATTGGCAACCGGCGGATGCACATTGGACGATTACCCTCGCTTATCGTTCTTGACGAAGATAAAGTTAAAGTTCCGGTTTATGGCGACACTTCGCAGCGTGTCTTTGAAATGATCACCATCGCAAAAGCGTTGCCCGACTTCGAGACGTGCACCGGCAGTTGGTCTTCGACCATAGATAGGGCACCCGACGCATTTGGTTGGGACGACATTATGTGTCGGCTAACCGGTAGGCTTTCCGAAATTGAATCCCCGCTCCCGGTGCACACAAGGATAACGTAAACGGCGACGGGTTAATGGAGAATCCCAAATGCAAACGTAATAGTAAACGAGAACGCCCAAACGTAAACGGAAACTTACAATGGTAAACAAGAACTCCAAAAAATAAACCGGAACTCCCGGAAGTAAACAGAAACTTCTAAAAGTAAACGTAAACGGATAATAGTAAACAAAAACTCCAAACAATAAACAGGAACTCCTAAAAGTAAACAGAATCGCCAAAAGGTAAACACAAACGCACAAATATAAACGATAACTACACAGGCTAAATGGAAACTCCAAACACTCCGCTTTGAATGCACGTAATCGCTTCATTTGAATGCACAAAAAAAGGTGCAGTGTTTACGAAAGTAAGGAGGAGCCCGGGGTATCTTCGAAGGCATCGTCATCGTCGGTTGATGTGACTATAAGATCGACTGCATGGCAATTGAATATATGGTGAACGCGACACATTCGCTGAAAATCAATCTCGCATTCTATGGGGCAGACCGTGCGATGTGCATTCGGGGTGACAAACTTCACACAAACACTCTCGATTTCGAGGCTCCATCTTTCACATATCTCCTGCAGCACCGACTCCCATGAACTTAACAAAGTGAACTGCAGCACTCGACCCTCGCCCTTGTATCTGGCTATTGCGCAATAGGTGTCCATTGAGTCGCGATGCACGAAACCCTCAAACTGCCATGCATTACAGACACACAAATATTCATACCTTCGGCGCTAACAAAAATGAAAAAGAAAAAAACATCCTCTCACCACAGCCTTCAATATGAACAAGTACACCCGCTCGAACACTGGTGGGAGATAGAGAAACTCTGGCAGACGACGGGGAAGAAGACGAAGTATAGAACCCTCCTTAGCAGAAGCACGCATTATAAGAGAAAAGCTGGCTGAAAAGCCTGCTTTTCCCTTTTGGCTGAACACTTTCAAAAATGATGACAAGACAGGGCGGGACCTTTCCCACCAAAACCAAGGGCCAAAGTTGGTATTATGTAAAAAAGCTATTGACGGAGTTGGACGGAGGGACGGAAAAGGAAGGTAATTTAAAAAGGAAGGATGAACAGGTATATTCAAATGTCAGAGGGACTGATCGGGATGTTTGCAAACGTACAGGGACTTATAATTAATTTTACCTTATATATATTCTCTTCATAATATAACTATATATTTGAATTGGATATGATTTTAAATTTTAAAAAAAGTACAAAAATATTAAATATAAAAGGAACTCGCAAAGTTTACTCTCCCTTGCAACAGTTGTGCGTCTTTAAAACATTTATAATTATTTAAATAAAATATATTTCAATATATTTTTCTAAAATAATAATATTAACAAACAATTCGAATTAATTAAAAAATTGAAAATTTAATCTTAGGATGTTACGGTGCGTACCATCCCTTCCATCCAATATCCTTCTGACACGTCAGCGGCTTTTTGTCGGAATGCTGCTAAATTTCTATTTTTAAGCTCTCATGTCCTGGAGCACTAAACTTGGGCTCATCTCTCTCTCTCGCTCTCTCTTTCTCTCTCTTTCTTCCGTCGGCGGCGCCGATCCACCTCTTTGTAGGTTTGAATCTCTCTGTATTTCGCTTACCATGATTCGCACTCCATTTGAAACCCTACTCGAATTGTTTGTGATTCTCCCAGTCTAGTTTCTAGGTTAATTTAGTGATCCAATTGCACAAGATGTGTTTCTTTTCCGTATTTTTCCGTTGATTTTAGACCTTTTTTTTGTTGGATGATCAGAATCGGGCTTAAATTTCAGGAATGTTGCATCTTTTATGTAGAATTTTGTGGCAGTGTTGGCATGATTATTACAGGATTTTTGTGCTGGTTCCGTGCTAGGTTAATTTAGAAATCGGATGACACTGGATGTGCATTTCTATGGATTTTCTGTTTTTTTTTTTTTTTTTCGATTTGTATTATTTTTTGCTTAATTATCCTAGTCGATTTAATTATTGGAATGTTGGATTGAAGTTCGTTGTTGATACTGAATTCTGTGGCAGCGTTGGTGTGATTATTTCACGATCTTTGTGCTGGTTGAGTGCTAGGTTAATTAGTAATTGATGACCCTGGATGTGGATTTTTCCTTTTTTTCATTGATTTAAGATGATATTTTTTTTTGTTTAATCATTTAATTCAATTTTAATTCTCAGAATTGGTGCATTGAAGCTCATTGTTTATGTTGCATGTTGTAGTAGTATTGCATGATTATTACAAGTTTTTTGTGCTAATTTTGTGCTATATGAACCTTCTACTCGAAACCATGCTTGGTAAATGATGCTTTTTAGTGATATTGAGTTATTTTCCTTGGTCGATTTGGTATTTTGTGTTGTTTGATATGATTTTATCTTAATGTTTTGTTGTTGATGGGTTGGAAGTGAACTGACAATGGAAATGACAAGTTTGATGTTTGAGATGATAAACCAAGGCCTTCATACTAATCTGTTGTTTATTGATGATATAATGGAATTTGGTCTTCTATGATTCCCTGCTTTTCAAACTTTCAATTTTGTGAATGCTCAGCTCCCTTCCTCACTTGTTGTTCTTGCTTCTTTACTATCAAAATGTTATGTTTCAAACATTGTCTTATTATCTTTGTTGTCGTTTTTCCTCGAGAGTTCTGATTGGACGAAAGGCCATCCAATGTGCAACAGTCCCAATTACTGTAGCTTCAGGAGAGATTTAGATTTTTGGAGGGCTAATTATCTTATATGCAATCACAATTCTCTCTTGGCAACTTGACCCAATGGAATGATTTCTTCAAATATTCTTTCATCTGTTTATTACCTTTACTGAAAATATAATGCACCATTTGAATTGATCAGCAATTTTAGTTTTCACACAACTTTTGCTCTTTAAATGCTTTAGGGCTTCCTTTCCTTTATTGTTTAAGATACCTTATTTGTTGATATATGTTCATTTGTTCTGCAATATTGAAGCAGATTAATGTGGATGCTTATCGAGGCAGGCTTTCAGTCTGTTTGGGAATAAATTAATGGGGCGCCAAGAAAGTTTGGAGTTTTATCTAAACCTCACACGGAAAGAGCTTCAAGGTCTATGCAAGAGGTGTAATCTTCCTGCGAACAGAAGCCATGTGCAATTAGCAAAATCTCTGGTTTCACATTTTAAGGTAACTCATCTTCTGTTTATTGTAACCTACTTACTGGCCAGAAGCAGTGCATTTTCTTGAATTTATGCCATTTTCTACTGAGCAAAATGTCTCAATTTGATCTATATTCTGTTAAGAGGAAAAATGGCTGCTGCTCAAAACTCTCAAAGGACCAGTCAAGCAATAACAAAGGAAAAAATAGCTTTCCAATAAAAATTACCAAAGGTTTGTTTTGACATCTATTTATGAGATGCAAGTTGTAAATAGCACAGCATAACCTTGTGAATGAGATCCTTTGTCTAAATGTTCTAGGTGTGATTGAGAGCCAGAGTGTTTATCCAGAGTCCAATGATTGGCGGCACTCATCAGTTGGCGTTCAGATTGACAGAATTGGTGATCTGGAAACTCAAAATTCACAGAAGGTTTTAGTTGCATCTTTAGCCATTGTTTTTACTTTTTCTCTAACATGGACATTAAGTAACGTGGTTACCTATTGCATTTGCATGGCTATTCATGTTATTTTGTATGCATATTATAAAGTTTCAGGTTGCTGCTGTTTCCTTATGTCACATTATTTTGTATGTACTGATTTAGGTATATAATAGCAACCCACATTTCGTCCATCCATGCCCTTCCAGAAATGAAAGAGCAGAAAACTATAGTTGCTCTGCTTGTTTATTGCCTTCAGTCGTCACCAATGTCCAAGATATCACTGGAATTATACAACCTGCTATTGAGTGCCGTGATTGGAACAGAAATGAACCTCAGAGATCCACAATGGTTGATTGCGCCAAGGACAAAACTGGCAACTCAGTACCAGTTTCCTGTAAGCGTAAACAAGTTTCTGATTTCGCCAACAACAGTAGATTTTTGGCATCTGCGATTCCCACAAAAGCTGCTCCTTCCTTTGAATTCTTCACAGCATCTGATGAGGGTATTAACCTCCATGTTGATTTAAACTCAACCTTACCTGATTGGGTTGGTCGTTTGAAGAATGATGTTTGCATCGACCAGGAATCTCGGCATTGCAAATCCATGACTTTGGGTGATCATATTAGGGGTTTGTTAGAGGCAGAGGACCCTATGAAAGATTCCTCAGGTAAGGTGGGGAAGGACTGTCAGAGTGGTGGGGCGGAGAAAAATAATGGATGCACCAATTCTTCCTCGAGTTCTGTTGTGAATGAGAACTGCCATACTGAAGCCTATCGAACAGATGTAACCATCATGACCTCAGGATGTTTAGTGGGCAATCAAATGGTTGGTGCTTCATGTACAACCCATTCAGATATCCTGAACAATGTGTCAGTTAATATTCCATCTTGTGCAAGGGACAAAGATCTGATGCTTCAGGAATCTATGGAGGTAGCCTGTGGCATGCAAAAGAGCAATAAATCAGTGATTGATACTTCTGTAAAACCTGCTGAAATGACAGATATTTTGAATCCTGATGGTAGAAAAATCTTCAATGCTTTGGAGCACAAGAAGGTGAACATTATTAGTGTTGGTTCTGATAATGCAAAATTTAATTATCCAGATAAGGAATCAGTTGCTGTTTGTGAGAAACAGAGTCCTCCAAAGTGTAGTTTACCTCAAGATAACCTTGATGTGTCTTCCACTGGCAATCTGAAACATAGTGGTGGAGCATCTCAGGTATCTGCTGATGGAGGTCGAGCAGGAGGACTGTCTGAAGCTTTAGACTTTAACAAGAGTTCATCAGAATCAGATTCTTGTCAGATTAATCAACCAGTATTAGACCATCCGATGACAGATGCTCAATCAGATGTTGGGTCATCTGACAATATGCTCAACGGCCCTCCACGTTGTAGTCTTGGACCTTTTGCTTCTGAGGTTCCAGTGTCAGCTGTGGATGATGAATTGGTATGAGTCCTTTCCTCTAACTTGGAACAATATACCATGGTTGGATAGCTGTTCAAGGGACACAAATTGTGATGCTATGCTTGATGCAGCTTCTCTTTACATTAGGTTTGAGATCGACTTTTATGCATTTTTTTTAATTGGCCTTCTAGATCTACTTCTGATCTGCAATTTGATGAATAATGGAACTATTCTTGTTTCAACAAAATTATTTTTCTTTATGGTTATTGTTTCACTATGCCATTAGTTTTTAGTTGATTAATACTGGTTTTGCTAAAATTTAGATGATTGTTACTTCACTTTCATCCTTCATGGAATTAACCAGTTGTCACCTGAAGGTGTAAATGCCAAAGATTTAAGTCTTCTAAGTCATCTGCATACCTCCTTTGGAATAGCCCTTAAAATACGTTAGAGATATTAATAAGACTTTCTACATTCCTTTCTTACTCTACTTTTTCATGGACTTACATTTGAAGCATCACTTTGGATTCTCAGGATATGGGTATGGAACATTCTGTAGATAGTCAAAGTGACTTAAGAATTTTAGATGATTCCTTTTGAAATTTGTCATTTGAAGATGGTGTGGAGATTTGGAAAATAATGAAAATTTCTGTGCTGGTTTGTGATGTAGAATGTGGTCGACCCTATACCTAGACATGGATTAAGGCTAGAAGTTCTCTCGAGAATTAAAATCATATATTTTCATGAATTTAGGTGTCGAAGGTAGTTCCATAATTTCATGTTTCAGCATGTAGTAAATGGTTTTTTCTTTTAATCCTATTCTAAGTGGACTTTATCTGTAAGTCCTACCTTTATCAATTTTATTTATATTCGTGCTTTATTAAGGGCTCTGATAAGAAATCAGAATTGGTTGATGAAGGGAATCAGTCTGCTTTAGCTTCATGCTATTTTTAATGGTGTGATTGTCTTTGTGATTGCCTTACAAAACTATATGAGATAAAGATATATAGATCAAGTAATGCCTTGGGTAATTCACTTAAATGTCCAACTTCTTATTTTCTATCTCACTTGAGAATGATTGGAAATCAAAACTGTTCATAGTCATAAGATATATGATGGCAATGGTGGTGCTTTTCCTCTAAAACGATTTGATCAATGGCCTAAATCTCATGATGTTAATTACTTTCTTCATGTAATTGCCCTTCCTTAAAAAGTGTATAATTATTTTTTTTAGAGAAAAAAGTATATAATTATTAGCTAACATAGTTTTTATTTTTTTTTACAAATTACCTGTTGCGTGTGTATACCCATGTAGAAAATCCTAATCATTAATTTATAAAAAATTTAAAATGCCAATTACATTTAAGCTTATGTATATTGTAATATTAAAATACTTTTTAAAACCATGAGTACCCACTTGTGGCTATGGGTATGAAATATGAATCACATGAGCTAGAAAGATGGAAGGATATCATTGATAAATAACAATCTATTTGAAAAAGAAGATGATTGTAAATAGGGATCAAAGTTGTTTTTAGTGATTGTATGCATATAAGAAAACACACCCATGCGAGAGGCCTACCCCTTTATGTTTATCATTATCCATATACAAGAGTTACAAGAGATGTAATTCGTAAGAGGAGATTTATACAAATACAAGTAGAGAATTAATCCATCTTTCTGTTGAAAGACTCGTCATTAGATACAGTCTTAATTCGAGCGTATTGGATCAAGTTCAAAACCAGGTAAGCTACACTAATGTTGTTGTGCCAAATGACTGGAGCAGTAGAACTAGAAATGTAGCTTGTTGAGGAGATGATGAAGCGGAGAATCTTCAAAATCTGTAACAATTAAGCCGTTTGCTTCAGGCCGATTATTTGAAAAAGTAGGGCCATGGAGAATCGATCTAAAAATTTTGGTTAAAGACCATATAAGGAGGATTATGTCTAAAGGTATTGATTGAGAGAGTCTGTTGAGTTGAGGAGTTGTCTTATCCTTTTTAATGTCATGGTGGAAGAATGGGATTACAATGGATAAAAGACTAAGATTTTTTTTAGTTTACATCTTATGGCCACATATTGCAGTTAAGATTTTTGTAATGTGTTTGTTGCTAAGGTTATGTTTACAATATAATACAAAAGAATTTTTGTGATGCATTTGTTGCACGGGTGATGTTGTCACCCATCATATACGACCAAAAGAACGCAGTAATCCTCATCCCATGCTCACCCATGGGAAAAATTTGTTAAGCTCTAAGTAAACTTTTTTTACCCATTTTACCCCTTTCTTTTTGTTTCTATGAGAATATATCTAATATTTTAATTCATACCCCTTATAAAGCGTAGTTCTCAAATGCTTGTGAAATTTGCAATCACAAATACACCCCTTAAAGCATGATTCTTGCATATATTTGTGTGCACACACACACATTTATATAGAACGCTTTTACATACTCTTATCATGGTTGATGTTGCATGTATGCCTTTGATAAATTTATAATTACATATATATATCCTTGCATTGATATGCATATCATAGTCTTAATTAGTTTTTCCTAAATATAGAAACAATTACAATTTTTTTAGTGGTCTATATGCAAACAAAATTTGTTAGTATATATACATATACACACACACATACATATGCGAGCTCACCCACACACAACATACACACATTGTTTTGGTTATTAGAATTTACCATATTATAAAACACTTCCGAACTAGTTTGCAATTTATTTTTGGATGTTGATGATTAATATTTTGATCAAAATACTTTTATGCTAGATAATTGTATCTTTACAATAAACATTAATGCTTTAAGATTTTGAATAATTCAAATCATATGTTAGGTTTCTAGTGTAAATATTTTGAAAATTACCTCACAGAATAATGGTATTTTTGACATTTAGCATGGTGGACCTTTTTTCTTGTCTATAGGCGTTTTCCAAATATAGATACATACACAAGATTATTTTTTTTGTTTTGTCCCTCCTTATGTGGTCTTGCCCATGCTATTCTATCATGCGGCTATACTCTACCCAAGTGTTTGTTACAGTTAAATTTTAGAGTCAAGATACATGACAATATATGGGTACATACTTATATGCCCGTATGTTTGTTTGCCGCTACCAAACTCTCCACATATGCGAAAGCTTATATTGTACGTACCATAAAAGTAACTTGCTTAGTAGTTAAGCATGGGTCTAACAATGCACTTCAATGTCCATATAAGTAGCTTGCATAGTAGTTAAGCACATGCCCTTCAAACTCTTGCATGGATCCAGCAGTGCCCTTCAATGTCCATGTTGTTTGAGCTTATATGCCAAACTCATCCCTATAGGAAACTTTATTTTCATTTCTCATGCATTTTTCTTGAAGGATCTAATAGTTGTGCTTTTTCCTGAGTTCCAACCTATGTTGCCCATTTGTGTGGACACGCGTCTCAAACTCAAGGACTTGTATTGCCCAAATCATAGCTCTATTATTGAGTTTGAGCCAACAATGGAACTTATGAATATTATAGTTTGTTCCCAGTTATAACCTTTTATAACGGTATCAACTTAAAGCAGATCTAGGAACACTAGTTTCGAGTGACATAGACCTTTCATGAATTGCAGTTCACTTACCTAATGTCTAGAACACTATGAGAATATACTTGTTTGTCTTTCTCAAAATTACAATCTCGCACTCTCAAATCCTAACCCTGTTTTAACACTCTGCTTATATCTCCCCTGGAAACATTGTGACCTTGAGGGCCTCATTGAGTATACAATGTGGTAAATATGTCTGGGATGACTTGATATGTTTGCGTTCTCTCTATCTCTGTGCATTTGTTTCTATAAAAATGAATATGGTTATGGCCATTGATTTTCCATTGCCATTTGTGGACATGTAAAGGTCATAGCGACACTTGGACTGCAAAATGTGACCCTTTTGATGTTAGTCTGCTTTTGAAAATTTTCACATGGAACTCTGCTTTTGCTGGTCAAAGAGGCTACCAATTAAGCTCTCACCAAATGATGACTTCAGCTGTGTAATCATCAATAATTTTGAGTATCAAATGTCAACATAATTGAACATGGATTTAAATTGAAGTATTTTTGTGTATGCAGGATAGGAGCATTGAGGGGAGGGAAAAAGAGAGCTCAGAGTAATCTCTGCTTTAGCTGCAGTTTATCGGTATCTTGATTTTAACAAATTCATACCGATGTAAGCTTTGTTACTTGATTATGCAGATGCTCACAATTTCCTGGCTTCATAGTTGAGAATGGCAAAAAACCTCACAGTTCTAAGACAACAGAGGAATTCCAGAGTAGGAAACAACACTCTAATGGTGAAAGTAAGATTGGCGCTGTTATGAATTTAAGAAGCACAGAAACTATATGTGATTCAGTTCTTCCCAGGAGATCTTCAAGACTTGTGTCTAAGGTTTAATCTGTTGATTCTGTTCTGACAACTGAGAGGTAATATCTTCTGATCTCATGTGTACTTGTGGTTTTTATTCAGCTGATTCCTTTTGCCTTATATTTGTTATCAATTGGCTATGCGGGAATTGAATTGGACTAAAACGACCCCATTGTTGTAAATTGCTGCACTATGCATATGAGATGCAAACCTTTCATTTCTTTAGTGTCCTGACAAAAATGATGCCAATGATTGTTAAACATTATACAAATCCTATGATATGGGTGATAACTTATATGTTGATAACCATGTAGTTATTGGCGCTTGGCCACCCTTGTCCATGTCTGCATATATGAATACTATGAAGTTTTGCTTGACTATCTAAAAAACAAATAACTGAGCGTGGACCATCTGGAAGCACATACTTACACGTTTGAAAATGGGACTAAAAAGTAGGTGTTGGCCTTGAATGTGTAGTTAAGCGGGTGTTTAAATACCTAAACTAAGAATCTTTTAGAAACTCAATTTTTTGAATCTCTTGGTTCTTTGGATGAATATGAGCCTTAACAACATGAGGCATTGCTCGGTCCATGCAAGAGTTCATGAGATGCAGTTTGCTATTTGCATTTGGCATCTACTTTTCATACCTAATAATACATTGTTGTGTGATTATGTGGTTTTCCCTGATCTAATTCCCAACCCACGCATGTGAAATTTACCGCAAAATAAAGTTTATGACAGTGTCGCAGAAACTTTTATTTCCATAATAACCAATGTTTCTACCACCTAACTGATACTAATATTTGGACTTCCTGCCTTCTTACGCTGCCAATCTTCTCCCTCTCTTGTAGATTCAAGGCTGTTTTAATTTGTAGTTCTATGATATTTAGATTCTTTAATACACCTGAGAATTTCTTTGATTCTTCAGTTGTCAGTGTTTTTTTTTTCTGTTTAATTTTTCTTGGATTCCATTGATTCTAACTTCTATATCCTCTTGATTTGCCATATTTATATTCTGACTCTTATTTTCTTCATATGCAGTTGAATTAGTCGAACTTATTACTTACATTTGCAAAAATAATAAAAAAAGAAAAAAAAAAACTGAAGACGAGTTACTCTTATTGGAGACTAATTATTTCACAGCAGAGGCAGAGGCAATTTGTACAAGCACACTCAAAAATGCCCTTCTTCTCGTGGAAGCTGACCGGAAGGGGGGAATGTATGTTTTGGGTATTATAAATGTCATAATTCTTCATTCTCCATTGGTTAAGAGAGGAAAAGAAGAAAAAAAAAAACTTTTCATTCATGTTTACATGTGGATGTGATGATTTATCATGGAATCAGCAGAATTAACACATTTAAATTTCATTTAATATTCTTCGCCCTAGATCATGAAAATTTTGTAAATAGGTTTGTGTAATGTTCTTATGTGTGTTGCTAATGTTTTTTTGTTTTAAGTTCAAAAAATGATTGGTGTTGGTACCAAAAAGCTTCCAAAGAGCAGATGGTTTGAAACAGGTGTATTACAGTATTAGTGCCCTCAAGATTTGTGTTTTCAAAGAGGATTGATATTCTTCTTCTTCATAATTGAGTGGTAAGATTTTCACTTCCAAATTTGATGAATAATTGATATGATTTTGATTTATTGGTGTACTTTTCTTCGCCCAGGTGTGTGAAAATACTGAGAATCTGAAGTCGGTGTATTCTGACTTAGGATCCAATTTTTATTTTATTTATTAATTCTTTTACCGCACTGAGGGTGTTTTATATATCATTTAAATGTTATGTAATTAAAAAATACAAGCAACCGGAGTCCAAAAAAAACCAGCAAATTAATGATATTTCTGAGAAACTTAGATGCCCCCACGCAGGATCGAACTACGGACCTTCAGTTTACAAGACTGACGCTCTACCACTGAGCTATAGGGGCCAGGTTTGTATGTGTCATTGATTATATGTATTTTTCCCTAGAAATCATAACTTTAAATAATCTTTTACAACTATATATAATAATTTAAAGGAAATAACGGTTGAATAAAAAGAAACAAAAACAAACTCCTAGACTATATGCAAAATTTTCTCATATTTCATATGATAATATAAAAAATACAAGCATAAGTAATGCGTAGAAGATCCTCATTCATATGATAATTGTTTAACCCATTCCTATCCCAATTTTAAAATTGAGGTTTTAAATCCTACTTGCTACTTATTCATTTTTTTTTTTAAATAAATGATGTCTAGAGAAATGGTATATACATCTACACTTATTGAATAATAATAAGTAAAAACGGTATTTCAATATCACATCTTCTAAGCGAGTTTTTAAGTAGAAGTCACTGGTGTATTTACTGCAATTATTTTATTTTATTTTTTTTTTTTTTTAGATAGGGCGACAAGCGCCAACTCTCAGGGGCGTACGCGTGACGGGGGGATTGCCTACAACGTCCTCACCCTCTTGGAACGGGGGAGCACAGTTCGGGGGGATTGAACTCGCGTCTCCTCCCACGAGGGGACCCGAGGTACCGCTGGGCTACAAGCCCTTTGGTTACTGCAATTATTTCGAAAATAAAATAAAATAAAAATAATCCATAAAATCTTTCCATTTATTAATCAACTCTATTTTAACTGTTATGTTATATCGGGTTTGGATCTAGTAAGAATGAGAATAAAGATCCGACCCGTTTAAGTTCGCAGCTATAAGTAGCGGCTACCTCCTTCTCCTTGTTTCCTGATCGAGACTCGAGTCGCCGGAGCACCAGAGACGAAGTAGATGTCCGGTAGGTTGCTGAGGAGGGTTCTCAAGGAGCAAGAGGAGCAGCAGCACCATAACCAGGAGCTCGATGAGGAACCCGATGATTCTCCTAAGCGCGGAGCTCCCTTAAGGAACCTCTTTGATCTCCTCGGTGACCAGGTCTGCTTGCTCTAAGCATTAGGGTTTTTATTGTTCTGATGTTGTTTTGCTTAAGTGCTTGAGATTGTTGCGGCTAGTGATAGGGGTTGTGATCTTTATTGGCTTTCTTTGTTGTTCTGTCTTAATTTTTTGATTTTTGTTTCTGAATTTGAAGTTTAGCGACTGAAATTTCTTGGCTTGAATGTGTTGTTTGGTGGGAAAGATTGTTTCTTTTCTTTTTGCGTGATTTTGATGGGATTAAAACTTTTTGAACCTGAAATCAGGAGTGTTATCCTTTATTTTTGTGCTTTGATCGATTTTTTGGAAGAATAGTTCTAAATTTACAGGATATAATTTTCTATGATATGTTCCGAGTTTAATTAGTATGTTTGAATTGGATGTGGTTGTCAGGCTTAAGGATTTCAATTTTTTTTGGTTACTATTGCTTATAGTGTAAGGAGATGGCTTTTTTTTTCATATGTTCCAATCTTTGATTGAAGGATGCATATGGTGCTTAAACTTGTTCCTAGTTGGCGCTCTCTTCCCCTCCTATTTTTAATGACTTGGACTGCCATTAGTTATAGAATCTAACGATGGCTTCCAGCAAGTGTAGTTCTAGATTTCTGCAATTTAGCTCTGATTTCTATAATTTATATAGAGGACACTTCTAGCAAGTCTAGTTCCAGTGTTTTTTTTGCACTTTATCTCCTGATTTCTATGATTTATATAAAGGGCGCTATTTTTATTAAAATAAACATGGGTTTTGAGTATGACTCTTCAATCTTCATTTGGAAATAGAAGCTTATGTTTCTTAATTTGGCATAAAGTTTAGGTGTTTTATTGATAGAAAATGGTCTTCTATCTTTTTTTTCCAAGATAATAGAGTGCATGTTTTTTAAATTAACAATTGCTGGTGAGTTTTGGCTAAATCTTTATTACCTTTTCCCTTTTGTTATTGTAAGTTTTCAGTGTCTCATTGTTTTCTGAATTACTAGTACTTGATAGTGAATTTTTTTGCAGGAGGATGGGCAGGAAGCTGATGATTTAGACAAACAAGGAGATGCTGCTGAACAAGCAGAACATGTGAGTAGCGACTCTTCCAATGTAGTTGCAGCTAATAGTCGAAAAACCAAGAAAAAAAAGAAAAAGGGTAAAGAGGATAAGCCAAGGTCAAAATCTAATGTTGAAGAGATTGAAAAAATTTTAGAAGATCTTTCCATCATCAATAAACCTCCTATTCAACAAACAGAAAAAAATACCAGAGCCATTCAGATAGAATTTGAGGAAGCAAATGCTAAGAAGCATACTGTTTCATCCATTCTTGCTGTAGATCCCAAACATTTAAAAGCAGAAAATGAATTGAGAAAAATATTTGGTTCCAAAGTTGTCAGTTCTTTCGAGAATAGTCATAGTGGTAGCAGCTCAAGGCATGTACATGGTGGGAGGCGTGTTGCCCACAATCCAAGGAAGACAATTCTTGTTACTCCATTAAACTATTGGCCCTGGTGGGATAGATCGATGTCTATGGAGCTTCTGGAAACAAAGGAAGGGGTTAATTATTTCAGGTAACTTTCATTCTTTTCTAGTTGTCAATAAATGGCAGCATGACAAATGCAATTGTTTCTCAACTTGGATTGATATTGTTCTATCACTTATGCCATAGGTATTACTATATTTTGTGCTTAATACCTCAATTTATGTTGAATAGGAGTATGGCTGATTTAGATTTTCTGTGGTTGATTATCTAAAGTAAGAATGAAACAAAATAATCTCATGTTCATCTTTTGGGTTCTGCTAGAGTATTACTTCTTGGTCTGGTTTATGTTAGCATATGATATATCTGTTCTCAAGATTCAGCTCATTCAACTCACACCTGAACTTTCAAAGTTGTCAGTTATCCTTGTTTTCTCTGTCAAATTATTTTGCTTACTACTGTTGCAGACAAAGGAGAGCTTATAGAATCATTGGTGATTCTATATAACTAATGTTGCTCATTAGAAAGTTTTTCCCTTTTTGCTTTTTTATTTTTCCTTAATGTGATATGATTGAACTTGCTTGACTAAAGGAGTACTTTTTTTTTTTTGCTGAACTCATGTTGCATACCAATATTCTGATCATCTTGGCTTGGGTTGATGTGTCATTGTTGCATATGGCATCCTTTCTTGCTGCTAAGTTTATTTCTCCTGCAGGTATGTGCATTCCCCTTCTTACAGGCATGCACAAGAAGCATTTGAAGCTGCCAAAGAGATAAATGATCTCAATGCCATTGCTGCTGTTTTAGCACATTATCCTTATCATGTTGAGTCATTATTGACCTTTGCTGAACTTTTCAAGTATTCAGGGGAGCATCAATCATCTGCTGATGCCATCTCAAAGTGCTTATTTGCATTGGAGTGTGCATGGCATCCACTATTCAGCCCTTTGCAAGGTAATTGCCAATTGAAGTATACTGATGATACAAATAAGCCATTGTTCTCAGCCCTTTTCAGTCACATGAAAAACATGGATAGACGTGGCTGCCATCGTTCAGCTCTTGAGGTATGCAAGCTTCTGTTATCTCTAGATCAGGATGATCCAAAGGGAGCTCTGTTTTGTGTTGATTACTTTTCTCTACGAGCACAAGAGTATAGATGGTTGGAACAGTTTGCGGAGGAGTATCAAAGTGATAACTCGATATGGCTGTTTCCAAACTTCTCTTATTCCCTTGCTATATGTCGATACTATCTCGAACAGGATGCGGCATCTGGAAATGAAACTTCATCGGCTGGGAAAGCCACCTCTGGTGATCTTATGAAGCAAGCCTTAATGCTTCACCCATTGGTTCTTCAGAAATTAGTGGCCAAGGCACCTCTGAAGGATTCTGCTTGGACCCAAATACTCGAGCATTCATTCTTCAGATCAGCAAAGGCGGGCAGCCCTACTCTTGATCACCTTATTAGCATTTACGTGGAACGGAATTATATCATGTGGAGGTTCCCAGAACTGCAGAATCTGTTGAAGGAGGCTGCCCTACTGGTGATTGAAATGCTGAAACAGAACAACAGTGAAGCCTGGGACTGGCAATGCGTTAGAAAAGAAGCTTTTTCATCAGACAAAAATGAGTAAGCCATTTTGATCTTCTAAGACTTGTCAATTGTTTAAATTTTTAAAAAAAATTATGGACTTTTTTGTGCTCTTTATGAACCCACCCATTTGACCTGAGTTTTCTTCTCCTTAAATTCTTTTATGTCCAACTGTTTGATTTGCAAATTCTCATCTCTGCTTGAAATAAATCTGAATCCTTGTGCATGACAGATATTCGCATTTGCTCGTCTCTGATTTTTCTGATGTGGTACCAACACTTCCTCCGGAAGAATTGCGCGCCCTCATGGTTGCTCCACACATGATGCATCATCATCATCAGATTCCTGATGGCAATGCCGAAGCCGTTGCTCTTGAGAGAGCCCGTGCTCCAAGAGAAGTCGCCGGTCGCAATGCAGTGGCTGTGTTCCTGGAATCATTGCTTCCATGGGTTGATTTCGGTCATGAAAACCATGAAGACCATGAACATCCAGATGGAGGTGACCAAAATTTCAATGATGATCTTCATTAGAAACATTCTTCACTAATCCGTTTTCTTCTATTTTTTCTGCTTCCTTTTGACATTGGAATGCCTACCCTGGACAAACTTGTGAAGCCTTTTCTTTTTCTTTTTTTGCCTTTTTTTTTTCTCTCTTTTAATCTTTGTTCCTAAGTTAGCGAGATATATATATATATATACAACAATTCCTCTCTCAGGCTTTTAGGCAATACTGTAGTTTTGTATGTTAAGTTATTATTTACAAGTGATGGATTCAAAAGGCATCAGGTATGGTTATATTACCCATTAATTTTGTTATACTACATTTTCCAAAATATAATGGTGGATTTTGTTTGGGCCTGTGACAAAGTCAAGCTTGGATTCAATTGCTTGAATTTTTTTTCCTTAGTTTGGAGGGTTTTTTATTATAAAATGAATTGAAATTTGAAATAAATATTTTACACTAGCGATAGAAGTTTATTGATATAAAACTTTTTTTAATTCATCAATTTAATCAATTGCTATCCCTGGACACAAAGCCTTCATTGTTATTTTATTTTCACGCTTTCAGCACTATTTATTTATTTATTTATGAAAAGTTTTTATTTTGGAATTAAAGGTTAAAAATAGAATTATCAAAGTAGTCCTACATTTTTATCTAAATATTATTTTTTATTCTCTAATTTACAGCCAAATCACATATTAATTATTGAAATTTTAAAAATAATTAATTAATGCGTCACAAAATGATGCCATTTTCCTTCTTCCAGCCCTCACAACGTGCAATCCTCTCTCTCTCTCTCTCTCTCTCTCTCTCTCTCTCATGGCGTCGTCCTCGGCATCCACCTCGCATATGCTGAGGCTGGTGCTCACTTGCCGGAAAATCACGGCTGAGGTGACGATCTCGAGAACGGGGACCATCGTGGCCATGGCCTCCTCTGGCGAGCAAGAGTTTGTACAGCAGCATCGAGCGCGTCTTTTGAGTCGGTTTCCGAGATCCCGTAGCATCTGGGACGCTCGCGATGCTGCGCGCGTCGGCGAGAAGCTCGGGCTCCGTCTCCGCGGCGCCGGTGTAGATGCCGTCGAGGTCGATCTTGACCTTGAGCTTTCCCGCCCTCCACACTACCGCCGTTCTCTCGCTCCCCTCTTTCTATCTGTCCAGCAAGCCGGCGTGCGCGTCGCGGGAGCCGATGAGCTCAAGTGGCCGTGAGATTTTTAGGGTTAGGGCTTCCAATTTGTGGATTGTGGGGATTTTTTTTATATAATTTTGAATTTGAGGCTGAAACAAGAACATCGAGCTGTCAATGGAATCGAAGATTATTTTTAAATTTTTTGTTGTTCCAAAATTATAGTTTTATCATGAATTTATGAAGTGTTGCCCTTCATCGACTATTGGAGAAAAGTTTCATTTTCTGAAAAAAAAATTACTTCAGTATTTATTTCTAATTGAAATCATGAATTACTCAATAATATTATACAAAAAATTGCTCTAATTAAAGCATCCAAGTGGAGGATTTAACACCGCCCTTTCTTGAATTATTTTTATTATTTTTTATGGTAAATTTAAAGGAATTTTTAGTTGTTCCACAGTTGGTGTTTGTAAATAATCATAAGAATTTCTCTTTTTTTTTTTAAATAAAATTTAATTCACGTATCAGTTAGAATTAAAAATGAAAAAAATCTAATTACTAAATATTAATATTTGTTTTTGAATATATATATATATATATATATATATATATATATATCAAATAAATTTTTTTTTATTTTGTATAAAAAGAAACAAAGATTAAAGCGATTGTTCTCTCATAGCCCATCGCCGCTGTTTCTCTCCGTTAGATAGAGTGGGAAAAGCATGGCGATTTGGCGTCGAATCCGGCCGGCTGTCATCGATCCTCTCTACCACCACCAAACGAGGTGGCTCTCCTCTCTCGTCGGAGCTCCAGTGGTGAGCGGCGCTTGTGGACCGCGGGGATCGGGTGTTGTCGAGAAACCCCTCTGCTTATCACCCGCCCTGGAATTCAGCTTCATCTCCGTTAGATCTTTCGCTGCTCCCGTTCAGGTGGATTTCTAGTCCTTTGGGGAATTGTTGTTTTTCTTTTTTGGGATTTCGATTGTTATGGCTTGCCATAATGCATGGATTTGTAGGCTAAGCCGAAATTTAAACCTGGCATGAATTCCTCGGCTGGCCCTCGCATGAATGAGGGTATCACCGCCCCTTTTGTCCGGGTTGTCACTGACGAAGGTAAAAGCCCTGGTTTGAAACCCCTTGTTTTGGTATCTGTTGTTCTTTTGCTAGGATAAATGTATGGTTGTTTAGGTTAAAGTGGCATTTACTGAATTTCATCAGCTTGTAGGGCATTGGATTATCTCAAGGCTGGAGGCACTTGATCGTGCAAGAATGCTCAATCTTGACTTAGTTGAGGTTATTGATTTCTTTTGTATGTTGTTCATGATCTTTTTTAACTTATTTTGTTATCATCTTGATTTCATAATTACATCCTTTATTAATGAAATTGGTGGTGGGCATGATGCGACTGTGTTTGAGGATTTGGAGCTGAACTACAGTATATTAATCAAGTTAAACTTCCAATCTCTTTGTATTTGTTTATGTATAGCTTTATCCCTGTTTAATTTATGTATCATGTTCAAGTCTATCATGCTTGATCTTGATCATAGTTGTCCTTTTAGTTCCAAAAATTCGTAAATCCACAAATTATTGAGAAACTTGATGTTGCTATAGTTAGAGAAGAGGTTCCGTTCCGAGGAAGTGCACTAGTCCTCTAGGGAAATACTTTAAATATATATACTTGACAAACAGCCTCTAACATCTTATCTCATATGAACAACCATGAACTGTTACAATTGTCTCATAGCAAGATCAGGCCTCTTGCAATAATTTAGTTGAAAACCTACACTTTATTGAAATAACATCAGGACACTAGTGGATATCCTAGAGGAATAATACTTGATGACTGCTTGCTAAAGTGTATAAATGATATCAAAACATGAAAATAAGATATAGTATCTGTGGCAAACTAGTGCCTAATAACTCAAAAAGATCTTCATTCATCTAATAATGATATTTTAATTATTTTTTTCCATTTATCTAACCGATTTCATTTTGTAAATTTTTTTAGATATTTTAAAACCAATGTGTAACATAATATCAATGTTGAAGCCTTTTTCTTGGGATGGATTTGCGTAATTTAAGCATGATTTGGCGTCAAGAAACTTTGAACTGAGAAGTTTGTCTGTTAATGGAATGCAGGTTCAAAGACACGCAGATCCACCTGTTTGCAGGATCTTTGATTTCTATAAGGAAAAGTTTAGACAAGAAGTAAAAGAAAAGGAACGTGCCAAAAGCAAGGTTAGTTGTATTTTAGGATTTTATTTTCTGCTTAAAGAAAACTTGATATCAGGGAATTTATTCAATTTATTTCTTAGATACTTGCGACTTCATGTGAATATTAGATGCTTGATGTGTTTTGCAAGCGCACGGTTTGTCAAGTAGTAATAAAGTTATCGTTCGCATGGTTTTAGTTAAATGCTCTTAAAAGGTGGATTATCCTTAAGTACTTGCTATTTTCTTGCAAGATATAGCAAGGTGCTTGATTAAGCTAACCTCTACTTTTGTGGTGATTAAACCTAATTAACCCTATGAGCTTTGTGATAATCCAAAAATCCTCAAGAAACCTTACCGCAAAGTTCCAGGTTTGGCTGTAGGATTCTAGTGTTAAAGGTCACCTCTTAGTCCTTCCTTTAACTCCTAATGCAATTGAGAACATTCACAATCACAAGCATTAAGTACTCTAAAACCAGATCGAAAACAATTAACCATTAACAAAAGGAGAAATTCAAAACATAGCATCCCTTACATTTCTTTGGGCTAATACCAATCCTAGAAAAGAAAGGTTTTACATGTTCATGTTCACGATAAAAACCATCGACATTGGTTCAAGCATTTGACAAGAAAAATACAAGGCTTAAAGAAAAGAAACTCCTTATCCTTCACACAAGAGTTGAGTAAATGCTGGCTGATCGACGATTTTAAGAAGATCTAGGCTTCATCTTTGATTTTCTCCACTTTTGGTTGCTCTTAGATCTCTTCTTGCCCTCTTGGGGATGCCTTCTTCTCAGCCTCCAACCAGTCTCTCTTGAAATGATCTTTTTCTCCTTTTATATGGGGTCCACCAGGTAGGGTTTTACATGACTACTAAGCAACATGGGTGTGGTGGCCTGTCTGACATAGGCAGGCCATGTTCCTTTCTGGATGAATCTCTGAAAGGTCTGCAATAATCCAAAAAGAGGCACGGGTGTGCTCTGTGACACAACCTGGATGTGCTTCTTACTGGATTGGGCTTCTTGTTCAATTCTTCCTCCACAACAAATGTTCTTCATCTCCCTTTCGGAAATGATTTGACCCATACATGCAAAATATTAAAAGAAGTGATCCAAATTAAAAAGGAGCGACAATTACAATATAGACCCTAATAAGCATCAATTCAAACCCAATTCATATGAACATTTTACACAAATTTCAACCACATCAATGCTCACCAGTGGATTTGGACAGTGTCTATTCAATTAAGCTAAGGTATTTCTGAGAGTGAATAAACTTGTGGTTGCAGAATTCTGTGAAGATGGATAGGAATGACAGTTATTAATTATTTAATTTGATCAATGATGGGTCATTTGGTCAATAGATAATCATTGAAAAAGGCATTATCATGATTCTGGACATGAATTAGATCTCGTGCGTTTAGTATTTGGCCCAGAATTTGGTCAATACCTTTATTTGGCTCTCCAAAAGGGTAGGCATTTTATGTCCTCAGCGATTCCTGACAATTTCAAGTTTCAAAATGTTGAACCACACGCCACGTACATATGCTGAGGGGGCTTAAAAATGATCTCAATGGAATTAACAACTTTTTAATTTGATTTCAATCACGATGATGTAATTAATGGAGTCTGCATGGTAAAGCTTGACTTTGCCCATAGCTTTGTTTAGATGTATACCAACTTTTAGAATTAGACTTGTTTTATACTATGTGGTTGTATAATGGAGTTTGTATGGCAAGGCTTGACTTTGCCCATTGCCTTTGTTGACTGTTTGATTAGTTTTTAAAGCATACTTGATGATAACTGATAACAAATGCTATTCATTTCATCTGAAGCATTTTAGTGATGTGATCAATATCCAATATCCAAAAGCCTGGATCATAATGAAGATGATGGTTTGATTAGTTTGTCATGATTTGCTAATCTGGACTCTGGACACTGATACTCTTTATACCATAACTAGCACTATAATACTGCCTTTTGGGCAAGAATCTTTTATAGACCAACTGAGAAGACATATATTTAATTAGGGGGCAAATTCTTATACATCTAAATGTTCGTACCTGAACAACTTCTTTCAGTATGGAATGCATACATATACATATATTTATTATTGAAATGTAATCACCTTTCATTGCTCATAATTTTGGGTGTCTACATGTTTCTTTGTCTAAATCAAGTTTCTTTACTATATTTATATTCCATGATTGTGTGGCCATGATGCAGACTGCAGTTGCTTTGCGCAATGGTGAGAACAAAGAAATACGCTTTACACCAAAAACTGTAAGTAGTGCTTCTACAACACACTTTTTTGGGCTATCATTTTGTTTTATGATAACCTTTTTGGTCTTAGTTAGTTAGAATATCCTACTTTATATAGTTAAGGTACCTTTCTTTGTCATTTTTTTCTATTGTTCAATGGATGAAATCCTTTTTTGTGCTGCTGATAGAGGCTAGACAAATTGTGGAATTAATGATAAAGGTTACACCAAGTGCAGGACTAGTCCCTCCTCTTGTTAGACACAAAACTCAAGATGATCATTTCGGGTTCTCTCTATCCCTTTTGTTTTTCGGCGGGTTTTTGCCCGGCACCCCGGGGGGGGGTTGACTTGAAATGGTTTTATTGGTAGTTTAGTATTCTGCTGATCTGAAGTGGGAGTACACTATTATCCTTGCAACAATCTAGTTTATTTTCGGTTTAAAAGTCTTTATTTACTCCTTTCATCTGATTTGTTAAGCAGCTATGGGCATCTCCATACAACAAGAAAATAAAATCATAAAAGGTTCATAAAGTATATTAATGATCTTTGAATATGCTAAATGCAAGCTTCGAACGTCAACATCAGAATGCTGAAGTGGGAGTGGCAGTTGACTTGAAAGGGCTTTATTGGTAGTTTTAGTATTCTGCTGATCTGAAGTGGGAGTACACTATTATCCTTGCAACAATCTAGTCTATTTTGAGTTTAAAAGTCTTTATTTACTCCCTTCATCTGATTTGTTAAGCAGCTATAGGCATCTCCAAACAACAGGAAAATAAAATCATAAAAGGTTCATATAGTATATTAATGATCTTTGAATATGCTAAATTCAAGGTTCGAACGTCAACATCAGAATGCTGAAGATGAATTTTTATACTAAAATCTGAGTATATTTGGGAACTATATCAGTAGAATTGGAGAATTATGTTTCTTTCTGAATTGAATGGAAAATTATATGAACTATGAATTGTTTGAATTGTATGATGAGGCTCTATTTGTCTTTAAGAATTAAGACTTGGGTCAAGAGAAGAGAATAATTATGTGATGAATTGGGGGAACATTGGGAAATTTTTACTGATAACATAAAGCTCTTAGACCTCCCTATAAAGCTTCCATTTTTAATTTGAACAAGCCATCGTAGTTCCTATTTCTGTAGTGACCAAAAGCAAGATCTGCAGATTGTTTTTCAGTCTATGATTAATTAATTCAGCTTGAGAAGAAAGATTATGCCACTTTCACTATGTACTATACGACATGGACAAAATCTTTGATAAACTTAATACTGGGATAGGTGATATCTAGATGAATTGTGGGATAGGTGATATCTAGAATAATATGCAGTTGTTTCAGTATAACTCTTTGCTCAGTTGTTTATTACCATAACATAGTATATTCAGCTAATTGAAAAAAGTGGATGTCATTATTGATCGCCAATTGAAATAAAATGATAGCCCAAAAAAGGTTATCATAAAACAAAATAGTGCATATTATTCTCCTTGTTTTTTGTATATTATTGATAAATCATCCACTATTTCAATTGGCAACTTGACTGGAGAATAAACAATCACACAACTTAGGAAATAGTGGATGTCATTATTGATCGCCAATTGAAATACTGCATATTATTCTCCTTGTTTTTTGTATATTGCAAGAATAACAAATGGCATTGAACTTCAAAATAATTGTATGGCTTCTGTTTGGATCAAATTACTAAATAATGATAAATTGCATTCATAAGTGGCGTATCTTGGCTGTGTCATCAATACATATGATATTAGTCTATTTGGAAGCATGTTTTGCCGAAATAAGGATTAAGGACATATGCTGATTATAGCTGTTCTTGTTCCACATCAATAGATTAACCTTTAAGTTTTTCAACATAAGTCCAAAAAACACAATGAAGGCATTTTTTTCTTTTGTAAACTGTCAATCAGATAACCTACTAATTTATCCTTTTGCCAAGTGCTGGTCTTTCAAATAATTCACTCTGATAAAAATCTTGATGATCACCTAGTTTCCTGTCCTGATGAAAACTCTTAAATAATGCAGGGGTCCTATAATTGCATGTTGTGAAGACTCATACACGATTCCTCTGTTTCTTGTCATTCCAGTTAAAGATTTGGCTCTTAATTATTGCACTTGCTTTTCCTTCAGGAGTTGAAGGACCTTAAAATGAAAGCAGACACAATCACGAGACTAATGGAGCGTGGTTACAGAGTGAAGGTACTGCAGCTGACCTTTATGGTTCATATACTTGCCTGTTTAAATATAGTGCCTTTTTTGTCATCCTTTCATTAAACCTCTCTTTCTTGATTATGTAAATTATGAGTAATGAGTTGCAGTAACTACCTTTCTTTTTCACCCAGGCATTTTTCTTCCAGAAAGCTGATCTAACTTGTCTTACTAAATGATTTCCTTATGTTGGAAAATTCTAATTGCATATGCACCTTTTATTCAATGGAACAGTGTACAGCTATGCCTGCTGGAAAAGAAAATGAAGATTTGGCAGGCCTTCTATCAAAAGTTTTAGTTCTGGTAAAAATCTTTGACAATCTACATACCTTCTTTATGTATTGCTGGTTTTCATGAATACAGCACTATGGCCTGCTAGATTTCTAGTGCGTTGTGTGTTTTTCAGATTCTTAGAGCATCAAACATTTTATGTGAAACAGATTGAAGATATCTCTATTCTGGAGAGTGGTCCACATGCGGAGGCAAGCAAAGCTTACGCTATTGTCAGGCATGTTAAATTTGCGACAAAGAAATCTGGAAAGAAAGTCAGCAAGGTTTTAGAGGCTGTCAGTAAAGGAGTTCCTAATACCGAACAAACGGGCCAGGATGATATTTCATCCCAAGATGAAGAAGAATGGGAACCAATTGATGGCAGTTCAGCAACTGAGGTTGAGGACTTTAACGATCAGATTGAAGCCAAAGCCCAGTCTTTTTCTAGTGCACCTCAAGCCACCAAAAGCTCGCGAATCGGAGACTTCAGTAAGGGACTTGGCTGTTCTGGACTTAATGAAAATGATTTCAACAGAATGACTGATCCCAGTTCCGCTAGAAATAATAACCTTGCTGGATTTAGTCAAAACACCAACACTCCCCGTCCTGCAGATAAATCTACGGAGCCTTCTGTTGTGGAAACCAATAGGTATGCTAGACAGAGTGATCCCAATGGGAGGTTCAATCAGGCAAAACCAATACCAAGAAGAGCCAGCGAAAACCATGTCATTAATCAGGGAAGACAGCGGCCTCCCAGAAACATGAGTGACGGACAAGTTCAATCTGATCCAAGGCAAAGACAGCCTCACCTGAGGAATCCCCAAGTTCAATTTGATCCAAGGCAAAGACAGTCTAACCCAAGTGATCCTGTTTCACCATCTCCGCGTTATGGAGTATTCATTTCTTCAAAAACTGCTAGTTCAGTTGATGCCACTGTAAGTGAGCCCAACAATTCATCAAAACCAGGTTACGGAATATTCAGCGGTCCAAAGGTTACTGCTAATCAAGGCATTCAGAATCAGGGAAAGCCTAGTGAAACCAATTCCTTGGCGCAGAGCTATGGAATTTTTAGTGCAGGCACAAACATTGCCTCTGGTGAGAAGAGGAACCCAGCAGATGCTACTGCAGATAAACCTGGAAATTTCAGTGCTGGTAGAACTAGCTTCGGAATATTTAGCGATCCAAATCGTGCAGCATCTAGTGATCAAAGGAATACCAAAGATGCCAAGAATCCTAATCCATCACCTCCGAGGTACGGTATTTTCAGCAGTTCTAGTGATCAAAGGAATTAAGGAAGATCAATCTCTGGTTTACTGTCATTCAAACTATTACAGCTCTCAATCAAGGTTAGATCTTTGAGACTATAAAGATATCATAATTTGTTATGAGGTGCAATTTCAACACTAGAGAAAACCTCTGCAACCAGCCACAGAACCCTGTTTGCTTCACAAAAGTACCATTTCCAAATCCAAATAAGATGTTAATTTCTAACATTATTCATGCAGATGTTGAGGCAATTTTTGGCCCTAATGTGATAGGCATGTTTTCTTTCTTTTTAGTTTTATTTTTCAAATTTAGATGTTTTAGAAATCAGAGATTTAATAATAATAATAATATTATTATTATTATTTATGGCACCCATATGATTATCACTTCTTGAGCTACCTCCTTATTTCTTATTTAATAAATGCATTTATTGGTTCCACATGGAAGGTGGCCATGGCCATTTATAAAATTTGTATGTTTGTCTTCTTGTGATATCTTTGAATCCAAAGATGATATTTTTTCTCTTCTCTTTTAAATTTTGGGGAACAATTTCAGGAGTCAGGACTCATGCAATGTATTGCAGCACATGATAGAATAATTCTTTGCTTCATTATGGTCTCATTTTCCAGTTTGACAAAATATTAACATCCTCTGAATGAATCATGTTGTTACATCATCTTAAATATATTTTTATTTAAGAATAAACAGTTTTGTAATTAGTTTTTTTTTTTGGGTGCAAAAAATGTATTTATTTTTTATTTTTTTAATATAAAAATGCTTTGTATAAACATAGTTTATTGACAAAAGTAATAATGTATGATATGGTTTTGCCAAACTTAGGTCAGACAAGTCCTGCCAGATCATGTTCATGCTGTGCCCCAACTTTTGTCCCTTTAATTCAGCCTATTCCCACAAAAGCTGCTTTGCTTTCTCTCCCTGCATTCAATCATATCAGCCCTGTTCTTTTTCTTTTTCTTTTATTTTTTTACTTTAATAACACTCAAGTTACTCCTTGCAATCACTTATTTATTTATTTATTATCTTATCTTATCTTATCTTATTATTATTTGCTTGAAAAAATTAGTGAGAACTTAATTTCTCAATTTAAAGGAATGAAATATAAAATATTATAAACTAAAATTTAAATTTAAATTAATAAAATTAAAATATCCACTGTGTCTTACTGATATGGAAGCAAACGTGTGTTAATTATTCCATGATAAAATTTACTTTGTATAATTAAATGCAAGTAACAAAGAATACATACTTGTGCCCCACAAGGGTTGTAACTTGTGCCATCAATGAGTTGTCTCATAGTCCCACTTCATTTAATAAATAAATTAGCTGCTCTTTAATGAAGTTATTTTTTTCCCATAGTTTATAGAAACCAAAGTTAACCATAAAACAACTTAAAGATAATTAATCTCAACTGTAACTATAATCTAAATTCCTCAAAGCATACAGTTTAAAGTAATAAATAAAAGGTGTGTTTTCTGTTTTAATCTTATTTATTTTCAAAAGCGATAAATACTATAATTATATTATTTATTAATTTTTTTTTTTTTAGAAACCCTCTATACAGTGGTGCCATAAGTCCTCAGACATGGTCCCATGGACTATAATTATATGATAAATTATTTATAATAACCACTGGATTTACATTTAATGATTACAATTCATTTCGGCACAATAATAAACAGTATCAAACCACTGAATAAAAAAAATAGTTAAAAAAAAATAGTATATTTTATACTATATTTATATAATTAATAGTTATTTAATCATAATTCAACTACTATCAATCAATATACATAAAGGAGTTGTTTGGTTGTCTGTAAGTGAATTTACATGTAAGTAAAATTACAGTGTAAGTGAAAATACTGTATTTTAATTTACATCATAGCTGTTTGGTTTGTTGTAATTTGAAATGCTGTATTTGCTTTTTCTTTGTTTGGTTTGATGTAAGTTAAAAAATAATCTTACTATGTAAGTGAAATGGTAAGATTACCCCTATCATTGTTAACATTAATTATTTAATATTATTTATAAAAGTTTTTAATTTATATAATATGCTTAAATTTTATCCCTAAAAACTATTAATTATATTAACTCTTATTATTTAGGATTAATACTAATTTAAAATGTTAATTAATTCAGTTGTGATTTATTAAATTTAAAATTTTTAATGTAATTTAATTATATGCCATTAAAATATTTTTTCTATATAAATTAAATAAGAATTGGTATTTTAAAATACAATATTAAATTAAATAAAACATAAATAACTATTTTTTTAATCATGTTAATACTACTAATCATCATGTTAGTATTAGTTCTAATTATTTAATACTTTTCATAATAATTAATTAATTATTTAATTAAAGTATTTTAATGATAAAAATATTTTTTAAAAATATTAAATATTTTAAGTTTAATATTTTTAAAATTTTAATACTTAAAAATATTTTTATAGCTACTTTTAATGATAATTTAATTTATTAAATATTTTTATAATTATATTTAAGATAAAATGGTGCCGAGTGGATACCACTTACTTTACTGTATTTCAACTTACAGCAAATTTTGATGTAAGTTGAAATACTGTAAAAGTGAGTGAGATGTAAGTCCACTTAAATGTAAGTGGAGCTTTTACATCAAACCAAACAGCCAATTACATGTAAAACCACTTACATCACAGCTACTTACTACTTACAGCTAACCAAACACCCCCAAGTGAACAATAACTTACTCAACTAGATAATTTATTATATATATATATATATATATATATATATATATATAAAATGTTTGATCGGGAGATTGGAGATAAAAAATGATTTTTTTTAAAATAAAATAAAATGACTTGACATTTGATCATACACGTATATGTATAAATATTATTTTTAACGGGTATGCATGTAATTATGCATTTACTTAACTCCTGTATAAATTTCCTTTTATATTTCCTTTTATTATTTTTAGGGTTTACTGAATTATAATTTTATATTTATTACCTTAAAAAAATTATGAGTTGACTTATAATTATTCATTTCCCATATATATATATATATATATATATATATATATATATATATATATATATATATATATATATATATATTATTTCATTTATATTTTCTGTAGGTGTTGGTGAATTATAATTTTATATTTATTACTTATTTATTATGCATCAATTATAGTTTTTTTATTTTTTAGAATTTTCTTATATCATGCCACCCAATCTCAATATATGCAATTATGAGATTGAAAAACGAACGTTGAGGGATCCGAAGCCTCTCTGCCCCTTTTGGAGGCAACCAACAGAGGTATCTTTGGGTTTTCAATTTTTTTTCCTTTAAATTTTGATTTTTTTTTTTGTTGATTTTTATCCCAGTTTCATCGATGTTCGTTGATCGTTGGTAAAAGTCGCGGTTTTTTTTTCGTTCTTTTTTTTTTGGGTTTTTTTTATTGTGATTTCTCAGTCTGTGATTGTGGAGATCGTGAATTGCAGGCTGATCCCGGAGGCGTGATTCGATCAAGAAATCAAGAAATCGGCTTTTTGGTTCTTCTGGGGATTTTTTTATTTGATTTTGGTACTTGTTGAGAATTTTTGGTCAGTGTTTTGGGGGGTTTTTGTTGCTGACTTTGTTCGGAATTTTGAGTTTTGATGGGATTTTGAGTTTTCAATTGGAGCTATGGAGAAATCTCGGGCACTATACTTGGATGAATCGATGGATTGAGATTTTATTAGGGTTTCGGCGAATTTTTTGGGAAAAGTAGAGAAGAAAGGGGGGAAGAAAAGCGAAGGAAAAATCGTAGAAAAAAAGAATTTGAAAATGGGGGTTATTTCGAGGCGTGTTTTGCCGGCCTGCGGCCGATTGTGTTTCTTTTGCCCATCCCTACGTGCAAGATCGCGACAGCCTGTTAAGCGTTACAAGAAGCTTCTTGCTGAGGCATTCCCCAAGTCTCAGGTGAATTTACAAGCTTTTAATTTTTATTTATTAATTTGTTTTTTTTTTTAATTCTTTTGGTGGTGACGTTGAGGAACATATTTCAGGATATTTTTGAGCTTAATTGCATTACTTCTAATTTTGCTAGTGTTATTATTGAGTGCATACAAATTTAGCTGATTTTTAAGGATATAATCCTAAAGTGAATGACATATTGATATTGAGAGCCCAAAGGCTGGGCAGTTGGATTAATGAACAGTAATCTTAGCTCTATATATACTTATATTAATGCCTGAGAAACGAAGTATGCTTTATGACCATGCTGAACTAATTTTCTAAGATCAACTATGTTTCTTGTCTTGAGTAGCATATTTCTGAGCATTTAATTAGGTAATGCAGCAACATTTCCGTATATTTTGGTTGATGCATTTTGTGCTGTATAACCTTGGAGAATGTTCTAAGCATCTCATGAAGATCAACTGACCATCTATCTATAGAAATGAGTAAATAAAAACTATTCTAAACTCAAATGGAATGTCTATATAAAAATCGACTGTAATAGGGCTATACGGATTCGAACCACAGACCTTCTCAGTAAAACAGGTCAAACTTATTATTATCGAAATGATTTGAACTGTTTCAAAGACCCAATATGCATTAAAATTAACTATTTGTACTAGAATTGCTGTTATTCCTATAAACAAGAGTGACACTAGAATTTTTTGTGTGCTTAAATATAACAAAATTTGAAGAACTGTTATCTTTGCAGAATTATCATCCAGCAACTTAGTGTCCATAGATCTGATATATTTCATGGGGAAACTATGTCCACTTCCCATTTGCTTACATAGGGCAAAGGAAATTTTTTCATGTCCACTATCATTGAATACCCACATTTCAGCAAATGTTGTGCCATGAGACACCATTTGAATTCTATTTTTGATGTGTCAATAAGAGGCCACTTTTAAGATGACAATGCGTTGTCTCTAGTGTCATTTCTGATTGGTAGTTAGGTTTCTTCAGGCTGTTCTGTTTATGGCCTCGGAAAAAATGAGAACTGAATTGATATGTGTTTCCTTTTAGTATTACATGAATTCAAAATGAATAATCAAGTGTACTTGGTTCTTGTCACCTTTTCCTTTTCTCTTTACCTGTCTTATTCCGTTGGTATTGTACCTTGCAAGTCTTAAAATCTAATTTTAATTTCAATAACACTTTTTTCATGTTGTTGTAAAGATATCATTTTCGTTCTTTTTCTTATGCATTCTTCAAACTCTACTTACATCAAACTTGATTGATATGTTTCTGGAGTTGTGCATGCCTGTTTGCTTACTTGAGTGCATATAAGCAATTCTGACTGGATGTCCATGTATATTACTTTGTGAAATTTAAAGACCATTTTCCTTCTTAAATGTAGTCTCATGTTCATCAATTTACTTGATTTGGCCTAAAACTTCTACTCAACTACGTATACCTTTTGATGATCTGATTTTCAACTGATTTATATCTTTATTTTTGTTGAACGTGTTGCTTATCGAATACCTTTCTCTTCTGTAACTCCAGGATGGAGATCCAAACGATAGGATGATTGCCAAACTTTGTGAGTATGCTTCAAAAAATCCATTGCGCATACCAAAGGTACTTCCCTTCCTCACCATATCTGTTGTGTGACATTGATTTTGAACTTGTTGATATTTGATATGGTCAACTTGTCCTGGTTGATTAGCTGTATGTTCATTACTTGAATGCAGTTTGTGTTGTGTCTAGGACATCCATGTAATATTGACACAAGTTCTTGATGTTTTTCAATTCAGCAAGGTTTAGTTTGTTTTTGAATGTTTGGGTTACAGGTAGAAACTTCTCTAATATTATACTTGAAAAAGGAACTGTTTCAGAGATTTTATGGATCTTTGGAAGGTGGTATTTGCAAGGAAAAAAAAAGCTGTTGGATGCATCAAGTTAACTTCTTATTGCCATTAAATAATTTATCATAGTCTTGCTTAAAGTATTGCCAACACGGTGCTACCAATTCAAAGTTTTAATATAATATTCTCATATCATTATATGATTTATTTTGCCAATCTTATTGGCTAATAGTAATACACAATACCAGGCACTCTTATTTTTGTTGGGATGTACTGTAGCGGGCGGCTGAAACACTAGTGCTAGTTCTTACTAATTGAAGTGCTGCAGTTCCAAACTTGTGAAATACTAGAAGAACACAAAATAAAGTATAAAATATTCATATTATTATTATTATCACATGAGCTCTTTGTGGCATATGCCTCACAAAATATGTCTATTCTCAATCTTTGAATATATTTCAAAGGTTAGGATGACTTTCTTTTTGTTATTGTCATCACTTTTTTAGGGGAAATGTGTGCAACTCCTCGCCAAGAAAATGAAAGATAGATGACAGAGGAGGAAAGCCAGCCCTTTTGACGCCTCATTTAACCACTTTATTGCCATGTTTTTGTCTCCTATCTATCATGTCTTCTAATAAAGTTCATACAGAAGCACTAGGATGCTGGCAATTTTCTTGAATTTTCTTAAAATATTTCTGGCATTTTTAATAGTGTTAACCATTTGTGAGTGTAATTTGCAGATCACACATTACTTAGAGCAGAGATGCTACAAAGAATTGCGGAATGAACACTTTTGTCTGGCAAAAGTTGTGCCGTGCATTTATAGGAAACTTTTAGCTTCATGTAAGGAGCAGATGTAAGTTTAATGCATGTTTTCTTCAAGGTTAATCTTTGCTAAAGGCTGATGTTGTCTGCTTGCAAGATTCTAACATCCTTTCGTATCATATAGGTCCACTTGAGTCTGTTATATATATATATAGTTAAGTATTCCTTATTGGAGACCTGCCACTCACACACACATGCACATACTGCATGCACCCACACAGACACTTGATCAATGCTCATTTTAGCTGATTCGAGGCAATAAGTGGTTCAAGTACTTATTACTTTATTGGGTTGCTAATATTTCTTATTTGGCACTCTGCAAATAAAGCATTACATTTTATGTGTTTTCTATAAATTATACTTTGTTTTGTATGATAATTACATTATCTAAAGCTTGTTGGTCGCTCGCATATGTTTTACCAGTTTCAAAGTCTTGTAACAGTGATTCGCTTACTTGCTGAGTTGTTGGGGATAGAGATAAAAAACATTTCGAATTAAGTAAAATCAATTGGAACTTCGAACAAATAGATACACATCAGGAGCAAAAAGAGTGCCCCAAGCTAAGAAATTGGGCTACGTGTCTGCTGCCCATTGCATTTCGGAATTCAAATGAAAAAATGTATGATCTCTGTCTAAGTGGAATAAACATGTTGAGAGAGATACAAAAGAAAACTTGAGAGAATCTTAAGTTAGGATAGCTTACATGCCTGATATGACATACTCTTTCTCTCTGTATCTTTTTCCCTCCCTCTCCTTTCTTCTTTTAAATCAAGTCATTGCCTAATTTTTTTGTTTATTTTGGTGCAATCAGGCCATTTTTTGCAACTAGCTTATTGTGCATCATACGTACCCTCCTCGATCAAACAAGACATGATGAGATGCGCATTCTTGGGTGTTATACACTTGTGGACTTTCTGAACAGCCAGGTATTTCTTTGTCACACTTGCTGTTTGCTTGAATTATTCTGCATTTTTCTGAAAGCACCGTGAATGCAATTGATTTGATGCAGAAATTTGTATGAGCTATCCATCATCTGCTAACTTCTTAACAGCATGTCTCATAATAGGTTGATAGCACATACATGTTCAACCTTGAAGGCCTCATTCCAAAACTTTGTCAAGTTGGTCATGAAATAGGAGAAGGTGATAGGGCACTGCGTCTCCGCTTGGCAGGATTGCAAGCTCTTGCATCAATGGTATATATTATTATATATGTTGCTGAGTATATAATTTTGTTTTAGAACATCCACTATATATTTTTATGGTTGTTTTAGTTCATTGACAATTTGTGACATTGTATCACAAGGTCACATTAGATTCTACATCTTTCACACTATAGTCTGATTCCTGTTGAACTGACCCTGAGGTTCGTTTGTTAAGTTTTGTCTTAGAGTAATATCCAGCTTGGAGGACTATGAGAGGTGGATTTTTATTGCTCTTGACTTACAGAAATGTAAATTGCAGCTTGTGTGCATTAATCATTTGATATAACTTAAAACAATATTTAAAGTCTGCTGCCACTGTAGGAAATCCACATGGTATAAAATATGGAAATTATGTAATAATTTAACTTCCAATTTGTTTATAATTTTTCAAGCAAATTATACATTATGTGTTCTTTGTATATTTGTTAAAGTCACAGTCACTTATCATTTGTATCTTTGGTATTGTTTCATGTACTTCTTTTACAGGTGCAGTTCATGGGTGACTACTCACATATAGCAATGGACTTTGATGATGTAAGTTTGATTTTCTTCGTTTCCATTTTTTAAAATTAAATGAGTGCCATGCTTTTGAATAACTGCATGTGAACCAAATTCTCTTCCTTCGAGTGCTTGTATTTCTTCCCCACTTCAGGTTTTGTTAGTTTGTTTTGGATCTATGATTTGTTGATTTTCAGTTTTTCATTGAAGCAATTGTTACATGCCAAAGCGACAAATCTGTGTCCTTTCCAATGGAAAAGACCTCACTACGTGATGTCTAGAGATGAAATCCCCAAACTCCTCTTTTCTGTCTAAATGAACGTGAAGTTTACAGTACCAACTAGAATAAGCAATTGCAGATGCAAACAATGCCTTGTCCATAAAGCCCTACAATATGCAATATATATGTTCAAAATAGAGCAAGAGGATCAAATAGTGACATGCTTTTGGGCTTTGCTTCGACTTACAAATTCGTTTTAAAACTTTAAAGGAAATGTTACAGAATTATGTATAGCTTTTGATGTTCTATGCGTTTGAATATTTGATTCTGAAGAAGGAATTCCCAAGGTGAGTGATAACTTTGTTGGTCTGTGTTTGGCATTATCCATAGTTAAATTTAGCTTCATATCTTGAATATTCTGCCCTTTTAAGAGGAGTTTTTGCAGAATAATTGCATTTGAAGTGGCTGAACAGTTTATTTTTATAAATTGAAAGGATCAACTTTTTTACTGCATCATTTTTCGTAACTTCCATTTATGCTACTACTCGACTTAGACATCTAATATATCTGTAGTTTTTTAACATGTATCTGTGAACTGTAAACAGATTGTTTCAGTAACCTTGGATAGTTATGAGGTTCCTGAAATTTACCAAGAGAAAGGAAAGCATGATCTTCCTCAAAGTCAGCGGGTGCAGGAAGTTGTTGGAAAAGAGGTTGCCCTGTCAGACAGTCCCAAAGTTTTGCTGGATCCTACAATGTTAGAACTCACTGTTATTAACAATATTTCACATGATTTTATACTTGTTTTTTCTTCATATTGACAATACTTGAGGTGTTGACAGTGACACTTCCAAAAGTCCAGCGTACTGGTCAAAAATCTGTGTGCACAATATGGCCAAACTTGCCAAGGAAGCAACCACTTTGAGACGTGTTTTGGAGTCCTTATTCCGCATGTTTGACACGGGGAGTTACTGGACTTCTGATAGTGGGATTGCATTGGCTGTATTGTCTGAAATGCAGATCTTAATGGAGAAGTCAGGTTAAGTAGGGGTTTTTTTCATTATATCATTCTTTCTTTTTTGTGAATTCAGAATAGAGGCCATTATCATGTATCTTTACATGTATCTTTTTTTTTGTTTTTCAAAATTCAGGAGACAACAGTCACTTGTTACTATCCACACTGATCAAGCATTTAGATCACAAGAATGTAGCCAAGCAACCCAGTGTGCGGATCAACATCGTTAATGTTACATCATATCTTGCACAACAATCGAATTTGGAAGGTTCAGTGGCATTAATTACTGCTATGAATGACTTGCTGAGACATTTGCGGAAATGCATGCAACTCTCAATCGAAGCATCAGGCCTGGATGATGAAGCCATTAAATGGAATTCTCTTTTTCGTTGTGCAATAGAAGATTGCCTCAAAGAATTGACCAACAAGGTTCAAACTTCTTATCCTTTTACACATATATTTGCAATTTAGGTCTATTATGTTGGAGTGTCTACACCATTCGTTTGGTATAGCTTTAACCCTGTTTATTCATGAGTTTCTACTCTCTAGTGATATATCTTCCAATAATAAGAAAAGAACTTGGAAACAACATGGAATATATTTGATATATCTTCCACTTCTAAGACAATAACACGGACAATAGATGGACATAATATATTCATAGCTTTCTGTTTGAAAATTTTATCTGAATCTTTTAGGATCCTTTCTGTGTCACCTTTCTTGAAGGTAGCATGACTAATATTTTGGATCAGCAGGTTGGTGATGTTGGACCTATCCTTGACATGATGGCTGTAGTGCTGGAGAATATCCCAACATCGGCAATTGTAGCTCGAACAACAATTTCTGCTGTTTATCGCATTGCACAAATAGCAGCATCTATCCCCAACCTATCATATCACAAGAAGGTGAGTTCCGTTTTTCTTCCAGAACTTTCGACTATTTCATGAAGATGTCTCATCAAATTTTAGACCAAAGCAATTTCTAAGTTGGTGTCTTGATTTTATGTTATACTTCAGGCTTTCCCTGAAGCTTTATTTCACCAGCTGCTTTTGGCAATGACCCACCCAGATCACATGACGAGAGTTGGCTCCCATCGTGTGTTTTTTCGGCTGTTCTTATGCCCTTAGGTACTTGTCCTTCGTCAATTCCACTTGCTGCAGTTTTACCTATTCTTTATGATCCACGGGAAAAGAATGAGAAGTTAGGTGCTTTTTTGGAAGGAATGCCAGACAATGGATACCATAATGTACATGAAGATATAAAGCTGCCAAAAGGTTATGCCCCAGGGAGCGAGTCTGATTGCATGAAGATGTTTCCTCCGTGTATGGTTTCTGAAGGAGCAGTTTCCGCAGAATCTGACAAAGAAGTACGTTATGCTGAACTGAAACAGGCTTATAACGATTTGAATCTTTCTCCTCACTAAGCAAAAAATGCTGTTTGTCCAGCTGATTTTCCTAATTAATCTGTCTTGAAGAAACAGATGTCTCTGAGATTGAGCAGTCACCAAGTTGGTCTCCTTCTTTCGTCAATCTGGACTCAGGCTACATCACAAGAGAATACTCCTGCCAATTATGAGGCAATGGCTCACAGTTACAACCTTACCCTATTGTTTTCTCGATCCAAAGTGAGTTACACAATTGTTTTTTTTTGGGACATCCATTGCCACTAAGAAGTCACAAATCTATTTTCTTTTTATTCCCAACTCAAATTTGAACAGCATGTACACTGTTTACATTTGTATTTTAAAACTTTTTTTTAATTTTCTTGAAGTGATATTTGTTGTGTGCTGTTATTTGACAATTACTTAGTCATGCATCATGACATGGAGGATGCTTTGCTTTTTGTGGGTAGCTGTGCACTTGAGATGCTTGAAGTGCTTTGTGTTAGATTGTGATTTTCTCTAACTCTCCTCCTACTATTGCATTCTTCTCTTTTTCCCTGTTAGCATTTGAGCTATCTTTTGAAGCACACACTGATATATGTTTGTGTTAAGCATTAAGCTTTGATAAGTTTTTGTTTTAAAAAATTCTGAATAAGCTATCCACTAGTAAGGGTAAATATATGTTGCCATGCTGTACTAAATGCACATGCCTTTCTGTGTGTGTGTGTGTTTTTTTCTGTCTTTCTTCGTAACTATCATTGCCTACCCTGAAATCTTGAAATGTTTTGAATTTCACGTAAATGGAACCTTCATTTGAAGCCATTTGCATTTTATTGAATCCTCAATGATGTTTTTATGGAGAACCTGCTAAATATATCTTCCTGAACTAAAAAAATTTCAATGTTAGGAAAGTTTGCATTTTGAAGATTAATTAGAAACACTCTAAATCACTCTTCGTGTTTTTTGGTATTTGTTTTACATTTGTTTGTCCTTTCTGACAGACTTCAAGCCATGTGGCTCTAGTTCGATGTTTGCAGTTGGCAATTTCTGTGTGGAGCTTCTCTTGTGACCCCGAAAGTAAGTTTTTTGCTGATATAAAATAAGCCATTTTTCAAAATTGGTGATGGTTGCTTTTTTCTTTTTTCTTTTTTTGTGTTCATTTCCATTTGACAAAATTTTGCAAGGGCTCAAGTCGAGAGCTTTTCTTCAACATTTTATTCTTCTTACTCTTCATGTCAATGAAGATTGTTTGCAGCCATCCCGCAGGAGATCACTCTTTACCATGGCTTCTGCCATGCTTATATCATCAGCCAAGGCTACTGATCTTCCAGAATTAATTTCTTCCCTTAAAGCAATGACCATAGAGAAGATGGTATTGGTAGGCTTCCAGCTTTTTCAGATGATTGGATGTATTATTTTACAGTCTGATATCTGAACAATTACATTGTTTGAATTAATTTCCCTTGGTTTTTGTTCTTGCATTTAAGATTTTCTGAACAACTAGCTCCATTTCTGTATTTGTTAATTTACTTCCAATTACAGGTTGATCCATATCTTCGTTTGGTTGAAGATGGTAGGCTGCCGGCCATTTATGTAACGTCTCCAAAAGAAAAAGCAACTTATGGGTCTGAAGAAGATGACAATGATGCATTGAAATTCCTTGAAACAATCAAAATTGATGATGAGGAACTTAAGCAAATTGTTATTTCACACTTCATCGAAAAATTTGAAGAATTACCAGCGGTAAAATTACCGTAGATTAGGAATCAGTTGGTCTCAGATGTAATGAAATATTCATTTGTGATATTTACCACTAACTAAAATGCTGTCTCACAGGAAGAATTGATGGACATGAAGGAGCAACTTTTGCAGAGATTTTCACCTGACGACATCTTTCTACTAGGAGCTCCTTTGTTCATGGAGACACCACAGAATTGTTCACCGCTAGTGCAGAAGGAAAGCCAACTTTTAGATGAGGTTCTTTCTTTGTCACAACCTATCTTGCATTTAAACTCCTAGTTTGTTGTACTTTTTACGTGCATGCATTAGACCCGTAAGGGTTTTCTTATTACAGGTGATGGGTATTACTTTCACAGAAGATGACCTATTTCTGGAAGCTTGTGGAAGTCAGTCAGATCGCAAACTGTCCGACTCTTTAAATGGATTGGATGTCTTAAATGTTAATCAATTGATGGAATCGGTACGTAGATCTTGTTCTAATTCAATAAAATGTTTCCATTTGCATAAATTTATTTAATGCCAAGAAGCCAATATTAATTAGTGCTGTTTGTGATTGGTGTATGTCTAACAATGACTTCTGTGCACAAGTTAGGTGGCATATTTAGGAACTCTTCACTGTCTAGTTCTTTGCTTGTTTTTTCTCGTGAGGTCAGCATTGCTACACTTTGGTATTTGAGTATAATTTAGCTAAATATGATGTTTCATAATTATGTTACGACATGCAAATATGCAGTAACTTCAGGATGATAAGAATTTTAAAACATGTAAGTAATCTTTGAAAAGGATGTGAAGCTTTGGTAGTTCTAACAACAAGAGATTCTGTTGTTCAAGTTGTGATCCTTAATTTGGTTGTTAAAAGTGGGGCTTTTTTTTTAAGTAAGATCAGAAGAGCATGTGTAAAATCGGATTGGACAATAATACATAAAATATATTTCCATAATGCTCATTTCTAATGTACGTAATGCTTTCTAATATGATTTCAGATATTTAAAATTTTATTCTAAATTTTATGGATTTAGACATTAATACCATGGCATTATACAATATATATATATAGTTTTTGACCCATTGATTTCCTGGGGTGAAGTATAGTGAGCCCTGTGAAGGAATACCTTTTCCAAAGGGTTTTTTTTTGCATACACAAGGATTTGAACTCGAAACCTTTTGCTTAAGCGACTCAAGCCTCTACCACTTAGACCAACCACATTGACAGTATTTTTTTTTATTACATATATCTATATGTTATTTGTATTTGATCCCATCAAAGGCAACACAGTCCATTTGAATGGAGTTATACGCCCAAATGAGCTCCATCTAATGACTTAATTAGTTTAGCGAGAACTGGGGGCAGATGGTTCAATTTATTTTGGTGAGCATGTGGCCCTTTTTGATGGCACCATTTGCCCCAAAATAAAATGAACCTTGTGAAATACACATTTATTAAGTGATTTTCAGCAGTATTAAATGCATGCCAAATTACGGAAAATGATTTTCAACAATACTTAATGAGTATGCAGTAAAGCTGTGATTAAAATCGAACTATTTAAACCATGATCATGAGCAAGTATGTAAATATACTCCTGAAAAGTCCAATTATGTAATATTCTTTTTTACCCAGCTGTGCTGTTTTGGCAATTTTACTTGCTGAATCTCATTTTTGGCGGCCCCATATTTATAGTAAACAATGTAAGTTGGTTAGAAGTCCTATCACCAACTTTTGAGAGCATGGTTCCATGGGGTAAATATACATGCACAAGATCCAGTATAACATGACATCTCTAGTGTAATGGTGGATATTAAGTATGGCACTGTCCAATACTATCCAGATAGAACATTTCTCTGATGTCATATGCTCATGCAGAGAGGATCACACCTGACGTGAAATCTACTTACCTGGTTGTTCACCACTTGCATTTATCTTTATTTAATGTGAATGCTCTTGACAGCGGTGTGTTTGGTTTGTGCACGTCTCTCTTCTTTTACGATATGATAACTGCCAGTCAACTTACAGTTTGATCATGACTTTAATTCCATTTCTCTTACTGGCTACTTTGATAGGTCTTGTGTGTTCCCTAGACTCTAACAATCCGCTGTTGTCTTTCATCTTTGCTCTTAAAATGCAAGATACTCCCCAACACCTTTTCAGCAAAGACTAAGCCTTAGCACTTACTAACAATCATTTTATTGATCTTGATTAAGTTTGTTTGTTTTGGTGTACCTATGACAAATGCCAAGAGCTTTCTTGTGATAAACCACTTAAGAGTATAAGATTTGTGTGCACCCATCAAGCTTCCTACACAGCAGGTTAGAATCCAATATTGTCTATAACCACTTGTGCTTGTTTCAGGTTCTTGAGACTGCACGAGAAGTTGCTAATTTACCAGTATTGACTGCCGCTGTACCCTATGACCAGATGAAAAGCCAATGCGAGGCACTTGTGATGAGAAAGCAGCAGAAAATGTCAGTTCTCCTGAGCTTCAAGCAGCAACAGCAGCAAGAAGGATCAACTTTGAAGTTGCTTGAGAACAGTAGTAACAGTGAGGCAGAGGTTACTCAGGAGGTAAATTTTTCCGGTGCTTTTAACCTCAGTATCATATTGTAAACTTTCATCTAATTGACTCCAAGTTTAACCTTATTTTAAGGAACTCCTTTTTTTTTTTTCGTTTGTTTGACATTGTGGACAATTAAACAGAAGGTGGAAAACCGCCCTGTGGCAGACCTAAGATTAATTTTGCCGGAGAATGTGAGTATGCAAAGCACAGATTTACATTTTTCTGAATCCGAGCAGTCTTTCCGGCTTCCGCCTTCAAGCCCATACGATAAATTCTTGAAAGCTGCAGGATGCTGATGTTGAAAGAGACTTCGAATGTAGCATGTATACAAATACTTAATTATAATTGCATAAGTTGTATTATCGCCTTTGTTATTTCCACCATTCTTTTTACATGTAAAAGTCCCCATTACATATATTATTGCAGTAATAATAAATCCCAAGTTTATCAGTGAGATCTCATCTCTGATAACAATGTTTGGTATTGTATTTTTGTATGCAAGTTAGAGGGGTACTTGAAAAAAAAAATGGAACTCTTGGAGTGTGGCGTTTGAACTGGGATTTTGTTTAATTAATATGGTGAATTGCGATTTTTTATAATTATTATAGTGAATTGGGATTTCGTTTAACTTTGTGAAGTTGTTCTCTTGAGAAACGAATGATCTGAATCTTAAACATGTTTTATGAACGTAACCTGATACAGGATTAAATTAAAAACTATTATTAAAAATGCATTTGTAAAGATTTTATTTTGTTTTATTTTATGTTTTGATAAGATGTGAGTACGTGTGAAATTAATCCCGCAGCACATCTATGCTCCCAACTGTCTGTTGTTTCGAACCATGCTCCCTCAGTAGAGACGAACATTTTGTGCAGGGATGATATTGGCTATTTGTAAACATTTATTTAGTATATGTGTATATATATATATATATATATATATGCCGGTATATTTGTCAATGTAGATTTACTGTATATAGGTCTGCTTCAAAAAGTGAAAACCAAAACAATTTTTTTAAAAAAAATATTGATGATTATATTAAAAAAAGGGTGACAATTTTGGAGTCTAATTTTTCTCTGATATAATTTGTTACCCTTCTTTACGGTTTGTCAAATGATATTAAAAATAATTTATACCATTTTCATTAATATTTTTTTTTCTTATAAAAGTTTCCCATTTTTTCTTATACATTTTGTATTACCTTTACAAGAAGCGCTTTATGATAACCTACCCTTCTCTACAAAGGTGGCTTAGTACATTATACCACAATTGTTTTTATATAATTCAATAATTTAAATAAACATAATTAATAATTATATATACATATATTAGGTTTAGGGTTTATATATATATATATATGTATATACAAATTAACACCTGAAGACACTTGCATTAGGAATCAGACACTAAAAGATGACCTCATATTAACAAATCTCAAAGAAACAAATTAATCATGAGTTCAGCGTTTGGCAGCAGCCACTTGTTGGGGGATTAACAAGTTTGGTATCCTAGGTTACTTTGGCATCATATAAATACTATATTTGGAATTCAAAATGGGATCTAATGGACTAACAGGAAAAAAAAAAGGTGTAAGCAGTGAGGATAAGAAGCTAAGCTGATGAATCTACTTCGTTTGGCTTGCCATTTTGCGTAATTTGATCAACATGTGACTTGCTGCAGATTGCCGGGCGTCACGAGGTCTTTCTTCGGGATCTCCTCGGCATGTGCAATCGAAGTCTATACCTTGAACTGTTACATTGGATTGGAAGTTCCCTGCAAAAGCAAACTCCACACATCAAGTTAAATGAATGTTAAATAACTCACATTCTCCTGATAGGTGTAAAATGTAAACAGGATAACATGGTGTTTTTTTTTTTTTTTGGTTTGTTTCTGTGGCTGTGTAGTGGCCCTCATGGTTTGGGGACAATGCATGGGAGCTTTCTAATTAATGATTGTCTGCAACATTTGTCCGGAATGTAAAGAGGTACACAGGCGTCTTACCGCCTGAAACAACTGGCAACACTGAGTATCTAGGAAGCGTCCAGTTGTTTTTGCTGCAGATATCATCCAACTCCTGCATTGAAGAATCAGTTAGAATTAAATGCTCTTAACATACCAAACTGATAGAATTGTGATTAAATGCTATTGCTCCAATCCAAAACAAGCAAACAAACTATTGAAAGAAAAGATGTAATCTGAGAACTGAAAGAATAGTCTCCCTGTGAACACAATTGAGGCACACCTCTTTAAATAAGAGGACTTGATATGATCATGAAATTATGTAGTACAACAAAATACTATGCAGGATGACATAGTCAAAGATTGCCGTCTCTACAGTGGGGAAGTCATTCCAGAATCTTATGATTGAGTACAATCATAAAATTGCATTGCAGTACAACAATCTGCTACCAAGGTTGTTCCAGGTAGCTGTCTTCAGTGTGCTGTGATCACTTCAGAATTTCCAGAAATATTGCTTCAACAATTATGAGCATGGAAACTTGAATTTTTGAGTGTGACCAGAAAACACACGCGCACACACATGGTTTTCCCATTTATTAGCTGCCCAAATAATTGTCTTCAGTGTGCTGTGGTCACAGAGTTTCCAGAAATATTGCTTTGATAGTTATGAGCATGGAAACTTGAATTTTTAGTGTTGACCAGTAAACACATACACACACATGGTTTTTCCATTTATTAGCTACCCAGGTAGTTTTCTTCACATTGTGCAACATATCCCTTTGGTTTTCTACTAGGTAATCTATAGCATTGTCATGGGCAAATGACAGGAATTGAACCGCGCATGGTGGATTCACAATCCACTTGGCTACATCCGCCCTAGCTAAAGGATTTTCTCCTTTTCCATTCGTCATTATTGTATTTAAATTTATTCTTACCTTATTAGATCGAGATATTGAACATAGAATGCCAATCTTAAAAAAATGTAGAAAATAAAGAAGTAATTCCCTGTGACACATTCACTAAAAAATCCTTTTGTAGTTAATCATTTATTGGGAAAAATTGAAAAACCCAATTCTAACATAAGATACTTACTAGATCGAATAGAATAATTTTGTGGTATCCAGAATAATACCAATCCAAGCTATTTCATGAATAAAAAGTGACCAATTAACCAACCAACAAAACTACTTGTTACAAATAAGACCTTGTTGCATCGAAACATATAAATGTTCACTCATCTGGTCAACATTTGAAGAGAACCTCAAAGTGGGATAATAATACTAAAAAATCAGAAAAGAGAAAATTTCCTTGTTTAAAAACTAAGATCAAGTAAAACAAATGATAAACTAGCTGTTTTCATCATCATTTCCTCTCCCTTTCTGACTTTAGGGCCCCTAAAACTGCACACAGTGGCATCTTATATCCTTGCAAACCCCAAAATTTCACTCTTACTGCTGTCAATGGCAGTTCAAATTTCAGTAGTTAAAAGTGAACCACACTAAAAAGAATACATTAACATCCAACCAAACTACTTTTCCTTAATATCCTCTATGTCTTAATCCTCATTCAAACCCAAAGAAGATTAAGGAAATTCTTAATTTCATCCCCAAACTTAAAGCCCAATCCATTTTTAATCTCCATTAAGATACTATCTCAAGGTTTATGAAGGCATATAAACAACCGTGAACTTTTAAAGGAAAAATAGACAACCAGGCATAGTTTGAAGGTATATCAAAAAAAAAAAAAAAAAAAAAAAGGGCTGCTGATATCTCTACTAAGAAGTAAGAAGTAGTTAGGAATAGAGTTGAGATTATCATTGAATTCCTTAAAAGTTTCTAAAAATACTATAACTTGCCTGGCATGGAGACCTTAAAAATAGAACAGCCTCAGATAATTTATTTCTTTTGATAAGTTCATTTAAGCTTTCTTCTTCAGAGGATGCAGAAGATCCATCAATGCTCATTTGGCTGGACGATAAAATGGTACATGCATCTGCTATGGGGTCCATAGTGGAAACCACGTCCTCTTCCCCACCTGGAAAGGAAAGCCATAGAACTTCATTTCCTCTTGTAGTATAGTACTTTAAATGAGGAAATTGTTCACAGTAACATGAATCATGTTATAATATAGAGGAGCCAAATTCTCTATTTTATAATACTTAAGTTTAATGATTCAAGACTTCAAGCAGTTTCCAAAGTAGCTATATTGCTGCATAACAATAATAAACACACAAGTAATTGGCAAATGTAATACTAGAAATGGAACTTGTACCATTCAATATCTTCTGAATGTTCATCTCGCACTTGGCAATTTCATCTTCAAGAATTCGATGCTGATTACACTACATTGTAGGGGTAAGTAGAACTTAGTTGCATAAAACCAAATGCATGATCTTAACGGAAATACAATTAACACGATAGCGAGGGAATCAAATATTTACGAAGAACTCAATGCAAATAACATTTACCAATTCATTCCTTTTTCTCTTGAGAGTTCGTAAGGTGGTCTGCAACAGACTGGTACTCTTATCATTCTTCTCAGAGTATTCTTGAATGGGAACAATTGGAAGACCACTGGTACCCAACCTATCTCGAACTGAACTTCGAAGCTCACTGGTAGCCATCCCATCTCGAACTGAACTTCGAAGATCACTGGTAGCCATCCTATCAGGAATTGAACTGCCACCTTCATTATCCTTCTGGGCTGGTAATCCTCCCTCTTCGGTTCTGGTATCATTATTAAGCCTCTTAACCACATCAACTTTATCTGCCTACCAGACCAAACAAGCATAATTCTTTTTATTGTCAAGAACAAAACCCATTTATCTCATATGTGCATAAAACTTATAAATAAATAACAAAGAAGAAGAATAAATTGGAGAAACACTAGATTCTCAACAGTAAAATTATACTTATGGATGGCAATGTCACACATAACAGTGAAAAACACAATTCTTACACACAAGCCCATCCAAAAATTTCTAACACAAACCCGACCCAAGCCTATTAATCACTATTTAGATCCCCGAACTTGTCTTATCCTAAACCTGGTAAACTTGACTAAAAAGAAAAGTGATTTAAATAAAATTACTTACTATCTTTTGCAAACTTAATAAGATGACCATACAAAAATTCAAATAGTGAGAACAAAAGTCATACTTTAATCAACAGTAAGAAGAAGAGTTAGTTTTTGAATTGAGGTTTTTTCCTAAGTATTGAGGACATGAAAATAAGGGTCAACTTCTCAAAAAGTGAAATAGAAAGAAGAAATTAGTTTAAACTTTGAAATAAATTAATAGACCATATATATTTAACTAATAGTGATTATTGGTTTAAAAATCGAACATGCTAATTATTACATTCTAACATACCTTCATATATAATCATAATATTCAAATTTCACGTTTCAGGTTTCATGAATTCTACGTTAGGTACTCAAGAAATATTTGGGTTCAAGTTTTAGGTAGCCTATGGTCAATCCCATACCTGTCCTGTCTTTGCTTGGGTTACAACATAGTATTCCAAACACACTTAAACCCTACTAGGGCTTTCTAAACAAGTTCTGTCCTATCTTTGCTTGGGTTACAATGTAGTATTCCAAACACACTTAAACCCTACTAGGGCTTTCTAAACAAGTTCTATTAGAGTTCGGATGCATTATGTACCCATCAAATCCGTAGATTTTGTCATCCATAGCTATGCTTATAGCCTCAGTGATGATGATGATGATCGACTTGCCCACTCAATGATAAAAGGGAAAGTCTATGCATAAGTTTGATGCCAACAAAAGGTATAAAAATCATTTACAGTCCTTACAAAATCATGAAGAAATTGTTTTTTTCCTCTTTTCCCCAAATATTAGAAATAGCATGGATCAAGTCAAAGAGCGTTGACGTCCAATTTCCTAATACAAAAAATAATTATAACACAAATAAAAATAGACCTACACTCAACGTTAGGTGACAAAAGCATGTGTTAAGCTGAAATTTAAACAGGATTTTTATTGAAAATGTATTAAAGTAACTAGTATTCCCGTACCAGTTATGGAAAATATGGATTTGTGCATATAAGTCGCTTTCACACTATTACCTTAAGCTTTTGGGTTGAATCAATTATAAATACTAAGTTTAGTTCCAAACTAATATAGTATCCAAGCTTTGCTTGTTTGCAAATATGGCTAGTTAAAATAGACTGACACATACCAAAAACGCATATTAGAGTACCTAATGATCCCACATCGGTTAATTTGATAAATACGGGTTTATATGCATACCTTGGTCTCTCATACTATTAGCTTTAACTATTGGGTTGAATCGAGTGCATGTAATATGGTTCTTATCTAACAAAAATATCCTTTTTAACACCTCAACATTTTGATGACAAATTCCGATCATATTATTACACCTTCTTTCTTTTGCTTTTTTTATTTCCAATTATGATTACAACTTCTTGATCATCCAAATGTTCTCTTTCTATCATCAATTTATTCATAGCCCCTCATTTTCCTTCATGAGACAATAAGATTTCTTTTATTCATGATCCACTATCTATATTCCTCCAATTTTAGTCTTTAGTTGAATAGAAAGGTTGTTTTTTTTTGGAAATACGGTGTATATTGCACTAGGTCAAAAAAGGACTGAGAATTCTATTAAAGGGAACTTGGTTAGACATAATTAGAAATAATTTATATTTGAAGCTAATGTAATTGGAGTATAATAGATTTGAAATTTTATATTAATATAATTTTGTTTTGGTCGGAGAGACTTGCAAATTCAAATCTAGAGATTTTATTTGTTTAGAAAAAGGAAAAAAAATATGGAACATAAAGTAACAAAGAAAAAGATGAATAATAACAGAGAATTAAATGCAATCCAAGTCACAATTGAAGATGGAAAACAAAATCGAGATTTCAGACATTATTTGGAAAGTATTTGATATTTTAAAATATCAAGCTATAGTGAAATACTTCAAAACAAACACTGGACTTTGCTCAAATGCCAGCTTTAAAAAAGACATAAAGTTGTATAATTTACCAATAGGTAATGTGGCTCCAATAGTGAAGCTACTGTACTAATGATACAAAAGACTGTTGTTGCTACTTAACATAGAATTTATTCAGTTTTATTAAATATCCGATAGCGTTACCATCTTAGTTCCTAAAGTTTACTAGCATTTTAACATGTTGAATTCCTCCAACATAACCATTTAACCATCCGCTAAACATGAACTGGGCCGATTTCCAGCCCACAAAATCCATGAGTTTATAATATCTTATGCCGTCATAATATGCAAAAGGTGATAGTTATTGTATTGAAGAGCTACATCATGACCAAATCTAGATATTATTGTTCTGTACACAGTTAGACATTAATGTTTGCATCTATAGCATGCCATGTTAGCATACCATGTTTAAGTTGAGCCAATAAGTAACCAACATCCGTGTTTCACACATGTATCATTTCTAATAAAAATGTGGCCCTCGTGAGCACAGAGAAAAATACATCTACTAGTCACATTTGCATTTGCTTCATGATATTATTGGAAATTAATATAACAGATCATATGCCAAAAATGATCATTCTGAAGACCAAAGAAAAAAGGTATTTCCAATGGTCACAGTATAGTCTTAGTGAAGAAAAACATGAACCACACATGTTGCAGATAATGTCAATAGCATTTGTCAGAAAATTTGTATCTTATACCTTGTCCTTAAATCCATCTGAATCAATACTAACATTGGCCTCCGAAGATAGCTGCTCTGAATTATTATTCATCTGAATGTCAGAAATGATACGTTCTTTGGTCTGAAGAAAAGGTTGCTGGATAGGTCCTTCAGCCTTGTTTTTAGGTCTTGAAAGAGCTTCAGATGGCTCACTCAAAGTGGATCCTTGAATGTCTTGATCATTTATTACTTGGGTTTTCATCATTTCTTTCTTGTTATTGAGACTCATTCCACAAGTCATTGGCTGTTGTTGCAAGTTGGATGAATCAAGCTTTGAAGAGAAACTGTCAGCTTTTTTTATTGGGTATACCAGCAGCTTCCTGAGATCCATTCATATAGACTGGATTATTTTTCCTCTTATTTTTAGATTCAGCTTCAGTTTTGCTGATATTATTGCTCAAGACTGTAGCTTGCATGTTCTTATAAGATTTGTTGCTGATCATGTGACTCCCCACAATTGGCTCTGGCTCCAAAGGAAACTTCTCTACTTCTGCTTGCTGCTTTTGCAAATCTAAGGAACCTTTGTGAGGTGGATCCCTGCATAGCGCAATTCCTCCCAATGTTAAAAATGAGAAAATTATACCCTTGATTACAATACACTGAAGTATCATATCTGATCAGAAAGTATAATTAAAAATAACCTGGATAGCCACTCAGATATAATGTGAACATAAGGTAACAAATGGTAGTATTCCACAACTGCAGTAGCCTCAGGTGGTACATCTGCTCTTACTAGAGGACCTCTTATGCTACACAAGTATCAGTCAACATGAAACTCAATTAATACAAACAAATTAGTGAAGGCAAGAACATAAAAGATAGAACGTTCAAAACCAAAAAAGCTCAGCCTTAGACACCCATTGTACAACAGATTGCTATGAAAAAAATCATGAAGAGCAGCACTCCTATGAACATATGCATAATAAACAAACCTGTTCATCACATCATCAATAGGAACTTCAACAAAATCCCCATTAACAGCTTGATTATACTCCATTATATATAGCATGGTAGTTCTCTTCTCCTCACTGAGTGAGTATGTTAAATGGCATCCAAGAATTCTCAAGTTTGATGGATGAATACCTGTTTCAACCAAGAATTTGAGCACAGGAGGTGACTGACAAATTAAATTGTGCCATAATATTTTATCATCAAGACAGACTAACAATATCTAAAGCATTTCACGGAAGAAAACCAAAATTCCGAATCATAATTTGGCTGGTTTTCCCTGAAATTTAATGATGATATCAGAATTTCTTGCTCAAATTATTTCTGCATGTGTATTGGAAGCATGTAGGCTCTTTCAATTATTTGCATGGCAAGGCTCATATTAAATAAACAGACACAACAAAACAAACACGTAAAAGAATAAGGCACCTGTAATTTTCTGAGCAACTGAAAATGCAAGTTTCTGCCTTATATCATTATCAACTGCAGAATTCTTCTTATTCGTTGATCTGCCAAGATTGTCAAGAGGTCCAACAACATCTTTCTCAAGCAAAGACCAAACTCCTTTTGTCACAGCAGAAAACTGAAGCAAGCATGTCTTCTTCACAGGGTTGACCAAAAAAAGAGCAATTTTAGAGACTGGCAATCCCTCAATGGGTGGAACATCTTTTGCAGCATCCAACGCAGCAGATATCTTGCAGGCGTCCAAAACTGCCTTCTCTGTGATGGAAAGAATGGAGAGGTTCTTCTGGATATCTTCCAACTCCGCTACTTCACATCCATGAATATAATTCATATATATCATAAGACTTGGATTTGCAACCGTAACAGCTTTGCAAAATGGTGCAAATTGAACAAATTCAATCTGTGGAAACTGCTTCCGATGATAATAATTGTAGAGCAATACAACTGCATGCAACTGCAGCAAGAGAGAGAATACAGCATTTGAATTGCCATGAAAGATTAACACAAGTAAGATAAATGAAATACTAACTGGAAAATGACACTAGCAAAAGAGAAATAATGGAAAATCAACTACCACGATCTTTCAAAAACAAATAGTAAATGTAAAATTAAGTCAAAAAAGCTTTCCATTTGCCATAGAATACCAGCCATAACATTAGATCAAAATAAAATGCGGATAACCCCAATATTGATGAAATTCTAAAAGAGTTTAGGGTTTAGAGTTCCACCACTTCAATAAAGCAGAGCCAAGAAAAGAACAATTCCGGAATTCCTTCCTCACATATCCAAGAAACACACAGCTTCAAAAAACAGAGTTTTTCCAAAAAGCCTCCATTGTTTAAACACATCCAAAGATACAGAATTCACAAGACCAGAACCCAAAAAAAAAGCCAAATTGTCTTACCATTGTTACCAGAATCTATTTCACCCATACCCAACTTAAAAAAAAATTCCCAAACCCATAATTCTTCACACAAATCAAGCAGCTAAAATACAAAATTCACAGGAACGGTACAACAAAAAGGCCAAATTTCTCTTACCATTGCTGCCACAATCCATTTCACAAATATATGTGATTCAACCAACAAGAAAAACAGAGCTTCTCCAAACACCAAATTCTTCACACAAATCTGGCTGAAAAAACCCAAAATTCACAGGAATGGGGACAACAACAAGACCAAATTTCTCTTACGACCAGAATTCATTTCACAAATAGGTGTGATTCAGCCAACCGGAAAAACAGAGCTTTTTCAAAACCCCTCATAATTCACACAAATATGGCAGCCAAAATCCAAAATTCACAGGAATAGGGACAACAGAAAGACCAAATTTCTCTTACCACCAGAATTCATTTCATAAATATGTGTGATTCAGCCAACCTGAAAAACAGAGCTTTTCCAAAAACCCTTCATTCTTCACACAAATCCGGCAAAAAAATCCAGAATGCACAAGAACAAGTCCAATAAATGAAAAAATAAATAAACAAACAAAACAAGATTTCTTAACCCTGCTGCCAGAATTCCTTTCACAGAGATGATCACTAAGCCTCATACCCAAACCCAAAACTGGAAACATCAATCCATCTGGCACAAAACCAATGCATCATCAACCCTAAAACCAGTCAATTCTCTAGATCTAAACCCAGTACACCAAAGCGATTCATCTAATACCACAGGCAACTCCAAAAACCAACAGTTTTTTCCAAAATTCCCAAAAACACTACCTGTTTTGCGACTGCTTCCTGCTGAGAGATCGGCAGAGGTTCCTTGGAGTGATTCCTACAAGGTAGAAGGGGGAGAACGAGTTGATCGGTTAGGGCATGGACAACGTCCTCCATGGTCATCTCTCCGACGGACTCCATCCCATCTAGATCCCCAGCAGCGGCCGCCATAGAAGAAAAACGCAAAGCACTTTCTAGGGTTTGGGGAATCAAAGGGATTAGGTTTCCAAATTTGGAACGATAAGAACGAGGGTTTGAGAAAAACCAAAAGGGCGCGAAGCGAAGCTCCAGCGAGCGAGACTTGTACAAAAAGTAACTGTTTTTGTCCTATTCGGTACGAATATAATTATTACGAAATAATAAAAATATATAATAATAATAATTATTATTATTATTTAAAAAATAAAATGCTTATATACCCCCGCAAAAATGGCTAATTGTTAACGTGCTTTGTAACAGTTGCATTGGCCAACTAGTCGGATAATAAGTACGTCTTTTTTTTATCCTTTCTTTATCTTTTTCTGTTTTTTCAACATTTTTTGAAGTTTACAAACGCTCTTAGCACCCAAGAGTTTTATGGCCACCAAATTCCACCTTTGATGAAATAGAATTCACTTTGATATACACATGAATTTGATACTGAAATTCTATGCTAGATTTTACTTGACTATAATTCAAAATCGGAGTTCAAAACATTGAAGCTCCAATTTTTTTTTGTTCACAAATGCGACATTGAAAGCTTCAAATTCATCCATTCAAATAAACTGTTAAAAATAGGGAAAGATAATTCATACTGCAAATACAACCATCAGAGAGTATTTTTCACCAGACCAGCAGTAAAATGTACCCCTCTCAACAAGAACTATTCAGTATTCAGATGAAGGTTCTTAATAAGCTCTTACAATAACGATCTGTTGGGAATCTGAAACAGTGAGAACATGCTGTTGCTTGTTTGAAACTAATTGAGATTATTGAAACATCAAAGCCGAAATGCTGTTGCTTAGATTATAGCCGATTCAACAAACCATGGACGGAAGAGTGCTTCGACGCCAAGACCAATAGTTTGCTCGCAAAGGATCAACTGTCTCTAATATGTTGCAAACACTGGTTGCCAAATTGGCGTCTGAGGAACTTGACTCTGAATTTGTCAAACCTTCAACAATCCTCTTGAATTCATCACTTGGTTGAAAACCGAAACAAAGAAGATCCAAAAGCAGGCTTAATGCGAAATGGAAGTTGCGACCAGACTTCAGCACCTTTAGACAAACATCAATCACTTGATTATCACTTACGAGTTGTTCGATGTCACCTTTGTATAATCCTCTAAGGTATCTCCATGGGCTCTCGTTTTGTGGGTTAGTGAGAATGGCTTCAATGGCAAAACTTACTTCAGACTCTTGCATTGCTTGCAGGCCGCCCAATAGGGGAGATCTTGTTATGACAAAGTACCTCTAGCACAAAGCAATACTTATTAGTCAGCGATGGTTTTCTTTAGGATATTCAGAAAAAACAAACTATGTTTAGAAGGAAAAAAACGATCTTTTTCTACACAAGATGCTATTTGTTTACAATTCAACAGCATATGCACCAAATCCAACATATAAAGATTGATCCAAATTAATGCACTGACATCCCACCAATCGCAGAAAAAGGATATGCACATACTGAAAAATAGTGATAATTCTGATGGAAGCTCACTTATTGCAAAATAAAGCAATGCCTGCGCAGAGAAATACTACTCATCTTTTCTTTCTCTTTTCATGTAAAGCATCATCAATTCAGCTAACTTTCTGCTCACTGGACTTGCCAACGATCATTAAGTACAAATGAACAAGTACAGACCTCATGTATTCCACTTATAGCTTTAACCTCAAATACAGACTTTAGCAGGTGCAAAAGGATGTTATGCTATGTCAGGCACCTAATCATTTACGTTATTCAAATTTTGTATGCTAGTTTAAAGGAAAATCCCAATCAAATAATCAGCTATGAAAAGAATTCTAACAGACATTCTCTTTTCTTTGTAATGGAAGGTTCACATCCATATGCGAGTGAAGCAAATAAAATATTTAATGCCTTCCATGGCCTAGTGTCAAATACTGTTTACCTATCTAACCACAAAAATTTCCCCATTCATCTGTCAGCAAAGATATGAACTGAGGTAACATATCCAAACTTTTGGAGTCATTTTCATTTTGGCAAGATATAATATAAACATCCCAAGTCAGAAGGCTTTTTTCTTCTGACTTTACACATTGTTGTCCAATGCTTACAGAGAAATACCACTCACAAAGGCCTGCAAAAGCTTACTGCTTTGAATCACTTAAAACAATATCTACTCAATTAATTCAACCTTTAACAATTAAACTCCATCTTCAAGCAAGAAGCACATTCCTGAGTTACCCGTAGATTGCTTCATCAATGTCTTGTACAAGTTCAGTTACATGTTCACATATTACAGAATGTTAGCCAGTGCATATTCAACCCTAAAGTCTCCACATAATTGTTTATCGGATGATCTGTTTCGCAGGTATAGAAAATCATGCATATGAAACAAAGTGGCAAGTAAGCCAGAAAAAGAGTTCAACCAAAACAAAATTAGTTATTTTTCAGGCCAAATGTACCTGGTTCCATGCTGAATTATTAAAAGCATCATCTTCAATCAGCTTTTGGCAGTAGTCAAGTTCCTCATCCCAGCCACCTAATGCCTGAAGAACCCACTGCGGGAAAGTTTCAGGTTTTAACTTAGAACCTTTCGGATTGCAACAGTAAAACTAAATCAATTTCTTATCATCTCTTGTTTCCTAATAAGAATTAAGAAATGTACATGTGAATCTCTTCTTGGATTTAAGAGGCAAACACCACTACACAGATTGATATCTCATCAGATTTCTTTACTCAAATTCATTTCTTCAAAGTAGGTGTATCCCTTGCACATTGATACAATATTGCCCAGATATTCACACTAAAAAAGGGTCCTAGCTCCAGAGGGTTGACGATACATCAGATTAGCCATCTCATCAGTGAACCAATGCCAATTGAAATCAACACTTGTAAGAAATAAAAATAAAAATAAAAAAGTTGAAGTAATTTTAGATATTCCTTCTTTTACAAAGAAAGGAGAAAAAGTTGACTTCCATAAATACGAAATCCAAAATTTACAGTTAGAATGTCAAGATAGTCCTGCTAACCAGTTACTAACAATACAATATGATCATAGTACATGTCATGCTAGTAGAATCATAAGCATAGATGAATGATACAACGCACCTGCCTGTGAGACCAGGCATGATAGTTTTTGGCATCAATAGTGAAGACTTTCTTCGTAAACTCAAGTTCCTTATCTGCAGCTTTAGGACCAAGCTTCTCAGCAAGCCATCTGCGATGGTGCCTATACAATGCTAAACAGATGTCAAATGTGCAAAATTTATAGTAGAGAACATCTAGGCTACCAACTACATGGAGAATTTAACAACAATGACAATACAGCTAGTGCCCATACCAAATCTGGTAATTCTTAGAGAAACGCTCAGCAACACGGTCAACATAATTCCTCTCCTCATGTAAATCTGCATTAAGTGCCTCGAGTACAAGCCGTCTAAAATGCCAAACCTACAAAGACAAGATAAAATAAAGAAAATGAAGAATTCCAACGATGTTGAAGGATAATAAACTTCATTTCTGCAGAGAGCGCCAAAATATAACAAACCAGACAAAATCTTCTATGCAACAAAAATAGCAGCAAGGAAAGTAGAAGGAAAAACCATGATACTCAGTTTTACTGTTAGTAATACAAGATATATTATAGTATGATAGAATTCAATAAATATAATATATATATACTGATATCGAATAATATTAGAGGAAAATATAATTTTCAGATGAAGTAACAGAGAATCATCCAACAGGATTTTAATATTTCCTCCATTAAGAAATAAAATCACTACATCAGGTGAGGGATTGACTTAGTGTTTCCTTTGACAGCTCGCAAAACAAAGAGATGTATAAATGAGATATCCAGCAACAAGAAGAAGGAAAAGGATTGAATAGAGGAACTCTCGAGCATTTGTTGAATATTCTCTAGAAGCAAAAACACAAACATAAATTCTGAAAAGCCACAAATTTGACCATCAAAATAGAACGGGATGCTAAAAAAGTAGTGAAAAGAATTAGAACCAGCAATGAGTTGCCTTGTCTGATTAACCACATTATCGCAAGACAGAGTGGTGAATGTCCAGAGTTTTGCATGCACCTTCATACTTTAACATTTAATGATACCACATTTTTAGGTGACCTAGGGCTGAGAAAAAGACGGCAATTTACAAACATGATACTAATAATTTCAAGAAAATAGTGATAAAAAAACATTCCAAAGCAAACCTCGAAGCTTCAAAATATTCCAAATTTTCACCAAATTGGATAATTAAGGGCAAAGATCATAAACCATCCCCATTTACATCTTTCATAATCCTCCATTTGCGTCGAAAATCGAAGACCAAAGACTCTCACACAAACCGCACTCTCACTCAAGACAGACCATACAGCCAATTTATATCACATCCCTTGTCATTCAAACCGAAGTTAACAAAATCCTGGCCTGTTCCATCACATGAAGAACTTAGATCTTTTGCTATCCACCTTAATCTTCACTTCTTCTCCACAAAATACATAAGTCTCAAACTATCAAAAGCTGAACATACCAACCAAACAACATTTCCATACATACAAAGAAACCAATCAAGATTCAACAAAAAAGACCAGCCTTTATTGACTGAAAACCAAAAGAAAGAGAGAGAGAGAGAGAGAGAGAGAACTAACAGTATAGTTGCCAGGATTCATGGCAATGACCTCAGACGTGAGATGAAGCGAGCGAAGGCTACGCTCATCGCCGAGATAGACGGCACGAAAGTAATCCATGGCTTCTCTGAAGTTTTCGTGATAGGAGATGGGCACCACCGGATTGGGCCCGTCGTCCTGCGGCACCGGACGGACGTCCGCCCACTCCGGCCGCTGGCTCAGCGGCAGAAATACCTCCCCATCGTCGGATGACATCGGGATCAGGCTTTCCGGCAAGGATGAGGGGAATTCGGAGTCGCGATTGGAGAGAAGAATGCAATGAAAAGGAAAGCTTCGTTAGCTCTCATAGATGAACTTTTTCTGGAATACACCCTAATAAAATATCTTATTCGAACGAACACCCCCGTAAAAGCATTTTCATATTCCACCTTTAAATTATCTTTGACTGCCTGTAAAGAAAATATCTCCAAAAATTAATTAAAAACATTTTTTAATTAATTTATGAAAAAAATTGTAATATTACTTTTACGAGCTCACTTACTAGCTGGTGAATTAATGAATTTTTATTAAAAAGTATTGAAAATTTTAAATTTCTACTTTTTAAATATATTATTCATTGAGCAAGGGCTTCTAAGTTCCAACTTCCAAGTTTGGATAGTCAAGAAGTACAAGCAATTTTGATCTTTTTAGGGGTTAAAAAGTAAAACCCTAAGAACTAATTATCAAACCGCCTTTCTCCTTTCCCCCCATTCCCTCTTCGAACTCCGTCGAGGCCGCTGAAGAGCTCCGGTTCCGCAACGCCGTCGAGGTCGAGTACGGTGACCATCGCCCTCGATAGCTGATCTCGTGTTCTAGATTTATACTCTTATTTCTTTTTCTTGATTTGTGCTCTTTCGTTGAAGATTATAGTTCGCACCCTTGGTTCGTTCTATTTTTCTAGGTCTTGTATGAGATTTGTTTTTATTTGCTCTAATTTAGTGTATAGTTTTCGTTCACGGGTCCAATTTCTCATAGAAAACTTTAGATGGATGATGAGGCTTGTGGTGGTTGGAGACGATGGTGAATCCTGCCATTGGTTTTTAGTCCCATGAATTTTTTGTTGGGGAGAAAAATTAATGGCTTCGCTACATTTATGATTTGCTTGATTTTTAGGCTTGGATACTTTCTCGCCAAGAAAAAAGATAGTGGTTTTGTTGTTCTCTTCATGATAAATATGGATAAATTAACACCCATGTTGAATACTTGCAAGTGAAAATGACATGGCAATAACTATTAACTAGTATTTGATTTTTTCGGATGAATGATCAAGTATTTTAGGCTTGATGATTTTGCATAAAAATCCTAGGATGAGCTGAGATTTTAGGTTAAATTTTAAGAAAGCTTAAATTAAGCATGATTGTGTTTGCTTGCTTAGTCTCAGTCAACTTGAGAATTTTTAATTCTGATTTCCTTTTTGATGTGGAGAATGTAGCAGCAATCCGACAGGGTGTTAGAGTAGTTCATGATACCAACTTGAGTTAATTTTTGGTGCTTATCTGTCTAAGAGCATAGATGAATGCATCCATTAAAATAACACTAACTTCCACTGCATGATTGTACATAGATTTGGTGTACTTCGTTTTCTCAGATACATTAATTTTTGTGATCCCATATGCATAAGAGGGTGGTATGAACAATCCTTAACTCATGTGTAAGCTGAACCCAAATTTTTGCCTCTTCTATGTTTGTGTCTTGGTGACTATGTTTCTTGAATTTATAAGTTAATGCATTAGCCAACAAGATATTTATGTTTTACTTCTTGATTTAAGAAGTTTCTGATTTTTGTTGGTATTTTTGGTTCAGGAAGGATAACTTGAGTAACCATGGCTTCTCATATTCCCCCAGCCATTCAAAATGAAAACCTACCAATTCATAGAGGTATCAGTCATTGTCATTATTCGTGGGATGCCTTGTAGTATATTTTGAGCATTACCCTTCTATTTGGGATAAATTTGATTGAAGTTTTCGTAATTTAGGAAAAGGTGTTGAGGGGGCAAAAGCTGACTTGTCGAAGACTGTGAAGACTAAGAGTCAAGGCAGAGTTGCTCTGAGGGATCTTTCAAAAGCTAGCAAACCTGCACCTTTAGGTCCAACAAAAGGCTCCACATTGAAGGAGAAGACTAAAGTGCACGATGGTGGGACTATGAAAAATGCATCAAAGACTAGTTTCTTGACTGATGAGGAAGTCAAGCAATGCCAAGAATGGGCTAAAGAGGGAATTGAGGAGATACCTTTTACAGGAAATGATCAAAGAAAACAAGAAAGGGAGCACATGGAAGAACGTAATATAGTCTCCATTTCTTTACAGTTTTTTACTTGTCACTCCCTTAATTTTCAGAAATGAGGGTGCAAGTAATTTTGCTATTTTTCAGTTGGTGGAAAATGAACCCTTCTTTCTATTGCTCATTGAAAGTCATTTTTTTCTTGGCATGTTCATTTATTTTAATTCAATATATGATACTGTGCTCCATGTTTCTTCAACTCAGGTGTAAGAAAGGAAGTTGAGACAGTACTGTCTTCATTGCGTGAGTGGATGGATCTGGCCTATGGCTTTGGAATACCACATGAGGTATGTAGCTGATGAGATCCATTTGATAGTGTATTTGCTTCAATGTGTCTGAGTTGTATATGATAATGCTGCTGCTTCTACAGATTACGGCGCACATCCTCTTTAATTTCATGCAATTATGTGTGGAGAAATTTCTTTCTTTTCTTTAATTTTTTTTTTGTTTTGGATGCTTTCTGTATCTATAAATTGTGCATGGGATTTGTTTCACATTATGATCTGTTTGCTTGGACTAGATTCACTCAATCTCGTCTTTAACATACTACCCTTTTTGTTCTCATTCTATCTCATCAAACCAATTTGTATTCATCTATTGATACTGCATGAATTTTCAAGGTCAAATGATGCTAGGTCCGACAATAAACTTCTAAACTCCAGCGCTTACCTCTATCTTTCTAGCCTAAATTTTTCTAAAGAATTCTTCCATTCCACATCATGCATCAAGGGATATTGGAATTTCATATCAAGACCCTAATGATAGCAAACCTGATTTGTTGAAAAATATTTAGATTCTTTTTTCAATGATGAATTTACTTGCATTCATTGAACTCAGGAAGCCGAGCTGGATGATACCATGGATCTCTCGAAAATGCAGCTTGAGCCAGAGGAGATCCCTCCTTTTGCTAGATATTACTCATATTCAGGTTCCTTTATTACAATGCCTTCTATTGCACCATGCTACCTGTGATCCACAGTCATATTTAGATTGTGTTCAACTAATAACTCAAGCTGTATAAATTGCCGTAACTATTTTGCAAAGTAACTGTCCAATAATTTGTTAGACGTTACCTTTTTCAGGCAACGAAGAAATTGAAGATGTTCCTCTTGAATGCCAGTTTGATAATTACTTCCCTTACAATGACCATACTTTCGAGCTGAAGCTGAATGAAGAATACGACAGTGATACCGTCTTTTGGTAGATGAACCTGATTTAAACGCCTGGTGCATAAAACTTGATAATTGCATTAGATTGGTAGTGTCATGCATGCGAACAGATCAATCTTATTGTTCTTCTGTTATGTTGCTGTCCAAGCCTGTCTAAAAACACACAAGTGTTCCAATGTTGTGTCGGCTAGGGTTTTCGAGAGTTCCTACTGTTATCCTTGAATCATAACTGTGAAAAACTTACTCTATCTTTCTCTGCCTCAAGTCAAATTTAGCGAACCATGTTAAGTGGATTCTCTAGTGTTAATGAATAGCAGCAACATTAGTTTTTCCAATTCCAGTTGTCAGGCTCCATGACTTCTCCACGCAATTGCAACCCTGCATAATCATTTAATTTTTTTTTAAAAAGTCTACAAAAAAAAAATTATGTTTTAGAATTTACCAATCAACTCAGAACCTATTATGTTTTATTATTTCAAACAATGACTTCGCCGTGAAATTCAATGATAAAATAATAATTTTGTAAACATCCTATAAAAAAACTTTTTATAATTTCTCAATATATATATATATATATATATATATATATATACACCTCTGCAATTACATAATTTTCAAGGGTATAACTACAAAAACTCCCTTCTCTCCTGAAAAAATTGCGGGAAATCCTGAGAAACTAACGGCCAACCGTTCTTATCTAACCCCTCCTCGATCTCTCTCTCTCTCTCTCTCTCTCTCCTCTCTCTCTCGAGAGAGAGAGGAGAGAAAAACCCTAGGAGAAGCGGAGAGAGAGGGAGAGATTAGGGCATTAATGGGAGGTTGCTGCTCGGCATCTCCATCAACGCAAGACTTGTTCTTCAAGCGTGCAAAGAGCCTCCGCTGCCTTCCCTCCATCTCCTCCAGCTCCTACTCCTCCGCCGCCAACTCATCCCCCGCTTCCTCCCCCTCCGTCACCCCGTCTGACTTCCACCACCGTTATGAACTAGGCCCCGAGCTTGGCCGCGGCGAATTCGGCGTCACCTGCCGATGCACGGCCACCGCCACCGGCGAGGTTCTTGCCTGCAAAAGCATCTCCAAACGGAAGCTCAGGGTCGCCGTTGACGCCGATTGCCTCCGCCGGGAGGTGGAGATCATAGCCTCTTTACCCGATCATCCCAATATTGTCAAGCTTAAGGATGCGCATGAGGATGCCAACGCTGTGCATCTCGTTATGGAGTTGTGCGAGGGCGGGGAGCTCTTTGATCGGATTGTCCAGCGCGGGAGGTACACCGAGCGTGCGGCTGCCAACATTACTAAGACCATCGTTGAGGTTGTCAAGGTATTCGATGGAATGCTTCGTATTTGCGCGTTGTTTTGAGAACAAAATTAGGGAAATTTTGTGATTAAACTAGGATCATTGCTTTGCTTGGTTTATTGATTTGTCAGACTCCTAGTTAACGCCTTCAGTTAATGAGGAACTTTTCTTTGTGGTATTCAAGGATCCGATTAAAATTGAGCATATGTTTAGGAAGAGCCTTCTTTCTTTCCCTTTTTTTTCTATGATAGGGCTTGTTTGTTTGCAGTTTTCATTGACATGAATGATTTAGAGGAAATTGTTGGATGCTGACACCTGAAAATGGAATGGCAGAGAAGATGAAATTGAGACAGATGTAGTGCAATGTATAGTTTAAAATATATAATCCTCACCATGAGAATTTCAGCATGCCATCACAATCTGATTCATGCTTTGCTGAAGGCGCACCATTTTAAAGGAGAGGTTGGAAAATGCCGAATATCATAGAAAAATAAACCTTCCCTTAAGGCTTTCGTAGACTTAGGAATGGTCATTTTGTCTCATATTTTGTTTCCACTCTGGTGCAGTGGTACCTTACCAATCTGATATGTGTGCTTTCCTGTAGCTATGCCACTCACATGGGGTGATTCACCGAGATCTAAAGCCAGAGAACTTTTTGTTTGCAAATGAATCAGAAAATTCTCCATTAAAGGTGATTGATTTCGGTCTATCTGTATTCTTCAAGCCTGGTAGGTTTGCATCTTATCAACAATATCTTCATTAACATGTCAAAAGCTTATCTTTAATTTACCTGTGTTTTTCATGTAATTATAGGTGAATGCTTCACCGAAGTTGTCGGAAGTCCATATTACATGGCTCCCGAAGTTCTGAGGAGGAATTATGGACCAGAAGTGGATGTGTGGAGTGCTGGGGTTATTCTCTACATCTTATTGTGTGGAGTGCCACCCTTTTGGGCAGGTATATTGTTGTGGATCAATTCATTGCCTTGAAGCATGAATTTATTTTTTGGCACCAAACAAGCCTTCAATAGAATCACAAATGCAACAATCATTGCTATGGATCTTTAGCAAGCAGATTCTAAATATTGAGTTCATCTGCAATTATACTTTGGGCAATGCTGCAACTATTGAGTTTAAGTTATTCTTTATTGAAATTGTGTTTTAATTCATGCAGAAACCGATGAGGGAATTGCACGTGCAATTATCCGGTCAGTTGTCAATTTTGATAAGGAACCCTGGCCTAAAGTATCTAAAAATGCAAAGGATCTTGTGAAACGAATGCTTGATCCAAATCCATATACCCGTTTAACCGCTGAAGAAGTACTTGGTATGCTATTTTTATTTTGCGTGCATGTCATTTAGCATGTCCTTCAACATGTCATTTAACTGTTGCTATCTTCAAACAATATAACTGACGTGTAGGAAGTCTCATTACATAAGCACTATGGACTCTTTCTTGTGGCTCTCCTTCCATAATCCAAAATCTTGCTGATTATTTCACTACTAATTTTGCGATTTGCACATGGCAATTGTGGTATTCTTTTTTAAGCATGATTTTCAATCTTAATGCCTCATCCTTCTAATGCTGAAAACCTGCTCGATTTGTTATGGAATATCAAAGTTTTCTTGAATTTCTAACCTATCCTAATTTTAGAAAGTATATTAACTATATATGGGGTTGAACAAAGTTAGAGAAATAACCAAGTTTCCGTTTTTCTTCGTAAAGACCATCCTTGGTTGAAGAATGCCAATGCAGCTCCTGATATTTCACTGGGCGAAACTGTCAGAGCTAGGCTCCAACAATTCTCAGCCATGAACAAATTCAAAAAGAAAGCTCTGAGAGTATGTACAAACTTTATGACAAATTAAGCTTCTCTTTTAAAATGAATCTTTGTCCTGAATCCTGATGATACTTCAAATTGTTCTTTATAGGTGGTTGTAGACCATCTGCCAGTAGAAGAAGTTGACAGAATCAAGAAGATGTTCAGCATGATGGATACCGACAAGAATGGAACCCTGACACTGGAAGAACTCAAAGAGGGGCTTCATATAATCGGAGAGCCTGTTCCTGAGCCGGAAGTTAAAATGTTACTGGAAGCAGTGAGTAGTACTTAAATGATATCCTTTCGGGACTTCTTTATAAACTCTTTTAACATAAGTTACAACAGGCTGATACAGATGGAAATGGTACTCTTGACTGCGAGGAGTTTGTAACTGTCTCCATTCATTTAAGGAAAATTAGTAGTGAAGAACATCTTAACAAAGTTTTCAACTACTTTGACAAAGACGGAAGTGGATTTATCGAGACCAATGAATTGCGAGACGCTTTAACAGAGGGTGATCACGGTCCAAATGAGCAGGTGATCCAGGATATCATCTCTGACATTGATGTAGACAAGGTGATTGGCAATTTCACAATCCTCTCTTTCATGATCTCAAATCATCATTCATATTTAGATTTCTGCAGATGCAAATGACACATTGCTTGATAGTCGATATAAACTCAAATTTTCATTCATATTTAGATTTTCTGCAGATACAAACATGATACAGAACTTAACAGTTCATATTGACTCCTCAAAACTTCATACTGAAATGTTGTTGAGTCTTCAATTCTCCGCAGGATGGTCGAATTAGTTATCAAGAATTTGAGTTGATGATGACATCTGGAACTAATTGGAAGAATGCTTCCCGACAAATCCCAGGCGCGGTGCTTAAAACACTCAGTCACAAGCTGTTCAAATAGCAGTCATCAACGGGAACACGAACAATCGACAAACACTCGGAACTCTGGTGAATATCTTGATTGCTAACCATCTTTTGAAAGGCGTTAAATTGGGTTGCTATAAACTCCATTTCATATGAACTAAGGTTCTAGTTTTGACTTATAAATGGAAATTCTTATACACGTATATATATTCTTTTGGAGGAATTTAATTCTTTTACAATGTACAGCAATAACAGTTGCAAAGAAAATCTTTCAAGTTGCCAGGAGCATCAGGACAGTACACAACACCAAAACTCAAATGAATTACAAATAAAAGTTTCAAATCCCTACGTTGCATTTCATGGATGTTTTCCTATATATATATATATATACACACCCCACTTTTCACCCCACTTTTGCTGCGGAGTGCTGCAGAGTTTGTAAATAAATAAATACATAATACTATATATGCCAACCATTTAATATGGAAGCTGAGAAAGAGCCTAATTGTTATTTAAATATCTAACTTTCAAAATTTATTATTTATCTTTTATAACTATATGATTTATGTTGGTTGACTTAGGTGCCTCTGATTAGATTATATGTCCGAGTTAGCATTAAGAATCTAAGGGGGTGTTCATTTAAGGGTAAGTGGGGAGAAGTGGATGGAAGTAGAATAACTTTTTCCACTTCTGATGTTCTTTTCCTTTGAAGTGGTTTTTAGTTAAAATCTACTTCGGTATTTTTTACACCGAAGTAGGGGAAGTGAGTTTCTTATAAAGCCCACTTCCCTCCACTTCCAAAGATTTTTTTAGAAATAACACTACTTACACCGAAATGAATACCAAAAATGAAAAAATGAGCATTTCATGAAAAAAACACTCATCAAAAAATGAACTCAAAAAGTGGGGGAAGTCATATCACTTCCACCACTTTCAACACTTCAGGGAAGTGGCATTTCCCTCATTTACTGACTTTCTTCCACTTACATCGAAATGAACCGGCCCTAAATAAAAGTGATAAAAATTTTCAAAATATATACTCTATATCCTAGTAAGAAACTAGTTATTTGGCAGGTTTTTACATGACTTCCTAAAATCTATTATACTCAATTTTTAATCCATTACGAGTATTTCTATTATTTTATCATTTGTAAATAAACTTTAATCTACCACTAATCTCTTGGTCTATTGACATTAAGTTCCATTCGTAAAATATTTATATTCTTACTTAAAAGAAATGTGTTTAAATTTTAACTCAAGCATGATAAAAACACAAATATGTTGAAATATTAATTCCATAAATACCCCACTTAATTTACAAATAAATAAATAAAATAAAACAAACCCTAAAAGTGGTGGGGCCTCAAAAGTGTATAGTCAATAACATAAAAATAAACAATTAGTCAAAAATAAATAAAATAAACCCTAACAGTGGTGGGGCCTAGACAAGTGTATAGTCAAAAATATAAAAAAAATAAACCCTAATGGAGGCTAGAACAGAAAACCATCACAATCCGGTCACCATATTCTACATCACTTCCAGTTCAAACTCATTACTCTTTCAGAAAAGCTGCAAGAAAATAACTGACACAAGAACAATATGACAAAACAGTTAACAAACAAGAAACCGAAGCACGAACAAAATACTTGCATGTTTCAATCATTAAGAAACTGCGTCCCCAACAACACATTCCCACTTCAACTAGAACAAACGAAATTATATCAGCCGAGCAAATAAATGGATGAATTGTTTTAAGAGTTTGTCAATGAGGGCACACTACAACAAGTATGGTGATGATTTCCCATCATGCTCGGAAATACATAGAGACAGCAGTGAGCAGGAGGATATACATACATATACAGGGAATTATACATTGTTTTACATTTTTTTTTTTTCTTTTGATCGATCGGGCAATACAACAAAAATCTAGCTCTTCTTTCTTACCCCCAACATTTTTCTTCGGAAAAACACATATCTCCCCACATTACCCTACCTTGTATTAAGTGACTGCATTTCACCATTAAGCCTTCAAGCAAGCAAGCTGCCGCTGTGATTTGCATTCCGGTGTTGTTTTCACATCTGAGAGGCATTAAAAAAAACCTGGAATTAGCACAGATGCGGTAAACACACGACCATTGATCATCTGAGATAATGGTAAAAAGCCCCTGAATCTAGAACTAGTCATAGTCACCTTGCTCTTCCCGGTCTTGCCTCCCCTGCCGCCCAAGTTCTTTGAACCTGAAGTCTTGCTGCTGGTTGCCTGGCTGTTGACAGGACCAACATCCTTGAGGCCCATCTCCAGGGTGCGAACAAGGTTTTCAAAGTAATTCCGAGTCACACTGACAATGTGTAAAACAGAAGGTAATAATTAAAAGCACATACATACGCATACAGAGCCAACAATGACTGCAAAGAACACAAAGGTTAAAGTGTCTCTGCAGGCAAAAGAGACATCCTTAGCCAAAAGTTACAGATATGGTGCATGATAATGTTCTGGCATAAAACTAACCACACATAAAGGAGATTGAAATGTTTGATGTATTCTCAAACTAAGATGATGAAATATTTTAACTGGATAAATATAAGTCCAAGTAGTCCCCATCCAAATGTGAGATCTAGTGTTCACGCCTTCATGCCCACATATTCATGGAAAAATATTCCAGCTCCCTTCAAGTAGAGCATGTGTTCATGCAACTTATCTATAACTTCCACAATCGCCATCTTAAAATTATAGAAAGTATAAACTGCATTAATTGAAATAACAACTAGGACATATCCAGTAACAACTCAGTTTTTTATTCTAGAATGATTTACTCCTGCAACACAGGTATCAAGTGCACTGTTAGAAGCAGTGGGAGAAAATAAAGAAATTGGCATCAAATTGCATGAAATTATTTGAGAATTCAAAAGATTTGCAGGTAAACTGATTGCTGCTCATTTAGAAGAACCCAGAATAATTGATCGTTACCATAAACTAAAAGATGAAGCATAATATTGAGAATGAAAAAGTTGTGCACACCATTGTTAGTTTTAAAAGTTGTGCACACATTTGGAAGTTTATTCATCAGCAAACATTGACACTCAGCCATCATATAAAAGGTGTTGAAATTGAATTACCTCGTTAGCCCAGCTAACTTTGTGCGAAAATCATTGAAGTCTTGCACAGAATTTCCTGCTTCAAAGTAAATTTGCAGTTCCTTCTCCACACATTGGTGAAGCCGTTCCAATCCAGACTCTGCCTCACCTAGAGAAATGGCACAAAGTCACTAATTAAAACTCTATCAATGATGTTAATATAACAAAAAAAAAACAAGTTAAGAACCTTGCAGATATTCAAAAAACTGTCTCTTGGCATGCTCATGATCAGGAAGATAGTATCCATAAGCATATGTCCATTTCAACACCCGCCTACACTCCACTATCTGCACATTGGAATGCAAAATGTAGGAGGAAATATTTCAATAAATTTGATTAAATTGATGAAACAGCTAATATCAGAAACAAAGGCAAATTAACATCACTTAAGCAACCTGAGACCAAGCCTCAATTATGAACTTGAGCTGAGACTCTGGCTGGCTTTGTTTTTCACTAAGCTTCTCAAGCTGCAGCAATGGAAAGACATCAGAAAATGCTGTGATTTATGATAATATGAACGCGCCAATCAGACAAAGAATAAATTAAAAACTAATTGACAAGGTAAATTAAAGACGACAGATTTCATTCAGGAAGAAAACAGATTTACCTGAAAGTAAGCACATGCTAAAGTGTGTGTGCAAGAGAGATTTCAGATCTATGACAACAGCATTGACGAAAACTGCTTTTACTAATGTTTGGAATTTTCTTTTTTACAAGAGATCATTTAAACTCACTGCATCTTGGCTAGATTGGTGTGCGATGTACATGACTCCATGTTCAAATAAGAAATTGAACAAATGATTCTGGCTAGTGGTTTTAGACCTCAAGTTTTTATTTCAAACTACTTTCTGTTTCCACCATCAATAGGAAATTGCAATGGTTGGAAATACAGTCCACATTTTTGTTATATTAATGGTTGGAGAACACAGATCAATATTTTATTCCAAAATTTAAAAGCTTCTAGTAAATGAATTCATTCAACAAGTCCATAGATAAATCCTAAATTCCAGGTGAGAAATAACTAAGATTTATGAGAAAAGGAAATACTAAAAGGATAGAGGAAGAAAAAAAAACCCAAATTCATCCATTCATAATTAAGCATATTAGCTAACATCAAGCAGTCATCATGTTAAGTTTTAAACTAAAATAATCAGTTGGCATAAATTAAACATTCACCAACAGTTGATAAACAAAATAAGTGCTCCAATGATTAAACGGATGATTGACAATTTAGAATGAATCCTGACAAGTTGGAAGAATGAAAACTAACATTACACTGAGAAAATCTCTGACAAGAAAGGTGCCCATATAACACTAGGAGATATATGTTGATTTGAATTATCAACCATTCTATGGTAGCAAAACCACCTAATGGGCTTGGCAGTTTAAATGACAAGTTCCACAGATAATAATGAGGCTCTAGGATTCTAATATTACCTCGTTTTTCCCATCTTTATGCTTTCTATTGTATATGGACCATAATAGCCATTCTAAATGGCTTCAATGCTGGGCAGCATTTCTAAAATGATGTAATTTGGTTCAAGTCAATACACACATGTAAATGATACATACTCACAACCATCTGCATGTTTGGTGATTGGGAATGAAGAGATCACCATTTTCACTAAACCAGCAACAAGAATTAAAACAATCTACAAGAATGAGAAGATGGCATACCCTTTCAGTTTGCATGCTATGTAGGTCTGCGAGTGCTTTTTGTCGTGACTGCCAATTCAAGAAACAAGATATTATATTTAATACTAAAATCACTCATTGGCAGAAACCAACTTGAGTGCAAGAATTTATAGAACTTTCAGCAATTTGAATTTTAGTTTACAGACATAAAACACACAGCATGCCCTTGGCAACAAGAATGCAAAAGCTTCAGATGATCGTAACAGCAAAACGGAGAGAAGAATCTTGACAACCAAATTATCAAGTCTCATGTAAAAAACACACGAGGACAACATTTTTTGCTTGAGCAAAAGGAGCAAAAAAAAATTGGAACATAAGGCTGAAAGCAACTAAATGATGTACCCTACACTGTTGATTTGAGAAATATCTTAAAGACCAAGTATGCATTACTTGAAATGCAAAAAGGGTGAAATTACATAGATTAAACCAAAAAAACAAAAAAAAAAAGGTTGAGAAATCCTTAGAGAGGCTCAAACACAATAACATGCTTAGGTTATCCAAAAACAGAAGTGAATAAACTCATGTAGCAGAAAATCATACTTCTCAAAGCAAAGCTCAAACCAATACTAGTTGTTTCTTCATTATAACCAAATTCAAGAAAAGATGGAAAAGGCATCCCTTTCAACAAATAAAGCTCATCAGCAAGGTGCAATTTGAATTTTCCAGACATTCTCAACACTAGTGATACCAACAAAAAAAATCCTTGTCTAACAGCTACATATTGACAGCAATATAAAGTTGTGAGACTCTCCAGTTAATAGCCAAAAAAAAAAAAGGTAGAATGAGGCATAATGCGGTAAAGTCTTCTATAATCAGATTAAGCACCCATGTCAGATAAAGCACTCACCGACTGATTGGTTGCCCAGCGCTCATAATAATGTGTGTATCGCTCTAGAGAATTTTTAGCCATTTCTCTCCTCCTTTCAGTTTCATCATACTGAAGATAGTTCAATAAAGAAAATATATTTAAAAGGAAACTCATGGCACTGTAATAACATTACTTAATTCAGGAAAGAATTAATAAGCACATACTACACCCTCCTGTCTTGCTGCTTCATAGCGATTACAAGCATAAAAACCACCAGTCCTCTCACCATGATCAGTCCATGCACCTAAACATAACCTACAACACAAAGAGGAAAATCAATCGACAGAAAATGAATAGTGATCCACCAACTAATTTCATTAAAGCAATAATCAGTTCCTCCAAAAGATTTTTACCAGCAAAACTCATATTTGCAAGGTGGTGTGCATGTAATGTGCATGCAACCCTGGTTTTTCTCAATTGGCCGCTTACATTTTGGACAGGGCTTGGAATTGGCCAATATCCTGAAAATCAAATCCACAGAAAAGTTATAATAATAATAATAATAATAATAATAATAATAATAATAATAATGAATAAACCACAAACTGAATAGTTTTAAATCAGGTCAGGAATCAATATGTAACAGTCAATTAAGGTTCTGGCATTCTTATAACTTACTTTGTTAAGAGAACCCATTATTCAGAGTTTACATCAAAAGAGAATGTCATTGATTTGTCTCATAGCAGATCTATGCCAAAACATTCTGTTATGACCCATTTCTTGTTTTCTCTTGATCAATTTTGCCTGAATTAGTTTATCCACTATTCACCCCTTTTGCAAGAAGTGAGATCACTTATTTTCACTTAATCAAATACAGATTCTGCCTAAACAGCATTTCATCTCCTGAACACCGGTGAGGACAGGAAAATCCAATTATCCATTGCATATACTCAATTACAGGGGAACTTAACTCCCTCACAGCTATACATATAGGGTCCAAACTCCAACATAAAGAACACACATTTCAGAAGTAAGACAGCACAAAATATCATATGGCATTCATTTCTGTAAAACTTCTGCACATAAATGATAATATACATAAGCAGGCAGCCCTCTGCTTATTAATACCACCTAGTTTTGACAAGAGCTATCTATCATTCTATCTAGCCCAAAGCTCTGCTCAGATTCAAGAGGAGATCATGAGGTCTTGATTTGAGAATTAAGACCAATAATCAAATGTCATAGTCTGATCAGATTTAAGTCTAAAAAGTCTAAAAAAGAGGCCTTCTTTAGTTAAAACAGTCAAGATTATCTGTGAAGCCCATTTTATGGGGGCAAGAATAAAACAATACAATTCTATAAGTTGAAACTTACAGACTTGTCATATACAAATAAGAATTCCTTGAGAATTTATTGGAGGAATATAAACAACAAAAATTGCTAAAGACAAATAGATAAATATGTTCCAATAATCAGCCAAATAAATAAAAGGGAATAAAAGAATGAGAACGATTACTGCAAAGCCACTTATTGTACAGCCAGCAGAACTGGAAGCCACAAACAATTGTGAAAACATTTTTAAATCTAATAAAAATATCAAGATGAGGATTTCCTTATTCTCTTCCACATAATATGGAAAAGGAAAACATTAGAAAAAACACTTGAGGAAAAAAAAGGAAATCCCAAGGTGTCATTTGTTAGATTTTGAAAATTATTTTAAGGTATCATAAATGTTTTATTCAAAAAGTTTTATTATGACTTTGTTACCTTTTTTGCATGTATGTATAGAGCACTTGTGAATCACTGTATATAATTTTTCGCATTTATAAAATTCTACTTATGGGCCTCCAACAGTATTGATTATATCATAGGATACTGTATAGTACCTGGTCCCAACCAACAACTAAAACACCACATATAAAAATCCATTGCTTGTAGAATATGCCTACCAATTCATGTTCTCAGACTCGGCACTGTTTTTTAATATCCACTTGGCAACTGTACCACAATCCACTGGTCGGTGAGCCTCCTCTGTACACTGTCAATTTCAATTTTCAAAGAAAAAATATTGAATACGAAAACAGTAGTAAAATATATCTGAAGAAATAATTTGAACTCGAAGAATTACCCACATTCCAACAAAAGGTATGTGAACAATCACAGCAAACATCAAAGTTTCCACTTCCAAGAACAAAATCCACAGCAAATTCGCAGCCCGGAGCAGGGCACCATTTTGTCTACAAGAAAAAAAAATAGATGATATAAATGACATACTACAGGTCACAAAACTATGCTATAACATAAAGAGAGCAATTTGTTTGAGTGGCATATTATAGAAATATTCCACAAGAATCTTCCAGAAGCAAATCAATTAGGATTTAACTTATCACAAATGTACATGATTAAACAACTTACTGTACTGAAAAGAAGAAATAATTCTGGTAAACATTGATGCATTAAGCTAGATTGTTACAGTAACATTAAGAATAAGATTTAGTGCGCAGGAGGTAAACAGTTGTTCGGTGACTCAGGCTAGTTATTTACTAGTTTAAAGAAATATTCACCAAAGGGATTAATTATGAAAACTAAGGCTAGCCATCACATTTTCTAACTTAAAGAAAGAATATTGACATGAACTGTACAGTAAGAGCATCTTTTAGAGCCAAATAAACACAAATGCTCAAGAATGGTAAATTTTGAGAGTGTCATGTGATCATTAAGCAGTAAAATTCTCATCAGCAACACATACCATATTGTACTATGACCATCCTTGAGCATAACATTTACCGTTATGATGTCATAAAATAACTGTATGCATACTATGTTGTAGCATGGCCATCCTACCAGATTTTCCACCACAAGGTACATGACTCTTTCGAGGGCTGCTTATTATCATATGGTTCATTTCATACATCTGTAAGACCACTTAACAGCATGTGAAACATGCACTAATTCAATTTCTCTCTGCTGAGTTTCACCTCAAAAGAAGCATTGACTTAGCATCCTCTGATTTACTTTCCTAAACAAGAGCTGTTTTGGGATCTGTTGCTCACACATTGTGTACTTCCATCCTAAAACAAAAATTCAGATCACTAAGCCAAAAAACACCCTTTTGGTTTTGAGGCTAAACCACTTCATGACAATGGTTATCTAAGTCAAGGCAACAAACATGAAAGGGTTGATAGAAGATACCAATTTAGAGCAATAAATACCATTTTATCATTGCTTTTGTAAAGCCTCCTCAATTCTTAGTTGCAATCCATATCAAAAATATGCTAATGGGTTAGAGATCAGATGGTATTGATGATGAGTAACTTGCAAGACAAATATTATAAGCATCATATGTTAATCATATGATAATCCAGAGAGCAAGTTTTTATTTCCCCCCTAATATGAAGAATGAATATGCACCAGGATAAATAACTGAAGGACTCCAATAGTCATGATGAATTTCAGCTAGAAATAACACCAATTAAAAATCAATAAACACTCGAGTATTTATTTGAGAAATGTGTCAAAAGAATGAAAATCACACTAAAGGAACGTGACCAGGACAGAAATGAACAAGCATTTAAATCCTACTCGCAAACAAATAGACGAAAGCAAGAAAAGAAAGCTAAATTATGCGAGCATACATGCAAGCCTCCACAACTGTATGTCTACTGGGTATAACAGATTGCATCTGTATTATATGCAGAAAATTGAAGATGAATGAAAATTCTAAGTGATAAAGGAAATCTCTTCTCCAAATGCAAGGTAATAAGCACTGAAGCAAAACCATAACTTATGTTTAATTTGTCAATTTACTAAAAAAAGAAATTGACAAATATATAATATCGAAGAATAGTGAACAATATAAGCACATATACAATATGATGTCATACATACCTTTCTATTATTTTCAATGTATGACCTAATAAGGTATTTTGAGTATTTCTCCGCATCATCATGAGTGGCCAAAAGAGCAATCATGTCCTGACCAATGGCAGCATCACAAGATGGATCAGGGCATCGTAACATCAAGCAACCAGGACCATCATTTATTGAAGTGCCAATGTAACCTACAAGTGGAAAATGAGAAAATCATAAACAACCATAAAAAACAATTCAACTCTAAAGGAAAACATTAAGCATCTTCTGCAGGGACACACACAAGTTATTCTATGTTTTTAAGAAAGGAATATCTAAATTTATCTTCAGGTACAGTATAAGATACAGGATGAAGTACTGATCCAAAGATCTCAGTTGTCATTATAGTGATGAGTTCAGTTGTCTAAGAAATCAGAACCAGGACCATCACTTATTGAAGTGCCAATGTAGCCTACCAATAGAAAATGAGGAAATCATAAGCAACCATAAAAACAATTCAACTCTAAAGGAAAACATTAAACATCTTCTGAAGGGACACGCTCAAGTTATTCTATGTTTAAGAGAGGGACATCTAGATTTATCTTCAGGTATAGTATAAGATATGGGATGAAGCGTTGATCCAAAATATAGCAATTGTCATTCTAGTGAGGCGTTCAGTTGTCTAAGAAAGCAGATGGTAACATGTTTATACTAACATAAAGGAGGACAGTGATTTCTATAGAATTGCTATTAAAGAATGGGTATGCATTTGCCTCAAAAATGTTACTGAAGAAGAATAACTCAATAGTCCATACTAAAACAAAAGGACTGCAGTGCCACATTTCCATTCTCAACTACCAAACTATTTTAGCTAAAAGAGCACATGTGAGGAACTACAATCCCCCTTTGGGTGGTGGTGGTGGTGGTGGTGGTGGTGGTGGTGGTAGTGGTGGTGGTGGTAGTGGTAAGCTAGCACATACCATCTAAGTAAACTCAGTTTCAACTAAATATATTCCAGCTATTCATTCCCATCAGCATATCATTTTACAAACAAACCACTTAATAAGGCATCTAGTAAGTTTGAACCAACCTCTCAGAAGAAAGGAAAGCATATAGAGTCAATGGCACTCTACTTCCCAATAAAAGCAACAATAAACAATAGCAAACATTTAATAAAATTAAATAGTGATATATATCTAAGTCAGAGATGGCATAGTACATATGTTATAAGTGTAAAAACTGAAATTACTCAATCCTCAACTGCAAAAAAGTTGAAACACAGAACCAAAATCAAAGTGTTAATGTAAGGAACTAATGCTGAACAATGATATCAAACAGATCATCGTGAACATAAACTGGCAAAATTCTAGTCAATAATAATGATATAAAATAAACAATGACAAACCTCCCCAACAGTCACGACAAAAAGGATGACCACATGCAGCAGCATCCATTTTCTCACGAGGGTAGGTGTCAAAACATATTCCACAAATCAGCTGCCACAGGAGTCAAAAAAAACAATCAACGGTGAGTAAAAAACTTCAAGAGGGGTAATTACTGGCATATCCAAAGATGGAACTCAAGCTTGGGAAGATATTACAATCATATATTCACAATAAAATATCTAATCATCTGACATAGAGATCCTCACTTCCTTTTCTTTTGGAATTTCAATTAGTTTCTCCAATAAACCAACAGTCTTCCTGGCATTTTCTTCATCAGCAAACCATTCATCGTGCACCTTATTGACACTCCTGCACAAGCAATGAGTCCATAAATCCAAAGAGCTTCAGAAAATAAAGAAACACAATCCAAAACCAAAATGAAATGGACTTTGCATATTGAGCTTTTGTCTAGAAGATGGCAGGACTTTAAGTCAAGCAATACTTATTAGAACAGGGAACATAAACAACAGCGAAGCAATTTGTAACATATGGTTAAAGGACAGGCTTCATTGTTGAACCCCGTGCTACAGGGATGTTTATTTCAAGTATTCAAGGTCAGCACATGTTTGTCCTGGGTAGGAAGTTGTTCACTAAATACTTCAAAGCATCATTTATTTTCAAATTTAGATATTGTAAATAAAGGCCTAGTGTAACAAGCTTCTCTTGAATCCAAGTAGACGACAAAGATTCAATTTATGGTCTGTGTGTTAAAAAAGAGGGTTTTCTGCATGAGTGAGTAGTCTTACCAGTTACAATGGCGCAGAAGAATGCATGATGCAACTCTAGAAATAAAAAGCACAGTTGACACACTAGTTATATCCTCCTCTTGACGCTGCCGTATGCTGGCCTCGTTCAAAATGGTATAATTCTTCTGGAAGTATAGAAGGAACATCATTGATAAGTTGATTAAAAAAATATCATAAGTTAGAAAAAAAATAACACGCATAACTTATATGCAGTAGGAAAGACTACAGCTCCTCAGTTTATGCAATTTTTCATCATTAACTAATCATACTTTACTAGTTTAACAATAGGGATTACCAGATATTCTGCTTAGAAACATTATTATCACTAGCATCCGCTTCAAACACCCACACACCTTTTGCAACATGTGCAACATGTTTTGCATAGAAACTAAGTTTTAATGAGTTAAATATGACAAGGTACAGCAGACCACAACAATATTTCTGGCACACCATTCATTTAATAGAAGTTGTTTACTGCACCAATATATCTCAGATAGTGCATACCAAATTCTCACAAATCTGATTATTTATATTTCCCTCTAATGTGAATGTGTTGGATCTAGTTCCACCTTCATCCACTTTGCAAAATATAATACAGCAGTCAACACATCAAAACTCTTTGTGACTTCCAATTTAAATCGATGTAGACTGTAGAGTGCGAGGATTAACAACCCTTCAAGTCTGGCTTTTAAGGAGGTATCTAATCCTATAGGGATCTGTCTCAGTTTTTCTTTTGTTAAGCCCAACAGCTGAAGTCCCCACGTGGAAAGAAAGAAGAGAGACAAGATTTTGGATTTGACGTTTTGCTACACATGAAAAACAAAGGGAATTGTCAACGAAAAATATCATAAATGCAAGAAGGATCAAAAAGAAAAATCCACCTTTGATAGGATAAAGAGAAAACATTTCATCAACAATCTCCTTTGCATAAAACAAGAAGATAGATGGATATTCCGAATACAGGAATCAAATGAAACAACAGCAGATTTCATTTTGGCGCATAATTATTTCTTACACATGGCATCAAAGCAACAAAATAACAGACCAGTCCTTTGAAAACCTTTTGATTATCAAAACCATTGAGAACTAAAATTCACTAGCTTACCAATCTCCAAAGAGCATAAGAACTGAAACAAAAAATCAAAAAAAACAAGGAGACACATCCATCCAAGCACAACACACCATCCCAATCACCGATACTATCAAAGGTGTGAATTCTTCTGTTAGAGCCTAAAGGAGCACCATCTACTAAAACCAGAAGCATGCATAAATCAGCGAAAACAAAAGGAGTAATAAAATTCGTCATATTCCAGCATGAAAACAACCAATGCAGTCCACAGCAACATCAAAACTCTACACCACCATAATCAGAACACAAACTTAAAACACATGGAAATAAAAAGGCAAAACTGATCCTGTAACCTTTTATCACTTCAAGTATGAATTCACTGTCCAATTAACAAGAAATGCATCACCTCCACACATCACAGTGTTCATGAACAAGCACCGAGACCAATAATTCACAGTTTCTCAATTTACACAACCAAAAAATTGAAGCAATGAATTCAACCCAATTCACACAAAGTCCTAATTCCTTTTTTTCCCCTCACTCCATAAAAGCATAGAGAAATTAAACAAAAAGAAAAACCACAAATCAAAAACCTTCACCTGGTAGCGGGTAGTGGCGATCTCCATGATATCATCAGAATCATTATCCACAATACCATACTCCTCATCATCATCATCATCATCTTCATCTTCTTCACTCTCGATCCCCGTACCCCCGCTGTAGAAATCGTCCTCCAGCGACTCCACATCGTTGGCATCATGCATGTCATCCTCCGAATCCATCCCCTCTCCCTGAAAACCCTAGAACCGAAGAAATCACAGCTCGAATCCGTTAGAATCGATGCTCAAGGAGAGCGAGAAGGGGATCGGAATGGAAAAGCAAAAGGAAGTGCGAAATGGAAAGTGCTCGTCGAGGAGTTAAAACTTGTGTCAATCGAAGGGAGGCTGAGGCGAACCCGATAACCCGTTACCAAATAACGGGTTTATTAAATTTCCTTTTGCATCCGATAAGGGATTATCGGATTCGGGCGAAGCACCTCTAGTGCACCTCATCTTGTCTGTGTTATTTTATTCATTTATTTATTTATAGATTATATTTTTCTAAATATTTAAATTTTGTTAACTACTGTTTAGTTTTTTAGCATCATATAGCAGGTTCAAATTTAATCTCGCACATATAAAGAGCATAGATATTACAGAACTCAGCTTCTGTCTATGTTTAGCATGTGGTTTATTCATATTTATCAAAAAATAAATATTTAAATTTTATATATATAATTATATGTGAAATTTTATAAAATAGAAACAAGTGTATATGATATAATTTTAGTTGTATTTTAGAGTAAGTGTAATAACTGAATAAATAAAACAAGTAATGGCTCAGTGTGTTTTGTTTACGGTCTTAATAATTAGGTTTCATAAGTTTTAGGATTTCCAAAGTTTGGGATATATTTATTGGGTTCTTTTGGAGCCACACTTATTTATAGTAAAGTATTATTACTATATTAAATTTAAACAAATATTAAATTATATATAGCTTGAAAGTTGAGAATCTTAAATACTTATATACATATAATAAATTGACTCTAATTTTCTTTTTTCGTATTCGATCCTTTGGTAATTCGGATTCCCGGGCTCTAAACCGGTGCTAAAGTGTTCTCCGACCCATATATTATCAAATAATAATAGATGAAAAATAAGTTGAATATATTTTATGTTTTTCAATGTAACATTCCATGTGTAATTTTATTGATTTATTTTTTTTTAACATTTTGAGCTATAATTTAGTTATACAATAAAATCACATATAAATATCTGTAACAATTACATATTAAAGAGGGAAAATGGCAAGACGTCTGAATCAGGATAAAATGAGTGTTTCTTATAAAGTAATATAAAATGATGTGGTGTAATAATTCATGTAATTAGGTACAAGGTTACAAGTGTGGAGATCTTTTTTCAATTTGGTCCCTCATTAAAAATATGCTAATTTTTGCTCTTAAATATATATATATATATATGTATATTGAAAATAATATTGTATGGGGTTTTATTGGAATAATTAAGTTTTTAGGGGCACATGTGCAAATAAACCATCTTCTGGTCTCCTTTAAAACCCCCAGCTTTCCAACTGTCTCACCCTGAGAGAGAGAGAGAGAGAGAGAGAGAGAGAGCATGGAGTTCTACTCTCTAGAAAGCTCGAAGCTTTCCAAAACGAAGAAGCCCGAGGAGGTGGGCAAAGCCATGGAGGAAGAGCCGTGGCCGCGGAGGAGCAAGTGTGGCGTGATGCTTGAAGGCTACGTCGATGAATCCATTGGCTTTGGTTTGATGCCGGACGGTGGAGAAACGCCGGCGATGGGGAGAACGAAGAGCCTCACGGATGAGGACCTAGAGGAGCTCAAAGGGTGCCTGGACCTTGGATTCGGCTTCAGCTACGATGGCATACCGGAGCTCTGTGGTACTCTCCCTGCTCTTGAGCTCTGCTATTCATTGTCTCAGCGGTTCCTCGACGAGCAGCATCAGTATCACTCGCATGAGCCCGCTCATGAGCCGCCTTCGCCGTTGGCTAATTGGAAGATCTCCAGCCCTGGTATGGCTCTTCGTGATCTCAGACTTTGGATTGAGTACGAGTGGGTGGATGGTTTCGTGCTTGTTTCGTTCGATTAGGGTTTTGAATCGATGAAATTGGTGTTTACTTTGAAAATTATAGCGGTTTAATCCCCAAAGGATTAGATTTATTACTTTCTTATGAAGTTCTATTTTTTCTGAATAGCTGATTGATGTTTCATAATTGATCTGTAATGAAAACATAAATCTTTCTTGTTATGCATATTTTTTCTTAATTTTCCTGGAAAAGTTTTGGATTTTGTTGTTTTTGAGATAGTTAATGTTTTGTGGGATAAAGGATTGGGCATAGGAAATGTTTCAATTGAGGAAAAAAAAGAATGTACAATTGATCCTTCTAGTCTTATGAAAGCTTTCTTTGTTTCTTGTTGATCAAAAGCTACAATTGCATCAATAATGTTTGCATATTATAGAACTTCTAACCCTATACCAAAATTGATCAGAATTCTGATATACAAACAAAAACAAGGATCTTTGATGTTTCCTTTGCTTTTTCAGAAAGGGAAGCTCTTCCTAGCTCATTACTTTTGCTTAAAACTTAAAAGCTAATCTCTTATGATTCCAGTATGTTTATATGTCTCACTGAATGTTTTAACTTTTTAACTACTTTCAATCTTAATTTTCCCAAGTTCAAAGTATAATTAGTATCATGTATTCATTTCCAATCCAATTACTGCTTCTTTATATGTACTATGTAATGCAACTGCAAATTGATTAAATACGTCCTTATGTTCAGTATTGTGAATTCCTTTGCTTTTAAAAGTGTAAGCTGTTCTTAGCTACATTGCTTTTGGTTCAAAGTTAATCTATCAAGAATTCCATTATGTTTATATGCCTTAATTGTGTAATAGCTATCTCTTTGGAATGCTTTAGCTTTTTTACTCTTCTAAAGTAGAGAAAGTTTAAAGTATAATTAATATCATGTATTCAAATCCCTGCTTCTCAATATTTACTATGTAATGCAACTGCAAATTGATTAAATGCATTGTTATGTTCAGCATTGGGTATTCCTTTGCTTTTAAAAGCAGGTGTGCTTAGCTACATTTCTTTTGATTAAAAGCTAATCTATTAAGAATTCAATTATGTTTGAATGTTTTAGCTTTTTTGCTCTTTTGTTCTTAATTCTCTCAAGTTTAAAGTATAAGTAGTGTCATCTACTGATATCCTATCCAGTTTCGGCATCTCAATGTGCACTGTGTAACACTTACACCTTAGAACTTGCATTACTGCAAATTGATTCACTATGTTACTCATTATCACTGTGTTTCATTTATGAATAACAAATTTCTGTTTACTAATGATTCAGGTGATCGTCCAGAAGATGTTAAAGCAAGATTGAAGTATTGGGCGCAAGCAGTGGCTTGTACTATTCAGTTGTGTAGCTGACCAGTGCTTGCTAGCTGATATCATATACATATATACATATATACATATACACATATACATATACACATATACATATATATACATGGTGTAATCTAATGCCAATAAGGAGCTTCAGCAGAAGTTTGAACTCCAGATGTAAATTCTCGATTTAAATTCAGACGGATTGCATGTCCCATTGTCATCACATCATTGTTCGACATATGGGTTACTCCGTGTATCAATTTTGTATCATGTACAGTTTCCCTTTTGATATCAATGAAATGAGCTTTTTTGTCAGGAAAAATGTTTCTACAAAATGAAATGAGCAAGAATGCAGCAATCGTAGAGGATTGCTGATATAATAATCATAGTTTTACAAGGGTTGCTGCATAAGTATAAAAAAAAAAAAAAAAAAAACTACCATTTGAAGTACACCACTGGTTGAAGGTGTCTTTCAGGCAGTGTGATGTGTATATTGTAACAACAATTGAAAGGCATCAAATTCCTTGGTGTTTGAATCAATTATATCTGAACATCAAGGTTCCAGCATTTCATGCTTGGTATTTATTGTCCTTTTCCTTTTGTCTTCAAAACATCAATCTCTTAAGGACGTTCTGCAAAATGAAGCAAAATCAATGTGCAGAACTTCTAATCATACCAAACCCTAACCTTAATCCAAACCTAATCCATTGTCCTAGAAGTTAATCTAATTAGTCTGGATCTTAAAGTGCGCATGACAAGCAAAGAATTAAAAATACATTTCAATAGTTAATTATTATTAACGAATAGTAAACCCAGACAAACCATAAAACCCTAAGTTTTAAACCCTAAAGCTTAATAAAACTAATAATTTTGAGGTACACATGACCAATTCCAGTTAATTAGTGGCACCAAAAAGAAAATCATGTACAAAACTACATAACTTGAAATTGCCATATGCTAGATTGCTTACCAGCCTCAGCTGAAAGAATCATCTTTTGCCAATTCCTCTCCTGCCATATCATTAGTTTCAGGTGAATGAATTTTTGTCAGTTAAATATCACAAGTCATATGATAAGAAGATCATTTCAGCTAAGCATCCATTCTCCACCATCTCTTTATAAAGCAAATTCAACATAAAATAAATAGAATCATGTTTCTCATGAGACTTATCACTTGCAGTAAAAATATGCATGTCACCGCTAATCTGAATCCAACTACATCCAGCACCTTTTTTAATTCCCCGTTCATCCATCATGGTCCTCACGCTCTCAACATCTTGCCATTCTCCATGCATTGCATACATGTTAGACAGAAGAACATAGCCAGCGGAATCCTTTGGCGATAACTCAATTACCTTATCTGCAGCAAATTTTCCGAGTTCTAGATTCTTATGCAACCTACAAGATGCTAACATTGTCTTCCATATCAGAACATCCGGTTCAAATGGCATCTCATTAATGATCTGAAGAGCCTCCATTAGCCTTCCAGCTCTACCCATCATGTCGACTATACATGCATAGTGAGATGCTGATGGCATGATACCATACTGATCAAGCATTGTATAGAAGTATCTGAATGCTTGATCGACACAACCCACATGACTACATGCAACTAAAATCCCCACAAGTGTTGAATGGTCAGGCGTGATGTTATCAGCATCCACCATCGTGTTGAAGACACTGATAGCCTTGTTTCCATTCCCGTGATGCGCATAGGCATGAATCAGTGAGTTCCATGACATGAGATCATGGTCAGGCATGGCATCGAATATAATTTTGGCATCTTCGATGCTTCCACACTTGGCATACATGTTAATCAATGCATTCCCCACACAAACATCAAGATCACAGCCTACCTTCAATGCTAGGCAATGGAGATGCTTTCCTTGGTCCTGCAAGGCAAGATTTGCGCAAGAACTCAGTGTGCTCGATAATCCATATTCATTTGGTACAAATCCTTCTTTGTGCATTCGAGATAAAAGCTTTATTGATTTCTCATCAAAACCATTTTGGCAATAACCGGATATCGCCGCACACCAAGAGACAACATCAAGTTTTTCTATTCTCTCAAACAACTTTTCGAGATAATCAACATCTCCACTTCTTCCATACATGGTAAGTAACGCATTGACAACACGATTATCTGACACCAAATTACGCTTAATTGCAAGGCAATGTAGCTGCCGCCCCATAGAAAAAAATTCGGAAGAGATGCCACATGCTCTGAGCATGGCTGCAAATGTGTATTCATTAGGTTCAATCCCTGTACAAACCATATCATGGAACAACCATAAAGCATCCTCAATTTGCTCATGCCGAATGCAGCATGAGATCATTGAACTCCAAGTGACCACATTTCTAGCTTCCAAACTTTCAAACACAAGCTTCGCTCGTCCAATCCTACCATTTCTTGAGTAGAATTCAATCAAAGAACAAGCTGAGTGAACACCTCGATCAATCATGGTCTTGATCATATAACCATGCATTTGCTCCCCAAGCATTGACCCACAGGCCGTAAGAACACTTGAGATCGTATGCTCATTGGGTTCTATTCCCTCCAAGAGCATCTGATCAAACACCCTGACAGCTGATTCAAACAAATTGTTCACGCAAAATCCTGAAATCAAAGTAGTGAATGTCACTAAATCCCGCTCCGCCATCTTTTCAAAGATCAGTTGGGCCTTATCAATCACTCTACATCTCGAATATACATCGATCAAACAGTTTGCAATCCTACAATCACTGCCAATTCCAAACCGAACAACCATCGAATGCACCTGCTCTCCAAGCTCCAACACCCCCCAACTCTGCGCAAGCATGAAGCACGGCACCAAACACAAAATCATTAGGAACAACACCAGACTCAAGCATTTCAACAAACACACAGAATGCAACACTCGGAAGTCCATTCCGAACAAACCCTGAAATCATCGATGTCCAAGTCACAACACTTCTCTCAGGCATTTTTTCAAATACCTGACGAGCATCCGAAACCCGGCCGGATTTGAAGAAAGCATTAATCAACATAGTCTGAGTGATGAACCCAAATTCAATTCCATTACTCATCAATTCCACAAGCAAGTTCTTGGCTTCATCAAGCCTCTTGGACACCAACAAGTGCTTGAGTTTTTTGGTGCATGTTGCAAGATTGTTGGGTGATTCAGGGGAAATGTAGAAAGCTTTCTTGGATTCAAGCTTCACAAGTTTGAATCTTTGGAGGTGGAGAGCAGTTGGAGATGTGGGGAGAGAGAAAGAAGCACACAAAGGTTGCATTTTTGTTTTTGAAATATTTCTTTTTTTTTTATTTAAAAAAAATTATGGCGGGAAGAGACTGGGCCGGGTTAGGGTTAGGGTTAGGGTTTCATATATTGTGATTTTCTAGATTTTTTTTTTTTTGAAGTGGGGAATTTTCTTATATTTCAAAATTATTTTTCAGGACGGTTTTAATATATTTGGTAATCCCCTTTTTCACATTTATAGCTTATGAAGTTACAAATATGCCCTTATGAAAATTTTTTGGGTAAATATCTTGTGTGCTCTTGTTCACTCCGAAGCTATGATTTTATGCAGCCACATTAGTTTCTTTTAATTTTTGTTTTTATTTTATTCATTTCAAGCTTTTGACCACTTACAAAATAAAAGTATACTATAGGAATATATTTATCTACATAATTATTATATATCCAAGAGTATCATTCAAAAGTCAAAAATTAATACCATGCTGAGGGCATAAACGTCTTTCTATAGACCAGCTAAATTAGCTGGTCTATAATATAAAAAGCAGAAATTTTATAATATTACATATAAAATCTCCCAAAATTTTTATCAAAAAATTTAACAAAAACATTAATTTGTCATACAAATGTTTCCCTCCAGCCTTTTTTCTTTTGAAAAGAAATTCATACACATTTATACATTTTTGCCCAGATTTAATATGCAAAGAATAATATTTCCAAAATAATAATAATAATAATAATAATAATATAAACATAAAAATCAGAATAGTAGGAATAAGGATGGAAGATATATATAAGTCACAAATGCAATGTAAATATCACCAAATAATCATAAATTTGTTCACAGTTAACAATTTCTATTGGTTTTCATGTAGAACTGTTCAATCCATAGAAAACTTAGATCCAATTTGTATTTATACAGCACAAACACATTGTTCTTGGAAGACATTGAAATCAAGGAGCTGCCAACAGATTCTGGATGTCTTTCTGCCAAAAAAAAAAAAAGAAAAAAATTGCAATTATTTGAATCATCGGCAAGGAAGTGAAGAGAGGTGTTTAGAATTAGAACCTCTATCTTCATTGGCGCCGTGGTAGGTGCGTATCGTTCGACAACCTTGCCGTGCTTGTCGACAAGAAACTTTGTGAAGTTCCACTTGATGCCGTCGCCGAATATTCCGCCTTTCTGAGATTTCAAGAACTTGTAGAGAGGCGCGACATTCTTCCCGTTTACTTCAATCTAGATGCACAAAATGAATGTAACCGACGAAATTAATCTTAAAACTCACTAGAGAAACAAGACGATAAATATGTCGAGCATTATATGGTTCCGACTTGATAGAGAATTCATATGAAAAGGAAATGCAAAGCCGGAGTTTAGTACCAAGATGGCGACATGTCGAATAGTTTTAATCATCGATATCTGTAAACGATTAATTTGCTCCTAGTTGATGGAAAATTCAGAACAATTTATAAAGGAAAAGAAATACACGGCAATCAATCATTAGGATTAGCGCGATAAAAGGGTTTCGATCGAATCCTTAACTCATGATCTTCACTGGTATTGCATGAACTGCTGGATCTCGAAAGAAAACGAAAAATTTAAATGTTGTATGATTAATAAGATTTTTCAGTAAAAATGGGTTCGGACCTTGTCGAAGATGGGGAACTCGGCTTTGAACATTGTGCAGGCAACTTCCTTTATTTCCTCATTGCTTCCCGGTTCTTGTCCGGCAAATTGGTTGCAAGGAAAGGCGAGGATTTCAAACCCTGTAAAAGCAATCGATGCAGAAGTCACAATTATAAGTAGAAAGGTTCGGCGATATAAGAATTTAGAACTGATCGAATGATTCAAGAATGAGTCGATGAAACTAACCTTGGTCTTTGTACTTATCATACAATGCATTCATTTCCTTATAATTCGTATGAGTCAAACCACTGCATGAGCGGAAACATGTTGTTCGAATTAACACATTGCGTCACTTTTGATGAATCCAATAATCTTATCAGAGATAAAAACAGAAACCAAAATTTATCAGCGCAAATGTGCTTTTGCTCGACTACAATTAAGAACAACTGATTCATATTATAAGCTGAAAAAATTTCAAAACAGAACACATTAACATTTGTTGGAATTATCGAACATCTCAGTTTTCCAAAATCAAACACCTTATGTGAACATCTTGTCTAAAATTTTAGCCAATCACAAGAAATAGTCACCAGCAAACAAAGATGGAAAACAAGAAAATTCACAAGAAGACAGATCGTATGCCGTAATCGTGAAAATTGCGACATGATTCGATTCGGGTATTGTTTTAGGAAAAAAAAAAAGACATGATATACGAGCATATACCATTTTGATGCAACATTTACAATGAGAAGAACCTTTCCATTGTAATCACTCAGGCTCACATCATTACCATCCATATCCTGTAATACACAAAGATCAATTAGGGCAAAATCTCATCAACCGAGAAAAAGGCGAAAGAAATCGAGGGAAAGATAAAGAAAAAATTCTACACCCCTCAGTCAACTCAAATTAACCAACCAAAAATCATAAAAAGTAGCTCCTAAACAACCAGCAGCAACAAGTGGAATCAAACTCATACAAAATAAACTGAAGAAAAGAAAACGGAGATCCTCAAATTAATAAGAGAATTAAACACAAAGTAATAAAAAAATCACATAATAGCTCCTAAACAAAGAAGAACAACAACACTAACAAGTGCAATCAAACACATACTAAACAAATTGAAGGAAAGCAAATGCAAATTCCTCAAACCCAAAAAAGAAAAAAAAACAAAAACAAAAACAAAAACCTCTACAACACAATAGTTCCTAAACCAACAGCAGCAGCAGCAGCAAGTGAAAATCAAACAGTAATCATGTTAGAACTCACAAGGTAGATGAATCAATCAATCAGAAAAACAACACAACTCATCAAAATCAATCAAAACAACAGTTCCTAAACAATCATCATCATCATCATCATCATCATCATCATCATCATCATCAACAACAACAAAGAAAGATGACAGCAAGTTATAATACCTTGACAGAGAGATCATAGATGGAGTTGGGAAGTTGTTCAGCCATGTTTTCTTGGAGGGATGGGAGAAGAGAAGGAGATTGATTGGTATAGAAGAAGAAAAGAAGAGCAAGGCAAAGAAATATGAGGGCTGTAGACCACGTTTGGAAAATGTGTGAACATGTGCAGCAACACATCTTCCAAAAACAAGAATTGATGGGGACGGCATCTGCTGCCCACTTTTGTGTGTTTTCTGTTCACTCCATCCATTTGGAAATATTTTGATTTTTTTTTTCTTTATTTTTTTTAATGATTATTAAAATATTTGGCTTGATTAACATAATATTCTTTTCATACTTTCCATGTTCATCAGTTCATCTATACAATCTGAAAAAAACCATTGGTATGATTTGTAAAATAAAATAAAATAAAATCATTTCCTGTCACTATAATTCCATGTTCATGCTTTAATTTTCTGAAAATATTTAATGTGAATGTCAAGATGAAACATTTGAATATTAGTGTGAAACAGTATTAAACATGAAATATTTGAACATGAACATAAAATACTTTTTCAATCATTAATTTATATTTTTATTAAATCAGGTCTTATTAAATCAATGATTGAAATACATTTTGGAAAGATATTATTTCTTTTATTGTATTTTTTCCAATAGACTTGAAATTTATGGATGAAAGAAAAAGTAATGTATTCCATTAAAAAAAAAGGTAAAATGGCTTTTTCAATTGGTCAGAGTTTTAAACCATGCTTGTTTGAAACAACTGTTTGTTGCTCATTCAAGAAAAAAAAAACTTAATTTAACTTTTAATTGGGAATATATATATATATATATATATATATATATATATATATATGCAAAATGAGTACAATTTTCTTTGAAAGGTTTTATTTATAATAAAGTATTTTATTTATTTGGAGAGGATAGGCTTAAATTTGGAGATAGATATAAAAATATTAAATAAAGGGCAAAAAGAAATGATTTATCAATGAACAAAATAAATTGAATGTACATTTTTCAGCCATCAATATTAATGTTCCAACCACGAAATGAATGGGACAGTTGGGCAATAATGGAATATGAGGCACGAATTTTAATATTACTTGTTAATCACAATAAAGATAATCTAAACTCTAGCCATTAATTAGTGTGTGTTTTTTTTTTCTTAATTTCAAATTTGGTTTTGAAGACTTGAATTTAAATTTTGATCTATAGAAAACTATAATACAAGATACTGACCGTTTTACCCCAATTCCACCCAATAAACACCCTTTATATATATATATATATAGAAATACAAAGTATAGTAACATACAATACAATACAATACAATACAATACAATATGTATAAATACACATTATATACAATTCATATATATTCACTGAATAGTGGTGAAATAGTAGAAATCCATGACCCCACAAGGAATAGCAACCAATTAAAACATCCACTCCTCCACCACCACCACCTAATTTTAATATTTTTATTACTTAGGTAATGATCTCTCTCCATAGCATATATACATACATACATATATACTTTAGAAATTAAAATAAAATCAAAATACCACACCATGCAATACTAACATAAATATCATATATATATATCATCACTGATATATATATATATATATATATATATATATATATATCAGTCTTTTCCACATAAAACTAATCATCCTTTTGTTACAATATTAGTTCTTAATTATTCAGTATACATCACCATACATATAACTCAGTCATACAACACCCCTTTATACATACATACATACATACATACGATATAAATACATTATATATATATATATATTGTATTTAGTGAAGGAACTGATAGAAGATAGTGGAATAGTGATCCATGAGCTGAGAAGGAAGAGCAACCAAAACATTAACACCTTCATCAAGCCCTCCAATGGCAGGGAAAACCACAGTAATATCTTGGCTTGGCACAACCACAGGGCAACTATAAACAGGCTTCCCCCATGGATACACCACCTCCTCAAACCCTAATTTCCACCATGAAGACACAAACACATCTCCTTTGGGAAACCCTTTATACAACTCCCCCCAGTCTATCACTGACCTTGCATACTCATCATCCATCCTCCTCCCTCCCTCACACACCACTTCAACCAATTCCCCAAAATGCCCTTCCTTCAACGCTTTGCATGTCGTCGAACACCACGCGCTTAGCACGGCGTTGCCGGCGTAGGACTTCGGCAACGGTGGCTTCAGCCTCGGCCGGAGATTCACCGCAAAGAGCATGCTTGTTTCCTCGGTGACCGATGCCAATGCTTTGCATCTCCATAGATGAGCTGCCACTACGTTGAAGCTTGTGATGGTGTGTTTGCAACCTTGAGCTTTTTCCTTGAGGGTAGAGATGTCTTTTGAGGTTAAGTGGAAGAGCTTGAGATTGAGCTTGATGTTGTTGTTGGTGCATGTGATCATGGAGGAGTTGGAGTTGGAGTTGGAGTTGGAGTTGGATTTGGAGTTGGAAAGGGGGTGGAGTTTGATGAGTTCCGGGTGGGGGAATTTGACGGTGGGAGGAGAACGGGCGGCGAGGAGACGGCGGTCATTGCAGGGCTGCACAGCGAGGGGCTGGTCGGCGGCGACGGCGGCGAGGTTTATCAAGAAAGTTTGGAAACTAATTCCATCGAATGTGCAATGGTTGTTGCAAACTCCCATTGCGAAGCCTCCGCAGGTGAATGAAGTCACCTTCAGTGAAATTGAGCGGGAAAAAAAAAAAAACATCATGCATATAGTCATTGTTGACAATGTATATAAATACATGATAAATTTATGCAATATATGTATAATTATATTGCAATTATCATTGGATTTATATCTTGATTGTCAACATGGAAAATAGGTGAAAAAAAAAAATTTTCCATAAAAAAATTTTCCTTGTAAATAAAAAATAGTCGTTTGTTTGGCATTAATTATTTTCTAGCTATATATATTTTCTATGAAAAACTCTTATTTTGTTATTTAATTGCTTTTTTTTTCATATAGCCCATTACATTTTCCATTAAAAACTTTTTCCATGGTGGAGGCAGAAAATTTTTTTCACTCATTTGAGGGAAAATAGGGTCATGTGATAGAGTTTGTGGAAAATTTTTCATGAAAAATTTTGGCAAACAAACAGGCTATTTAACTGGAAGATGACCGTGAAAACAGAGGAAAAAAGCAATCAAACACAACCAGTGATAAATAATATAAAATAATAAAATAAAATATATATTAGTTTATATAATATTTATATATAAATGATAGCGACTAATTTCTCGTGATCTAACAAAATTAATATTTTTAATAAATAATAATCTAGATATGAGGTGCAATAAATGTATAGAGTTATGTATATAAGATATTGGTGATGCCTTGTGAGAGGTGGGTGGAGGGCTTTGGCTTGTGATCCTTTTAAACGTTAGAATGTAATTATTAAATTAATCAAAATTGACTGAAAGTACTGTTGTTTCTGATATTTATATTAATGTAAATGCAAAATTATTCATAACAAATATTATGATAGAATAATAAAAGGTGTGATGATGGATGGACACAGAAAACTGATTTTTCTTTTTTTTAATACATAGACATTTTATGTTCATAAAATATATCTTTATTATTTGTTTGATCTATGAAAAATATATGAAAGTTTGATTTAGTCTGTAGAAATAAATAAGTTATATATATATATATATATAAAAGGTTATCAAAACTACCCTTATATCTGACATAAATAAGTGTAAAGAATATATTTTTCCCTTCCATCCTTTTTATTTTACTTTTAATCTAAGAATCCACCTATCAACTCTCAAATCATTTGATTATTTTGGTTATATTTAAAATCATAAAATCTTTAACCCAAATCATTCTTTTAAATAACTACAACAATCACATCCACAGTCAAATCAGGGGCAAGCACACAAAAAAAGTTATACAAACATCCTCTTCATGCGCCTTCACCCCTAACTAACACATGAATTAAATTACAAACCTACACCCACAACCAGCATCACCACCACTACATCCAACACGTTGATCAAACCCAGATAATTAACATCCCGTATTTGATTCATTTCGATCACTTGGACTCGTGCCACTAATTAAGCTAATATACAAACCGTTTAGCATTAAAATCAATTCTATATATATATCTAACATGGTATATATATATATATATATATATATATATATATATATATATATATAAGAGCAAATATAAAGTACCTGAAAAACACAAAGAGGTCTGTCTAAGAATTGATCATGATCAACACAATCATCACCAAGCGCTTGCTCCGCCGCAAGTTGTTTGAAAGCCGGATTTGGGTAATCAAGCTCACCTAGATCTTCAAGTGAGAGCTCACTTGAACCAACTATAAATCCCACACCTTTGGCATTACAATCAATCTCCAACCTTCCTTCCAAATTGTTAAAAGTCAACCTGCCAGCCAAGAAATCATAGGGCACCAGCAACTTCTCTAAGGCCAATTTGAGCTTCTCGACGATGTTTTCGAGCGGAAACTTTGTATTTTTCTTGAAGAAGTGAACCGTATGAACGTCGAAGTTTAGGACTTGGTCTATGTTGGAGAGGAACATGGACCTTCTCTCTTGTTTCTCCAATGGGTAGAGTTTTGTGGAGCTTAGAATGGTGACCTTGAGGTCTTGTTTTAGGGTTTGTTCTTGGAGGTGTGGCAAGGATCCCATGTTTGTGGAGTTTGGTGTTTGTGCTATGGAGTTTGAGAGTTGTTTGTTTATATATATAGAGAAAAGTGTTGGTGGGAAATTGGATACAAATGAATTGGATGGTGCAATTAATTAGAATGGCACAGGGAAATCATGTGATTGCCATTATTTGTTATTTATTAATTAATTTATTTATTTGTGTTTTAGTATTAATATTGAAATTGATTTGATGCCTGGTGGAGTTTTTTTTTTTTTTTTTTTTTTTTTTGAGATAGGGCGACAAGCGCCAACTCTCAGGGGGTACGCGTGGCGGGGGGATTGCCTACAACGTCCTTACCCTTTTGGAACGAGGGAGTGCGGTTCGGGGGGATTGAACTCACGTCTTCTCTTACGAGAGGACCCAAGGTACTGCTGGGCTACAAGCCCTTTGGTATGCATGGTGGAGTTTGAGATGATGATGATTAGTGAACTATAAAGATAATTTAAAATAATAAACATATAAATCAAAATTGAAATTGATCAATTTAATATTTATTATGTAATTTAGTAATTTCGGAATGAGAAGTGCACTCTTTGATGGTTGGTGTTTTGGAACAAAAACTGGAATAAAAATTTGAGAATTATTTAAAGTAAACTTAATTAGTTAAGTCAATGTTGTTAAACTTAAATCTTGGTCTATATGATTAGAATATTTACCAGCTAGCTAGTTTTTTTTCCCAAAAATTAACATACTCCAAAAATTATTAGTATTATTCTTATGGAGTCAAGTAATTTTTTACTTCTTAATTACTATTGCCACATAACAACTGGTATTTCATTTTATATACCACTCAGGCTTTTTTTTTCCTTCTTTTTTTGTGAAAAGAAGAATAAATAAAATTACTTTTATTGATAGAATTAAGAAAGAAGGTCTTAATTAGTCCCTTTTTATTCCTTTTCGCAATGCACTTGAATCCCAACAACTCCGCAAAATATATATATATATATATGTTTTTTTTTTCTTGCAATGTCGGCAAACCACTTCATACACATAGTTTATATTATCACAACTTAATTATATATTAGGCAGAGTTGAATTTTCGATCTCCTGTATGAGAAGTCAAGTGTCTTTCCGTTTAGCTATTGCAACAGTGACAAACATAAATTATTTCATATTTTTTCAATAAAATAAATAAATTATTAAATAATTAAAAAATAAATTAATATATAAATTAAATTAATAAATATAAATTATTAATAATTTATTGATTTATTGGTATTGAATCTACTACATAAACTATTGATATGCTTGATGATAAGGAGTTTGCAACCTTCATGAGGAGGACAAGAGCACAAATGTTTTAAATGTGCACTTCCTAACACATATAATTTGTTTATATTTTGATAAATGAAGTGCTATCCCTTCTACCAAATTTAGTTGTGAACGAATGCTTTCCATAAAAAAATGTTTGTATAGTTTTATTTGTTTAGTGAGTGATGCATTAAAATTAAATTGTTTTCTTTTTTTTTTTATGTTAATCATGATAGACTCTTAATGTGAATCATTTTAATCTTTTGAGGGTTTTTTATTTTATTTTATTTTATTCAATGCATACCTTGATCTATACATCCATAAAACTCAAACATTATGATTTTTGAGGTTTTGTTTTTTGTAAATTGTCAAAATTCTCATGCAAGCATTATAATGGTAGAAAAATTATTATTTAAAAAAAAATATTCTCCAAATGTCCTACTTAATATGCATTGTTTTGCAAAATAAAAAAAAAGGGTAAAAAGAAAAAAAAAAAAATTTTATTGACGTTAGTTTGAGAGGTATATAAACATATATGAATAATTTATAAAACGATGCTAATGACCTCATGTTATATTACCATTAAACTCTTTACATAGGATGTTTGTTTAAAGATCGTTTATCATCTATTTATAAAAAAAATTATACAAAGATGTATTAATTAACAAATATCATTTAAAAAAAAAGCATATAAATATCTGTTTAATCTTTTGAAGCAGCATATTATCCAAAATAAATAAAAATAAAAACTCATAAATAAATTGCGTGTGGGATATGGGCAACAACTACTCTTGTTGCAATTAATTTGTATTGCATTCCCCCGTGAAATGGTAATTCAATAGCCTCCCTTTTTTGTTGTCCCATTAATACCCCTTCTTTAATGTTTCAAATATATATATATATATATATATATAGACTTAATTAGGGTGTGGTTGGAAGGAACTGTTGAAAGATGTGGGAAGGAGATGAGGAGTGGGAGAGAAAGATAACAATGAAGAAGTTTCCCCTTATAAATTAAAGGTATAATATCTTAATCGGTCTTTTTATTTGTCACAATCTGTCTTTTTAGTCCTTTTACTTTAATTTGACATCGATTAGTCATTCTACTGTCAATTTGAGGTAAATCAAGTCCAACAACTGACCGCGTTAGTTTGTCCGTCTGAGTTTACTAACATGGTTTTATAATGGAGGGATTAATCGGGGCCAAATTAAAGTAAAGGGATTAAAAAGGCATATTGTGACAAATAAAAGGACCAATTATGGTAGATTGTGACACATAAAGAGACCAATTAGGGTATTCTACCAATCCATTATAAAGCCACATCAGCAAACTCAAACGGACAACCTAACGTCGGTCAGTTGTTGGACTTGATTTGCCTCAAATTGACAGTAGATGGACTAATCGGTGCCAAATTAAAGTAAAGGGACTAAAAGGGCAGATTGTGACAAATAAAGGGACCAATTAAGCATTGTCTCTTTATTTTTATTTATTTTATTGAAAAAAATAATAAATCATGTTGATTAAAAAGAAAAACAGCGTAGGAGACTACAAAAATAAATTGTGATAAAAAACGATAATAATTTGGTACAAATACGATTATAATAACATAAGAGACTTGTACAGAAATATAGGGATATACCGGAAGAGAAAAGAAAATTACTATAATAATTTTTTAAGAATAAAAATATTATTATTATTATTATTATTATTATTATTATTATTTTAAGAGGTCTTTGTTTTGTTGTTGTGCATTCTTTTCAAATAATATTACCCTCCATGAAATAATATTATTCACATGCATATATGGGTGACACTACTACTTATGAACTTTAATTATCAATTTAATGTGAAAATTTATAATTAAAAAAAAATGTATTCATCTATCTTTGAATTAATCACTTTGTTTGTGTTTTCTTGTATTACAATTCATGAAATAATATTATTCACATGCACGCATGGCACTAGTATAAACTTCAATCATCAACTTATGATTAAAAAAATATATAATGACCAATAAATTTTTAAATTTGTATATATATATGTGTGCATGTTTGTTTTGCCTAACAAAGATAATTTGTATTTTATTTTCATTATATTCACAAATTTTTTTTTGTTTTTATATATGTTTTTTAATTTACATTGTAGAAATGTTTCCACATTCATATTTAATTAATTTATTTTTTATTACTTTTACAATAATAATTCATTGAAAAAAAACAACGACAATAATAAAGGAAAACAAAACAAAACGAAAACACAACAACATCTAAAACTCGACAAAATTATCGAATTCGTATCTGCGACATGAAAATGTTTTTCTCGATAGTAAAATCAAATAAATAATTATAGCATGAAAAATATTAATTATTTGAATTTCTTCAAATATTTGGTCCCAAAAAATGAAAGTCATAATCACATATATATATACAATCAATTGCATCTAACTACATCAAGCTACAATTAACTTGTTTGTTTGGTGACCTATAAATACATAAACAAACAATGCAAGCAAGTCCAAACAAATGTGTGGTTGATCTATCATCTAACTTTCTAGCAATCAATAAAAATGAGCTCCTTCTTTGACATTGTCTACCATGTTCATGAACATTCCCTTTCTAATCAAATGGTTTTTTTATAATATGAATATTTTATATAAAGGACTCAGTGCCAATACATCAGTAGGTGATTGGTTTATTAAATTTTGTTCACTAAATTTTGACAACATTAAATTAAGAAAATTCAGTATATATAAAAGAGTTGTGGTTAATTTTTTTGTAGGTCACTAAGTTTGGAACTTTTTTCATTAAGGTAACCATGTTTTGATTTGTATCAAAACGGTTACTAACTTTTGATTTTGTTTCTCCGGAGGTTACTGGCGAGTGACCATAACCTTTCTGCTGACGTGACTACCAAAATTTGCCCAGTCAGCATTAGGTTATCACGCACCATGATGCCATGTCACCCAAAAGTTCAAAACTTAGTGACCTACAAAAAAAATTAATCCAAAAGAGTTGAGATGGAGATTGAGGTGGTGTTCACCAAACTTTTTAGGTATTAATTCTTTTCCAATTCATGTCTGCCTACTTTCCACAATGCATTATTATTGTGTTAATAATGTCCTTTAATTAAATGGAAACCTTTAAGCAAAATTAATTTTTATAATATTTTATAAATAAAAATGTTTAGTAATTATTTTTGTACTATATATACATATATATATATATATATATGTCTCACTAATATTAGAATTAAGTAGAAGAAGCATATATTACTCACAAAATAACTATGATATATAATGCAAATTAATACAATGAAATAAATTAATTACAATGTTTAGGAAATCACATGTTGAGGCTCCTTTCTAGAATATATATTAAGTGTCAATTATTTTATATTTTAATTAAGAATAGTTTTATATTTTAATTGTGTTATAAAATTTTGTAGTATTATTTTTTTTTTTTTGGAATATTATAAGAGCATGAGTGTTCATGTATAAAATAAAATTAATAAAAAAAACATAATGAAGATTAAAAAAACATAGATCTCTAAGTAAGGGCCTCTATTTCCTTATGTACCTATAGTTTCTGTGATGTGAACTCTTTTAGAAGATCAGTCTGTTATCTTTATAGTAACTTTTATTAATTGAATGATCGCCGTTTCACTTGGCATCGGTGGATCACTAAAGCTAATATTCATATTTGGAAATGTTCTGATTTATTTGCAAAATTCATGAGAAATGTGAAAAGAGAAAAATTCCAGCGTTTATTTACATAAATTACAGAAATTTATAAAATAAAATTGGAGAAATTGGGATTTATTATGCAAAAAATAGCATTAGATGGTTAAAATAAAAAAAAGGAAGAAAATGTGGATTATTTGTAAATTTTCTTCAAAAGAGTATTGGAGATTTCTGTAAATTTGCAAGACCAGCTTGTGGTTTATTATTTTTATTAACTAAAGGACTCACAATGAAATCCAATTTGATCATGATAATATATTAAATAAATATTTTATAAAAAATATTGAAGTCAATAAAACCTATTCTTTTTTATAATATTTTTGAGATTTTATTGGAAATTAACTGTATAATTAAATGGCTATATTTAAACCCAGCTCAAAAGCCCAGCCCAGCCCAACCCAACCCAACCCATTTGAGCTTCACATATTCATTACTGCTTTTAATTATTAAATTAAATTAAATGATATATATATATATATATACATACCTTAGTAAAATTTATATAAATTTTATGAACAGATAATTTAATTCTTATGTATTTTTTCCATGATGTCAAAAAGAAAAAAAGATTCTTATAAATTTTTTATTTAAAGATTATTTAAAAATAAAATAATAATATTGTTATAAATTCGGTAAACATATATATGCATTGCACAGGGAAAATAATATTTCAAATCCAAAATAATACCGATAGACCAAAAACCCTTTAATAAATAAATAAATATTATTTTTAAATTATAGAAATGGTATATTTTTTTTAATGTGCACATGATCATTATGAGTCATTCTTGGAGAATATCCATTCCATGCACACTGAGGAATAAAAGCATAATCCCTTTCCGGAGATGGGAGATGCCCAATCTCTTTTCATTTATAGCATTTTTATAACTCATATAACTTCTTTTAAAAACTTTAAACATAAATTTCCACTTGTACCTTTTATAAATGTGTATATATATATATATATATTAATTTATTAATGTAAGTAAAGGGTAAAAAGGACATAATCATAGACGGCTTTGAATTATGCAAAGAAGCCCTTGAAAAAAAACTTTAGAACTCGCAAAACAGTGACAAAGTCCATCATTCGAAAACCACGTCGCATCTCTTGCTTTGCCCAAATGTCACTTTCCCCCTTGTCAAATCGCCAAATCACAGTCCGGTCCTCACGCCTAACAGCAATCCGAACGTCCGCATCAACTGCCGCACATCTACCTCGTGATACGAACCCAAACACGAATCCTGAGGCAAAGGCGTGCAATTCCCACTGATGTGGGGTGACAATAACATTAGAGAAGGAGAAGAGAAAGCTCAACGACTGTTTTAGAATCGAAGCTAAAGAGACCTTCCCCTCCCTCCACCTATAAATACGCATCTCTCTCTCGCCCTCTCTCGCTCTCTCTGTGGATCGGAGAAGGGTTCGCTGGCGATGACGATGAGCGCCGGAGAGCTAGGGTTTGATGGAGATCTGTAGATCTCTTGGGGTGGAGCAGTGTTTGGCAGTGTCTTCTATTCCCAGATCCGTGATCCAGATCCGTTTTCATCTTCGATCTTAGGTTTGTTTTCTTTTCTTGAGATCTGGGGATTTGGGATGAGAAAGAGTGGTATCAGGGTGTGATTAGGGGGAATTGGGTTGGATTCGAGGTGGATTTGTGATTTGTTGTTTTTTTTTTTCAGGTGAGTGATTTGATTGGTTTTGGAATGATGAAGAACGGGATGATGGAGTGCAGTGTTTGCCACTCCAAACTGCTTTCTCCTTCGACAAGGGCCGTCTCGAGGGCGTATGATAGGCATAGGAGCAAGGTGTCGTCGAAGCAGCGAGCGCTCAATGTCTTATTGGTCGTTGGTGATTGCGTTTTGGTTGGTCTTCAGGTGATATATACGTTGATCACCTGTTTAACTTTTGGGCTTTTCCTTTTTGTTTCTTTTTGTGTATTTTTAAAGGATGTAGGGAGTGATGAGTGTGGTTACTGGCGCACTGCATGTAGGAGACTAGTTAACCATAGCCTCTCATTTCGGCACAAAATCATGATTCGAAACTTTAGCATCAAAGGAGCCTTCGTTCTTGTACTTTTGTTCAAGGGCATGGTTGGAGATATCTTTTGGTGAACCGGTGTAAAGTATTTGATTTTTTTTTTTTCAGACTTCTTTGTCGTAATTCACAAGATTGCCGCAATAGGAACCTCTAAGATATCTTCAATCACCACCTTCCAAGCCTTTTACCCATAAAATGGGAGAATGGTCTGAGTAAAGTCTGAGAAGCAGAGTTTGCTACACTAATTAATTACTTCATGGTATACCTAAGATGAGTAATCGTTCTGTTACATGCTGAAAGCAATGAGAATGGTGCAAATTATATCAGTGTAAAGGACGTGAAACAGGAAATAATATCGTGATACCTCAGCTAGATTCTAAAGGTTGACAAAAACCTGGAGGTTTCATATTGGATGTGGATCAAAGTGGACAATTCCTCATATTGGTTGGGCTGACTAATAAGAAACGACATTAGAGGCTGATCTCTTCTAGTAGACTGGGCATATTTGGTAACACTTATTATGTGGTCCGAGGCGTGTCGGGTGAGCAGACAATTCCTTACATGGGTTGAGTGGGAGTGTACAAACTAAGAGAGAATCAGTGAGCATTCGAGTTGTATTAATGATAAATGAAAGACTACAAAGGACATGATGGAGGTGATAGAAGACTTTAATGTGGGTGAAAGATGAGTGAAGGAGGATATATAATAGTTAGCCTAATAGCACTTTAATTAGTTAATGCTATGTTGTTGTTTGGTTATGGTGTTGAGTCTAGATTGTAGTTTAAAGTGTGTTACATAGGAAGTGAAAAAATAAAATAAAATAGAAGAAAAGTTAATTGCCAGGATGAATATTAAGTTAAATCCTTGAAATTTGAATTTCTCTCGGAGAGCAAAGAGGCTGATACCACCATTGTTTCTTAGAAGACCTGCATCAACCTTAAAAGTTTCAATAGGGGTTTTAAAATGTTGTGGAAGCTGAAGAGGTGTCTTGTATCTATGAATTGATGTTTATATGCCCTTTTTTAATGTACATGAAGAAGCTATTAGAAGGCATGTATTATATGCCCTTTTCTTTGTCTTATCATTTGCATATATTTGAAAAATCTGCATTAGCAAGGCTTGTATCAATTTTCCTTCTTGCCTTTTGATAAAAAACAAGAACAAGTTTACTTACGTATTTGTAATGTTGATATCAGATCATTGCTTTTCATTGTGGACTTGAATTTTGGCATCTTTTGTACTTGGCTCTTTTATCTTATTCACTTTTTGATAGTGACACCATTTGACTTTTTTTTTTTTTTTTTTTTTTTAATTTGCTGCAGCCAATTTTAGTTTACATGTCTAAGGTAGATGGACGCTTTATGTTTAGTCCCATCAGTGTTAACTTTTTGACAGAGGCAGCAAAAGTTATTTTTGCCATCGTCATGCTATTACTCCAGGTTCGTTGCTATTATCTTATAATTTAATAAGATGCACCTACAAAGTTGATCATTTTTCAAGTTTTTAAATTAATTTAAGAAGATATTGATGACAATGAACAGTCTGAATTGTCAGTTTCACTGGTTGTTGACTTGTTTCTTTAGCTTACTTGGAAAGATTTTTTGGAGCTGTTAATTCCTTATGCTTCTAGTCTCATGTATTGCATGCACATGTTCAGTATGGATAGGTAGCTGGGTGTGCTTATGCCTGTGTAGTCTATATAACATGATTAACAGTAATTTTTCTGACTTGTTCTGTCTTGATTCTAAAAGATGACCACCCCACAGAAGAATGCTGAATGGCAAACACATTAATATGATAGCTTTATAATGAACTCATTATCAATATATGTATCTCCAGATTGCTCCTGAGTTTACCCTTTTGAGGCAGTTTCTTTCTCTTTGTGAGTGAAACTAGATGTAGGATAACTTTGAAGTTTATTAATTTTTTCCTTTATTTGCTACCTATGATGCTAACTTTGTGTGCTTCAAGCAACATGTTATGGATTTTCTTTGTTCCTCCGCTAACATAATTTGGCACATATATTTTTGTTACCTGTATGCTTGCTGCCATCTTTAGAATGTAAACAAGTAAACCTTTGCCAAACAGAAAATGTCATGCATTTGATGGCCAATTGTTAGCTTTTGTCTCTTAGAACTATGCTGAGATAATAGCATCTAACTCTGTTCCTTGTTTCATAGGCAAGACGACAAAAAGTTGGAGAAAAATCACTTCTTTCAGTTTCTACTTTTGTTCAGGTATGATTTCCTCACAATTGACTGCAAGATATCTTCCTGATGGTGGAAAGCTAGTAGCTTATTATTTGTAAATCTTTGTCCATTGATACTATTAGTGAATTAGAACTTCTTTCTGTTCATTATATTCTCAAGATAAGTTCAATGGATACAAGTAATATGAACTACAAGCCTATGGAGTCTAACTTTGTTGATATACGTACCAATACCATAGTTTTTCTTACCAAGACAACCTATCATCTATTTGATGAAACATAGAAATGTTTTGCTGATAGATACAATCAAACCTTTTCACTAAATCTATCACCAGTAGCAGATATTGATATGCGCCTTGCATAAGCCTGAACAGGCACCTCCTTGTGTTGATAGTTGGACTCAGTACCTCTATTTGCAAGCCTCATTGAGAAGGGATTCATTTGCATGTTAGGTTCAGATTTGTTGACATTTATTATATCATCATGTAGGACCCTATTGATGAGTGCTTCTAGCAGTTTCACAGACATGATAATTCTGTACATTTCTTCTAAAATTGCTCTAGTTTTATTCTAATCAGAGTAACTCCACATTATTAGTGTTTCACATTTCAACAGCATCCATATCTTAATTGTAACCCCATGAGTTTAGTATGGTTGATCGAAATTGCGTATTGTTAAATTCCTATCATGTACTGAACAGATCTATGGGCAAAAAAAGCAAATGACATTTCTGTTCATTTGAATAACTTATCGGTCAGGTATTTAGAATTTAGTTGGCTTTCTTATCAATTAGCGATTAACATACTTGATGCCTAGGTTTCATTAATGTCTCATGTAATCATGTTTGGCTCAGGAAGAATTTCCTCAAAGGGCCTATAATATGATTTTGTGCTGCAAATTAGTGTTAAAATGCCATTTTATCTGCATTGTTGCAGGCAGCTCGGAGTAATGTTCTTCTTGCTGTTCCAGCTCTCTTGTATGCAATAAACAACTATTTAAAGTTCATAATGCAGGTACAATCTAATGTCTTCCTTTACTCCTTATAGAGTTATATGTTTAGAACACTTGATTTAATGATTTGGAAATGCTGACAATTTTCGTGAACTACCGCACTGATTGGTTTTACATTTATCTTATTTCTTTCTAATTACTTTACTTTTTTATGCAGCTGTACTTTAACCCTGCAACTGTGAAAATGTTGAGCAATCTGAAGGTATTTCTAATTTCTATGCACCACAAAGATTGATGTCAAAAGAAATCACTTGTCTGATGCATGCAATACCCCTGATTACTCATTACGCTCCTTAACTGTTGTTTTCTGACCCAACTATAGCATATTTTTTTGAATTTGGGCAGTTAATTTTTACTTGCCCTAAATCTCTTGAATCTGTTTTCTGATACTTTCGGACACTAAATCATGCCATGTTGACAATTTAAAACTCCTAATCATGAAATATTAATTTTTTTTTTGTATTAAGTTTAGAAGTCATCCTCTTAGGATATCATGTTTCATATGTTATTGCCTTTAGTTACTCTTCGAACAATAAGATATAATTGCAGTATTTTTACTTTGAAATAATGTGCAGGTACTGGTGATTGCTCTCCTCTTAAAGATGATAATGAAAAGACGTTTTTCTGTAATTCAGGTTAGTCAGGTTTTGTCTTGTTGACAGACCTATACTCTATATTTTGAGGCATGTAGAGAGTTTGTCATCCATAGGATGATGACTCAATATGACTATGCTATGGGCGACCCTTTCTTCATATTTTTTGCAATCAAATATCTCCATTTTGTTGATCTCAAAAATTCTTAAAAGTAAGTGATAATGATAAGTCATTTGATTAAATAGTAAATGGCTTTTGGCCTGAATGGTTCTAGCATTCATGAGATTGCTGTATATCATTTGGCAGTGGGAGGCTCTTGCACTGTTGCTTATTGGGATCAGTGTTAATCAACTTAAATCTCTGCCTGAGGGTACTACAGCACTTGGTCTTCCTGTTTCAACGGGCGCATACATTTACACTTTGATTTTCGTGAGTCCTTGGAATTGCTATGTTTTTTTAATACCTTGCATAATAATTTGGATGAGAGCTTTCTTGTGTGGTCTTTTGATTGGTTTATTAGTTGGTTGAGTAGTACTCCATTTTGTATTCCTCTTAATGCTGTTCTCTTCATGCATTATATCCATATCTAACTTTTCAGGTGACTGTGCCATCATTGGCCTCAGTTTTCAATGAGTATGCTTTGAAAAGCCAGTTTGAGACAAGCATCTATCTTCAGGTATTCTCAACCTGCAAGTCTTTAGGCGATTAATAGTATTACTTTATGGTGTTGTTTTGTTTGGGGTGGACTAAGTTGAAATACATTAAGTTAGGAATTTTGAAGTTTGAATATGTTTTGGAGGGAAACAAAGTTAACCCAAGTGTTGTTCAACTAATACTTATTTAAATAAATAGCTTTAATTAAATTTGATTGGTATTTATTACAATTTAATAATTTTTTATTTATCAACTTACAATTATATTTATTTTGTTAATTAGATCTCTTATAATTTTTTTTCCTAATATGAATTATTCTACAACCAAACGCACCCTTTGACTACTTAGAAATTAATTGTTTAGAATTTTACCACTTGACAATTTTTTTTTTTTTAATTATAGATTAGCTACTTTCTTCAGCTGTTGTTTCTAATTTTTATTTTGCTTTAAGTGCTTCAATTATGTTATTCCTTTGCAGAACTTATTTTTGTATGGCTATGGTGCATTTTTCAATTTTCTTGGCATCCTTATGACTGCAATCATCAAAGGTACCAAACTCTATGCCAGATGACTTTTTTTTTATTAATGGAAAGTTTTATACGACCTATGCCCGCGATCTTTTTGTAAATTTTGTTATGACAACCACAGATTTGTCAGTGTTTATGCCTATTGTATGAGAGGATCAATTACTTTGACAGCTTAATGCAAGGTGCCTAGTACACGGATTCTAAAGAAAGTGTAGGTAGAGTTCCCTCAAGGGGTATTCTTTAAGGTTCAGTGCATGCTTTCAACCTATCTGCATTAGATTGAGTCATGGCCACTATTGATAATTATTGTCTGGCCTGTTCAGTGAGCTAAATTTTTTAACAAAGGCCTTTGATTTTCATTGGTTAACCCACGATTTGGGACACTTGTTGCAGGAATGTGCAATAGACAGCCCCCGTACATCATTTAATCATATAAGTTGACTATCTTTGTACTTCTCCTTTATCTAGTTTTCTTAAGATCCATTTTTCTCTGAAGACCTGAGTGTATTTTCCAGTGTGAATTGCTATCGAGTTAATCATTTGATGAAGGTTTTTTTTGGATGCTAAAATGCTTGTAAGCTTCAGCCCCATCGGGTCTGTGCTGCTCTTTTTTATGCTAATTATTGCCATGAGTTTTTCTTTGTTCCCCTTCATTTTACATTCTTTGCTCAAACTGTGACATTCTGTTGGCAACCTTCTACCCTTAGCAATGGTCTGAGTGTAGGTGATAAACTCAGATACATATACACCTGTGAACATTTTGTGAATTTATGCTATGGAAGTTTTTTTCTCATCTATAACATGATTGTATAACTTGCAGATGCAAGTGAAAGATTTTATTTACCCCCATCTTACATGGATAGGATGTATATGAATTCTCTGGTTAGATATCACTACATTCAAGTTTTAGTGTCCCATTTTTTCCAGACTGACTTGGGAATTGAAACATATACAATACTTACAAGAGCATAAAATATCAGATTGATGTAAAAAGTTATGGTGCCTTACTGAACTTAGGAAAGTACCTGCACTCTAAACAAATGTCTAATTTACATCAGGCAAATACCCCACACTCCAAATGACCGTGTTCATTGCTACCTGTTTAATGGCTGCTCTGTCATCTTAAAATTGTATCTATGACTGAAGGTAATTGGAAACGATCTTTTTTTCCCACCTATGAAGTTTTGGTTGTTGAACATCTTTTTCTGCCAAAATATAAATGTTATGAAATTTATTGACAGGTGTTGAGTTGTACAACAGCAGAGAACTAGTGACACTAAAATCTTCGATTTTTTTTTTCACCTAATATTATACCTCAACGATGGAATTTTTTTATATATATATATATAATTGCACAATGTCTTGCTGTAACTAATTCCTAATGTTTGCTATGCATATGTAATCTGGAATGCAGGACCCGGTAGCTTTAACATCCTTGAAGGTCACTCCAGGGCCACAATGTTTCTGATTTGTAATAATGCTGCACAAGGCATATTATCATCATTTTTCTTTAAATATGCTGGTAAGTGGATCATGATAGATAAGTTATTGCTTATTGATTTCTTTTAGATGGGTTCTGTGTGTTAAATTATTCAGCCTTTTTCTTTCTTTTAAATATTATTGAAGAAGTTATTGATGCATGCAGACACAATTTTGAAGAAATATTCATCAACAGTGGCTACAATTTTTACTGGCATAGCATCTGCTGCATTATTCGGTCACACTCTGACAGTTAATTTTATGCTGGGCATCTCAATAGTGTTTATATCAATGCACCAGGTAACTGCCATTTTTTTTTTATTTCTCTGCCATTCTTACTTACAGATTATTTTGTTGATGTTCTTAAAAGTCACCTCTCTTCTCAGTTCTTCTCCCCACTTGCAAAAGTCAAAGATGAGACACCCAATGGATCACTAGAAATGGAGCCGCCGCAAACCATAAGGTCAAATCGATTCAGTTTGTTATATACAATACAATTCTATGTTCACGTAGAGAGATAATTTAAGTTTTCATTTTGTAACCAAAGTTTGCCGTAGTTGACCTAATGAGAGCACATGTATTGGACAGGTCAAAAGAAGCATCGTTCATTAATATGGCTGCTGGTGCTACTGAGGAGGTAAAAGATAAAACCTTTTACTAGTTAGAAGCTTTTTCATATATTATTGCATTGAACTAAATTTTGCATGTTCCTTTTTTCTTCAGGCAAGTCATCGTATTGGACCTGATGAGAGACAACCACTTCTCCCAACTTAATTTTCATTTGTGAGTTTTTTTTTTATCTCCAATCTCTTATTTGTTCAACCTGAGTTGCTTTTGTAATTTCAATTGCAAATATTGATTATAGGAGAATAACGAATTATTACCAGCGTAACCCGTAATGACTATTCCCAAAAACAGGAAGTCCGAATTATCCTCCATCAAGCTATTACTATCTGCCTGTTAATAGAATTTATTTTCCAACTAGAATATTAAACATACCACTCCAACATCAAAAAAAAAAAAAAAAAATACGAAAAGGAAAATGAAAACAAAGTCATAACCATGGTGAGTTCTCTCTGTTCATGCTGTATAGCCTTTCCAACGTGCAAGCATAAAGAATGATGAGCTTAGAGGCAGAGCTTTAGACATAGCGCACTTGTGCAAGAAGTACACTGTACTACAGTACGAGAGTGGGCAAGTGAAGAAGAAGAAGAAGACATGCAATTTGTTGCCTTGACTGTGATGATGTTGCGGCATTTCCTACTCTTTTTTTTTTGTTTCCTTTTATATATATATATGTTGTTATTGTGAAGATTGCTTATTATACTGTCATATTCTTTGTACTAAGTTTTGGTTTATATCTTCTCTCTCATTATTGCGATGGAGAGATGTTGTAAATTTTAGCTCTCTGACGGTGCAGTAAGCATTGGAAGCAATCAAGATGTTTAAATTCTTTTATATGAATTTTCATTTTAAATTGATGAAAATTGTCTTTGTAAGTGGCCATGGATTTTTATTTTATTTTATTTTATTTTAATTTAATCTACAAAACAAGGTTATATTTATTTATTTTTCTTAATTAGCCCCAGGCCACTCAATTTTTGACGGAGCAATTGAGAGGGTAAGGATCGGCGCACAAGTGAGTGTTGAGGCTATCTGTGCACAACCACCGTTTACACTTTTTTAGACTAAGACCTCACCAACATTGAGTAGATAGATGTTAAAGTTATGTGAGTGAACTCACTGAACTGACGCCTGCAGCTGACTTCTTGGCCATTATCAACAGGAGTCTTAAAACTTTTTTGGTTCTTCTTAATTGAATAGAGTCCCTGGAATTAAAACAGTTGGTGTGTTTTGCATTTTATCTTGGACATTTTAATGTTTAAGCGCTCACATGACACCCAAATGATGGTTTTAAAAAAAAGATAGATCTACATTTTTTCTGTAGATGCCGACATTATATGCTTTAATGATCATGCCAGCAGCCACCATTTTTTAGATGTATTGGTGAAACACAAGATATTTTTTAACTTTTATAAAAAATATTTTTTTAATATATTATATAGTTATTTCTCTGTCCTACTTTTACCTTTTAATAAAAATAAAAAAAATTAAAATTAAAAATTTTATGATTATTTAGTTTACCTTTCCTATATCAGCTATTTTCTCTGTCCATCCCTAGTGGGGGTGTGGATTTAAAAAAAAAAAGATAATAATTTATTTCAATAGAATGGTAAAATTAAACTTTTAAATCAACCCCTAAATCAGATCTATGGACAGGTGATGTAAGACATAAAAACCTTTAAGAAGTAGACACTTTCAATGAGAAGAGGGAATTATTATTATTATTATTATTATTATTATTATTATTATTATTGTTTTTATACCATGTGCAAGCTGGTATAATATTCTATTTCAGCAGATTAAAATTGACTACAATTTTTTTCCAAACAATAAACATAAAAATAAAAGGTTGTTATGAGGCAAGGATGAAATCAAACACGGACAAAAATGCAAAGAATATACAAGCAAAAAATTAACTAAATGCATTAATAAATGGATGCAATTAAAATAAAAGTGACAAGCATATGGTAGTAACAAGGACATGATGCAGAATAATAAAGAAGCAATTTCAAAGATCATGCGCATAATCAGGAACAAAGCTTAAAGAAATTTTTATCTCACAGTACAGTGCAAGCATATGATTTAACAAGACAATTATTACACAAAATGATACATAAAACAGAGAAGAAAAAGTCCAAGTAGTTTGTTCTGACCACACTTTTTCTTCAGGATATCTGGTAAAAGCCCATCCGACAAACATATCAAGTGCAAACAATCTACATACCATACTTCACTTGGAAATACACAATGGATAATATGATTCTCCTGCAAAGCAAAAAAAAAAGAAACGGTTTGTTATCAAAATATATACATCTTACCACTGACTCGAAAATAATAGAAATTAAAAAAACAGAAGGTCAAAGGAAACATTATGTGTGTGTGTGTGTGTGTGTGTGTGTGTGTGTGTGTTTGTATAAATATCAAAGCTACCATTAATTAGGAAATCAAAACTACGTTATGAAAGATTATAGCTCAAATAAAGAATAAAGCTCTATAATAGATGAGCATCATACCATATTTGAAAGATGATTCATAAGATCAACTGAATGAATCACCATCGCCTGTGTGATTTTGAATCTTCACCAGAGGCACCGTCATATCTTTCACTCCTTGCATACTGTCTAGAACTCTCGAATTTTCTCCTTTTGGAATAGTCGTGGCTCCTGTCATCCCTATTCCTTTCATCCCTGCTCTTGTGTCTTCCGTCATTATCATCTTCATCATATTGTTTTTGAGAGTTTCCGCAATATTTGTAATCACCTCTCCTCTGGTTATCTCGGTTTTCATGATCAATCCTATGATCTCTATTTTCTCTGTCTTTCTTGACCTCCAAGAGCTCTCTCATTTTTCCTGATTTTCCAAGGCCAGAACCTCTCGACTCCAAAACTGGTAGATCATCACGACCTTCATCAATTTTCCTCTTTCCATGCACATCTTGATTTTCATTATTGCCAACTTCTTTCCTATCATTCCTCATTTCAATGGGGCGGTTCTCATTCTTCAAAAAACTTGAGTGATCTCTATTCCTATGTTCATTACTAATATGATTTGTACTCCGATCATCCTTTCTGCTGTAACCAGAACTCAAATCTTTTTCCACAATAGACTTCAACCTCCTGCCATTTTTAACATCCATCCTCTTGTAGCCACTAGAACCGCTTGAACCACTAGAATCACTAGAATCACCATCACTAGCAGAATCTGAACTGCGACTCTCACTATCATCAGCACCAGAACTTGAATATTCAGAACCATGTCGTCTCGACTTCTCCCGTATCTTCTTATTTTTTGTGCTTCTCTTTTCCTGGACAGTTTCAGAGTCATTTTTGTTCCTTTTGTTATTGTATTGTCTACTCTTTCTTCCTCTCTCACTTTCTGAATCATCACTAGCAGAATCTGAATCATCAGAATCATGCCTTCTTTTCCTAGAAGTTTCATTGACATGGGCTTTCTTCCTTCCATCATCTTCATCTGTTTCAGAACTACTATCATATCTCCTTTGCTTTTTGACAAACTTCCTTGATTTTCTTGTATCTTCCATGCGAGAAATGCTATCAGAATCAGGTTCATCAGAATCATGCCTTCTCCTAGAAGGTAGCTCTTTGGCATGACCCTTTTTCTTCTTAGCATCTTCATCTATTTTGGACTCATTGTTATACCTCCTTTGGTGCTTAACATACTTGTTTGATTTTCTGGTATTGTCCCTGCCTGAGTCATGGCCAGAATCAGATTCATTATGATCATACCTTCTCCTGCTAGTAGGTCTCTCCTTGACATGGCTTCTCTTTCTTTTATCATCTCCATCTCTTCCAGAATCACTGTCATAGGTCCTTTGCTTTTCAACTTCCCTTGATTTTCTAGTCTTTCCCCCACCAGACTTACTGCTAGAGTCAGAATCCTCATCACTATCAAGGTAATGAGAGATTTTATCCTTCTCAGAAACTTTTGAGCTCTTCTTGCTGCTCCTAATATCAGTGTCATAACGGGAATCAAGGCCTTGAGTATTTCGGGATGGTTTCATCTTGTCATTTTCAACATCTTCCCCACTACTATCAGAGGCAGAAACATCCATGTATCTTCCTTTTCTAGTATCCGTCTTCTTGTGTTCAACTTCATTCACTTTCTTTTCCGGGTTTTTCTTGTCATGTGAATCATTCTTACTTCTGTGTTCTTCTGTTGCTCTTGCCTTCTTGCTACTCTCCCTCTCTCTGTCACCATTGTCTTGTTTACCATCGGTTAATTTCTGCTGTTCTCTGTCTTTCTCACCACCACTTTCTTCAGTTTCTAAGCCTTGGGCTTTATCCTGATGCTTTTGCTCTTCAGTGTCATCCTTGGGGGATTCATCTCCAAGTTTGATACCAAGGGCAGCTCTGAAAGTTTCAAGCTGCTTTTCTTTTCGTGCAGCAATTTGATGGGTCTGTGTATCCGAGATCCTAAAGTATTGCAAAAGAAAAGCAATTCATCAGCATTAGTTGTATAGCTTATTAAAGTACATACAGATTTTAATTACAAAATAGTTTCACTCTTTCATTACGCATCACAAAGAAACTGTCATAAGACAACACATCAACTGACAGGAATTACAAGAAGAGAAACAAATACCGAGTGGCTTCCTTGCAACAAAGTGTCAGAGTGCCAGACATCATCTTGGAATTAATTCATGTTCAACAGTTCGGCATATAACTAGATGAAATTTGTAATGCAAAACAATGCTACTACACACATTTTCATCACCCAATATTCGATGCCACTCTATTTCATTTTACATGTACAGTGACTTGAATGTTGCACATAACGGCAAAGGGAAAATGAGAATAAATATCTCCTGCATCAACAACAACTAAGGGGCAGTTCACTTCGGTGTAAGTGGGGAGAAGTCAAGAAGTGAGGGAAGTGCCAATTCCCTAGAGTGGTGGAGGTGATATCATTTCCATCACTCATGTGTTCATTTTGTAGGAAATATCATCTCCATGAAATGCTCATTTTCCACATCCAGTGTTCATTTTCCCACTTTAAAGATTTTAAATGAGTCTTTGGAAGTGGGGAAACTGAGCTTTTATAAAGTGCTCACTTCCATCACTTCGATGTTAAAAAATAATGAAGTGGGTTTTAACACTTCAGTCTAAATGGAGGAAGTGGCCACTTCCCTCACTTCAAAGAAAAAGAACAGCAGAAATAGAGGAAGTTAGTCCACTTCCCCCCACTTCCCCTCACTTACATTGAAATGAACCCCCCCCCTAAGAGTCCGAATTCCATTAATAAACAAAAAGTATTATTTTTTTCAATCTTGCCTTCAACCTATAGGAATTCTATCATTTTTATCCTCTTAATATTGCTCATCATCAAAAAAAAAAAAAGAAAGAAAAAAAACTAATTGAACATATGAATTAAAAAAACACATCATACTTGAAAAAGTCTCAAATTTACCATGTACAAAGACAATAGATTCAATGCTCAATAAGGAATGTTAGCAATCAAAAGGAATAAAAAATGCAATTAGAAATAGAGAGGCTTGCTCATCTGTTTTCTTTCCCAATGTTCTCCTAATATTAGCCACCAATACAAACACAACCATGAACCCTAACTCAAGAAGTGAATCACAAAACTATGAAATCCTGCTGAGCCTAAGAGAAAGAAACAATGCAATGAATACTGATTCAACAAAGCTTATCATCAATCAAATACAAGGAATCACCTCCACTGTCCAGCTCTTTTGAAAAAACAAACCCTAACTGAACATATATAAATTCTATCAATAGAAAGACTATAGAATTGAATGCAAACCTAGGGCATGAAATACATGGACGAGAAAAAAAAAAAAAAGACAAAAAAGAAAGCACTTAGAAATAGAGAAGATATGTTAAATATTTTCCTGATACCAACTCTCCATCAATCCAAACACAACCACAAACCCCAAATTCAACAAATCAATCAGACAAGCCAAGCAGAAATTCACAAAGAAACAAAAAAATTGGGTATCGATTCAACTACCCTCTATCAAAAATCAAACATGAAGAATCACCTCTTCTCAGGAGGGTTCTCAAGAGGGGCAGCCTCGAGGGCAGCGCGAGTTTCCCGAAGCTTCTCAGCGATCTCAGCTTGGGTGTATCCCTGGTCAGCAAGGGTTTCCTCGAGGACGATAAGGCGAAGCTCGATGCGGCGCTTGCGATCGTGCTCGAGGATCTCCTTGTTGGCCTTCTTGGCGCCAGGATCCGAGATTGAGCCGGAGGGAGGCGGGAGGGAGATGGAGGATGGCTTGGGCCTGATGAAGAACTTGTTGGATTGGACGTAGCCATTGGTGCCCGATCCCCGAGCCGTTCGCAAGCCGATGCCGTTGTACATGGCTCCTCCTCCCTCTCTGAAACCCTAACCCTAGAAAACAGACGATGGCGTCTCTCTCTCTCTCTCTCTCTCTCTCTCTCTCTTCACAGAAACTCAAATCCTGATGAGAATTGGGCCTTCGAAACGGATATCGAAGGGATTAAATAAACAGAGCCTGAGCCGAAATCGGGCCGAAGTTGTAATTCGGTTCGGTTTAAAAAAGGGGTTCGATCTAAACCGGGTCGGGTTTCCAACATTTGCACTTGTACCCCTGAGAAGTTTCATAATTAATATACACAGAGTAGGATTTGTAACTAAAACTATAAATGACCTGCGGTTCAAACCTTATATTAAAAAACTCGGCTCATTAGCTTAATTATAAAACTCGGTCTGTTTAATTTATTTAATTTTTTTTTGTTAATTCATGAATAATTATCAAGTTAAGTTTAGTTCGATTCAAACTCGAGGATCATTAATGATATTATAAATGATTTTATTACTGATTTTTGTAAATGAGCTTGGTGATGATATTATGATCGAGTAGTTGTTCACGAGCCTTAATGAGCCAAGTTTGGTAGCGTTCATACTAGTTCATCACGAAAATGATCATTTGCAAACCATTATGTTGCTTGGTGACCTTCAGGTCTGATAAATAAGTGAATTGAATCCTGATTTATAGATTCATCAGCTTTTATTTAATTGTTTAAATTATATGCTTCCCTCTCTCTCTCTCTCTGTGAGGTCACACATGGAATTCTTAACTTTTTCACAGTTACAATTAAATTAATTTTTTTGTGAAGAAGAAGAGAATATTTATTTCAAGCTCAAGTGAAGAACTCACTCAAAGCCATTAACATTGTGCAAGTGAAGTTTCTGAAAATTGTTCATGTTATTACTGTTAAAACTTGTTGCATTATTAATTAACTTGTTTCAATTCTTCTATGAAGTTCTGCAGATATTAATTTATGGTTCTTCAATCACCGATTTCACATGAATTCTGTTTCTGCAAATAATTTTCAATGTGATGGAATTGCAGAAAGGGAAATGATGTTCTGAATGAACAAAATCATGTGCATCAAAGATCCATAATTAGAAATTCAGAATGTATCATTGAAAACTAGTCTTAGTGTTGCATGTACGACATCTCCTCTCATTCGCAGTATCTGTAAATTTTTCACAATGAAAACTAATCAGAAAAGTACGGTAAAATTCTCGTATTCTTGAATATGTGATGGGAAAGAAACAAGCATACCTTCGACCTCCGCAACCGTGCTCTCTTTGACAGTTAAAGAACAGCACGGCCACGGGCGGTCCGAGGTTATAAAATGCCATAAAATCTCTGGTGTTGAAGTTCGGACGCCATCCGGGTACGTGCACAGTTTGCTGAAATTTCTGTTGGAATAACACAAACACAATACGATGTATCCCGGCCGATGGTTTCGGGCTCTCGTAGCAAACTATTTCATTTCCTGAAATTTTCGGAGGAGAAACTACTGCTGAGAGTTTTGTAAAACATTACATGCATCAATTAATTGCTTTTCAATTGGGTTTAAAAGATTTCAGGGAGTGAGTATGATCAAGCAATTAAGAGTTGGTTATTGTTGCAGAAATGAAATATATATATATATATATATATATATATATACTGCTAAATATCTTGCAAGAATTAATTCACTAAAAATTTTGGTTTCTTTTTCCTGATTTTGCTCCATGAGACACAGAGCGCTTTTAATGGTAATACACCGGCACGGATCTGAAAGAGCAGTTGGGAAAATCACGGCCCTCCATTCTTGTTTGTTGTCTCTTAAAGTATCACCATCTGTCTCTGTGATTCTCATGGTGATACCTTAATTAATTACTCATGCATTAAGATAATTAGTGAATTTTAATGTATGAGAAAAATGTCAACCCACCAAAACTTACATCTCTTGCTTCTGGGATATCAGTCACCAACCTAATTAAGATTGAAAAAAAAAATACATAACAAAATTATTATTATGACAAAATAAAGCAAAAGTAAGTAAATAAATAAATAAATAAAACTCACCAATGGAGATATTCTTTTTGGTAAGGATTATTTGGGCTTGGTGCATCAGGATCAACCATCACCTAAAAAAAAATGAATTAGAAACTAATTAATTAGCATTTTTTTTTAAAATTAAGAAACACTAATTAATTAATGATAACAAAAAAATTACTTACAAGAGTGTAGAGAGAGTTGCCATCATTTCCTCTGATGTCAAGCCAAGGTTGATTAACAACAGCTGAATTTCTAAATCCAGATCCATTAGTGATCTCTTTGGTTCCATAAACCAGTCTTAAATTCACACTCTTAACAAATGGATCAACCACATCTCCAATTACTTGCCCAATAACCAGTGGATCTCTTTCTCTCTCTCTTTCTCTAGACATATAAATATATATATATATATATATATAACTTATTATGAACTTAAGAAGAAGAAGAAGAATGGAAGTGTATATATATAATGTGTGAAAGGAGATAAATGGTGACATGGTATTGACATTGTGTCATATATATATATATATATATATATATATATATATAGAAAAAAAAGTTGGAATCTTATACTTTATTTATACCATATAAATATATATACCATCAAGATAGAGATTGGAAATATGCCAACCTACAAGTGGAAGAGAGATTGCCATGCAGTCAGTAGAATATAATCTACGTGCCTCTCTCTTGTCATCTTAATTTCATGCATGCACATTTATATACATAAACAATAACTTTAAAACACAAAACTCATCATTAATTTATATTTCAACTTAGATATGATATAACGAATCATTTTCTTTTCTATGTAACAATTTGCATGAAATGTCTTTTTTTTGGTAAGTAAAAGAATCAGAGGTTTGATGGTTGACATATCGTCCTTATCTGTTTGCATGGTTGTTAAGCACTGAATTGACATGTTGAATAGTGTGTATATATAGAGATAGATAGATAGATAGATAGATAGATAGATAGATTCTCATGGCAAAGAAAAAAGCATGCATGCATGCATGTCAAAGTGATGTGCTAGCTCATCAAATTTATTAATATTCCTCATCTTTTGTCTTCTAATTAATTCCGCTCTTTTTCCAAGCCTATCAAAACACTAGACAATATTTTTCATTTGAATGGTAACAAAATACATACAACAAATATATATCCATTATTTTATGTAGTATATATAGTTAAAAACTAATTGTGTATATATATAAAGACTCATATAGAAAGCAATATGCATGAACTAAATATTTTTGACAATGATCTCAAAAAAAGCGGAAGAGAAAGAAACAAAAGACAAAAGAATATATTCTAAGAAATCTTTTCTTTTGTTGAAATGTGGGGGTAGCTAGGCTAATTAGTTTGTATAATATAAACAGTGAGAAAAGGATGGTTGTTATTATATATATATACGTACATGCATGTTAGATAATAATATATATATGTACTATTTATGGAGTAATGGTTCTCTATCAAGAATATTCACCAATCATATGCATTCTAATACTAAGAAAACAAAATCTTATTCCATGATGTGTATGTTTACATTTATATTATGAGATAATGACAAAAATAACGGTAATTTTCTAAAATTACCCGGTGGTTTGTCTTTTTATCAATTCAGGGTTGACACTTTAATATTCTATATATAATCTAATCTGTTGGCAAAAAATGGTGCAAAAATCTTTAACTATGTTAATTTTTATTTTGTTTTTATTTACATTACTAAACATATATTATTTACAAACCATTTAAATATATTCTCATCTCTCATATGATGATGCCTGTGAAATTGTTTGTTGTCTCTCATTATGCTGAAAAGATTAGTGAGAGTCATGTTGACATAGAAAAAATTAGACTTATTTACAAAACATATGTTCAAGGATCTACTAGTAAAATTTGAGAATGAAATTGTGAAATTAAGCTCAAGTTGATCCATTTACTTAAATCAACAAGAAAGTCTATATATTGGGAAAATAAGAGCGATGCAAATTAGTCCCCATGATACAAACAATTCTTCACAATTGCATGAACTCTGGACATCACCTCAAGTAGATCTTCAAACCATTCCGACAAAACTTCTTGAAAATGAGCAATCAAGAACCACAGCATTGACAGGTATAGTTAAACAAAAGAATGTACAGGTGCATGCAGTCGGATCAGCGATCGTATTCAAACAACCATTTCAGCCTCTTTCAAATTCATCGGTATGCCAATGTCAAGCCTCATAGTCGATTTGTATCGGTCCGGCGCTTCAGCACCCCCTTGCACACAGAGCTCAACAACTGCTGGCGCTTGACCGTAGAAACTCCTTAGTTCGCGTTGCAACTCCGGTGATGATTCAGGCACATGCCAGACATACCTTGGTGGTATCAGATCATGGAGCACCGCTGTTTGCCATCCGTGCTGCCCGTTCCGTTGCTGGTGCTTGTACGCGCCGCAGTTCTGTGCCTTGTGCCCGCTCGGCCCAACATGCAACTCAGGGCAGTATCCACAAACCCTCACACCGTACCGTCTCATCAGTTTATGAGCCCCTTGCCTCATCGTGTCCCATGCCTCAAGCGTATCCTCTGAGAGCTGCGCGGTCTCCTCAGGAGTAGCTGGTGGGATGACTTCAGAATCTGGGATCTCAGCCAAGATTGGTTTCTTGAATCTATCGGGCTTGGGGTCTGGGAGGTCATCCTCATTTGCATCGATGATCTCACTCCTGCCAATGCGGATGACAGGCTTTCTCCGCCTCTTTGTGGGGAGGTCAGGGAGGTCAACACCAGCTTGGACACACAGCTCCACGAGTGCGGGCACCCTGGGAATTGAAAACCTCTCTTGATGCGCAATGCGTTTACCTAGGCGGTCGAAAAGGTGGAAGGCCTCCATTGGAACAAAAACATCCTCCACTGTGGCCTTCGTCCAGTCATGCATGCCATTGCGGGTATCTGACCTTATGCCTTGGCAGGACCTGAACGGATGACCAACAGATCCAACATGTATTTCATTGCAATGCCTGCATTAAAGGAAAGGATAAAAAGATCAATGAATCAAAAAACCAAGCCTATACCAATGTAATGCCAGAGGTGCAAAGAGTTCCGTATCTCAAAGTGTCCTTTTCATAAGAAAATCGATAAGGTGACGCAAAAATAATCAACAAAACAAACCAATTCGAGGTCAATTCTCAGGTTCATTGTTGTCTTTTTGTATAAGGAGAACAAGATAAAGTATGGAGATAAAACTTACTTGCAAGCTAGCACGGGTACAACTTTCAAAAGCCTCTTCAAATTGTTTATCAATGTCATTCTAGCATTCATCACTTCGTAAGCAACTGGGATCAGGCTGCGAACAAGCATCCCATTTCTAGGAGGTGGAACAGGTTTCTTGGGCTTTCCCTTGGCATCTTTCATTCTCTGTCTTGCTGCACGTCTCAACTCAAGGATAGGTACTGGAAATGGCTTCTTCTCTTTCTTTGAGTAGTAGCGAGGTAGATCCGCATTCTGTGGAAAATCTCTATTCATAGCTATGGCACTTGAGTTCACTTGGTGACTGTGGGAAGTCTGAACTCTGAAATTTAAGGAGATTTTATATTCATCGCCGCCAGTCTGCAGATACGCAAGCGGTAAGGGTCCAATTGTTCGCACAGCTAATACAACATATTGATGCTTTAACTAACATTGTGAATCCATAATCACAACAAGCATGAATTGGAATAGGTTTCCACTGATTTCTTGTAGAAAGAAACACTTAATCAAGCACATTGGGCAAGCAGTACTTCTAACATAAATTGTTGAGAAATAGCATCAAAATTAATGTTCACGAACATAGCATCTTCACGCAATTTAAACAATTAAAATTGCAAAATCATTATTAGAAGCAAAATTAAATCCCTCCATTATAAGAATCACTTAAAAGCATGACCAATTTGTTTGAAATAAAAAGGAAAAACACAAACTTAAGTCAATTGCAACTCCTTTTGTGACCACATTATTAGCAACCCTATGTAAATCCTAAATCTATATTAGCCTTTCCCCTCACTCCAAGTTGAGAAAATATATTCAGTCATGCATTCCAGTTACTCAAACTCGAACATCACTGAAGAGGGAGTGCCGCTTATCTTCCATGAGGAACCAGAAAACAGTTTGCCAGACTAGACAGCCTATTGATGGTAGTAACACTCAAATATAATCCTAAATCCTTCAGCAAAGCCCTCTTGGCTCTGAAAATGCCAAACCATACTATGAATAGAAAATGATTTTGTGATTCTGAAATCTAAAGAAAAATCAGAAACCCTAAAAGAATGGCTCTAGACTGGTGATCTTTTGGTTCCAGCCAAACAAATTGAGGATTAAACAACAATGCATTATTGATTAGATGACACTCCAGAATAAGGCATTTTTATTCTAGAAATTAGCAACATCAATTAGGGGACCAAACAAGAAAATCATAATTCAGGAGCCTATCCATTCGCTCCAAGTTGACGCAATATGTTCAGTCAAATTTTCCGGTTACGGAAACTCAAATCATTTTTTTGGAAGAGCGCTTTTCCTCTAAACTAACCATTAGAAAGTTAGACATCCAATTGGGTAGAGAAAGCTAAATCCTTCAACAAGGCTCTCTTGACTTTGAAATTGCTAAACAAATTCTGCAAACGGTTATGTATTCTGAAATCTAAAGTGAAGACCGCAAACCCTCACTTAGATTCCAGACAACCAAATTGTAGGATTTCACACAATAATATATTGATTGATTAAATGTCACTCCAAAAACAATGCATATTGTCAGACTACCGCTAATTAACAAAACCACTCAGGAGATCAGATAAGCAAATCTTAAACCAGAGAGCTTAGTCCCTCCCTCGAAATCGAGAAGATATATCTTGCCATTCTTTCCAGTTATTTAAACTCAAACATCATCAGTGAGAATTAATCACAAACTTATCAAAATATACACCCAATTGTAGTAAAAATTCCCAAAGATAAGCTAAATCCTTCAGCAAAGCCAACTTGACTTTGAAATCACCCACCAAATTCTGAATGGAAAAGGTATAATATGCATTCAAAAAATCAAACGGCCAACCACAAACCCTAAAAAAATTCTCTAGACTGACATCAAATTGCAAGATTCCACACAACAAATGCCACTCCAAAAACCGCATTTTTATTACAAATTAAGAAATTATAGTAGTAAACGGATTTAAGGGAGAGAACGAAGGATGAAACCATACCACCATTGAAGAAGCTCGAGAAGACAAAGACGGGAAAAGAGACACACCGGCAGCGGCAATATTCAACCCGTCCCTCCTCCGGCGAAGGGGAAGCTGGAAGCTGGACACTCCCCAGCTCCAGCCATTGCAGATCATTGTAGACGAATCCATGATACTTGAGCTCAAGACCGTGAGCTGAAGGATTTCCGATCAAGCATCGGAGAAGAAGCTCGTCGGAGAGATGAGTGGCGCTTATCCATTATCATCTTCCAAGATTTTTCTTGCCCTGTTGGAATGTTTTACATTTTACCCCCTCAAAACGTTAAAAAATCTTGTATTCTCTTTTTTCACATATGCCCTTACTCCTATATTTATTTATTTTATATTTAAGTAATTCGGATATAAAAAAATATGTATATTATATGCTTACCTCACGAAGCTTTTACTACCTAAATTAATTTAATGCAACTTCACAAAATGGCAACTCTTTTATGAAGATTTAGTGACACAGGAAATCAAAATTAATAATATATTATTTAGATTTAAAAAACATTTATATAATTTAATAATAATTTAGCCCATTCACAAATTTCTCTTCCATGTATAATTAGTCAAAGTAAATCTTTAGTTGATCTCCCTTCTTTTTTAAATTAAAAAAAAAAGGTGACAATAAAAACTCATAATTTTTTATTAAAAGAAATTATATATGTGACATCAAGTGGTCAATATTATAAAAGAGAATGCAATGCATTTGAAGCATTTGACACATTAAAAAGATTCCAGATAAAGCATTTTTTTAATTAACTTTAATTAAGTTTTGATGTTTTACACGTTTATATTTGCTAATATATTTGTTATTGGACTTTCGTTATGCTAAATTAATTAACTTTATTTTCATTTTTTTTATTTTTTTTGCAAGCTTATCTAGCCGTTGGATACATTGAGTTTTATTTGGACCGTTAGATGATTATCCATTTATATAAATAACCAAGGTTGCTATCAATGTACTATATACAATCAACCCATTGATAGCGCAGTGGTCTTGACAGGTGATGGCTAGGTATAGGGATGGCAAAAACCGATTAGATTCGTGATTTTTGATTCAATCCGCTCTGAATGGACAGGTTTTTTTGTTAGAGATTGGAGTACTGGGGGGCGGTTTCGGTTTTATCTTTTCCTTCCCGCTCCATTAAAAAAATTTACATATATGCTCCTATATATTATTATATACATATAATTTTAAAATTTTTAATTTATAAATAAAAATTATTATTATATAAATTGTAAGTATTATTATTACATATTTTGTAATTATTAATATAAAAAAACTAAAAATAGTAAAAAAAAAAATTTTTTTTATAGTAACTTCGATAAAAATAGAGCGAGGTGGAGCATGACGGGATGAGTGCAAAAATCAACATAACGGTTATGATATTAAGAAGATTAAAAAAAAAATAAACGGAGTGTGGGTTAAAACATATGGTTAACCGGCCCCGCTCCCGCCCGGCCCCATTGCCATTACCGGTGAGGCACATGGTTTTGTAACAGTACTGTTGTCTATCATTATTCTTGATTGAATCAAACTACTGTTCAAAGTCCACATAAGTAATGTCCTTGTTTTTTAAATAGTTTATCATTCAACTGTTGTTGTTGTACTAGAAAATTTTTTATCACAAAAAACAACTTCATTTTAATTTAATTTTTTGTTTTTTTCTCAATGTTTCCTTACTTACCAAGCTACCTTTTTCTTGTAGGCCCTTAGGGCATTAACTCAATCAGATCTAGATAGCTCTCTTTCTTATCATTCAATGAATTAAATTTACTTGATCATCTATCTCTTCTTTTCTCTTATGAAGTTTGGTCCAATAATGAGTAAGCTATAATCCTAATGACCAGTATTAATCTTGTCTCTAATCCCCTGATTTGGAAACTTCTAATTATTTTTAATCACATTTGATTAATCAATCAATATTGTCCCCCCAAAAACATTAAAAATTTATAAACATTTTTCTTGAAAAGAAAAGAAAAGGAAAAAGAAAAAGAAAAAGAAAAATTCCAATGTTTTCATAATTGATGCCCTGTCACTTAGGAAAAAACAAAAACATTGGTCTCTCTTTTCAAACCCATCTTTTTTTCAAACCCATATTTTCTAATCTGCCAACTTTTTTAACTTTGAGAATAACTTCTCTCCCTCTTCCTATTTATTTATTTATTTCTTTATTTTCTTTTTTTTGGGGCCAAATCTCTATAAATAACACAACCCACACCCAACCCAATCTTCATATTCCACCCTCCAAAAAAAAAAAAAAAAAAAAAAAAGAGAAAAGAAAAATGGAGAAACAATGCACAAGCAATACACACTTTGTGGTAGTTCATGGTGCATGCCATGGGGCATGGTCATGGTACAAACTAGTGACATTATTAGAGAAAGGAGGACACAAAGTGACAGCTCTTGATCTTTTGGCCTCTGGAAGACAACCACTAGGAATTGATGAGGTTCAATCTTTCCAACATTATGTTGAACCTTTGATGGAGGTTATGTCATCTTTGGCTCACAAAGAGAAGGCTATCTTGGTTGGTCATAGTTTGGGAGGTGTTGCCATCTCATTGGCCATGGAGGCTTTCCCGGAAAAGATCGCCGCCGCCGTCTATGTCGCCGGAATTGCCCCCGGCGTCGGCTTCCCTGCTTCTGAGTTTTTCAATGAGGTGCAATGCTATCTTTTTCTTCTTCTTTTTTTTTTTTATTTTTTATTTTTAATATATAAAAAAAATAGGCATTTGATTCATGTTTTTATGAGAAAAACAATATGTTTAGTGCTTCCTTTTATCTTTTAATACATGCTAATAAACTAATCATTCTTTATTATTCTAAACATATGGAGCTAGTTTTTCCTTCGCAACGCCGCGGAATCATTGCTAGATACTCAAGTCGGCTTTGATGATGGTCCAGAGAATTCTCCGACATCACTGTGGTTTGGACCAAAATTAATTGCGGCAAGAATGTATCAACTTTGCCCACTAGAGGTATTAATATATCTATGCCACGTCATCTATAAACGTTCGTAGATTAGTTACTGTTCACACACATGTTCATTCTTGTTCTTCCTTTCACCTGTACATTCTTCTCTCTCTTGCTTTTTTTTTTTAATCTGCGGGCGTTCGCTCACAGAAAACATTTTATCATATATATATATATATATATACATCCTCTATAAACGTCTATAGATAAAAAATCTGTGGATGTCCATCATTAGCTGTTGGATCTTGATCCAACGGCCGACATTGATTACTATACATCATTGTTTCAAATAGTAACTACTGTTCATTTACTGTAGTAACTACTGTTCATAAATGTTAACCGTTGGATTAATGATGGACATCTATAGAGTTTTTATAGAGTTTTTATCTATGGACGCCCATAGAGAATTGATCATCTCTCTCTCTCTCTCTCTATATATATATATATATATATGAGAAAAATTAGTATATTACATTTAATTAGAATCTAAATTGGGAATTTTTAGGATATTAAACTTGGAAGCATGTTGCTAAGACCCACAAAGTTATTCTTGGGAGAGTTGGCAAACAAGTCAATGATGCTGACAAAGGAAAGATTTGGGTCAGTTGAGAGGGTTTACATCATTTGCAAAGAAGATGATATGTTACAAGATCTTCAAGAGTGGATGATTGAGAAGGCATCAATTAAACAAGTGATGACCATTGAAGCTTCTGATCACATGCCTATGCTTTGCCAGCCTCAAGTGTTGCTTGATTGTTTGTTGAAAGTGGCACACAAATATGTTTAATGCTTGTAATAGTTTGTTTAATAAGGATTAATAATGATTTCGGTTAATTACCCTTTCAATAAGAGAGTTCATGTTTTTCTCTTGTTCTCTGTTTTTTCAATTTAAAATTAAAATTAAGGGTTAGATTTGATGATTTGCATTAATTATCCATGCAGCAAGAGAGTTCATACTTTAGAACAATGATTGCTTGTGATTTGGGGGATGGAGTGGTTAAGTTATTAATTATTGATCTATGAAGTTTTCATTAAGTACGGATCATCTATCTATATATATTTTTCTCTTGAATTGGATCTGTATCGTATACTTGATCTATGTTTAATTTGGTATGTATGAGAGCTTGGTTTGTTTGCAACATGCATAGCTGGTTAAAATAGAATAGCATTTATTAAGAAGACGTATTAGAGTAACTAATAGTCTCATATCGATTAATTTAAAAAATATAGATTTTTCATTTATGTTCGATGTCATCGAACATAGCGTACTAGAAATATACGAAGCAATAGTCTAATATATATATATATATATCCTAAATTAGCGGTTTTATGTTTAATAAGTACTACAGTTAAACATTATAAGAAAGTAAGGAGGGGTTGGAAAATTTATGGGCAAATTAGTTAAATAGTCACTCAACCATATGGGCGCTTCAATTTGAGTCAGTGAATTTTTTAACATTTTAATAAAATACCTCAATTTTAAAATCACTTCTATTTTAGTCACTCATGTTCACACGGTTAAAAAAAAATTTGATATGACATGACACGTCACATTGTTTTTATCATATCAGTCACACCACATCATCTACTAAACCCACTCAACCAGCTATGTAGTCATACTTTTAATATATTACTATTATTTTGATAAAACTACTTCTCCTCATTTATTAAATTAATTAATTAATTAATTAAATAAATAATGTCTACATAGCTAACTGAGTGGGATTAGTGGGTGGCATAGTGTGACTTACATGAAAAAGGCCATGTGGCATGTCATGCCACATCATATTTCTGTTACCAGAGCGTGAGCGACTGAATTAAGAGCGATTTTAAAATTGAGTTATCCAATTTAAATTTTTTAAAATTCAGTAACTCAAATAATAGTACCCAAATAGTTGAGTTGAATGGCTGTTTAATTAATTTACCCAAATTTTATTAGAGTAGATGGTCTTGCATAGATATTATATACATATATAAAAGTAAATATATATATATATATATATATATATATATATTAATATACCTCCATAACAATATGCATAAGTAGAATGTGAGATGTTTAATTTCAGCTATGAAAATGACTATAGACTGAACTCTTAACATTTGAAGCCTATGAAGTACTTTCAATATTCTGCATCATTCTTCTATCACTGACTAGGAATATTCACAAAAACCATAGATGAAAGGCCTAAGATGATGTTTATATAATCTTATTAAAAAAAAAAATTTTTTTTATATAATCCGTACATAAACTAACTTCCTAATATAAAAAATACTCCAAACGAGAAAGCAACTACAAAACATGAATAATAACCATTCATGTTAATCAAAGTGCTTATAAATCGTGAGTGTAAGATATTTAATGAGTTTCAAGATTTAGTCTCGCTGGATGTAATGGTGGTAAAGAATCTCCGTTTATATGTGAGGGTTTGCTGGGCTACAAACCTTTTGGTGATAGAATTTATTTTGCTGTCAATTTTATCAACCTAATAATCAGAGAACCATTTATTATCAGATCAAGCTAATTTTTGGTGAAGGCGCTGGAGTGTTACTTTTGTGTGAGAGCTTTTAAAAAAAAAAATGAAGTAGTACATATATAAAGATGCATCTATTAGTCATACCCTTTATTTAAATTAAGACACTCATATGAAAAGTTATATAATAAGTTATTAATGTTTTTTTCTAGAAAACACAACACTAAGGCTGTGTTTGATTGGCAACATGAAAAATGGTTGGAAAAAAAAAACCGTGGAAAATGAAAAATAGCCGTTTGATTGGCATTATTTTTTAGCTAGAAAATCAAAATTTTCCCTTATAAAATGAAAAAATTATCCCTCCCATGTTATTTTTTCACATAACCCCTTACATTTTTCATGAAAAATTTTTCCCATGGTGGAGGTAGGAAAAGTTTTTCTTTGTTTTGATGGAAAATAGGGTCATGTAACAACATAAGAGGAAAAATTTTTCATGAAAAATTTGAGCAAACAAACAGTCTATTTAGCTGAAAAATGACCCGTGAAAAATTTTAACAGAGAAAAAAATTACAATCAAACACTACCTAACAGTAGTTAAAACTTCAAAAAAACTCTTTGAAAGATTGTATTAATTTATTTCTAATTATGTAATAAACACAAATTTTCATATTATTAATAAACAATTGTGTTGGTTTATTTAAAAAATAATAGTTTTTATTGAAAAGATGCGTCTCTTTATTAAACACTACTTCATTTCTATAAAATCATCCCCTATTAATATTCTAGAAAGCATGAAAATAAACATTTCGCAAAAGACCACTTTTTTTTTTTGTCAAAGAAGAACAAAATTTTTAATGGGCCCGCTAAACTGCGGACTGTGGGAGGCCCGCGCACACATGGGCGCTAGAAAGATCATCCTAAAGATTCAAACTCTCGCCATTTGGGAGGGGTCCTCATGGGGGACCCAAATGCCAATTGAGCCCAAAAGCCGATCACTTTTAAAGTAGGAGAGTTTGATATATATCTAATGGAAAGTGAGTGTCCAACTCTTTCCCTATTTAATGGTTGAGAATTATTTTTCTAATTTGGATGGAGATAAGCCAGAATCTTTGCCTAATTTCAATTCTATCATTGGCCATTTCCATCAATGTGCTAGTACACATTTTGTACCATATTTTAATGACCTAATTAATCTTGCAAATACCGCTACTACTTAGTCAAAATGCATATATATATAACATTAAAATCATGGAAATTTGGAGGTTATATAGTAAAGGAGATTCAACAACCATGACATATCATGTTAACAGGCATATTAATCATGCAACAAATGTTGGGAATAAAAAAAAAAAAGGGAAAATTTTTTTTTTTTTTTTTAAAAAAAAAAAAAAAAAAAAAAAAAAAAAAAAAAAAAAAAAAAAAAAAAAAAAAAAAAAAAAAAAAAAAAAAAAAAAAAAAAAAAAAAAAAAAAAAAAAAAAAAAAAAAAAAAAAAAAAAATATTTTTTTTAAAATAAATAATAAAAAATAAAAAAAAAAAAAAAAAAAAAAAAAAAAAAAACTGTTTTTTAGAGTTTGGTTAAACTTGGAATTTGAAATTAAAATTACAAATCAAATGGATATATATATATTTATTTTTTTTTTTTTTTTTTTTTTTTTAGGCACCTATCTCAATCAATGTTGTAATGTTGTGAGAGGTAGTTGATATTTTAATCTTTTTCATCTCAAACAATTTTGAACTTTTGAACTTTTTTATTTTATTTTATATCCATATCATATTCTTATGGTCCAACAACACTTCAAAATTTTCAACATTTAGCACATGCAATAAAAAAAAAAAATGGTAGAAACATGGCCAAGAACACTTCATTTTCTATATGCACATTGACCTTAAGATATAATTAAGAGCATACATTAAAAAATGAATACATCTCATGAAATTAATTTATATAAAATTCTTAACATTCCATAAACTAAAGTATAAATAATCACAACCCTAATACAACCAAAAGAATCTTTCAACTAATTACCATTTCACTAAACCTTTTGTTCCCAAAGTATATATATATACTACAACAACAAAAAGAAAAAACAAGTTTATCATGCATGTATATTGAGTAATCCCTAATTAATGACCAGCACCTCTGTCACTTGGCCCTGCAGGTAACATAGCCATCCAAGAATACACTGCTGATCTTGCCTTCTCATACACCACAGGGTAAGACAACAAACCAGACTCATCGCAAATCTCCTCCGGTGTTCGTCGCGCCGCATCGACACTTTTCGTACTTAACACTACTATAATGTATATACCGATTAGTAAAAGCAGCAAAGTTCTTTGCTTGAACATCGTCGAAAGAGATCGAAAAAAATACGGTAAACCACAGAAACTCTTGTTGTTGTTGTTGTTGGTGGTGTTGTTGTTGTTGGTGTTTAACTTTGGTATTTATAAAGGTTGTTTGGCATGGCTTGAAAGTCTAGTGTTAGCCCTCATGTGTGACTGCATGAATTGTTCAAAGTCATGAAACTTGAAAATTATTCTTAAACCCTTAATGTTAACAATTAATGTGTGACCTGATTTGGGGAAAAAAACCTTCTTAACAAAAAAAATCAAAGTCAAGGGTAACTTGATAAAAGCTCTTGAGTTTTCCTTTATTGTGTAATGTTTCAACTAGACTTTTTATTGGACTTTTTTTTTTTCTCTTATTAGACTGGAAAAATTCTAAGTTGTGAGCAAGGTGAAGGTTTTGTTAGGGCAGCTTGTAAAGATGAGTGTTTTTTTTTTAATGTTCAATTTTTCAATGTTACTGAGTTGGAACGCTTCCTTTTGTTTGATTCAAAGACATGAATTTTGAATTGACTGTGAACCTTGCAAATGGGTTCAGTTGGCGTCATTAGACTGCCATATATTCTTGACATTCAAATGCATCTAAAGAAGTTATTAAAACTAAGGGTGTTTTATTAAATGGCCAAAATAACAAAGGAAGTAAAACCTTGAAAAATTAAAAACAAAAAATTACCTTTCTGAACCTGTAATTTCATACAATGCACTGGCAACAGGCGATATATATTGTTGTAGTAGACAACGGATAACTAACAATTAAATTTGAAAACCAACGGTAATTTTTTGCCAGAACACAATGAATAATAATATATATAAATTAAAAAAATATTAAAAACATTTAAAAAAAAAAAACATGGTAGGTAAGACTTCAAAGTTTGAAATTGCCAAATACCCAGCTTTGCAGTTGAATAATCACAAGCTGATGTCGTCTTTTATTTTAGTAGCCATGCCTGATGTTTGCAATGCCTGATCTTTGACCAGCAAAAAAACACAAAAAGAACTTTTCAAATCAAGCAATTGAAGAAGACGTGGAATTCAATGGTTCAAACAACGAGCTTTCTCATTTGCGCAAACGAAAAACTGAAGTCGACGAATTTACTGCCTACTGTACATTGGTTAATTAATGTTATTCGTGATTTCGTTCTTCAAAATTGTTACAATTTCCGGTTTTGTGTTTGATTTGAAACATTGAAATGAACTCGGGTAACAAACCTAGTATTCCCTGGCCCTTCTTCGTAATTCATTGAGCTCGTTCTCAATCTCGACGTCGCGAAAAGGATAGCTGCCAGCTTTTGTTCTACCAGATGGGAGCTCTCCTTTCTATCAAATATCAACAAAAATACAAAAACAAAGAGAGAATGCATGTCAGTTGTTACCCTCTGATGATTTCAAACAGTCGAGAGAATCGGCAACAAATTAACTTACAAAAGGATTATAAGTTCATTTAGAATTTGGCAGGTATATGACAACACATACCAATATGCAGAGATAAATCATTTTCGGTAAAAAGTTACTCTTTGCCATACAATCTCCGGTTTGACAACTTCTCAATGCAGCACCTCAAGTTAAGTCATTTTACACTTGCGTGTCGTTTAGGTTACAGTTTTTAACAAGCCAAATCTAATGTGGCCGGTCAATAGGAGCATATACTGAGACCCGGCATGACTTTCTTGATGTCAAAATAATATTACATCATCATTGGCATACTCATGGCAGAATTGATAAATGTAGTGCTAAAAACGTGACCTAAGCCAAACAGGAAGTCAAGCAACACAATGGAAACTACGGCAATGAGTTGACAAGAACCCCCATAGTTGCAGAATAGGAATGGAGTATGAAATGACACAAGAACTACCCCAAATGATGGGAAAACAATTGGTAACACTTGATATTTCCATCCAAAATAAATAAATAAAAAAAAAAAAAAAAGAATGACACCAATATGTTCATGAGCTTGAAGCAAAAATCTGAATGATAGCGTGGATATATCAAAACCACTTGCACAAGCCAACCATTAAAACTGGTGTACATGATTAATTTCTCATATCTTCAGTATGAAGTGAATAAATATAAGCAAATGAATATAGCCGCAGATATCTAGATGATAGGGATGTATAATTCAATAATATTAGCAGTTACCAAAATGGAAATTTAATTCATTGCCAGGGTTAAACCGCACTGATGGCAGCCAGAATTCATAACTCATTTTAAAAAATAATTCTCAACTGAAGAAAATTCATGCATTAGCATGTGTTTTAATAGGAAAAACAAGTAAAAACAGTACCACTGAGATCCCAGAAAGTTCTCTTTTTAACTGTGCAAGATCATCATCAACTGACGAGTTCTCCAGCATTGCGAACTGTGAGAAATGAACTTCGTATAAAAATATCATAAATACTACACTAAGTTCCAAATATAGAAACTACCTTTCCTTCCAGATCATCAATGCTCAACTGAGTAAGGGCCTCTGCTTGGGACTCCAAAGCCGTAACTGTTGAAGAATGAAAACAAAATTAGCAAATTTTGTGGAAGATAGTCCTGCATAATCTTAAGAAAAATCATAAACCATAACTCTGAGTTACATGGCCATAACCAGCAACAAAATATGTGAAAGTCTTTACTTAATCATTTGTTCTTGAGCACCCAATAGCTTGCCATATTCCAGGATGACAACCATTTAAATTTAATCCATGCATGTCTTAAATTTTCAAGCATTTGATCATAAATTAGCTTGGGAAACGTCCTCCAAGTTTCTTTCATGGAAATATATAGACATCCAAATTGTCTCTATTGGTTATTTTGAACCTCTGGACTTACAATAAATTACAATATCAATTAGAAACTACCTACCCTTTTCCTCCATCTTTTCAAAGGCTGCAAGAGCACTACTTGTATTGACATTGCCCAACATTTCACTCAATTTTGTTGCAGTCCTGAAGCAAAAGTCATTTTTTTGTTTTAGACGATGTCATGCAAGAAAAACTCTTGACATTAAAGTAAACACTCAAGACGGACTTTGCTGACTGTGCGCGAGCTTTAAGAGAATCCTTCTTCAACCTGGCCTCTTGTATCTTACTCTCCAAGAGCTGCAGCAAGCAGACACATAGTAATAAACTCTAAATAATTAGGAGGTGAAATGTATATCAACAGTAACAAATACAATCTATTGTGGCAAGAAAATGCTCTATAATCACCTGCTCATGTTGAAGGTAGAATATGCATCTCCAGAAAATTTATTATGAATTAACACATTAGTTGAGATGTTTGAATAAGGAATTCCAATCTCACCACTGTCTCATTGTGGTTAAATGATAATATAGGATCTTATTTTCCAGATACAGCATCAGGGAATATATACTTAGAATTTAACTGAAATATTTCATGGACATAAGAACCAATATAGAATGAAGGATAAATATTGTTCAGATGTCACAAAGGCAAGAAGCTAAAGAAGAAATTAAAATGAATGATGTCATGTGTATAAGAAACACAATAGCTTGAAGGAAAAAAGTTGTTTAAGCCCACAAAAGTAGGAAGAAAAATAAGAACTAAAACACAAATGATAACTACAAAGTCCTAGAAACTAACCCCTTGGGCTTAGTGTGGCTAAATTTTGGTTAGATCAATGGAATAAAACCTACAATTTGCAGACCAGTATCCTCAACAAACATAACCTCAAAAGATTAGAGTTGTTGGGGATTGAGACATTTATTCATTGTGTTATTATTTTGTGTTCAATACCAGTGACATCTGCTCAAGTAAATAATTAAGTGCTAATCCATTTAACTCAACAAAGAATGAAGAAACTACAAGTCTTGTACTAATTTGAACATACATACTGAGCTAGAGCCAAATGTCAAGGTGAAGAAAAATGCTAGCAAGGAATTCTGTAGAAGGTATATAACATTTTGGACTCACCCGAGTATTAGATACTAGATTATCCACCATGCCTTTCTGCTGATCAAGCTGAGCTTTTAAGGAGCTAGCATTATCCTGAAATAACGTATACATTAAAGTAATTAGGCTTCCAATAAGTAACAAAAGAATTCTCTGCATATAAGTTCTATCACATGGCATGATGACATGTTGAGAAGTTTCTTGAAATGGAACAACATTAATTACACATTATTTTCTCTCCTAGGTAATCCTCTATCTTATCTCCTTGTTTTAATGAAGTTAAATTTCAAAATATTCTCCCTTGTTCACAAAAATAAGTAGAAATTATAAACATTGATGATTGTGCAACTACGGAAAAAGCAAGCATAATAAGCAAATGTAGGATAGAATATTAACTTTGCATAATGACGAATACCTACAGCAAAAGATTTACGCCTCTTTAGAGCCTCTCGAGCAAGGTCTTCATCTCCTTTTGAAAGAGCAAGTTGTGCTCTACGATACCTATACAAAAAATGTTAAGTTTATTGCTTGCAATGCCAACTATTGCTTTAATGATAGTAATGGCCTGTCACAAGAAAAAAAAGTACCAGTCTTCAGAAGCCTGCTGTGCAGCCTTATATTTGTTTTCCAATCGTTTTTGGGATGCCAGCACCTGTATATAGAAAATCAAACAAGAGTTTGTAACTTTAGGTGAATGTTGGTAATGGACAGAAAAGCATGTTTTCTAGTACATAATTCAGAATCTGAAGGCACACGTACATAGATAGGGGAATTCACCAATGGAGGAAAATGAAGGCAATTGCCAAAGGTAAGAAACCAGTCAACCAAAATATTTGTTTCTAGAAGAAGATTTAAAACAAAAGATAAATTTCTCTAAAGTGAATAAATAGACACCTGCGCTGTGGCTTGCCGAGTCTTTATTAAGTCATTGTTCATATCAACCACAGCTTGTTCCAAGATCTTTTCTGGGTCTTCCAGTGTACCAAGAATTGCATTTGCATATGACTATACTTGCAAAAGACATACCACAAGAAATCTATAATTTAAACAAAGGAAAACCCAGGAAGTCAGAAATAAAGCCTTCCAATTTTTTTAAATGGCTCACCTTGACTACCCTAGCTAGCCTATCAAATAGATTCATTTGGGCACCAAGCGCCCCTATACCATGGCCACTGCATCTTGATCTGTTCGAATTAGACATGCGCAGCCGCTCTACTTTCAGTGCTCCCACTAAACATAAACACGAGAAAAGTTTTCCAATTCCACCAATCAGCATTCAAAGACAACAGCAAACAGGGCAAGCATAAGGCATCTGAAATAAGCATTTGCTAAGGTCGTTTTTAATTTAAAAAAAAAAAAACCAAAACACTCTAAATTCCATGTGATTAATGTTTAGTGTGGGGAAAAAAAAAAAAAGGGAACCATTTGGGGGGGTAAAAGGGAGCAGGTGGCGCAGATAAAAGAGGATGAAATCACCAACGGTTGGGATACACAGGAAGAACTTCGAGAAAGGAGGAAGTTCTAGGCTGGAAGGTTATGTGCTGGGGAGGGGAGGATTTAAAGGGGGAAGAGAGGGATGAGGGGGAAAAAAGGAAAAAAAAAAAAGAGGCCCCCCAAATTAAAAGAAGGAAAAAAAAAAAAGGGAGACAGGGCGCACCTTGGTAGTTTAATTTCTTGCAGAATTAATACTTAGAGTATGAACTCTTACTTTATTATGGATGTTGGTGTTGCTATTAATCTGTTGATTTTATCTCAAGAACTATCCTAAGTTTTGTAAAAGCTGAAGAACTGTTATTCAGCGCTGTTTTAATGAAGTTTGAGCTGTAAGCTCTTGATCAGGTGGCGGATTGACTTAGTTTTACAAGGATTAAGCTCCAGTCATAACAACTCCTTTTTCTAGATATTGAATATCAACTTAATCTGATTTCAAATTACAACAACATGAGCAGTTGGATTCAACTCCACAAAGGATCAATCAATGTACAGAAAAAAAGAATTAAAAAAAAAGCATTGCATTTCAAATTAAAACTGACGAACTTTTCCAACTATTCCACCATACAATGCATACATTTCGAAATCATTCTTTCTACGGCACCCTAGTTCACAACACAAATTGAAATATTGAATACAAGAATCAGAAGCCGGCACTAAAAATCTTGTTTATAAAACATACAATAAGAAAACCACATTTATCAGAAAAATCACAAAAAATCCTCAAATATGTAAACAAATCTCAAACCAAAGCGCAATAGAAATAAAATAAAATAAAATAAAATACAAAAAGCAATTAAGTAAAAGTTCATACTCAAATAACTGAATCTCCAAGCATCAAAAAAAGCAAATCACCTCATAATAAGATCAATTCAAAACTCTAGAACTCGCGAAGATTACTCAGTACCTCCGCCATTGAAGAAGGAGGTCCTGGAGGCCGGATTCGCAACAAAAACCCTCCTCGCAGGAACCACCATAGATAAAGATGAAGGCGAAGCCATGGCCAACCCGCTCACCGGAACCTTCATCGCCATCATCATCCGTGAAGCCCTAACTCCCAAATCAAAGAAATCAAAATCCGAGAAAACAACGGAGAAAAATCGAAGCCTTTTCGGGCTTTCTCGACGTTTGCTCACTGGCGTTCCGGATGAATGAACGAAACGGATTCGGGCATGCATCTACCAAACCCGTTAACATTTAAATCCGATAAGGGAAGTGAATCCAATATCGGATCCAAAGTGAATCCAATAATGGAGTATTTCTTTATACTTTTGTTTCTAAACTTTCTAACTAATCATTTTATTTTAATAAATAAAAAAAAACGAAAAGTCAGTGATTAGTGACAAACAACGCTAAAATATATCCTAATAAATATAACAAGCAAAGATCCATTAACCCGTTATGACAGGGCTATCCAGAGCATGACACGTGGACCAATCATTCTCCACGAAACTGCCAAGCTAGACATATAACTCGATCTCCATTTTATCCATTCTCAACTTTCACAAGCAATGCCTCTGCAGAGCACCACCATGTCTTCTTCCTCTCTTCTCTCTTGGGCTCATCCTCTGCTCCCATTTGGTAACTCTTTCTCTCCCTTAGATTTTATCTATACTGTCTGCATTTGCTATTTGAGAATCCTTTCTTTCTTGTTTTCTCCAATGCCAAATGTGTTAAATGTTGTGTGTATGTACCGCCAAATGCTTAGTGTGCATTTGGTTCAATGTTATCTTTATAATGAGATTTTTTTTGTTGATGAATAATTTCAGTGGATTTTTGTTTCTGAATTATCTTTTGTTTTGCTCCATTCATCTTTGTGTTTTGGTTGATGCTGCTTGAAGTATCTGTTTCAATCCTTTCCTTTTTGAATGAATGCTTCAAGACTTGTTTCTTAACCAATGTTTGTGGATTTGTGTGTATGGATCATCCACTGATTTGCATTACATTTGTAAGTATTACTGATTAGTGCATTTATTTAGATGGTTTTTATTCTTTGCAATGAGATATTATCTGTGTTTTCTTTGCCATATAATGTTTTGCTTCATGTTTGTTTTTAATGTTGCTTGATATATATTTATTTCAATCCTTTCTTTATTATGAGAATTAGAAATTAGATTAAGAGAGGGATGGAAAATGGATATGCTTCCTCTTATCATTTCTATCTGCTGTTTTGCTTAAAGAATTAAGTATTCGACAGGAATTCATATTCATGCTGGTCGCAGCTCATTCCGTGAATTTCTTGTCATAAGAGAATAGTTTATGAACTGCTTTCTTGTTATTTGGTATAAATGTTAAATCCCCATGTTCAGGTTCAAGAGTTGCAAGGACATCACTCAATGGTGGTCCTCACCACATGGTACACACAAACAAGCTTGTAAATTTTGAAGGCAATTGCTCTGATGTAAATTTGGGATGTAAAGCATTATTCAGACGAGGAAAATGCGATGACGAAATCTCTCTTCTCAGCAGAAGAATTGTGATTAGTTTGATATTTGGGAGTTTGGCTTTTGATTTTGGCAGTTCTCATGTTATTGGAGCTGGCTTACCTCCCGAAGAGAAGCCGAAAATTTGTGATGATGCTTGTGAAAAGGAGATTGAAAATGTATGGTGAGATTACATAGCCCTTCACTTCTCCTTGTTCTTTATTACTTTTCCCGTCATTGTTTCATTGGTTCGATACTCGTTAAAATAGAGAAAACAACAGCTCTTCTACCATATCAACTATCTGAAATATCTGTTCATTGTTGATTTTCAGTGCAAGGAACTTGTTCGAGATCAAACTTTTAATGTGCTTTGTATGTTAATTCACTATTTGTTCTTTATTTAGGTGCCAATGGTAACTACAGAATCTGGTCTGCAGTACAAGGACATAAAAGTCGGCGAAGGCCCGAGTCCTCCTATCGGCTTTCAAGTATATCCCTTTAGCCTTCTATCATTGAAATCCATGATGCTCACCGTTAAAATACGAAAAGACATCTACTGATAATGTACCTGCATTTTTAAGTTTTCGATCCAAAAGTTGGCCAAACATTCGCAGTTTTCTATTGTTAATTTTGAAGCAATTCTATCTTTACATTTCAGGTTGCTGCCAATTATGTCGCTATGGTTCCTTCCAGGCAGATATTTGACAGGTAATATGTTTACACCGAGGCAGCAATCAAAGTCTATTTCTTCATTCCAAGGTTACAAATCCTCGTATTTGTTTATGTGTTCATCATTTCAAAGCATCAAAACTATCATTGAGGAACTGGTGAAAAATAATTGCAGATATTGAACATTTAGAATCTAATCCCATAGAAATCATATAAGCAACCTTGCTTGAGCTATGTTCATAGTGTTTTTTTTTTTATGTATTTAAGAATATATTCTCTCTTTTTTTTTTTAACTCAAACATGTTAATAATTTGAACAAGATCTTTCCTTCTAAATGTGTGCATATTTTGTATTCCAGTTCTTTGGAGAAAGGGCTGCCGTATATATTCCGTGTCGGTTCGGGTCAGGTAATCTATTAAGTAGTAATGCATGTCTTGTTAACATTTACAATCTTCATTTCTTAAAGAATTGTCTGGATTAACTAATAATAGATCATGTCGATGATTTGCAATATGATTGTTCAATTATAACTCATGACTGATTACACATTTGTCATTAACTGCAGGTAATCAAAGGACTTGATGAGGGGATTTTAACCATGAAGGTTGGAGGAAAACGTCGGTTATACATACCGGGTTCCGTAAGTAGTGATCTGTAAACATTGACTTCAAAATTCAAGAATTCAGTTTATTGCAAGCATATAATTGTTGTGCTTTGTGTTTGTGTAGTTGGCTTTTCCGAAGGGTCTTAACTCGGCACCCGGCAGGCCAAGAGTTGCCCCAAACAGCCCCGTTATTTTCGATGTGAGTTTGGAGTACATACCCGGCCTTGAAGATGAATAGTAAAACCGTATTTCTATTCTTTTGTTGAAAGGGAAATGCACAGAAATAGTTCTCAATTTTACATTTCATCTTTCAAGGACAACTTGCTAGGCATGAAAATATATCTGCACGACTAATCGCCTTATTTCAATTGAACTTCATTCATCTATGTTCTTTTGTTGTTGATGCATTAGATGCATGAATAACATCACTTTCTCTCATTGAAATTGATCGAAAGGATCGAAATCAAATCGTGAATTGTTGTGTCAATGAAAGAAGTAAAATGCTCGAGCAACTAGCTAACAACTAAAAATACAGAGTTATGAGATTGAGCTTCTTCACCATAATGAAGAACAGCAACAGCAGCAGAATCTTAGCAGCAACCACCTCAAACTGCATGATAACCGAAAAAATAATTTAGAAAAAAAAAAACAGCTTTCTTATGCTTAATATATATATATATATATATATATATATATTCTTTCCTTTCATAATTTACCGTTTTGCAAATTGCCACCATTTCTCACTAGGATGACAATTATCATCATCCAAATTGTCTAGGCAAAATGGTGATGGTTCTCGACACCGCTCCTGCGCATCATTCAAGAGTGGTGAAATCTCCGGCAAGGAGTAATGTGAAGAGAAAGGCGGTGATAAAGACGGGGACGGTGTGAAAGGGTACTTTCGGTTTCCTGGCCCGACACTGAGAGGAAGAGGAGATGGAGGTGTCGGAGGAGAAGACGAAGGCGAGGAATTAATCACCATTAATAGTTAACATTAGAGCAAAAAAAAAAAAAAAAAATGGAAGTCGAAATGCAAGACAAGGATGGATTTCAGTTTCTGCCTAGAAGAACATCAATGGAACTTTTGATCTTGATAATGATCTTTCCATCATTAATACAGTCACTCATGCAACAAGCATTCAATCTTCAGGACTTTCTTATTTCAATGGAATCCAGTGCTAACAAATGGTCATTTCCAACAGTCTAAGATCACACTGCCAACAAACTTTCAAAAGTTTAGCATGGTATTAGTTGAACAAATGTTACAACAATTTCATAGAAATATACAGTAAATATTTGTTTAATCTGAAAACATACTACTTGCAACACTTGCATGTCTTTCAGGATACATGAGCAGGAAAGCAATAAATATATAATATAATGTTTACTCATGTTAGTTTGTCACAGGAGTCTAATTTTATTAATTGTACTACTAGGGAATATGAGTTTTTGGCAGCACAAAATGAAGCCAAGGTACAAATGGATCATCAAATTCTTTTGCATTGAACTTCAGTCACGGTCAAACTCTTTTGAAGTAAATTTCTGTAATGGCCAAAGTCTTTTACTACAAGCCTAAGTAACATTCAAACTCTTTTGTTGTAAACTTCAGTTTCCGACAAACTCTTATGCGATGGATTTCAGTAATAATTGTAACTCCCATAACTGCTGAAAAAAAACAAATGATTAGTAGAAGAAAAATCTGAAGAATAATTTTATATAGGCTCAAAAGTAATTTTCAATCTAATTTTATGTTTTGAATGCTCAATTAAAAATTATTTGTTGTCTTGTACTAGAGTAACTAATAGTCCCATATAAATTAATTTAAAAAATATAGATCAAAATATATAGATCTAGATTTCTCACAATATTAGCTTAAATTTTTCGGTTGAATTAGGCCCTCGTAATATATTTGGTTTCAATCCAATATGGTATCAGAGCTGATTTACTAATTTTGATTGCAATGAGTCTAATTAAAATAGATTAATCCATATCAGGCAAATCTAACACATGTAATTCAATAAGACATACAAAAATTTAAATTTTATCATACCTGTGACAATCATAGCCTCTACGCTCTCTAGAATATGATCATGATCTTCGCCAATAATTACCATGCATGTTGAAACCTCTGTCCAGAACTCTATCATGAGCAAGATCATAATCTCTACTATGACTCTCTGAATCATAATTATGATGCATGTTGAAGTCTCTGTCTAGTACTGTATCATGAATACGGTCAATATCTCTACTATGACTCCCAAAATCATAATTACAACCTATACCATGAATTTTTGAATCATAATTGTGATAGCAGTTAAAATCTATGTCCAATTCTCTATCATAAGCACTATTACAATCTCGACCATAGCTCCCTGAGTAATAGTTGTGATATCTGTTGAAGTCTCCATCTAGTTCTCTAGCATGAGCACCGCCACAATCCCTACCACGACTCCTTGAATCAAAATTGTGATATCTGTTGAAGTCTTTGTCTAGTTCTCTATCATGAGCACCGCCACAAGATTTACCATGAGTCCTCAAATCATAATTATGATACTTGTCAAAGTTTTTGTCTAGTTCTCTATGATGAGCATGACCACAATATCTATCATGAGTCCCTAAATCATAATTACGATACTTGTTGAAGTTTTTGTCTAGTTCTCTATCATGAGCACGGTCATAATCTCTACTACGATGACTCCCTGAATCATAATTATGATATTTGTTGAAGTTTTTGTGAAATTCTCTATCATGACCACGATCACAATCTCTACCACGACTCTCCAAATCATATTTGCGATATTTGTTGAAGTCTCTGTCAAGTTCTCTATCATGAACATGATAATATTCGAAGTCTCTATCCCATTCTCTATCATGAACTTGGACACAATCTCTACTATAATGATCATAATCATTTTCCTTATCTCGGCTTCCTCTGATACGAGGTTGTTCATGATCATGACTTCGTTCTTTAGACCTAAATCACAAGCAAGAGCACAACAAATTCAATAATGACATCAACTGGATATATAAACAAGATGGTAAATTCAATATTACCTCCAAAAATAATCTTCAGACTGATATCTCTTTTGATTTTTACGTCTTTCTTCCTAGAAAAGCAATAACAAAATCATTACAATTAACTTAGAACTCATTTACATAAGCTGAAATTTACAATAATTCGCATATTATAGATGTCATAAGTGTTTATAATAACACAAATCTTAAGATCAAGAAAAATGCTTATATTTAGTGGATGATTGCTAAAAATGTTTTGAGCGCACCATAAAAACATTTTAATAAAATATTTTTAGTGCAAAATTAAAAGAAATGTATAACTCATAAATTTTTATGAAACTGATAAAGGAAATCAATTTTTTGTAGAAACACTCTAAGTTTAGGACAAGATATTGGAAACATGATGATTGTCAGAAAAAACCAGAGCATGATCAGAAATCAAATTTGCAAATGATATGAGCAAAGTTCCGAAATATTTGGGTGTTGTCGCATTTGGGGCTCCAACAAGCAAATGAAAGTGGATCATCCCACTTAATCCTCAAAAAAAAAAACTATGTCAACTTATGGATAGGCAAAAGTGGAATTCATAGAAAGGCATATACGATGAATCTCATCCCATGGAAAAAGAGAGAACAACACTGTAGGCATTAGAGAGAAAAGAGAGAGTATCCCAGGAGAAAAGAAATGGGGTTAGTGTTTGTGATTGTAAGAAGATCGGATGGTGTTCATTGCCGGATTTTGCCCACACTTCGGATAGAGCATCCTTGTAAGGTGATCTCCCAACCTAATAGGTTGATTTCTCATCAATCTCTCCTTGAAGTCTGTTTTCCACTCTTGTGTAAGGATGATGAATGTGTGTTGTTGGAACTTTCTCTTGTGAAAGTTCATATCTTTTGCTTGTATGGCTATAGTTAGCTAGAGAGAACTTTGTTACCTCATAATTGACATAGTGAAAACACATTTCAAGTGGCTCTAAGGAGCCCCGAAGTTTTTTTCTCGATTTAAAAGGCTTTCCATGCTAAAATTGGTGTTTGCATAGATTGTATGTTTTGTTGGGTTTGTCCTTCATTACCCCATTCTAGATCACAAAAAGGTGTTGTTTTAACCTTGTTTGAAGTTGAATTGCCTTAAGAAGGTCATACACCCACACAAGAGACCACACAACACCATCTGGGAGTCATGCTGGCAAGTGTGTGCCCGCATACATTGAGTATACACCCACACAACATCACCAGAAAGGCATGCAAGCTACTATGCACCCGCACAATAGCCCTCATAAAGTTGGCAAAAGAACATGCAGGCAAGTGTGCGCCCATATACGGGACCGGACACATGAACAGTAACAATATTACAGTATTGTTATAATACTTTTGCTTGAAATTTTTACAATTACAGTGCCGGAAACCTTGATACAAAACTACAAGCAAAATGTAAGAGGATGATGCTTTCCTAGATAAATCGTGTTTTTATATGTATGCCCCTATGTCCCCACAACTAGATTTTTTTGTATGCTCATGTTTATAATCATGCTTACTCTCAAAGTGTTTCAAGATCATCAAATCGTTGTCAAGAATGATTCATAAGCTTATAACGAAGAGAAGTGCAAATCTACCTTAATTTCTGCAAGCTTCTCACGAATTTGAATATAACCCAAGTGAAGTTTCCCTCCAAAATGTTCTGCTATACGATTAGCACTGGATACAAAAACATAGAATTAGAACAACTCATTATTCAACAGAAAACATTTCTTTTCTTACATGATAATCAAAAAATAGGGAGCTTATCCTGCATCACATAAGCTCCAAGATTTTTAGGCAATGAATAGTTATATCATAACTTCTAAATCCTCCTACCACAATCAAGAATACTCAGATTATTATGTTTTAAAAAGATAGAAAGTATCACCTATCATGGACGCTCAAAAATGCTCCACAAATGTCACAAATCCGCAACCTCTGGTCCTTCTGCAAAATTAATAGCAAATGTCAATCATTATTTCATGTTTTTATACAATTCAATATACATAAACATGCAGTGACTAATTTGGAAAACAGTGACATGTAAAATGCGCATTGTCAAAGACAGAGTAAATTGGTAAACAAACTAACAAACTTCCAATGTCTCCAATTTGATATTTTTAAAGATCTCTAGACAATGTCTAAACTCCACCTTTAATATGTGAAAACATGCTTTTGAGAAATATGATATGAAATAGGGCTATTTTTTAGAAAAGTGAGACTACTTATTCACACCACCAAAGAAAAAAAAACCATACAAACTGATTATAAACCAAAATTCATCTTAATAATTTGCAATAACAATATTAATTTTACTTCATAGATGATGCTCAGGGAATATGGTAACATAAATGCAGTAGTTTAAATTGATGGTAAATGGAACTTAAAGGGGGAAAAACTTAAAGAAAATTAAAGTATGCAATTATAGAATGCTTATCTCTCATCTGGCAGAAACATATATTTGTAGAGAAAGAAATGGATTATTTCAAATAAAAGAAGCTCACAGTGAAGAGTTAAAGGGAGAGATATTGCTTTTATTTTAACACTAAAAAATAAAAAAGAAATGAAATGAAAAGAAAAAGATAAAAAATATGTGGAATGTATACTCAGAATTGAAGAGAAAATCAAGAAAAATAAACCCACAAATAAAAAAAAACTCTACCAAAAGTAAGTAAATCATATAAATATGTATGGAAATCAAATGTATAGATGAAGAGCAAACCTTTTTCACGTCTTCTACTTCATATAATAGCTTCTGAGCCTCATTTAGCAAACTTTTTTCACCTGCTAAAAACAAATAATACAATTAGCAAAATATGTTGCAGATCTTCTGTATCGAGCGGGCTTACAAATGATAAAACTTTTGTAGTTCCTCTTAAAACAAATAAAAAATTTACACCATTAGATACCAAATCTTTACATAATCCCACTCTTTATTGACAGCTAGTAGAGAGCCTTATCTACCTCACTGTGACTTACCCTGACATAGCTCATACAGTACATGTAGTCAGTTAATTCATGGCTCATAGCAAAGAGCCATGAAATTCTATGAACCAAGCACTAGATTTTCAAAAACCCAGTAACTCAAATTATATGTAATTCCAAAACCTTCCAAACAAACACTAAACTTGTCTCCAAACTCAACATGGTTCCTTTTTCTCCCATCTTTAGTTTGAGGGGGGTGTTAAAAGATGTGAACACATGCAAGTCATATGATCCCTATTCTTTTGAAAAAGATAGCATAAGGTATCAATGTTTTGAAAGAGATGGGGCTTGGCCATTGTACTCCAGGATGGGGATCTTTCTCAACTTTATTAGTGCATATCTAATGGGGTTTGTTCATGCAACCACCGGAAGGCACCAACGATTGTCTAATAACTCATAGATTATCATCATTTATAAATCCAGAGCTGCAAAAACCAACAGACAATGAAGAGACTTGCATATTTGATACTTAAGAGAAACACAACTACAACCACAAAGAACAGTACTACTATAGCATATTGTCTTGTATGACTCCTAGATCTTGGACTTGATAATGATAACTAGATAAATTAACTTCTAACTCCAATTAGAAACTTAATTATAAACTTTGTTCTTTAGGTTGCATCAAATGTCCCTTTCATACTAATAAGAGAAGAGTCTACATTTTCTTTTTATCTAAAGGATCATGATGATAGTAATCTCAAATTCCTAGAGCAAGTTTGTGATATCTGGCAGCAGAAGCAAATACAAATATTTGAGCTCCTCCTGTGACATGTCCATCGCAACTAGGTAAAGATGATTAGTCAGTCAATCTAAAGGTTGTACTAGCCATAATTAAGACCCTTTGGTCATGTTTGGATTGGATTAAAAAAAAAAAGGTTTTTTTTTCAGTTTGGTAGAAGGATTTTTAAAAAAGTGATTCTCAGAGTAAATTAAGTGTTTCTCTGTATTTTATGTTTGGATAAGTTAATGCAAAAATACTTTTATATGTGTGAAGTTGTTTGGATTTTTAAAAAAAAATTTCAATGGCAAATTACTAAAATGGGTATTTATTGAGTTATTATAATTTCTCAACTATTATGTATTCTAAACGTAGTAATTGCTATTGATAATGATTATAACAACACTTGTGATGATGATAATAATAATAATAATATTATTATTATTATTGTTGTTGTTGTTGTTCTTCTTTAATAAGAACAAAAAATATAAGACTAAATTTTAAATACCAAACATGAGAACAAGAACAATAATAAATTGCATCATGCTTGTGTTGTCCCTCTTTTTCTTTCTTTCTTTCTCTATCTTTCCTCTATCTGGATGAAAGGGTTGGAAGCAAGAGGTAGGAGAAAACTTAAAAGGGAGCTTGAAGGCAGAGAAAACTATTAGGATTGTGAAAAGATTGAGGGGAAAAAATAAAAACACAGTGAATTATTTATTTCATAAAGCTAATTTAGTAATTTCATAACCCCAAAACAGCTTTTGAAAAATGCTTTTCCCAGAAGCACCACGACAAGCTTATGAAAAAAGAAGTATTTCAGGTTTTTTATCAGCTTCTGCTTCTGCAGAAAAGCCAATACAAATAAGTTTTTTAAAATCCAAAAGTGCTTAACTTATAAAAAAAATACTTCTGGTCTATCTAGAAGCCAATTCAAACAATCCCTTTATCTTTGAAGCTTAAGAAAAGTAAAGATCTACAGATAAAATAATGAAGATAAGAAGTGGTAGCATACGTAGATCTTTTGCCCTCTTTAGTTTCTCGAGAATAATTTCTTGGGTGCCAAGATCAGAGGGAGCAATATAAGGAATTGGTGCTGAATGAGTATGCTGGTGTGATAGTGGCAAAGGAGCCCTGTCCTTATTAAAAGCATGAAATAGGAGTATTGACTGCATGAAAATAGCAACTCATGAGTGTGAATTGTACAAAACTAAATAGGATCACAAAGATGAGTCACCCAAGATATAAGAAATTCTTATTCAGAAACAACTCCGAAGCCTTAGTTTGCAACAATAAAAACAAGAAAAAAAATTTGCAGGACATTACCTGCTTCTCAGTTCTTTTGATTCTGAGCTCTTCCAGCACCTCTAAAGCCCGAATTTTTTCATCTGTTTTCCCTTCCAACTCTGAAATCCATAAGTTCACCAATTTACAACCAAAAGATTCAAAATGTCATATAAAGCAATCTAAAATTGTATAATATCTAAGCATTGAGGATAGCCGAAATAATGAAGTGACTAAAATGGGGAAAAACTGAAGATTGATGCCTGAGCAAACAACCAGCTAAAAAATGGTCAGTTTAATTGAGGAAACAATTAAATTCTCCTAAAGCATTGGCTGGCTTAATATCCTTGACAGTGTTCTGATCTCTCTCTCTACATATATATGATTATATTCTTGTCATTGAATGTCCATCTCCTTTTATGGAAGAAACATGCCCTAAATAAAAGTCTAATTCAGTCACTCTAGTCCTTCAATTCAGACCATCCTGATTAATTTCAATGTTCCTTAGACAAATGAAAGAGATCTGGCATAACCGCAATTTTGATATGTCAAAGAACAATCAAACAGTAATGAAGGTCAAGGTTTTCAAAATGAGTTTACCATAAATGCTGACTTCTTTTAGTTTCTCCTTGATTTGCTTAGACAGCTCCATGACCTCAGGTGCCTGCAAGCTCACATATGAGTCACATTTTCATTTGAAGTACTACAAAGACATTGGCAATCATGAGTTTCATCCAAAAGAAATCAAATAAGCACCTGTGTAACCTCAGATACAGATACAGAAATAGCTGCCTTAGAATCCTTGTCATGCAAACGCTTGAGAGATCTTTGAATTTTCATGTCACACTCATGTATCAGCCTTTCTATAATCTCCTCTAGATATCTGTCATAATTACAAAGGCCTTTCGCCTTTGCTTTTTCATAACTACAATGCAATTTAGGAAGCACAGCAGCTGTCTATTTTTCTGAAACATAAACTCTTAAATTCAAGTGGTAAATTCTGCATGCTTAATCATGCACTAGGCATTTGAGGTTCTGTCATCCAGTACGAAAATATTTTATACATAATGTGCCAGGATTGTATGGAATTAACAAAGCATAGGCATGCACAATATTATGCAAGTAACAGCACAATAACTGACCAAAATTTAAATTGCTAGAAATTAAAGAACAAGTAATCCTATCATGGTATCATGACACAATATTAATTCTACAGTCATTACAGGCTCCATCAATAGCAAAAGTGAATACTAGACAAAATCTAAAATGCTAAATTTGTCGTCATTCACCATACGTTTGTCGTTTAGCGTCGAAATTTTCTGCTTTTAACTAGATAGCATATAAGAAGAAAGTTCTGTTACCAATCTGAATTATCTAATGAGTGATAAATTAATCACACAAACCCAACACAAACAACTGACATGTTTAGTTAATGTAACAGTAATTAACAGTCATGATACTCCAAAAATAAAACATGCTCACCTGCAAGTACTGCAAGCTTGCTGATATGAGTGAAACATGAACATAGACAACCAAAAGAGTTAATAAATTTATATATATATATGCAAACAGGATACTCTTTCCTCAGTGACAGTGAGTGCAGCTTTGGGCAAGGACCCAAATTCAGTTTCTGGCACAAAATGAATCACAATTAGACTTACCTGCAATTTAACTACTGAACATATGCAAATGAAAGAAGCAGTGCCCAAAAGTGTTTTAGACCTTCATTTTTTTTAAATGCTAGAAAAATAAAATAAAATTGACTCTTAATTGAGAAATGGCAACAATTTAAGCCTCCTGAAGTTTTTTTTTTTTAACAAGGTGGACAAGTCATTGCCATGCATGGACGTGTGCATAAGGGTGCTCTTCTAGGGAGCCCAGCTCTACCAGCAAGGAGCACTCGTAACCATCATAAGCCCTTAGCCTTCACGAAAGCAAGGAGTTGAACTTGTATCTCACGTGAATGAAGGAGACCAAAATACATCCAGGCCAAGAGGTCTTTGGCAAACTTAATCAAGTGTTCGATTTCTTTTTTTTTTAGCAAAGTGGACAAGCCATTCAAGCACACATACTTGGCATTGTTAGGCTTAAAACAGAGTCAAACCCTCGACCTTCCGCATTGGAGTTAATGTTTTAACTCCTGAAGTATGCTACAGTGGCAAATATTTAAATATTCAAATAAAATTAAGCATTTCCATTTAAAAAACAAAACAACAATATGGAATTCCACAATCATTTTGAAGGGAAAACACTGAATCAAAGCCGATTTCCGAAAAATCAACTAAAACTCTAGTGCCAAGATCATCACCAAAAACACGACTTTTAAATAAATAAATAAATATATAACCAAATGAAGTGCAAGAATTCCAACAGTATGAGCACAGAGATCTAAAACCTCAGAGAAAACCTAAGATCACACCATCCAGAGATCCAGAGAGGTTTAGGGATAGCCACAGTGAGTGAAAAGAGATCATCCGAGCAAAATAAATCAAGCTCAATGATTAATTCCAACACCATGAGCACATAGATCTAAAACCTCATAGAAAAACCAAAGGCCATATCATCCAGAGATCAAGAAAGGTTAAGCGATAGGTACCGTGAGTGAAAAGAGATCATGAGGGCAAAGTCCGGCAAGGAAAAAGCGGCAGATATCGCTATCAGAGTACTTGCGCTTCACCTCGGTGCCGTCGCCGTTGCGGCCAACTCCCATAAGTTCATCGAGTTGCTTCCGGAGCGTATCCATGGCGTTTTAGGGCTAGGGCTTCTATCGATCCTCTTCTTCTTTGCTCCTTCTTTGGTTCCGATGATGCTCTCGCAGTGCTGAAGTTTTCGGAATTGTGCCAAGACGCCAACCAAGCGATGGTTATATGAAGTATTTATAGTCACACGTGTAGTAACACGCTATTATTTTATTTACCAACTTTTTTTAAAATTACATTTTTTTTTAAATTTAAACAATGAAAGTTATATTTTATTACGTCATAAATTCTTTTTTTTCTTATTTTTATTTTTTTTTTAAAAAAAATGTGATTTCATGGCCACATTGTTCGACAATAGTAATTTACGATAAATGATTTTATTTGATTAGTTATTTATAGGTTTATCTGATTATTTATTAATTTTTAATTTTAAGCTTGAAAATGAGTATTCTAATTATGTGAGACTTACATAGAGTTCTTATGATTTTGGAGTATGTGAAAACTAAATATGTCACTAAGTGGGAAAACGGTCACTTTTCTAAAGTGAGACTTCCACTGTTTATTTTATAAGTATTGCTTTTATAAAATGCTTATTTTTCTAATTTCCGATGTTTATTTTTCTTCTTCAATGACTTCAAATAAGTCTTTTGAATTGAGAAGAAGTGAGTTTTTATAATGGACTCATTTTTATCACTTATGTATAAAAAATACTTAAGTGGATTTTAATTAAAACTCACTTCAATTCAAAGTGAGAGAAGTGATCACTTTCTTCATTTCGGAGGAAAAGAATATTAGAAGTGGAAAAAGTTAATCAAGTTTCTCCCACTTCCCCGTTTACACCGAAATAAATATCATTGGTGATTTATTTTAATTAAAAATTTTATTTTGAAAATAATATTAGTAAAATTAAATATTTACTAATAATATTTATTAAATTATTTTTTACTTCATGTAAGAGTCTCATCCCAGCTGGTTTGTTTATCTTGTTTTTAAAAGTATTTTTATAAAATATTATTTTTATTTCTAAATAGTATTCTTCAACTTTTTTTATATTCGATGTTTATTTTTTAAATATTTGTTTATGTCCTGTTGTTTATTGATGAAATAAATTTTTACAAACTCTATTCATATTTACATAAATTAATATTTAAAACATTTTTGAGTTTCCAGTTATGATCATCGGAATCAATTTTATTAAAAAAACCAACTTAATCATGTCTTTATTACATATTAAAATTTTAAAACAGTACCATGCAAAACTAACATAAACTTTAATCAAAATAAAAATACTTTTACATGTCTTCAATTTTTAACAAATAAATCACAACAAAACCAACTCCCAAAGTACCATGATCATATTTAAAATTTGTAAACATAAATCATACATGATTAAGAAAATTATTATTTTAAGACCAAAATAATAAAAATGGGACTTAAAATGAAAAAAATGGTGTTTTATTAAAATCGTTTGCAATTGTTGTTGAAGAATAGAATTTAAGTAGAATACCCTAAATGGTCCCTTTATTTGTCACAATCTACCCTTTTAGTCCCTTTACTTTACTTTGGCCCCGATTAGTCCCTCTACTGTCAATTTGAGGCAAATCAAGTCCAACAACTGACCGACGTTAGGTTGTCCGTTTGAGTTTGCTGATGTGGCTTTATAATGGATTGGTAGAATACCCTAATTGGTCCCTTTATGTGTCACAATATACCCTAATTGGTCCCTTTATTTGTCACAATATGCCTTTTTAGTCCCTTTACTTTAATTTGGCCCCGATTAGTCCCTCCATTATAAAACCACGTTAGCAAACTCAGATGGACAAACTAACGTCGGTCAGTTGTTGGACTTGATTTGCCTCAAATTGACAGTAGAAGGACTAATCGGGGTCAAATTAAAGTAAAAGGACTAAAAGGGCATATTGTGACAAATAAAAGGACCAATTAGGGTATTCAAAACAAAGAGAAACACCAAAACTTATGTTACACCGTTTAATTTACATGAAGAAAAAAAATAAAGAAAACTAAGAAATATAATCATGTTTATATTAAATATTACAATCCCAAAATAATTCTATGTATAAATAATCATGTGCACGATCATGACACTTGTTTATCGCATTTTGTTAAAATAAATAAATAATTAAAAATAAAAATAAAAATTTTTGCAAACTTGCATGTTTGAAAGTTATCACATTATTTTAAATAATTATTTAATTTAATAATATTATTTTTAAAAAATGCCTATTTTCATAAGCTGTTGTTCTAAAATTTGCCCCTTTTTAATAATTATTTTATTTTAGTTAATTATTATTCTGCTCAATTGCTTATTATTTTGCCTCATTGTATATGATTTAGTCTAATTTTCATTCATTTCATTCTTTTATTTAGTTGCAATTATTGTCCGGTTTTTTATTTATGTTCATGATTGTTCATTCTCTTTCCATCATATATTATTTTAAATAATTTAAATTAGTACTAATCAAAATTTTCATGTTCACAGCGGAAAAGTAAATTGAAAATTCTTCATATTATTATTATTTTTTTTCTTCAGTGATTAACAAAATTTCAATTATTTTATCACAAACAATAAATAATTCAATATATATATTTTTTTTTTTTTGAAATAAATTCAATATATATTATTTATCAACGTGGAAAATCCCCCATAAAAAATTTATCAGTTAAAGAATTCTACAAGTTTTAGCCATTATTTAATTAATCATTAATAATTAATTTTTAATCCTAAATTATTTATTAATATTAGGTGGAAAATCTTTTACCAACTTTTCATTGTCAAAAAAAAAATATTTTTTATGTAAGTAATTTATAATATAAATATTACTTTAAATCAAATTATCATATAAATTAATTGAGCTAACTTCATATTTGGATGTCGACTTATCTGGAAAGTTCTCGGGTTTGGAAGTAAACGGATTCGGGCGGCGCCCGTTAATAATCAGGATCCGAATCCGGAACGGTTCCAAGCCAACGATTAGTGTAGTGTACAAGCATAGGATCGCGAAGTGAAGCTTTCTAGGGCTCGTCATTCCTTGCTTCTCAATCTCAGGTGAAACCCTAGCTTCATTTGAACTGTTTTTGGCTTTTGATCTTGCTTCGTTTTTATTTTCTCCAGTCGATTTTGTGAATTTCTTGTTTGTAGAGCTTGATTTGATTCATTGTGGTTTTTTTTTTTTCTTTTGGAAGAAATTGATGGTGTTTTTCGTCGTGATTTTGATGATTTGGTGTTGCTTTGGGTTTATAGAATGTGGTAGTTTAAATTCCAATGTTAACTGTTGTGCGTTCTTGGATTTGGGAATGCATGTTATGGTAGTT